>CM060256.1:19717511-20453047 GCA_030684275.1 Acipenser oxyrinchus oxyrinchus | reverse complement strand
CGGCGTCGAGCACCGGCGTCGAGCACCGGCGTCTAGCGTCTAAGCACCGGCGCTAAGCACCTAAGGTGCGTCGTCGAACGTCGAGCACCGGCGTCGATCGCCGGCGTCGCCGAGCGGCGAGGTGCGTGCACCGAAGCGTCGAGCGTCGGCGCACCGGCGTCGGCGCCCGAAGCGTCGAGTGCGTGCGCCGAACGTCGAGCACCAAAGCGTCGGCGTCGAGGTGCGTGCACCGGCGTCGAGGTGCGTGCACCAGCGTCGAGCGCCCTCGCGCCCGGCGTCGAGTGCGTGCACCGGCGTCGATCGCGCCGAGCGTCGAGGTGCGTGCACCGGCGTCGAGGTGCGTGCACCGAGCGTCGAGGCGCCACGCGCCGAGGTGCGTGCACCGAGCGTCGATGCGCCCGGCGTCGGCGTCGAGGTGCGTGCACCGAGCGTCGAGTGCGTGCACCGAGCGTCGAGCGCCGAGCGTCGAGCGCCGAGCGCCGAGCGTGCACGGCGTCGATCGCGCCGAGCGTCGTGCGTGCACCGGCGTCGAGCGTCAGCGTCGAGCACCGAATCCCCAGCGCAGATGCGCTAGCACCAAGCGCTGAAGCGCTGCACAAAGCGCCAAGTGCTGCACCAAGCGGCAAAGCGCCGACACCAAACGCCGAAGCGTAGCGCGCCGGCGTGAGTACCGGCGTGAACGCTAGCACAGACGCCTAAGCGTCAGCTGACCCGCAGAGCGGAGGCGCTAAGTGCTGGTACAGTGTCCTGGATGCTGTGCACTACTTACCTGTTGGTGCTGGGGATTGGGCTTAGTGGTCGTCTTCCTCTGTGTAGTGAATGGGATTTTTTTTTTTTTTTTAATGCTGCAGCAGCACTAATGGTAGTGATTATGTAACTGGGGCACAATATATGTGGGCACAGTACAACTACCACGCGGTTGTTTTTCTTTTTTACACACCGCAGGCAGTATGTGGGAGAGCAGTGCAGGCTCCACACACGCGGTCTAGCCAAGGCAAGACCGGGGCTGCAGACAGCGCTGCCAAGGCCAACATAGCGTCGCTTCACAAAATATATATACACACACAGAATATATACAATTTTAATACAAACCCAAAACACAACACTAATAATCAAAAATAATTATTAACACAGGAAAGACGGAGACCACGAGACAACGCGATGCAAAGCAAAGCGTGAAGGAAATATATAAAAATATATAAAATATATACACAATTTATATAATCCTTACAACAACAAAAACGTAACTGAATAAACCCAGAGAAGGGGCAAAACCAGCTTCTCAAGCTTTTAAGCTTATCGAGTACAACAGCTCGAGCTCTAATACCTACCGCTACCAATGCTGAAGACAAAAGAGGACGTGAGTCTCTGCGCGCTGCGTATAGTAAGCTCCCAGGGGGGCGGGCTTACGTGGCAGCTCGCGCAGAGGCCTATCGGCAGCTTTGCTATAAAAGCTCAGCCAATCGCTACTGCCTGACGGCAATATCCCCATATTTGATGGTTATTTTCGACTTGAAAGGGAACAGTTGCTGTGTTCACCCTTTATAACGCTATAGTGGGGAACCATAGTTACAAGACCGTGCTATTTGTGTTCCACCTTATAACGAGTATAAAAGAGCTACTGTAATGGCATTATTGAGCAAATGGGAGCCACGACCCTACCGTGTTATAACCGATTCCGCACTATAACGAGGCACGTTATAACGGCTGTATTTACATTTTATAAAAGTCTATGCATAAATAGGGCTTACTTGAACCTGATACAGTACCTGATCTGTTTTTTTCAATTAAACTGCACTACATTTGTGAGATCTACATAGTGAATGCCAGTCCACGACAAGTAAGATTTATTGATTTATTCCATAAGCTATAACCCTGTGATGTATCGCTCTCTGTTTACAACCTGGAATCCACAGGAAACTCCCAGCAGGAATATGTTTCTTCAAAGTGTAGGCCGTGCCCAGACACTCACCGCAGAAGAGTTCAGCTCTCCAACCCTACTGTTCCCTTAAGAATGCAGTATTCTGTTTCCAGCCACTCTTGCCAGATCCAACTGTCCGGTCTCTTTCTGTCTTTCCTCTTCTCCATCTTGTTTTCTCTTTCTTTCAGAACGATCAAAGCCACTACACTAATTAAAACCATCCAAAGCTCACCTCTTTTTCAAAAAAATAAATAAAATGAAGAATCTGTTTTCATGTACTTCAACTTTCAAACAATGGCCTTTGCAGACTCTTCCTTGATAAGGAGAAGCATTAGTAAATCATCAAGAGAATGTTAAAAAAAAGCTATACTGTATATTAATTCTGAACATACTTTAATAAAGCATATCATATTTTTTGTATTAAAGTAATAAAGCATCAAATGTAGTTTTACTTGCTCTTTTTATTTGCCTTAATATTTCATGGTGTTTGCAACCATTCTGAGTGCTTCTGGGTTTTGTTGCTACATCATTGAATTATAGTTGTTGCTAAATACCTGAGAGAATCCTAAGTGCTGAGACTATCAGGTAGATATACACATACATCAGGGGCAGCAGTGTGGAGTAGTGGTTAGGGCTCTGGACTCTTGACCGGAGGGTCGTGTGTTCAATCCCAGATGGGGGACACTGCTGCTTTACCATTGAGCAATGTACTTTACCTAGATTGCTCCAGTAAAAACTCGACTGTATAAATGGGTAATTGTATGTAAAAAATAATGTGATATCTGTATAATGTGATATCTTGTAAGTCGCTCTGGATAAGGGTGTCTGCTAAAAAATAAATAATAATATAACAACCAAGCCTGAGAATCCAGTCCCTAGTTAAGAACTAGCTACACCTACACTGCCCATACTCATAACTGTTAACACTATAGGGTTTACCCCCCCTGGCATACTGCAATACATCTTGGAATACAACATTAAGTAATGCAGACATGGTGACATGCAGATACAGTAAAGCATAAATGCCAGTTATATGATGGAAAATGATGCAGATCATAACAATGCAGGGAAGCAAAAATTGACATTGCTATTCATATGTATTACAGTTATTTTAATTCCTCTTAATGTATCCTTACAGTATTATCAGTAATGTCATTTCTCGATGATTTTTACGGTATCTTTGTAAAAAAAAAAAAATAAATAAATAAAAAAAAGAAGACTTTAATATAAACTAATGAACCTTTTACAAAAATCTTTATAATTAATCAAGGCCCTTTATAGTTTGATTACAGGTATTTATAAAAAAGAGAATGTAATACATGTAATCCCATTCTTATTGATTTATAGCAATGGTTTTATTGCTTTATGCTCATTAGTAGTTATAAGGGGCTGCAGCAGGAAGGTTAATCTTTTTTTTATAATTAAACCAAATTAACACAGTTAAAAGAACACAAATAATGACATACTGCACTAATGAATAAAATGACTGCAGAGTACTTTTATGGCCTTAATGAAAATGAACATGTTGACTACACTAATGCCGTATTCTGAAAATCTATTATGTAAAAGTGGAAATGAAAGTTATTCTTTATTTACATTTTTTCTTATATATAAAACCGAGACTTGAATAACAAATGAAGTTTATAACTAAGTTCGGGAGGAGGGTCAGACACCAATCTCTGCGTCACCAAATTGAATCATTCAGTTTACACATTAGCTAATTAAGATTGTTAGCACGATAAATACCCTCTTCACTTACCTCTCATTTGTGTTTCAATTTCATCGTACCTACATGCACCATGGAGAATATCATTGATTATTCCGTCTCATCGGATGATAACCTGTTCGCCCAGAGCCAGCTCCTTCAGCGTCTGAATCAACTTCACGACAACTCCGATCAGTGGTGTTTACTACCCCAACCTTCCTCACTAGCATGTCTACTCCTCGAGCACCTTCATCCGATTCCTCGTGTGTCCTCCATCGTCCAGAACACCAACCGGCTCGCTCTCCCATCCACCGCAGCTCCTGTTTGGCCACCTGTTCCTGCACAACTCCCGACGATCCCCAGGCTTCAGCACTACCTCTGTAGTAACAACATCCCCTTCAAATCCACAACACGTAAGGAGAATTTGTTCAATATTTTCCTCTCCCCTCTACAGCATCCTTCCTGTCGCATGCGTTATGACGGAGGAAGGGCAATTGGATCAGCCGTGGATTCCCAGAGGTTTATTTCCCAAATGGGGTTTTGTTTTCCTCTTCTGCACGCTGACGATCATTTACTAAAGTTTGGCTAAACCTTCAAGTGGGCTATAGCCAGTACTACTCGCAGCACTGAGACCTGTTTGTTCTTTTTGGGGGTCTCCGCCTCGTCCAGTCGGCCAGGCAGCGAGCCCTCAAACCAAGTTAGGGTTGATGCCAAATGAATGCGCATATATAACATACGGCTGTGTAATTTTGCATACTCTGCATTATTCCCAATAAATATTTGTACTAAAACATGTTGTGATTGGTGTTTGTCCCAAACTACTGAAATGAAAATCAAATAACTTTACTCAATAAATGCAGAAGCATACATTTTGTTGTTGTTCTGTATTATGATATTATGGGCAGGATTTTCAAAAAAACAGTGTTATTGTAGCGAACTCGTGGTATAGTAACAAGAGCTTTAGTAGCAAGTGATTTTCAAACGAAATGTGTTAATTAAACCAATCCGTTAATGCTTTGTAATTGAGTCGACAAGGTCGTTAATTAGCGCGCTTCTCGTTAAAAAGCTTAATTGTCACAGGCTTACACAAATGTAATTTGCAGCATTCTTAAATCGTTGTTTTATGCATGTGCTTCATGATACAGTTACATACCTGCCAGAAAGGATGTCTCTGTGCTGGAGACAATCATTTTAAGCATTTTATTTTGTAACTCAGATATACATTGCTAACCACTGTAGTTAGTAGTTCAGGAGAGACTCACTTCATTTGTTTTGGGTCTTTATTCTTTGTGCCAGAGGATGAGATCCTCAGCCATATTTCTTATTCTGTTCAATAAATTAAATTAAATTTATTTAGTGTCATGCATCATTCATTGTACAAACATTTAAGGATTTGAATGAGCTTTTCTACATGGTAAGTGGGGCAGCAGTCCTTGGCAATGTACAGCTTGCCAGTTTATCAAAAGGATAGGGATTGTAGTTTAATCACTGAGTTAATGGTTGTGTAGTTCTTTCTAAAAATAGTTAAAGTGACCAATTATTAAATGCTTAGAATCAAGGAAGCCTGACGAGGTAGACAAATAATGACCAAACAAGAATATAATAAATCAATGACAATGTGACTAATGACCAACTAATGACCATCCCCCCACAGTATTTGTATAGCAACAGGAGCAACTAGCTACACTAAACTAAACATGAATAAAAGAGGGTGTCAAGCACCAATTTTATATATTCCTAACTTTACTCTATTTTATCCAAACTTGGCTTGAGTGACTAGTTTGGATGTTGCCAGTCCAGAACCGCCTTATAAATAGTTCTAATTGGATTCTGTAAATTTTATAATAACATTAAATATTTAGAGATATAGGACAGCAACCCTCAACCATTTCTTCTGTAGCGCCGTGATTCCCTCATACACACCCATCTGCTGTCATATATAACCTTGTATTATTGAAACTCCTCACACTAAATGTGCCGGTGACCTGCAACCCAATCTAGCCAACATGTTGCGGTGATGTTTTGTTTCCAGATGATAGAGACCAAACACTTTTAGACATATTTGGTACACCGCTATAAATATTTTTTTTACTATAGGTCCAGTAAATGTGCAAAAGACGCAAAGGTGTTTATTAAATTGCTCTTAACAGTGGCAGATCTAAATACTGCCACTGAGATCACTCAACATAGGGCTATGGAAATTAAACATTTAACATTGACTATAGTGTATTTCTAGCTGTAAAAATATGTTTAGATTAATTGACTAGACCCCAACACATCTTAATGTGTCTTAATGAGATGTAAACCCCAAGATTGAGCAAAAAAGTGGTAGGAAATATGGTACGTATATTTTTGCTTTAAATATAAAATTATTTGCTCAATAATGAAGTTCCTTTTTATGTACTAATGTAAATGTGTACACCTTTAAAGATAATGGCTATGGATTGGCTATGAATGTGGACCATTAAGATATACAGTATGAATCAGAGATTTGCAGACATTATAGACATGCAATTATCTAAATGATGGTAATGAAGATGGTACAGCTGATACATGTAGAACAAACAGAGAGATCCAAATAAATGTTCACCTGATTCTAAGAAAACCTTGTTGACCTAGTGCTTTTGAGTCATACTACTTGGAGATAAAGTGATCTACAGGAATTGCTAGAAATGATTGGCACTGGGGCAACTAAAACTCTACAAAGCTCTACCTGAGAATGGCCACACAGATAATCAACATTTTAGCTGTATGGGGAGAGCATGATTCTCTTGATATGTAAGGTGAAGCCAATGTTGGTTTACATATTATTCAAAGGATTCCTTTGAGAATGTATACAAGGACACAGTCCACCAGCCAATATTTGTAATATGCCTTCTACACCCATGACAAACTGAGTCTATGTAACAACAAAATAACCCAAAAACAGAACATAAAACAAGGACTCATTATTAGGGCACAAATTCATAATATGTCACCATGTACTTCTACATCAGCAGTTCCCCTTTAAGAAATGTACTACAGCTAGCTGAGGATATGCTCTACAACACATTTTCATGATGTACACCTTTGTGTAGGTTCTGCCTACAGTATTGTAGCTGAATCTGGCTGTTGCTTGTTTAGTCTTAAATTAAAAAACTAAAGTCTGTGCTAGTTAGTGGGATCACTTTTTCTATTTCTTTGTTCTCAGTTTATATTCCCATTGTAATTGTAATGGCTTCATTTGGAAGTGTATTATATTAGATCTATTGCTAACTCAGTGTAACTCAAATAAATCTTAGTTTTCAATTAGAAGCATACTCAGTCTTGTCTGCTTTTAATTAAGCAACCAGCAATGCAACCCCCAGTAGCCCAGTATTGCCTCCAGGTTGGTAAAGGCTACAAATTAATTTGGATGCAGCTTCTGGAAACTTTGGCTACTGTAGATTCTTCTATTTTCTGTTGTACACACAGCATAGAATAATTTAGTGGACACTGACTACTGGGTTTGACTTGCTTCTGCTGTAGATGTGCAGTAAAATATAATTGTACAGGTATACAATGCCCAAAATGTTCTTTACTGCACAATGTTTTGGACTGTTGTCTAACTACATATTGCGTATTGCCCTCTGCACAATCACATAGGAACTGTAACATTCACAACTAAAAGAAGAAACAATAACTACGCTGTTAACATTAAATGGGCCAATTAAAAAATAAAAAGAAACGTTCCTAGGGGCTGTTACAATACGAGTAGAGGTTATGGCATGCCAAACAAACCTCTACAAACAGCCTGTATGTTGTATTTTGATAGTCAGGTCAGGCACTAACATATTATGGGGGTTTGTCAGTCATTTAAAGATCCACAGTATTAGTACAATTACAGTGAATATTTTTCTATTATAAAATTCTCTCTCGCTCCTCGCTCGCTCTCATTCCTCCTCTAAACACCCACCATGAAATGGGAGCGCTGCAAGTTTTTATACAGGTGACCATCTCCCCATTAATTCGGGAGATGATAACCTTCTGCACAGGGTTTTTAATATGAATGGGGCTTCCCATCCATGCTGCTAAACAAAATAACCCATGGTGCTCCACCGTCATTTAAAAACAATAAACAAAACAACGCACAGCTACGCCGCAATATATATTACTAAATAACAAATACAAAATAATAATAATAATAATAATAATAATAATATGTCAACAACAACAACTAAAACAAAACAAATGCAAAACAATACACTGAACAGGGGCGGAGGGGTACCCCATTCTAAAAATAAATAAACAATACATTTAAACAGCAGGGGGGGAACCCTGTTCTAAAAATAAATAAACAAATACGTGTACAGGGCTCCTTGCCCTATTACAATGCAATATGGCATTTCATAGTCTGTATTCAACTCAAGCTGAAAACTTTAAGACTGTAAGGTTACAGAAAGATAAAATATATAAAAAAAGTATAACAAATGTTCATAAAAAGCTTTTGACAGATGGAATACCTTACCTTGTAGGACACAATGAAGAAATGTAGGTTCATGCATTGCTTTTCAAAGTGCAGATAACATGCATGTCAACTTGAATGAAGATGACTTGGATACGTTTTTTTTTGTGGTTTTTTTTTAACTGCAATACGTATCAAAATAAAATAATACAAATAAAATCAGTATCAATGGAGTGCATGGGAAGAGTAATTTTGTTTGCAACAAAATAATAGTGGAGTCCAGCATGGATTCTGAAGAGGGGCATCCTGTCTAAAACCTTCTTGACTTATTTGAGGATATCACAGCTATTAGTAGATAATGGCAGTGGTGCTTATGATATATTTTATTTAGATGTTCAAAGGGCCTTATAAAAAAAGTCATTGAGCGCACTCAAGCTTTCTGACTGATGTAGCACAACGAGACCAAATCAAATCGTAAAGCATCATGCTTACAAGTGGGAGAAGAAAACTGAAGTTTTCAGACAAAATCTTTACAAAAGAAGAAAAATGGCGACATCAAAGACCCAAGTACTTATTTTCCGATAAATGTATATTTTTTGTATCTTAACAGTGTTTGTGGATCAGATGCAAATCTGCTGTTAGGGTTAGGTTGCCATGGTCGTCACAGAAATAGCTTTGAAGCCACAGTGAATAGCATGAATAATTTGAATGAGTTTTTTTCAACTTTCAATTTGTTCCATGTTCCCTACATGTTGAAATTTCATTGTACATTATCAGATTTGAGCTGGCCATGCTAAAATATATTTTATAAACAATAATGTTTTGTTTTTCTAAAAACCTTTTTCTGTGGTTTTTGTTATCTGTACTAAACAGGGTGAGTCTCACACTATTTATCTTGGTTTTTTTTTATGGAAGCCTAGTGTGTGCACATTCATGTCATGTATGACATGTACCTGTAACCTTAATAATTAGAATTAGAGTGACAAATCTAACAACAGTAAAAAATAAATAAAAAAATAAAACTAAAAAAAACAGGTGAAACTAGCTTGAACTCTAAAGCGTTAATATGATTGAGTCTTTAAATAAAGTTATTGATGTTGAACAAAAGCTTATTTTAACAAGATTTATATTCCAAATGTACTGAACTGAGACCATGATTCTTTCAGCAAAGCATTCTACAAACTATTCTTAGGGAGTGTTTCCTCAGCAAGAATATGATTTATCATTTTCTATTCCCTAAGGTTAATTGCTTCAACCTGCGCAGGGGGTTTTAATGGATACATGCTGAAAGTTTGTCTAGAAAAGAAGATTTGAAAAATCTCATTGAGTAGCATTGAATTGCACATGTTACATTTATTTAAACCCCCCAACATTTGCTTTAAAATAAGGTCTGCTCTGTTTTCGGAAGTCGCAACAACAGCTTACACAAACTTGGATTTTTTTTTTTCTCTGGACAGCACAGTAGAATATTTGTGAGTGAATTTTAAAAACAGGGTTTTCACTTGAGCCTTTCAATTCCTGACTTAAATTGAGTTAAATTTGTAAACACACATGTAAGTCACGGAAAAGGCAAAGCTATCCACTTTAGTGATCGTTCAGAATCCCAAACAGAAAATATATTCCTTTCTGTTGTGGATCCATCTCTTTTGTGTAAAGTTACTACACTCCACTGTTTGCACATGAGGTGTATTGCTTTTTGAATGTTTGTTTGTGCCACTGCCACTGCCACTGCCATATTGGGTTTTTTTTGTTTGAAAAAAGAAAAGCAGACCCAACCTTGAAAATAAATTGCCAGTCCCATACTATTTGCTTGGATTCTGTGTATTAATGGCAGCCAATCAAGGGACACCTAGAAGATTACCACCCAGTTCTTTCTGCTTGCTGTTTCATGTAAAAGGCAATGCAGTTGCAGCATTCTGCTTAGCATAACCCCTGGTTGAAGAGTTTGTGCTGGCCATGTTTGTACCAGGAATCACTGTGAAGTAAAGAAGTTTATAAATCACAGAGGGGAACTTAAACAACGTTGTACTTACTTCAACTCAACCCATGTACATACACAGAACTAAATATGCCATCTGTTATTATCTTACTTGTTTATTATGTAATGTACAAAAAATATTGGATTAAATCTGCTTAGCTTTAGATGATTTCAAGTACCTTTTTTGCGACTACCAGCTGATCAACATTGTGTGAATGTGAAGGGAAGGCACTGCAAGTCCCAGATAAGAGGGCCATGCAGAGTACGTAATTAGCATAATGGCAGAGGGCTTGCAGCCTTACTATCTTGAAGTCTGATTTAGGATTCTAAATATAGGCAGCTGAAGGTCTCATAACAGAGAACACTAATTCATTAAGCATTGCTGTTTTAAAATATTCAACCTACATTTGCTTCTATTTTTACACCTTTATTGGCCTTCTAAAAAGCGTTATTTAACATAGTTCTAGTTAAAAACTGAAACACTTAACAGTGGTGTAAAATTGTTGCAACTGCTTTATAATAATTTATGCAATGAAGGCCCATACCGAATCCCTACAGTACATAAACACATGGCTTAAAAAGATACAAAACCTTCCTATTACCTCACAGAATATGGAGGTCTCTAACTGGTATAATTTGTTATCTGAATGGGTTTTCTTGAGTTCTTTTTTTTGAGTCTACAAATAGGAACTACGAAGGGGGAGAGGAAGGATGCTGTTGCCAGAAATATATAATATCTCTAGACATGAGGTAAAAGGTTGAGAGAATTAGAGCCTGTTCACACTGGAGCTTTTTTTCGTACTCAGTACAGTTCGGATCGTTTGGAGAACAGTGTGAACAGTTTGATTGGCAAACGAACCGAACTGAGGCCACTAGAAGAGGTGGTCTCAGTCCGTTTGGCAAAAGAACTCAGTTCGGCTCGCTTAAAAAAATTGAATGTGAACACTGGAAGGTCTCATATCTTTTGTAAACAGGAAACAAACACTTTTCATGCAACCGGAAATTGCATTTTTGTCGTTGTAGGAACAGCCTTGTTAATGTATTGTTCTGGGTGCTTCAGAAAGTGAATGGCTCTCTCTGCTAATTTTTTTTTTTTTTTTTTTTAAGTAAAGCAATCGGGGATATACCACTACAATAGCAGTAAACTACATACACATCGAGATGAGATTGCGCACCTTTATTCACAGGATTAATACACAGGATTAATTTTCACAAAAATAAAAATAACCGTAGCCTACCTGTTCAGTGAAGTTTCGTTGCCATGCAGTCCTGTCATCAATAAGGTTGCTGCCAGTATCGTTTTCTAGCCATCCTCACTTGCCTGCTGCTGTTTTTTTCGGATAACGTGAAGGCAACAAGATTGCTCTTTCACTGTCTACTTCATTCTTCTCCTGTGTGCCCCAATATTTTTTTCTTCGTAGTTTAAAAAAATATAAACTACTGCAAACCACAGAAGGAGTATTCCTTCAAATCGCCGACATCTTGAAATACCAAGATGCATATATGAGCTTTAACTAACTTGATTATTGCAATATGAACACACGTGAACTGAGTCCTGGGAAAATGCGGAAGTGAACCACGAAAACGAACCCCAGTTCATTTCCAAACGAACTTGGCACATTTGAACACAAGGCAAGTGTGAATAGCTAGCATATTGATACATTGTTTCAAAGCAAACAAACCGAACTGAGGATGTTTGAAACAAACCCAGTGTGAATACCTCCTTAGACATTAGCCACATGCATTCTGTAGAGAGTGATTAAGTCATTTGCAAGGTCTGCAGCAGCAGATTGGGCCTGCGGGTCCAAGCTGACTGCCATTTCCTTTTCCCAAGCCAAACTGAAATGAACCTTGCAAGATATAATTATACTTCTACTAGAAGTTTTATATTATATCCATTTTATGCAAGGGTACAATGGCATTTTTAAATAAAGAAAACATAGAGTTGTATCTCTTATTTTCTGCACGCATATAATTAACTTCAAATTTCTGATTGCACTGAAACATTGGTTCATGGTGTTGTCATGGGAGCTGTTCCTTGTATAGACCCTTACATTAGGAGGTCTTCAACTAAACTTGTGCTATTTAACTGGTATCCTTACCATTTACAAAATAATGTGAATTGAAGAATGTGCATGTACAACAGTATAGATTTAGGACTGTGGCCCCATGCTGTAAGACAGGGGTCAGCAGTTAAATATCATGGTGGGCCAAATGACCTGCGGGCCACTTACATCCCCAACCCAACCCAACTTACTTTAAATTCACAAATTACCTTCTAGAAATATTTAACTCTCAATCATTTACAAGCATACTGTAATCTAGAGCAAAAAATTCGAATTTAGAGTTGTCAATAATGAAAATTGCTAAGTAGATTAATAATTAATAACACTGAGATAGTTTGGAGTCCCCACTTGGATAGTGTGAAACGACGCTCACACACGGCTGTGTGTGTTTGTGTAATATAAGTACACTATGCCAGTACATTGTAGGTAAATGGTATAAATTAGTTATAGTAATTAGGCTTAATTAGGCTACTAATTTTCTATCAATATAAAAAATGTCACCAGGTTCATAATTCTTTATATAAATACCCCCCACATTATAGTCACCACTTAGATAGTATTGAGCGACACAAGTCCCCACTTGCATAGTACAGAATGATACTCACACACTGCTGTGTGTGGTTCTGCAAAATAAATATATAACAGAAGCACAATAGTGTTACTGTTGGTAAGAAAAGGGGATTTATAGTTAATTAGTAATGGACAATGGAATCTTAGAACAATTGTATGTTTTATTGGTGTTCATGTTTTGCTATTTGTATTAATTGATAATAATAATAATTATTATTATTATAATAATAGATTAAATAATGCAGCATAAATGTAAAAAGCAGTACACTTTAAATAAATATGACTAAGTGAAAGATTCAGCATTAATTAGTCTTACTTACTTTATTGCTGGCATGATTGTTACTGAAACACTTGTGCATAGACCAATTGCTGCATTGCTTAATGTGAGGATTTAAAAAAAACAAAAAACAAATACTTCCATCATAGCATTTTCCATTATTAATATTATAATTAAACTACATTTACTATAAGAAGAGTCTACCTTAGTTTGTTCAACACTAAGGCACTGAGTGAGCTGGTTTCCCAGCTGGTTCAGGCTCTCAGCCATCAACATCAAAGGTGGAGTGTGTGAACCACATGTGTGTGTGTAAGTCACTGCACTACCACCACCAGCCTACAGGGGCAGCACTGTGACAAAAATGTTACCCACTTGGGGACCCCACACACAGACACACACACAAAGAAACAAAGAAAACATAGAAAAAGTAAACAACTACTGATAATAATAAAATACATAGTTGTTAATAATAAAAATGACACGACAGCTAAGTTAGGCATCAGATGCAGGTATTTTGTTTTGCCTCCGTCCACCTCCCAGAGATATGACATGAAAGGTCATCGATCACATATGATCGATTTTAAAGCACTCCGGCAGTAAAGGGTTAAAGGATACTGACCTAATGATGCAGTGAAGAAAACCCCACGTTGGGAGGAAACCTCTGCTGACCTCCACATTGATTAATCAGAGCATGTACACCACTGTGAAAATAAGAAATTTTACATTAATATTCTGGAACAAAGTGAGCGGTTATGGCAAATGCATATTTTTAATAATACAAACAAATAGAGCAAATAGGTTGTCAACAACGCTGTTGTATTGTCAGTCAGTGATCAGTATTTACAACACATTGTTGTCAAAACCCTCAGTTGCAATAGAGTTATATCCAATAATATATCATGTGCACCAATATCTCATGCTTTATACCATTTATTAAAATGAATATATTAGGTAATATAATAATACTTTAATAATTCCCCCTCCTCAGGTTTTGAAGCTGTTTAGTGTTTATGATAGTCAACTCAAGATATGTCACAGTTGCTAACCACTAGACCAACAGCAAGCTTCAATAGGAACAATTTGATGTTGCAAAGCTCATTTGTGATTGAAGAACTCATTAACATAAATCGCAACACAGGGCAGCCCAAAGTATTGGACATTACTTTAGAACACACATGCCTTGCGAAAATGATTGTAACACCACTGGGAGGCATTTAAAATCTACCCCTTTGGATGTGATGCAGGTCACTCAAAGGTTTGTTGATAATTAGTTTGCTTTATCATGTAAACACTAATTAAAATTCTGATAAAATAATGAGATGAAAGACATACATTACAAAGCATGTACAGTTTAACACTTATTAGATTTTTTTTTTCTCCAACAGTGTAGATTCTGTTATGCATGCAAAACACTGAACACTGAACTTAAAAAAATAGATAGATACTATATTTATAACACTTGTCAGCGTACAAGCACCAAAAAACTTATCAATTTTATAGAGGCATTAAATGTGGTTGTTATCGAAAAATTTATTGTTTCATCCAGGAAAGCTCTCGAGAGTTGTAAAGGTTAGACTACCAAGTAATAAAAAAGAGCAGCACAATCATAATCTCAATAAGCTATATAACATAAGCTGTAAGAGACTGGATGGACAGTGACAGAAATATTATACTGCTGTATATAACATCATTTCAAATTTGATTAGACTCAGTGACTTAGAATTTAAAACCAGATTGCTGATTGCCTTTTTTTGAAAGGTTTAATGTTTAGAAAACTGATTGAGTGTTTTTTAACAGTAAAACATTCAGAATGAACGGTTCGATCTGTCAGAAATCATTAGTGCTTATCTAGCATACGAAAAGTACAACTGTGCACAATTACAAATTACTGTACCTTAACATGTATTCACACCTCACACTTAAATTAACAAAATCAAAATAAATTAGTTAATATTATTATACTGTATATGTAACACAAAAGTCTGAATACTGGCAAGTCTTATTTTACTATTCTCACAGAAAACCCTTGTGTGGTAAGAAGTATTCCACATTAAAGGGGAAGTCTGTTTCTCTTGATTTGCTAACCCTTTCTGCCCCCCGCTTTCCATGGATTGGCCTTTGTTCTCGTCAGGTTCTTTCCACATTTTTATTTGGCCCAAAATACAGTTGCACTGGACATAACTAGTTGGTTAAATGTCTGTAAAAACACATGTCTAACAGAGCTATGACTTTTTAATGGGGGGTTAAAAGCCATTACACATGCTCAATATGTATCTAGTACTGAGTATTCAAAATACCAAAAGTAATCATTTAAACACAGAATTGAATCACAATTCCAATACTGATATCATGTAATCAGTGTAATCAGTATTGGAATTCTGAATTGTAGGGATTCTGAATTCCCATTCTGAATACTTGACCATGTAAACGTAGTCATTGTCACCAATTCTCCCCAGTCCCTTTGAAGTGATATTAAGCGGGTTTCACTGCATACATAGGTTAAAACAAGCAGGGACCTGTGAACACAGCAGAAGAATACATCTCATCCAACTGCAGCACTGCTTGGTGCCACAGGACATGATATGAATAGCTTCAGATTTTCTGGGCTAGATTAATCCAGCAGACATCAACCTCAATCGATTAAAACAACATATATATATATATATATATATATATATATATATATATATATATATATATATATATATATATATATATATATATATATATATATATATATATATATATATATATATATATATATATATATATATATTTGATACACCCCTAAAAATAATGCTTCACTTAGGATTCTGATTACCAGGTACTGATTTATAGACACCAAGAGACAGTAATACTAATATTTTTTATTATTATTATTTTTTATATGGCATCATAGAATCTATCAGAAGCAACTGCACTTTTAAACCTGTTAAGAGTATTGTCTTCTCCCTAAATAATGTAAAAACAAATTGAAATATACAGTTCCCTATCTTACAGGTAACTTAAATCCCAACAGGAAACTGACAAACTGAGTACAGAATGTACATGCATTATCTTGATAAAGCACTACTAATATCTAGTGGTTTCAATGGAGAACGTTAGGTTACTTACCGTAACCCTGGTTACCTGAAAGAGAAGACGACCACCAACAACATTACGTATGGAATACACCTTTGAACTTAACTTGGTTGTCATAGTGCTGAGCTGTGTTGCAGCTGTGTTTGTTTCTAATTGACTCAGCCATCAAAGGGTATTAAGTATTACATTTGGAAAGTTAAAGGCAGTTACAGTGACACTGGGAATGTACTCCACACTACTGCCCCATATAGGGGTAACTTTTTACAATGTACAATTACCCCTTTTGAAGTTACTGCTTTACGTTTTAGCCAATTTCTGATGTTTTCTAAAGTCTAGTAGCTCCAGAGTCTCATACCACTGTTTTGCAGAATATTGATTTCAGGTCATAATACCTCGATGAAGGCTTTCCATGCATGGCTGGTTCTAGCAGATAATAGTCTGGAGCCTATGCGATGGCTTCATTCTTTCAGGCTGAAAATGTATTTATGACTGCACAATCACACCACTTTCTCCCTGTTATCATGTGGTAGATGAGATGGGAAGAGAAAGGAACAGGATTCTGCAATTACATTTGTTCTCACATCATCAGAAAGATGTTGAGAGGCCCGTAAGAGCCCTACTTCAGCTGCCTTGTACAATTATTTAAACATTATTCTATCTTTGAAGTAAAAAGCTGATAAGAACGTGGACAAGGTTTGACATTTATTAGCTAAAGAGGCAGACCCAAAGTAGGAGAAAATTAAATATGCCTAAGAGTTATTTCACTACAATTTGAAATTGCAAAGGCTCCTCTGAAGCAGGTAGGCAGCAAATTTAACTGCAACTCACAACTGGATTTTTTAAATTTGGCTATTTAACCGTACGTTCCCTCTGCTACCAAGGTTACACATTAGATAGTAACAAGATAGCTTAAATTCTAAAGTGAATTAGACTCGCACTGCCCTTCTAAAAGCATAAGGATTCAGAAACTGAAATTTATTCTGAGATCCTTTATTGCAAGGTAATTCAGAAGGGTTTGCTGATTTATCAATAAATAGTAATGACTACATGACTAATAAATGAAATTAAATGGATTATGCTTATGGACCCAGAAAGCATAGTGCAGAAAATGCAGTGTGTTCATGATTGCTGTATTACTCTCATTTAGGGGTTGTTCAGTATCTCAAACAAGGAAAAATGCTTGTTCATCTGCTTATGCCAAAAGTTTGTAACAGATCTTTTAAATGTTTTTACTTTTCAAAAGCAGACACAGAAAACAACACGCATTATTTGGTTTTATCACTATGGTGGAAACAAGCTGCAGAATGTATATATAGATATAAGATTGTATAGTCACCAGAGGTGAAAGTAACTTTAATTTCTTAACAGTACTATATTATTATTCAGTCGTTCCCCCTCCGTTCCATATAGTAAACGTTTTTGTAAACTACATGGCACTGCTTATTTATTCTGACCAAAACTAAATGGAGAGGGAAGGGCATTTTATTTTAAATAATGGTTTAAAAATAAAAAAAAAGGTTATGTTTAATTTTGAACCTTAAATATACTTATTTAGGTAACACTTTAGGGATCCTTATCCAGGGCGACATTATTTTTACATACAATTACCCATTGATACAGTTGGTGTTTTTACTGGAGCAATCTAGGTAAAGTACCTTGCTCAGGGGTACAGCAGCAGTGTCCCCCATCTGGGATTGAACCCACAACCCTCCAGGCAAGAGTCCAGAGCCCTAACCACTACTCCACACTGCTACCCATAACCAAAACAATCAAATAAATGAATGCAAAAATAAATAAATTAAATTGAAGCTAGCAAACTATAAATGACTCAGATTCCACATATTTTAAGTTTCTATCATTTTCACATGAATGTAGAAGACTGAACATTTTTAGGCATTTTGATTATACATCCGTGGCATTGTTGGAAAGAGCAGGCATGGGGTTTCCAAGCTTGTGCACTGTGTACGTAAGGTGACCAGACATCCCGTTTTGGATGGGACAGTCCCACTTTTGGAACACTGGTCCCAGTGTCCCCAGAACCTTTTTTGAGACGCTCATTTCGTCCCGTTTTTTTCCCCAGAGCATCGTCGCGAAGGTAACAGAATATTGTATTTTCATGTTATCCTTATTACAGTACAATAACACTTGATGTGACAAAAGGGAAGGTTGAATGACCAGTAGCATTAAAAAGTGGCTGTACGCACTCCGAGAAGAGTGCAGGATGCGCCCAATAGCCTGGAGGTCGCCGGTTACAGTCCAGGCTATTCTATTGCCGACCGTAGATGGGAGCTCCCAGGAGGCAGCACACAATTGGCCGAGAGCCGCTGGGGGAGGCTTAGGTCGGCCGGGGTGTCCTCAGCTCACCATGCACCAGCGACCCCTGTAGTCCGGCTGGGCGCCTGTGGGCTTGCCTGTAAGCTGCGTTGTCCTCCCACGCTATAACTCTGAAAAAGCGGTCGGCAGCACACGCTTTGGAGGACGGCATATGTTCGCCTTCGCCGCTCCCAAGTCAGCGCAGGGGTGGTAGTGGTGAGCTGTACCTAAAAATAATTGGATATGCCAAACTGGGAGAAAATAATAAAATAATTGGCGATTACTAAATTTAAAAACAAACAAAAAAAAAAGCAGCTGTACAGCGGCGTGCATATCTGGAGAATTACTGAACAGTCAACGTTCATATTTGCAACCAATCACAGAGAATCCATGCTGCTAAAACAAACTGGCGGCTATCCTCGTCCAAATCATCACTCTCGCTGCCTGAAGAGGTTAGACTACTGTAGTCTAACAATAACGGCTCATACAGGTACCATTATATTGTGTTGGAATTATTCTCTTCATCCATGATATTTGTATATCTGCATGCAAACGACTTTGCTTCGTGTGTAGCTATAGGCGACAATTGCGGAAATCCACACTGTCATGTCACATCACCGTGCAACGCAGTGCACTGAAGCTTTGTTTGAACACTTTTTATTTCTTTAAGTATACATTTTATGTTGTTTTTAGTAATAATGAAATACAATAGTTTCAGGTCTTCAGGTGCTCATTTAATTTCTTTAAAACAATTATTTACATTGATAGTTGTGTACTGTATATGATACAAATAGTTTAAAACAATTAAAAAAAACATTTCACATCTTAGTTTCATTTTACCTTTCTCCTTAGAGGCAGGATAAAACTCTTTTTAATTTGGTGACCCCTTATTTTTATTTCTGTGTTAAATGTATTATAGAATAAGCATATTTTATCCTGCAACGTTTAAGAAGAACATAGAGACAAAGATTAATGCTATCTGTTGCATACAATTTATACATGGCTATATAAGGTACTTTATCACAGCTATTAGCTTAATAGAACAAAAACAACACATTGATAAAAACATATGCTTTTCCTTCAGCAAAAGAGACAAATGTCAGGGCGCAAATTACTGGGGGTGGGGTCTATCCCTTT
Organism: Acipenser oxyrinchus oxyrinchus; assembly: GCA_030684275.1. NCBI lineage: Eukaryota > Metazoa > Chordata > Actinopteri > Acipenseriformes > Acipenseridae > Acipenser > Acipenser oxyrinchus. Next base: position 20,433,576 of record CM060256.1, on the reverse strand, counting down.
AAGTTTCTCCAAATTCCTTTTTAACATGTTTTAAGCCGACAGGTAAAACTTAAAACAGAAAGGAACCTGTTAAAAACGTTAATATGATGACATTTTCTGCCTGTCTATGCATTTTTTCAGTACCAATCAATTATAATGAGAAAGCATCTCCTGACAATCTGAAAACTTCTCTGCACACTTTACATAGGCGAATGCTGATGCTTATATTAAGGAAGATTAAATAGTATTCGTTTTGAAGGTAAAGAGGTGACAACATTTCATTTAATCACAAAAGGAATATGATTTCATCTTATTACAGCTTGATCGATGCCTATACTGTTGACTCCAGAAAATAAACTCCAGCTAAGATCAGCAAAGAAATGAGTCTTGGTAACATGCATTTAGATTGACAGAAGATAATTTTGCCATGCTCATTGATTGGTACCAAAAAATGGAATAGGCAGGACATTTCATCATGCAATCAACATGTTTTTAACAGGTACCTTTCTGTTTTAAGTGATGCCCGTCAGCTTACAGCATTTTAAAATGGGGAATTGGAAATGCAACTATTCTGAGAAACTTAAAGGGTTTGCCTATTTGTATTATTATTTACCATACTTAATAACTACTTTAGAAGAAAATTCCTCTTTCTGTAATCAGGGCAGCTTCTAAACAAAACTCTGAAAAAGCTGATTAGTGGGCTTCATTTGTTGCACAGTCAAAAGAGGATATTTAAGACATTTCATCACCTTTAATAACAATAGTTTAATGAAAGTGGCATCTATTAATCACGGCACACTAATGATCCAAGCAGAAAATTGCAGTAGAAAAAAAATATACAGAACAAATACCATGTCATACTAAATGGTAAGAAATTAAATATTTTGAAAAATATAGATTCTATGAATTAACCATTTAATAAATAGAAATATTGAGATACTAGGATGTAATGTTTTCATACAAGAAGGGTCTGGTTTGCAGATTGGACATTGGAGGATAGCATAGAGATAGACATTGAGCGAAATGGAAAGTGGAAATCAAAGAGAGAAGATGCAGTTTTTTTCGGCAGAAAAGCCACCAGATGTGCAGCAGTAATCAGCAATAAAATAGAATCTCAGGATTGTATATTATTGAATTGCTACTGTGTAATGTAATAACTATACTTGTGTGTAGAAATGAAATTACAAAAACAATAAGAATTTATTCATTAAAAAAAGTTTTTGAAAGTAAAACATGCCACTCAGAACATCACCATCAGTTACTGCTTTCACTTTCAATATGATATTAGATTAAACATTGCCAAAGTGAAAATAAAAAACCCTAGAGCTTGGAAGCTGGAAGTGGGAAGTTATTTACAATATTTCCAGTGTCCCAGTTTAAGGTCTTAAAAATCTGGTCACCTTATGTCTGGCTAAAGTAAGAGATAGTGGATACTGTGTGGTCCAGTGGTTAAAGAAAAGGGCTTGAAACCAGGAGGTCCCTGGTTCAAATCCCACCTCAGCCACTGACTCATTGTGTGACCCTGAGCAAGTACTTAACCTCCTTGTGCTCTGTCTTTCGGGTGAGACGTAGTTGTGACTCTGCAGCTGATGCATAGTTCACACACCCTAGTCTCTGTAAGTTGCCTTGGATAAAGGCATCTGCTAAATAAACAAATAATACCATAAAAGTGCCTTACTGTCACATAATTACTGCCTAATTAATATTTATGTTAGGTGGAGAAAGCACTTGATAAGATAAACATAATACAGGTGAATTGTGGCAGGTATTCTACTACAGTAAAATAGAGGAAAGAACTGAGCAAGAGCTTTCTAAAGACATGAGTCTTTTGCAGAGGAAGGCGAGACTAACAAAAAAGAAAGGAAGCGGCAAGAACATTTTACAAAAGCTTAGCTACACATTTTGTTAGACGAGCAGCAAAAAAACAGAGAAGCCATGCTATCCCTGCAGTGGTCAAACTATTGTCCACCCTGCATTATCTTGCATCTAGGTCCTTTCAGGGGACTGTGGCAGCTGTTACTGGCATTTCCCAGTCCGCTTTTCCTCGTGCCTTGCCAGTTCTGCTCAATTCATTTTTGAGGCGAACACCCAAATACTCATTTTTCCCTAAAGCAGGGTGTATTTACAAGCCTTGAAAACAAATTTCTATGACATTTCTGGTTTCTGGGACAAACATGTCCGGTTTAGCGAGGGGCTATTGTATGATTATGAAAAGCTTTTTGTTAGAAACACATTTTTTTATTTGGGGCTGAAGGTGGCGGCCCCGCTATAGAATCTGATAGGATTAAACTGACTTTCATTATTTATTCGCAAGGCTCTCACAATGTTAAATGTTATCTAAATGTATACTTTGTGAATTGTCGCAACGACAATGCAAGTTGCGATATGTTTGTGCTGAGACTGGCCCATCTTGGTACATCTACCCGTCAGTGTGGTTTGCAGCTCCTACAAGAGCTACTGACTTTTGGTCCAAAACCAAGTGATATAATATGCAATACCAACAATGTTGCGTTTACAAATGGTGTATCATTGCAGATGTTAATAGATCAGTGATTTTATTTCAATTGATTATTTTTTTTAGTCATCACACCCTGATTATTTTTTTAAATGCACATCTGTGGCCTCATTAGAGCTCTGAAACATCTCTGTAGATGTCCTCTACAGCTGGTACACCAGAGTGTAACCATTAACCTGCCCCCCTGCAACACTGCCCCAGTGGATCTAAGAAATACATTGGTTAGAAATGCTACATTGAAAAAATTCGTTTTTTCATACACCCAGGGGCAGAGTGGAGAGGTTAATAATTACATTCAGGCATACTAGCTGCTCTGTTGACCTTTACTGAGGTCATAAAGACACGTAAAACTTCTGACTTAAAAAAATAAATAAATAATCACCTAGGTGTGATAACAAAAAAGGGTAGCACTATACAAAGTGAATCTATACAACAAGAATTCTGTTGTTACGATAACCCTGATATTTCATACCCATACCACGTTGCTTTGACTAGCATGCCATCTGTAGGGAGGAGTGCTGAAAGAATTACAAAACAATAATCCTGTTTCACACTGCTGTGAATCACTCGCATGGAACGACAATGAGCTAGAAACACAAAAGCAATGAAGAGGAACACTGGTAATTCACCAGCTTTTCTAAACAAAAAATTCTAAACCAAGAGGTTTGTAACTGTGAAGCACACTCAATCAATAACCTTTGAAATCTACATTTTTTAATGCTGAAGATGGTTTCCAAATTAAATGTGCTCTTGGATTTGTGACTCTCAGACATTAGCCTTAGAGTTCTGGAGGATTTTTGTTTAATTAAGTAAAAAATATATATTTTATTCATACAAAAACAAACAGAACGGCCTCATGCACTGAACGGCAGTAAATGGCCAGAATTACCACATGGCAGGGGAAGCCACACCACGTGTGTGGAATTATGCAAGGTTTACACACAGTTTATTATAGTATATAAAGAAAATGTAAGTACGGTTCTGAGTCTGTCACAATTAGCGGGGGGGGGGGGACAGTCAAAAAGTTAGCGAAGCACTCGCTCAGTCAATTAAAACTTCACTATTTACATTTCAAAAAATGTTTGGCAAAACGTCACTTTTTTAATATTAAAAAAGTGACGTAGTTTAATTGCTTGTATTTATGAGTGCACCTCACTCTGTACATTAATTTACTGGACCTTTGCGGTTTCTTTAATTTTCTTTTGTAAATTTTAAAAGCTATTTTAAGCATAGCTTACTTAAATATCACACCTACATAGTGACTATATAAATATATTAACATAGCCAAAAGTGTTTGCATATATACCTGCCTCGTAATCTTCATATATCACGGACTGTCTGAGGATGTACGAGTACACTGTAACATTGGAACTCGAGTTGCTATTGAAACAATCTTCAAAAATATAACAAACTTTTGCTGGAAACAGTCATTTAAAATGGTCTGTGTTGGCTGCAAAAAAAAAGTAACAAGCAGACAAAGTAGATTTTTTAAAACAACCTTGAATTACATATTCAGCAACATTTTTAGTTTTGTAAACCTTATGTTGACACATTAATTACAATGACTGTGTAATTCCCATAGCCTATTTTGCTGCCTTTAATCCCAAAATATTAAACACGGGAGAAACGTTAACTGCAAACCTGAAATGACAAAACCGAAGCTTTTGTGTTTTTCTTTATACACACTGTACATTTCTAGTAGTATGTAGAAATATTTTTTTATGAAGTTTTATAGCCACAGATACCATCAAATTATTAGTAAATGATAACATCATATATGCCACTGGAGACTATCAACCAACAAAATGATATTAATAAAAAATAACAAAAATCTTATACGACTAAGCATAGACGTAAACAGCTAGTGTTTCTCCCTCTGTTCCATTGTCTATTATTACAAAGGCAGACACACAGATGAAATCAATGCCATTCTTCACAAGCGTCTCAATGACTGCCTGACCTACTACTATTGTGTGGTTAGAGTCAAGATGCAGTGTAATCTACTAAGTAAGAAGTACGTTACTCTGAAATAGCAGTTGTAAAACTCTGTGGGATGAAAATAATGTACAAAATACAGATCCTTGATCATCAGTGGCCTCGTTGCATGCAACATAAACAGACTCAGAATCGTTCATTTTGCCATTTAAACATTCTTCATGTGCTGCATACACTTAAGGGAGATACCTTTATTCTCAGATGCAGCCATATACAGAACGCTTTAGTATATCAAGATATTACCGAGTCCAATTCAGTTTGAACTGGGTTACTGCCTTTAGCCACAGTGGTCATCTGCCCCAGCTTCGATTGGCCAATCCACTTCTATCCTTGTGTCCTTTGCTGTCCTACATCGTTTAATTTTCTTGTTATGCAGTATTCAACCCAATAACATTGACTGTTTATTCTAGAAACCAGGTAATGGTGATGTGAAGGTGACTGCCTCCAAAAGGTGATGTCCATAGTAGATCTGAGGTGCATGGGTAGTTTCCAGATCTTGTCGAAGAATGGGTTTGACTAAGCTGGGTAATGTTTTCATCTTAATGTCACTTTGTATTCACATCTGTCCTCTCTAATTATAGCTGTTCTTTTCTTAGGAAATATAGTAAATTACAGGAACAACTGAACATTAGCATTACCCCTTCTCTTGGAGGATTACCAAACATATGGCTATAACAAAACATTTGTCCCACATGTAAAGCTACGGCAACTTCATAAGGTAAGCTCCCTAATCTAAATAAATCAACATAACCCACAGCTCTATGCCCAGTAGACAATAATACACACAATAACATGCATTTAAATATTACAATGAGGATCTCACCCTCACATCCTCCCAGAGCATACATACCAGCTTGGCAAGGGATGTTTTGGTGTATAATTAAAACAAAAACACTACCATTGTTTGTTGAGCACATTGATGAGTTTTTTTTACACAGCTGCGGTTGAGGTTTCTTCTGGAGACATGTCTTTGCATTGCATTTAGCTCAATTCGAGTTGGGGGAAAACGCTAATGATTATCCATTAGCACAATGATGGATTTTCCTCCAAATCTGTTATGCTCTGCCACACATAAGTAAGGTATTGGTCAGCTTCTGCGTTAATCCAAATACTAAACACACATTTTGGATTCATAATTAAAGGGAATAGATCTCAGGTGCCTCGACTTTCTGTTGGTCCCTGGAAAAGATTTTATGGATGAAATACCTGCGAAGAATCCTGACCCCATATGGTGGAAACAGGTAATTAAATATCCATGTTCTTTATATTATAGCTATAGCTAGGGCCACAGAAAATTCACGATTTCACGGAAATCGTGTATTTGACCGTGAAAAACTTTTTTTTTTTTTTTTACACACATTACTCTTCACCATTAATTAATTAAGGTAAACATGGAATAAACTACTTTGTTACGTTATAAGGATGAGACCAGACCATGTTTGCACTAGTTTCCATAGCACTAGTATTAACAGAGATAGGCAATTGATCTGATTATCTCAAACAAACTTGCAAACTTGAGATCATGAATTAATTGGCCAGTCATTTTTAGATTACTTTAATTGGTAGCTGATGTTTTTTTCAGCCAGTAATTTTATTTTAAAAGTGTTCCATTACCATCATAATTACAATAAAAAATGTCATCGATGATTTAACTAAAAGTATAGTTTTACAATATTTATGTAAGAAAACATATGCTCAAATATTGTGTAGAACAATAATTAATTACAAAATAATTTACTATCATCAATATGCTAGCTAAAATGAAGCATTTACATTGGAAATAAAATATAAAACAAAGATTTAGGAATTATTTCATGAAAATGAGTGATGCAAATACTTTTAAACATTACTGTATAATTAGGGCTTCTGATTTTTGGTTTTAACCGATAAAAACCAATAAAACGTCCCCAATAAAAAAAAAAAAATGAAATCAGTGCATATTCGATATACACTGGAAAACACTCGAAATGGTTACTCAGTTCGTTGACTTTACCCCTTTCCCAGCGAAAAAAGAACTTTTATCCAGCCGATTCATTCTGAATACTTTAAACCCACCCCATACTGAGTGGCAGCGCATTCATACATTTCTGTTGGAGGATTGTAACACGCGTGCAAGATTTAAAACGAGATTACAATTACTAGAAGCAGTGGATTGTTTTTGCTCGCAAGATTAAAAGCTATATTGCAGTTTCATCATAGGGAGTATTTACACGTTCGTGGAATTTAAAACTGAATTAAAAATTGTGTCAATGTAAAAAAATGCCTAAACACACAAACGCCAGAAGAATATGGCCGTGACCATAAGGATTTTGATGTCTAAGACAGCAAAGGAAAAAAGGTACAATTGAAATGTGGAAGTACTGTCACGTTCATACATATTGTGACAGAAAAAAAACGCTCAAGAACTTTGGAAAGTAACAGAAAACAAGTAAGCAATAAGGCAGGACAGGGTGTGGGATATATAATATCCACACGCCCGGTCGTTATAAGTCACGAGGCGAAGCGTAGAGTATATCCCATACCCTGAAGTGCCTTATTGCGCTTATAAAATGGATCAACCAACATTACTAAAAAAAAAAAAAATGTAAAAACATGTTTATTAAATATCCTTCCACCTCTGCCTGACCTTAGAAAAAATAGTCCCTTAAAACATAAAAAAATAAAACCAGAAATGCATTAATTAAAAAATAATTAAAAACAACATTATTTTAATAAACATTGAACTAATTAAAAACATGAAGCACTATGTATAAATGTTAAATTGAACATTGCCATTGAAATTGCAGTTTTGAAGATTTACAGGCCATTTTTCCTTTTGAACAGTAGGTGGAGCTACAGCAAGTGATTTTGAGCAACATGGTGCTTGATCATTGCTGTCATTGTCGTTGTCTAAAGAAGTGCAGGACAGAGTCTGGCTCCACTGTTTGCAATCACTTGAAGATGGTGTCCAGTAATTTTTAAGGCTTCCCTCACACCTGTGACCAATGACAGACATTTTTTGCCGTGTTTCATGCCCTGCTTCGCTAAGGAGGTGCACTGCTGTGGACCTAATGGTGTGGTTTGTGTATCGGCGACTCAGTCCGGCAAGTTTGTTTAGTTTTGGCATCATGGTGGACAGATAATTTATTCCCATAGGCTCCCTTGAATACTACACTGCTACAGAATCTAGGTATGTTTGTTCTTGACGTCTAGGATGTAAATAAAAACTTGGGGCACCGGCTTCAGGGATTTTACTAATGTATTTTTTCAAACTTAGTACGGGGCAGAGAGGATTTCCGGGGATGGAGTAAATGAAACCTCTGAGTTTTTCTTTATTTCACTCATTATAATTCTTGTGATTCTTGGTTTGTTCATTAAATTTTAATGTGAAATATTCCTGGCCGTTTTCAGCATGGCAAAGCACAAACATGTCTGCTTTTAAATCACGCAGACCTTCTCTGCCACGTCTGGCCATATTTATTTGCACATCAAACCAAACCTTTCTCATAAGACCTGCGGCAGTGTCAGGTGACAGTGCTGGGGAGGTTTTTAATTTGTGATTCGGGGGTGGTGACAGGAGGTATCCATGCCAGATTTGCGGTACCGCTTCACAGTGGCGACAAAGATGTTGTTTGCATTTTGAAATAGTCGGTCACTTATCAAATTCACTGTTTAAAAAACGGTTAAGAGCGGCTCGTAGGGTCACATAGCTTGAGACTGAATACTCCTGTCCCTCTAAGCTACGGACAGTGGCATAAAACTCCACTAGCAAATTATTTAGATCAGGCAGAGGAATCACTTTGAAATCAATATTTAATGATTTTTGTTTTAGCCAGTCAAATAGCACACCCGATGCCCAGGCAGTGGTCCTTTGTGTATTTTTTTCTTCCTTTTCTTTTTCTATGTCCAGAAGCTGTGCTTCAGTAAATTCAAGATGCCTAATACTAGAAGTCGTACTTCGAAAAGCCCCGAAAAAAACAATGATTTACATAAAACTTGAAAATAGCTAAAAATACGCACCGAAAAATGAAATTAATGAAAACCTAAAAACAGAATCCCTATGTATAATTAAACAGAAATAATTAATCTTCTATATGATCATCATAATGAAATGTTGTCTGCATATTCATTTCTCATAATGGTAAAAAGCTAAATGTCTGTATTAAGCTGTATTATTAAAGCACATGCTAATGAGGTTGTACTAAGCTATTAGGAGCTGGAGGCCATTCGCTAAATATTTATTTTGTGTGCATAAATATATAAACAAACCAAGAACTGCTTTAAATGGTTTCTCTGAATGAATAAATAATTGTTATTAAATTAGAAATGTTAGCAGTAGCACAGGTCTTCATTATAAACGAACATGAAAGGATGGCCAAGAGCAGACTAATAATAAGTGAAATAAATGTTATTCTAGATTACAGCTGTGTCACATATTTTGCTTTTTATCGCCTTTTTTTTACAATGCATTCTTTAGGCACATATATATATATATATATATATATATATATATATATATATATATATATATATATATTAGGTTAAATGGTATCTACAAGTGCTTTAGATTGTACATAACGTGTTTAAGAACGGTGTCTTTAGAAATGACAGGTATTGCGATTTTAAATGTTCTTTTTCAAACAGGAATCATTCACATTAAGTGCTTTAATAAACCAAGTGTGTTTTAAATTTATCTATATAAAGTCTAAAAACAACTGAATTAGAAAACATCATGTAATACATTCTGCAGTAAAAATAAGTGTGTTAAGTAGAAAATGATTGTCAGTTTATATATATATATATATATATATATATATATATATATATATATATATATATATATATATATATATATTGTCAGAACCTTAAGTTAAGTGGAAGGGCTACTTTAATCTTTTAACAGTTGTAAATTGAGAACATCCCATCATGGTTACAATGTTGTCATTCATTTACAGCTGTATTTTGATAACTGTATAATGGATTAGTTGCTTCTGACCTTAAAAAAAGTAAATTAGTATTCTGGTATGATGCTCAGGGGAAATGCTATTCAAAGACAGTGACACACATTGTAATGTGAATTGCAGCAAACAACAGTTTCTAAACAGTTCCCTGAATTGTTTTATAGAGATTGTAGTTAATTTCTTGTTTAGCATATATAGCAACCCAAAGTAGATTTTTAATCACTTTTGCTACAATTATGCTATAGGGTCTCAAATGTTTTATTCATTAATACTGGTGAGTTTTTAAAGGTAGATGTAGCACACAATAATTTATTCCAGGGGAATATATATACATGGATGAAGGGTGAAGGCTATATTTGCATCTGAGCCATTTGAAAAAAAGGCAAAATACCACAGTAGTGATGTCAAAAAGATGTCAGAAAGCGATAATTCCTCTAGATGAACTTTGACCCGTTCGACTTCTTGAGACCATCACTTTCAATTCAAACACAAAATGTCTCGTTTTCAAGCACTCGACAATACCCACAGTACAGAAATGTTCATTAATGATCAACACAATGAGAATACGTTAAAAAAAAAAAATGTAAAGCTTGTACATTCGTATCTCAGAGAAACTGGAGAGGAACGGGAAACTGAAATAAGGTAAAGACAATCATCGAAATAAAGCTGAAGCACTAACGGATAACGACATAGAACATCTGTACAGCACTGAAGCACTATGCTTAAAAAACCCAACTGTACTGCTGAACCTCGTCTTCTTTAATATTAGCATCACAAGGGTATCCATGTATTATAAAAAATAACACAGAGGTCTCTTCAGTGAGTTACAGGAAAATAATTCCATCTCAGGTTTCTGTGACAGTTTAAAAATTACTCGACCTTCGGTTTCGTAGTTTATGACGTCACAGAAACCCTGGATGGAATTATTTTCCTGTAACTCACTGAAGCCCATCTATTATTCTATATATAGCAGTGTGGAGTAGTGGTTAAGGCTCTGGACTCTTGACCAGTGAGTCGTGGGTTCAATCCCAGGTAGGGGACACTGCTGCTGTATACTTGAGCAAGGTACTTTATTTATTTTGCTCCAATAAAAACCCAACTGTATAAATGGGTAATTGTATGTAAAAAATATTGTGATATCTGTATAATGTGAAATAATGTATAATGTGTATAAGTCGCCCTGGACTTACAATTGTTACAAGATATCACATTACAATTAAACTTTTACACTGCTGTGTAAAAGTCTTAGACATGTTGCATTTTTCTACTCTGATGCATTATGAGCATCAACAATTTACTCAAAGCCTCCACTAGTGTTTTCTACTATTATAACAACCTTGACTTGCATAAAGAAGGAAAAACACTCAGTGAAATAGCTTGCATCACCCAATTTTCAAGGTGTGGTATCCGACGCATAATCAACAAGTACAGAGAAAAACCTGTCTAACAAGGATGAGAGAAATTAGCAAGACACAACTGATATGTAATAACCAATCTTTCCAAATATATATATATATATATATATATATATATATATATATATATATATATATATATATATAAGCCTATTTTTCATCATTAGTTTAATTTGCAAACAATTTTTTGGGGTATTCTTTCGATAAAAAAAAATAATTTTAGCTCACCTCCTTAATAATTTTTTGCGCCGCAGACCTTCTAGACAACAGCCACTGCCTGCGAGCTGACTGACACCGTCTGCCAGGAAACAGACTGCAGGCCAGAAGTTGCAACTAGGATCGTCATGGTGACAAGCGGTAATTAAGCAACAGTGGGTGCTTTAAATAACTGAACCCCCCCACCACCACCAAAGGGAGTATCTTTAGACAGTACTAAAGAGAACCAGTCAATTCACGTTTTGGACAGCATCTAAATAAAACCTGAAAACACTGGGAAATGGAATAAATGTAAACCGTATGTACAATGTCAGTAATTTTTATATGAAAAACAAACAAGTTACACAGCACAATTGATTTCAAGCAAGGTGTGTTATTTTTTCTTAATTCCACTCCCAATGGTGATAAAAGTCATAGAAGATTCCAGAAAGACCTCCAGGAAAAAAAAGTTATATTAAGGAAAAAAAGTTAAAGGACCATCAAGATGCAAGATTATGTTAAAAATTGTACAATGTCCCTGTCAAATGAAAACATACATTGGTGTATATAAAGTTATATTAAGGAAAAAAGTCAAAGGACCATCAAGATGCAAGTCGTTTTGCAGCAGTGTCTGAGCATTTCAGAAACGATTAAAGCAACCTTAGAAATGTATGATTAAAATGTTTTAAAAAAAGAAAAGCTTTAAAATAAGTTGGGCCATGTCAACCCTGAAATACCTTATAGTATGCATGGCATATCAAGATGAAATGGCTTTTTTACATTGTTAAAATGATCTTTTTGAAAAGACAAACATTTACACACCAACAAACATGGCTGACATTTTACTGAACAGTGAAATCCCCACAGCATCTACATTAGAGGGTGTACTGTTTTCATGAGACTGAACTTAAATATAATTAATGAAGCACTGACCTTTCCACAACATAATGATCAATAAAGTGTAGACAAAGTTTTAGGTCCCTATCTTGAAGAAAGTATAAAGAAAAAAAGGCACATTTTATGAGAGAAATTAGCAAGACACAACTGATATGTAATAACCAATCTTTCCAAATATTTCCTGACATTTGCGAGTAGGGTGACCACCTTTTCAAAATGCAAAAACGGGACACCTGCCTTTTTTTTTGTTTTTAGGGCGGGTGGTATCGTATAGTTACACATTTTATACTGTATGTTTAATAAAAATTAAATATCAATTTACCAATTTGTCTTGTTCTTCACTGCACATTTATTAGCTCTTCAATCCTCCACTTGTTGCAGACAATCCTATGCAACAACATTTTTTGTAACGATTTAATGCCTATAGACCAAGAAGGCTAGTGTAATTGCCCTTTTAAAACAGTGTGTGTTCCTTAAGTAAAGCAAAAGCTGCTTTTTACAATAAAAAAGTCCATCTGGACCAGCAAAGTTATTTATATTTCAATGTGTACTTCCTATTAGATCTTCAGATTCCAAGAGTTTGGCATTTGAACCGACAAATCGGTAGAACTCAAGACAAGCGAACCGGTAGTTTAGTTTTATCCGTAGTTCAGCTTTTACCGGGTCTACAAAACACCTGATATCAGTAACAAAATTCGCATTGGGTCAATCTGGCTTTGAATGCTGCTTAGTATCATTTTCACCGCCATGTCCAATTCCAAAATCTTTTCTACATAATGTACCAAAAACCCTTGTTGAATCATTTGCGCTTTTCCTAATCCACGTGTATGACCTAACCCATTCCTCTCTGAATTTGCACAGGCGCTTACTTTTTTACACCTTCTTCCTTTACCGACGTATCACTATCAGTGCTTTCACTTCGACTTTTAGAGTCAGCCATTTCACGTAACAAAGAAAAATCTGTCTAGTTTGAAATTAAAATAATATTACACACATTTTTTTTAATTTTTTGCTGTCGCCAAAGCAAATCAGTGTCAGGCCATTGGGGAACATGTGACGTGTGATTGTAACAAGTCACATGATAGTGGGATTATAGTAGTATGTCTTAGATTGGCTGTACAACGTGTCAATCACTCTGGGGTTGCGTAAGGCATTGCGAAATGATGGGGGCAGGGGCGAGGCGTTGCTCTGAATAGAGTCTGCCATGGTATCAGATATGCTATGGTTTGACTATGGCGCTAAGCGGTAAGATTGCACTGTGTCTAGGAATTGGGACGAATCCCGCCCGGAGGCATTAAAAGGCATTAAACCCGGGACGGGGACTTGTTCTTTACATTTCGGGACTGTCCCACCCAATTAGGGATGGGTGGTCACCCTTATTGCGAGTGACTGTTTGAAGTGGCACTCTTGTAGAGAAATGCATCACATAATACAGTCCTCTTGATAGAAAATGATTTGCTGTATTATAGAAGAATATAGATAAAGTTAAGCACTACTTAGCTTAGGTACCAGTAAAGTACTGTAAAGACAACAAAGTCGTTAATAGATTGCTTTCAGCTTTCCATTTAAATTATTATATACCTTTCTTCTAATTGTTGTTATTTTTGCTATTTTGATGCAACCCTGCTCTGTGTTTTTTCTTCCTCAATAGCTTAAATAAAGATACATTATAAGTGTGTGTGTGTGTGTGTGTGTGTGTGTGCATTCTTTATAAACAATATAAAATATGGAATATAATATGTTTATAGGGTCACTAGAGTATGCTCTCTACAAAAGGACACTTCACTTGCATGTGTTTTTTTTTAAAACAAAACAAAAGCTTGGAATGTACAGCCATGCATGGTTTGTTGTTTTTATTATTATATGTATGCAACAAAACAAGAGGCAGTGCACTACGGTAGTATTGCTATTAATCCTGTTATTAATCCTGTGCTAATGCTGTACCAATAAGCTACTGCTCAGGCCTACCAAGAGGGTGGGGAAGGCTGAGGAAATTTTCCCTCTGCCCGCTGCCTAGAAGAGGACCCTGGAGAAGGACACAATGTTAATCATGTAAACATGAAAGACAAGAACCAAAATACCCTGAAATACCCTGTATATCCAGTAAATTCCAAATTATTTTATCTCTGATTTCCTTCCCAATTAAGAATGTCCAATTCTGTTCCCTCGTCCCCCACAACAACTCAGGAGAACTTAAGGTCAGTGGGCATCCTCCAATCCGTGACCATCCCAATTGCTTCTTGACACCTAGGAGCTAGGGAATGGATGTCGGCGAGTTAGCAATCTCTAGAGTACAAAGGGCAGGCCTGCTGGTATCCGCTTGAGCTCACCAGGTACCTGACCAGCGCCTGCTGTGGTGGGATAAGGAGAAAGTCCCTGCCAATGACTTTGCGCAGCCAGGGCATGTACCTGCACATCGCGGACACCCAGTATGACACCCTGCACTCCAAAATAGCTTATTTCCCGGTCTAAAGATAGGTATTTCAAGATATTTCATAATTAAACATAATATACAGAGCTTCATACATTTCTCTAAGCACAAGATAGCATGGTGTTTGTTTGCAAATATTGTATTGTGTAATGTTTTATTTTTTGCAGAGTACATTGTTATCTGTGTTTACTGCTAATTGTATTAGCTACACTTGGAAAAAAATATAGTATAATTTGAATATATCTAAGGAACTTAGATACTTAGGTATTACAGATTATGATCCTCTAGTGAGCCCACCCTAGAGAGGAAAATATTATTATGACATTTTGAACAGGTGCTAAATCGTCATTTTATGTATGCTTTTTTTTAAGAGGAGGGGGCAGTCTTGATAAAGAGCACTCTGCGGACTCCTTTGTCATTTGATGATAAGTTTAGACAATCCCTTAATTTATAACTGCTGCTGAGATCATTCAAATTTGTGTTCCAAGTTTACGAAAATCAAACATTGAACAGTATATGTCAGTCTCTGAAATGCATTTTTGTCTGAATAAACATGTAAAACTGTAAAGGGTTTTGTATTTAAAAAAGTTTTAAGCAGTGTCACGGATAGGCTTGGTGGTGACGTCATACCAGGAAGGAGACACACAGTACTGCGGGGTATGAAGCGCTAGATTGTGTATTTATTAACAAATGTAATATTTATACAAAACACTTAGCGAAAACAAAAGGCTTGATGGCCAAAATAAACAGACACACAAAACAAACAAGTAATGTGTTTGTTTAAAGCCAGCACAAGTAGCAATTGTTGTTTAGTACATTTCTAGTTCTTACTGTCTCGCTCTTTCGTTCCACCTCTGAACACCCAACCATGATGATCGGCTGATCTGCTCTTTTATGCAGCTGTGCCGGGGCTCGATTGCTTGTTAGTAATTAAATCGAGCCCAGGCACATTCTGCACGTGAAGTGATTTGGCAGGGAAGGTAATTAACTTCCCTGCTGACCTAAAACACCTGTGCACACCAAACATTCACTTATAATAATACAACACAACACAAAATATAAAATACGCACAGCGGCAGGATGTACCCTGTCACAAGCAGTTTTGTGCCTTTGAGGAGTTTTAACAAATGTATTAGGTTTTTAAAGATAAAGATCCAGGGATTCACCAGCATGCAGAGCATTACATAGAATTCTGTTTAATGGCCTTATGGAAATTTAGCAAGATTATCAAAATCAGAGTATAACCTTGCTTATAAAATAAACACTCATTTCTCTTCTTTGTCAGATGTTTTGTATTATCTTAGTACTGATTGCCATCCCCCTGCTGCTGCAGTTTGATTTCCTTTAGTAGATGTTTGAAACGCTTTGTTGACTTTTCAAATATTTTCAATTATCTCTTGTTGATGTTTGGGTCTGTTGTTAATGTTTGTTTTCCTAATTGTTAGATTGCATTTCCACGTCACCACCTGCCATGTATTGATCTAATCAATCAGTTGTGTCATGGCAGGCGACATAGAAATGAGAATATCATATAAGAGACTTAAGAGACTACCCTCCACAATAAATGAATCTCACCAGTTAGTAACAGGACTTGAAATTGTCCAGCCTTGATGGGTAATTGTGATTTTGGTGCAGAATACCGTTTATATAACTGTCTTCTGTCAGGTCCTGCAGCTCCTGCTTAATCATGCCTCTTACAACTACCATTGGTTTGGCAGACAAGTAAAACTTCCTATTAACATTTTCCAACTTTAGTACGACACAGGTGATTCAATGCTTTCCAACCACAGAGGCTGAATGTCCAACATTACTTCTGCATTGTTAAATTTAACTAAGCATAAGATAGAGCTTATTTGGTTGCCAAGGCAACCGAACTTGCTGCATAACTCCTCCTTTAATGAGATAGCGCATACAGCCAGTTACAGCAAACTTTTGTTTTGTGGGTTTTTTAAAGTGTTTAGTTTTGTGGTTTGAGATCTGTGTTACCTGTGTGAAGCATCAACATGCTGCAGTACAGTGTTGGTATCACAAGCACTTTATCGGTTGAAGCAGATTCTGATTCCCTTTTACACTCCCAATTTCAGATTCTCCTTAATGTAGCTTAATATTAGCACCCAAAACTGTTCACTGGAAAATAAAACAAAAAGATGTGGAGGAAAATGTGGTAACCCAAAAACATTTCCATTGTATTCACTTAGTAATGGGATGCAAGGATAGGTTAAAGGAAATATAGTTGGAGGTTATCAAGTTTTTCCAGGGCACCCCTTATACAGTATAAAACAGTATAAAAAAAAAAACCCAGTGAGATATTGTTTAACATGCTCATTCACCGAAAGGCAAGTCAACAGAAGACAGCATGTCATTTCTCTGAGCTGTGGGGTTTCAGGAAGGTATGTATTGCAAATGTAGATTTTCATAAACTGCGCTGGCATTTTTATTCAAAATGGAAGGTGGCAGTATAACAGGAGAAGACTACATACACCAATGTTTTCATTTGACAGGGACATTTTTTAACATAATTGAACATGTCATATGATGCATTGTACCCAAATTTAGCTAAAAGCTCATTTTCATTGGTAGTCCCTGGGCAGGTGAGAACAAAGATAAGCAAATCAACAATGAATTGCAGAATATACAACAATACAACCCTCCCAATTAACGAATACATGTTTGCACAATCAACAATCAATTACAGAATAAACAACAATACAACACTCCCAATCAATGAATACATGTTTGTTTTGATTTTAACCATACTTTAAGAGTATTTTTTTATATCATCTATTAATGAATTCCAGAATATTACACCTTTAATTGAAAATGCAGTTTGTGCAAATTTAGTACAATGTCTTGCCTCCATTCAATTACCATTGACGGCTGCTCTGGTGATTCTGTTGCTAAATTCAGAACTGAGTTAATGAATTATTTTAATGGCGGAGGAGCAAGTTCATGGAGAGACTTAAAAATCAGAACTCCATATGAATAATGTATACAGTTATCAAAACTTGTACAGTTATTCTGCACAGTACAGTTATTGAAAACCACACGCTGTGCTCTTCTGCTGTTCACTAACTTACCTGTATACAAAAGCAAGAACGCTTCATTGTGTCTATGTTTACTGTCATGCTGGTCATGTGGTGTTGAGTTGAGGAGATACGGCTATTATTATATGATAGTGTTTTTATGATGACCCTCCCATGTGTATGATGCGTATAACACACACACACACACACCCAGGGGTATACAGTACACTAAATGTGATAGAATCATAGAGTGCAAATATAATTTAGCAGCACTTGCTGATAAATTACTTCTAATATACCTAAAATTATACAGATTGTAGTTTGTCGTGTTTAATTGAGAATCTATTATTATTCCTAAATATTTAAAATCCGAGACTATATCAATTTTATCTCCTTTAATTAAAATATCAAGATTATTTCCAATTCAATTTTGTTTAACGGTAAAACACATTCCCACTGTTTTTTTCACATTCAGAGTTAGACAGGAGTGGTCCAGCCAATTTGTCACCTCTATCATAGTAGTAGTTAGCTTACAGGCAGCCTCTTGACTAGTTTTGGCAGAAACATACAAAACGTTAGGTTACTTACTGTAACTCTGGTTCCCTGAAAGAGAAGACGACCACCAAAACATTGGGATATGCCTCCTATTGGCAGGTATTCACTGAGCTCTTTATATCAGAGCTCCCGATAGGCCCCTTCCTGGGGTGACGTCCTCGATCCCGCCTACTGAGGTATTAAACAGTCAGCCCATGGAAGCCACATTTCCTTTTTTTGCTTCTCAAGACGGTAAGGTAAGACCTCTGTGTTGAAACTGAGCATATTTTCTGTTTCTTCCAAAGTTCAATTACAGTACAAGGCTTACAAATATAGGATTTATAGAAGAGACCTGTACAAAAAGAGCCAAGTTAGTGAACCAAGGTTCACTGTATGTACTTCTCAAAATTAACTTTTGAACACACCCTGCAACTCACCTGCCACTTGACATTTGGATGCACCAGCCTGTAACATTCCCATGCTAAGAGCCAGCTCCTCAATGTCATTGTGCCAAAAAAACACATTTTAGTGAAAAGGGTTTGTCATGTGACCAATCAACAGTGAGTCCACAACTGATATCTGCATGTCTGAGGATCATGATCATAATTTTCATGTATGATCCTTTGTAGTAAATGCAACAGGGTGGAAGTTGGGCACTTCCCCAAGAGAGTATCTTCCATGAGCAGTTATAGAGCTTTTAAAACCTCTCATTACCAGGGGTCAGAATCACAGAATATGTCTCCAATTTTGCCGTAAGCAGTGTCTTTTTTTCTGCCCTATAGGGGATGGCTGTTAGACGGGACAGTGAAAGAAATGCAGCATTACAATTTGATATGGACTCAAGGTTATTGATTGGGTCATTTTTTACACAGCTTTTGTACATTAGCTTTACTATTGATATTGGATATATTGCCCAAGGTATTTTTCTTGAAGGTTTAAATTAATACCAAATGTCACAGGATTAAGTCAAATGGAAATGTGTTATTAACAAGAAGATATCAATATTAGGAAGCTGTTGTTTTATTAACAGGCGACCAGAGTTGGAGTTTTTACAACTAATATCATAATCTGCATTTGATCATTCATAAAGAGGTGTTATTTTTCTTTTCTTTCTTTTTTTCTCACTGTTAAATCACGGACAGAATTCTAATTATGTATGATTATATGTCATTATTTGTGCATATGTTACTGGGCCAACATGTGTTCATTTTGCTTCATATTACCATAAAGAAGAGATGAACATTGTATTAGGTTCCTTGACACCCCTCTATAATTTACATTTTTATTCATTAATGGTCAATGCAAATTTGGATTAAAATGTTGTCTGTATTACTGTATCAGTTTTTTTTATTTCCATAATAACTGAAGCTTTTTTATAACCTTATGTCTGTTATAATGTATATATATATATATATATATATATATATATATATATATATATACTGTATATACTGACCTCTGGCCAGACCTGCAGACCTGCAGGTGTCCACTGTAGTGTGATGAGGAGAAACAGTCCCTGACGGTTTTGCCTCCTTAACACACAGGAGCACCAGAGCCAATGCGACGCTCCTTTCGGAATCCCCAACGAAGACCGACAACTTCACACAGCCAGGACACTAACCTGTGCTGTATCACTCACCCTGCACACCACGCGGCTCTGCTTTTACCAGATGAGCCAGTCGGGGACCCCCCTTGTATTTCACTTTTAAATGCATGTGAATACTTAATGCATGTGTATATGATTTGAATTACCTTGCTAGCATTGCTGTATGATAACAATTCAGTAAATACTGTTTTACTATTCTCAATCTTTTCTTTTTCATTGGATAAGCTGTTCACTAAGACTATTTAATATTATGGACAGGTGTTAGGCACCAACAACCAAAGAACATGTCTTACCTCAAGCAAAATAGATGAAGATAATTTCCATTTCACAGATTATATAAAATTCATGTGCAGTGAGGCTTTAATTAATATATAATGAAAGTCTAGGTCTGGTGGAACACAAAAAGAGAATAATGTAGAGTCTTGTAAAGAACAAGTTTCTTACTGCATGCTGTCTGGGACATGCAGCAGCTTTTGAAAAGGGCAGCACAAGTGTGTCTTGCATTGAAAGTAGGAGCTTCACCTCACAAGTATCATACTAAAGAGACAAATTAAATACACAGTACCAGAAAACTGAGGTTACCAGAGCAATGCAGAGGATATAACCAACCTGAATATTTATAGCAATTGCCAACAGACATAAAGTGATGCATCCTTTTACAGTATATTCAAGTACCAGTGCATGTATTGCTGAAAATCATATGCCGTACATTCAATTATACTTTTGAACAATGAAATGTCTCTAGTGATTTATATTTTAAAACAAATTATATTGCCTTAAAAACAACGTTTGAATTGCATTAGTGTACTTCTGATCATCTTCAGATTTCCTACCACAGTCCCAGCCAAAGGAAGACACAGTTATATTTTTCTTTGAACTTCGACTCAAAACTACTAGTGCAGACCTTGGCTGGTAGGATCGATTTTGTAAGAAAATGACCTCTGATCAAATAAGAATTCAATTTGAAGATGCTATTTAAAACTGTAACGGTATTTAAATTAGGTTGTCTTTAAGTGATTTTATGTACATGTATTTGCTGAATAGAACTAAAATCTTCAAACCATACCAAACCTGTGTGAATCACCTAATTATATATAAAGTTTATTTTGTCTCATAAGCTTGCATGTGATTGGCAATGGCAGTTTCACTACAGTAAGATATAAGGAAGAGATCCTTCACTTGCTCTTTGATAATATTGTGTGTTCCAGGCATGAACAGGCTATCACACTTATTAGACACGCCTGGGACGTACAGGAAAGTCATGATTCTTGCTTAAACCCTTTAACACGGAACACACCAATTTACAAAATATGTAATGGAAGTGTATTCCACAAAACAGCATTGTGCTGATTGTTTCAGCTATTACTTTTTTTTTTTTTTTAGGGCTTTTAAAAACATTACATTCTAGAGAGGTAACTAATCTGTTACAAACCACCTGTGAATCTTTTGGGAATTAATTTACTGTCATCAATGTACTGCCAATACATCTGGTGAAATCTATTCTTAGATTCAATTGGGATCCCTTTTTTATTAATTATATACAGTATTATGTTTAAACTTATATAAATGGGCTTTTAAAAATAAGTTAAGTGTAGGGGTCCAGGGAATAAGTGTTATCAGAGTTTTATTTATGGATTTGATATTTTAAAATGGAGTTTTAAGCAATACTTGCTTTGAACTACAAAGTAGATATGAGCTGCTGTTTTGGATAATTATTTTAATTATTAAGAAAATGTTTCATATTAAAAAAAGAAGGCATGGCTCTTTTATACAAATAAAAAAATGAGTATTTTATAGGACACCATTGTATAAGATCCTCAGGTTAAATAACTAAAACTAAAGATAATATCTCCATACATGTATAATATTGATCATGCAGAATATTACATTTATAATCAGGAATCAATATGGGGATAGTTTAGCAAATAGGTCATGTGTCTTTTAGTTGTCAGCTTTGAGGATCTTTGCATTTGCAGGTTAACTTCTTCTGAAGGACTGCAGCTACCATTTCCATGCAGTTAATCAAAAAAGTACTTCATTTTTGGTATTCATTATTATTCAGGTGAATAATAATCACCAGTAAACGGAAGTTTCTGGAATCAGATTCATTTTGTTACATATTACAGTTTGCAACTTTGAGGACCTAACATATTTGAAGTCGCTGTAGAGTCATTCTTAATGTAATCTATACTTACCTTTCTTCCTTTATATTTCACAAAATGATTGCTTGAAAATTATAGTGGGGCAAATTTCAATAGCATCTTGAATGGGGGAATGCTGTATTCTAATTTAAGAATACAGCAGCCCCATTCAAGATTGTTTAGGCAGAAGCAGTTTTATTGCTATGGGCACTCAAGTTATCTGCTGGTATTTTACAATATAAATTTCAATTTTCTTAATAAAAAAAATAAAAAAAACATCTGTTTCCTTTTTCTGCTATATATTGTATCACTGCAAGTTTTAAGCCTGAAAATGATTTCAGAAGGTTATTTTGCCTGATGTGTTGAAATAAACAGTTGCCATTTTTATTTTTGTTCATTTTTTTATATTTTTTTAAGTAATGTAGCAATGCTGGTGACTACAGTATGAAGGATGGTTTTTAAAACGTAAAAGGCAGATTCCAAAACTAGGCTTTTTGTGGTCAACTAACGTGGGATAATGACTGCTCTAGTCACAACCTGCTTGACAGACAAATTGTGAGGTTTATACTGCTTAATAAGGGCAAACCCCCTTCAAGAGAAAGACAAGAAGACAGGGTGCCGTGTTCAATTGATAGATATGCATGGTGAAGGTGTTTTGAATCATAAATTCACATACCAAAGTTTAGAATGAATCTCATGTATTGTGCTTTGTAGACAATGAGTTACCAGACATTTAAAACGTAGTTATAAAGAGCACACCCTTTAATTATAAGAACTGATCACAGCATTAATCGATTGATTTAATTCAATTTTGAAGTTAACCCTTCAGTACGCTGGACTGTGAGCCACCAGTCCCATTTCTTTCATGAGAGAACCATTCATTGAACTTTGATATCTTGTCATTATGGTATAGATTGTTTTTCCACATGCAAATGTATTATACACTGAAACAAAGCCATTTTCAGCTTGTCTCTTTTAGTAATAGTGTTTTGTTCTATAGGCCACGCCAGCCACACAGGCATCTGCATTTAAAATGTCAATTGTCTGCTTCAAATAAAAAACTGCAAAGCATGGAGTTCCTATTGTACTGTTTTGAGCATGTTTTGATCTTTCCATTATTTCCATTGTATCAGTCTGACTAATTATGAAGATGTGTGTTTGTGTGCGCTGACTCCCATATCATATATATATATATATATATATATATATATATATATATATATATATATATATATATATATATAAATTTACTATATGCTCTCTACTATGCCAGTAGAAGTGAATGAATTAATATTGTTTGCAATTGTGTCATGCTGTGATCCTTCACAATATCATGCTGCAGTCACTCCATATACAGTGGAGCATAGTGACCTAACATGACCCTTTAGTGAAGCTTGGACAGTTGTCAGGTTGTAAACATGTTCTAGGATGTATAACATAGACACTTTGCCAATACCAACTGAAAAAAAGATAGATAAAGAAAACACTGAAGAGGTGTTTCCACTTTTCAGACCTTACATTGGTAGCAATATTGGTTGCTATTCTGGTGATACTCAACCAATCAATTCTTTTACTGGCACATTTCTATTACCTGAACAGTGTCCACTCATCACTTGTGTCTCAATGCTAAAAAAGTTAGCAACAATTTTTAATTCATCCCATTAGTTTTAAAAGACCAAATGCCAGAGTGACGCTTGCAGTTACAGGTAGGCAGGTAAAACGCATAAACACAAAGGGGGCTGTGGCAATGTGCCCTGCCCCTGTGTGTATTTTGTGCTTTATGTTGTCAGTTATTTGTGGATATAGTGGTGTATGGGATATACAGTAAATGGGTCTGTGTAGCACGAGTGATTTAAAATATATAGTTGTATTTAGGCACAGGAATTGCACAATCACTTCATGTGCAGATAAAATGTGTATTAATATGTGAGCACGGGGAGTGCACAAATTAGTTCACGTGCTGGGATTCAAGTGAATAATTAATTAGTAATTGAATCCCAGCACAGTTGTATAAATAGTTTCACAATTCACTCACTCGGGGTTGATTGTTCAGTGAGGAGAGAACGGGAGAGAGAGGAGAGAATCTAAAATAATAATTAGTAATAATTGCTGTTTTGTGCTGGTACGACCAGCACGATACTTGTTTGTTTATTTCGACTCACCGTGTTTGTCTATTCGTCAAGTCTGTTTTGTCTGTCTATGTTCGTTTGGCCATTGTGCCCTTTATTTTGAGTGTTTTGCTTTGTTCAACCTTTTATTTTATTTGCAATAAACCAGCGCAAGCAATCGCCTTCACCATTTCACCTCACTGTACTGTGTGTTTCTTCCGAGTCTGGCGTCACCGCTCAAGCCATCCTGTGACATAGGCAAACATTTTAAAAAATATTTTTCATCTATTATAGAATACAGGAGTTAGCAGTGCTGGAGGTGGTGATAGACAGAAGGGCATAAAATATGAATAGAGGGGCTTTGCAAAGAACCATGTACTCTGCAGGCTATCAATGGTTTTGTGTTATATTTAGGGCTTCTAGTTTTCGGGGTTTATTTTTGATCACGTGATGCCCCTTTAAGCATATTTTGAACCTTTTCGCTTTCTTAATCAAACACTAATTACCAAAGGAAGTTGTTTCTTTTTACCCTCATATCTTGATTGAGTTAACAAACGATGTGCATTGATCTCTCCTGATTCTATTTGAACCTGCAACTTCGTTCTGGCTCTAATCGCCGAATTCAGTTTATTAATTTCCACTGCGTTAGTTTCTAGTAGTGTTTCGCTAATTTAAGCAATCTGATATTCAGTTAAGGCTTAACAACTATTAATTAAGGTTTAAAGGGAGGGAGAGAGATGGAAAATAAAAACCGAAAACTAGAAGCTCTAGTTATATTCCCTGCAGAGCCACCTGTAATACTGTACATAATATCCAAGATGGTTTTCATGCACTGCATGTAATCCCTCTGTAATGGGGACTTGTGGCAGGGTGGAAGCCCTGCCAGTATAATGTGTGGGTATGTGTGGGGAATATTGGGTTGGCTGCCAGAACACACGTGGGAATGTGGCTGGGGCCATAATGGAATAACTGATGACGAATTAGGCTCCAGCCACAGGTGTATAAAAAAAGGAAATCACGGGTGTTAATATTAGAGTTAATTTTGGTGTTAGTGTGGTGAAGGTATTGTTGATATGTGCTGTGCTGTGCTGTGCTATACCGTGTTGAAATTGATGGGTGTAGGTATAGTCGTTTTTGTGTGAAGCATTTATTTTGGCCACTGCACCTTGTTAATTGTTGTTTGGTGTTGTTAGTTTTAATAATAAACATGCGCAATAGCGCTTAAACCTGCAGTCCTTGTGTCTGAGTCTCTCTCCCTGACGGAAAGAGCCTTGCCAGTGATGCTACCCTGTCACAGGACTATACTTATATGCCACAAAAACTGCATTAGGAGCTCCATCGCACATTGACCTGGACAGGAATGTGCAAATGCAAGTAGTCGTACAGTATGTGTTGACAAATGAACATACATCTTTAATTTTAGCAATACTAGAGGACAGCTGTTTTGTCGATAATACAGCTATGGCCAAAAACGTTGCATCACACAGAATTTTAGGACTGAAACATATATTTTTTTTTTATTTATTTATCATGTAATCAAAGAAACTACAAAATTATATTGCAAAAGTCTACTGGAAGCCATATTAGTAGTACAGTATTTCATGTTAGATTTCAAAATGTCACATTTTTCAGTTTTTGTCAGTTTTTCCATTATGTATACGGACAACTACAAAGCAGTATGTAATTCAACATGCTAACGTAACATTATTCAGCAGGTTTCGTTCCACTTTATGAAGCAAAATTAATTAATTTTATAGGGTGATGCAAAGCTTTTGGCCATAGCTGTAGTTCAAATTGTTTATAATTGTAAATACATCTGTATAGGTCAGAATTATGATGGATTAATTTTCTTAATGCACACACCCACACTGATCATTTAAATGGTAATGTTTCAGGGAAGTGACTTTATCATTTACTGCTTTGACAAAAAATGAAACAGAGCCATACAATTTAGAAAAAATGTAAATGTCAATTAACCTTTTTGTACAATACATGTGCACTGGACTTACAAACTTACAAAACATGTGTGCGATTTCCATGTAAATTAGATCTGAAACACCAGTCACATCATATTTCAGTTAGAAACATCTGAACGTAACATCCGTTAGGAACGATTTAATGGGATGTTTCTACTTGCACACTGAAAGACCTTCTTGTGAAACAGTTTTGTTTCTTGCAGTTGAAAGAGATTCCTGCAGGTATTCTTAACTCTATCTCTAATGTGTAAATGTGCAGTGTTTAGATCCATTTTTAGACTCACATTTGTGTGGCAAGTACAACATGTATGTACTTTACAGCTGTATATAAAAAATCAGGACAACATCCAAAAAATGATATCCAGTAAGTAAAAATAACACACTCTGTTGTCAAAACAATTAAGCAAACTAGTATATTTCTTATCTTATAGGAAAATATTTTTTTTGGTTGAAAAATGTATAGGTTTTCCCCCCTCCTATTTCTGGACTGAACTGAGGTGGTCTGCTGGAGATGTATGGACTAGATTATGGAAGATATGGGGAATTAAAAAGATCCATAAAGACACATTGCTGCCAGTAACACATTCTACAAGGATTCTAATTAATTTAAAAATCCATATTTAATAAGAGTAGCACTCATCAACAAAGCTTGACATTTATTAGAGTAATTCAGAAAGTAATGCTGAAAGAAAATGTGCACAAGTATTGATATTGTATTGAAATCAATTGAAGCAGGAAGCATTTATTTGCCAATGTGATGACAAGATGCTTTTGCAGTGTCAATTTGTATGATTTTGTTGATTTCTTAGTATCCCCCACACACTATGGGGAAAAGCTATTATAACAAAGCACTTAAACGATTATTGATTGAGTAAAAATGTAGTCTAAATATACTGCATATACAATACAAAACATATATAATTGTAAAGTGCCATGGGGAAAAAGGTTCCCAGCAATCACACATGCACGTACAATATTTCTTTTTAATGGGGATCAATAATCCACACAGAAAAAAATTACAATTAGGTGTTGACATCTTAATACCATTGCTTCATTGATAATAGGATACTGCAAACATAGGATTATTAAAGCCAAATATTCCTACTGTATATATCAAGATATTTATCATGTGTAATATCTATTCAGTATTCGTTTGCTGGAGATATTTGGGGGCATCAGATTCCTATTCTGTGCTAATTTCAAAATAATAATTTGGTTAACCTTATCTAAGCCATTTAGGATTTTTACAGGCAGCACAGGATAACGCAAAAGTAGAGAACATGATTCTTGTAAACACAGTAGGGTATTCTGTAACACCTAAAAGAGCAAGTACTGGTGTTCCGAAAAGTATAGCATTATACATCCTCACATGTTGCTACAACTGTTTAAATAACATACCTGTCATTTTTATTTTTATTAACATCCTGACAACTTTTTTACACTTATAACTTGAAAGTGTGTTTCAAAGCGTTCAAAATGTCGGCTCCAGTGTACTGATAGTGTAAGGATTATTGCCCACATTGTCAAATATGTAACACAGCTATAACGATCCATGACTTGGTATGGAACAGAAAAGCCAGAGCACCTGTTGTTATGTTTTTTCTTTTGTAATCGCTCTTCCTGCAGTGATTTAGAGGGCAGATCTCAAACCCCAGAGCACTAGAGCGGACATTATGAAAAGAGCTTTGAAACAGACTTTAAAGTTACAAGTGTAAAAAGATGTCAGGATGTTAACAATGAAAGTAAAAATGACAGGTACGTTATTTAAACAGTTGTAGCAACACTTGGGTATGTACAACGCTATATTTTATTCGGAATCCCGCTACTTACTCTTTAAATGGCATTAGGGTTTTCTTTCTTTAGATGGAATAAAAGTTGCCATGTATCTTTATTAAGTAACCAGCTGTCAGTAGAAAAAAATATTAAAAAATTATTAAAAGTGTATTAAGAAGAGCCAAGTTATGTTTGAGTCAATGCACTGATTTTAAGATTTAGTTAAGTAAGAGTTTTTTTTCCACTCATTATATTTTATGCACCATTTCCTTTTGACTTCCCTCTAATGTAGTTCCTCATTATCAGTCTCGCTTGTAAATTCCCTGTGCATGTAGTTGCTTCTAAAACTAAAAATATCAAACTATGTGCCACATAGGGTCTTTTTTTGTTTCTTTCATGTTTAGGAATCTGTATTTTATAACACTAGGGATTAAGAAGAGTTCACAAGAACCTTAGTCCAACATTAGCAAAATTAACAAGTTTGTCTTATTAACCCTGTGTCTTATCTTCAAAACTAGTAATTCATTAGCATGGGAGATCAAGTTAATTAAATAGATATTTACATATATGCTAATAAGCTAATGTGTCCTGTGTAAATGAGGAAATGTATTTTCATTAATTTAAAATGTGTTGATTGCAAATTAGTCTGAATATTTACCAGATAGTGTCATTTTTTTCCATACCTGTCAATTAATAAGGGTTATACTATTTGCATATATGCTAAAGAAAACACCAAGAACAAACCCAATTGGACCTTCAGGATTTCTCAAATGACAATGAATAAAGGTATCATAACAGATTTAGAATACATTTTTGTGCCTTTTAAACAAAGTTTTCATATACATTACAAAGGTGAAGGCACCGTTTTTAATGTAGTATGTTTTAAGTGTCTAATTTTTATCACATGTTTTAACCACTGCAATGTTCACAAAACCATTGTGAAGTTCTTAAAGTGATAGTATGGTGAGTATGGTGAGGGATGATATTTTGCACAAAAACGCCCCTAGCCATTGTGATATCTCAGAACAATTCTGTTGTGTGTTTTAGGCTGCATGAAGGAACCACCAAAGCTAGTTTTGAAAGGAGAATAATCCAGTTAGGCTTTATAGATATTTTAATAGCCTATCCTCTCCATAAAACAAACTAACTAATGGACTGGGTGGGATTGATAACTGACAGTCTACTGAATTGGGCTGCCGTAATGTTGGAAAACGATCGCCAGGGGACCAACGCATTGGAATTATCAGATACAAATCACCCAATAAATCATTTTTATTGCAGATATAAACAAAGTTGTGATGTCATAGAACACAGATTACGTTTTTACTTAAAGTCAATAGCTACAGATATGATATCTTAATCTGGCAATGATACATATTAAACATTAAGTAGCTTCAAATTCTATTTTCTTTTTTTCTTTTTTAATTTGCCCGTAAGATTTCTAGCTTATGGTGTTTGCTATCATCCTGAGTGGTTAGTACAATTACTCAAATATTGTGCTTTTTATTTATTTACTTATTTATTTTAGAAGTCTGTGTAAAATAGTCTCTGCAAGCTCCATTTTGAATAACACTCTCCCAACTGCATTCTTGAGATCGACCACAGTATGCAGTTTTGATGATGATATTCATTTTCAAAAACACATTGCTGCTGGTTATACTGTAGCTTGCCAGACAGCAAATAATATGTGTGTTGCTGTTATTTTATATTTACATAGTTAATTGCTTAGGTGATGACTTTGACTCAAATTATTGAAACTACTTAATGTAATCCCAAAGCGATTGGTTACATCTTTGAAATGGCACTTAACTAAATAATACATCTTATTTTTAACATTTAGAAAAACAAACTTTGTGATCAATTTCAATATTTGGGTTACAGTACATACACATGTTTTTGTTTTAGTTTTAGCAGCATCATTTTTTAAATATTCATAATTATTTGGTTGTGACTTTTGTGCTGCAACAAATGTCAAGGTAATTTAGAACACCACTCCAATTCAAAGTATTCCATTTACATGGATGATGGATTAGGGTTACAACAGAGAGAAGGTTGATTGTGTCAGGTCACCTTACCAAAGCTATGGTAACTAGAGGTAATGGTGCTATATATTACTCCTAGTTACCGGTAGCAGAACAACTACTGTACGGTAACTGTGGGTTATTGGCATTGTGCATTACTGGTATAATTGAGTTTCCAATATGTTTCTGCATGGAGTTATCTTATTTCTCTAAAAAAAATGTATTGAGTGTGTGGGTATTGTAGCCTAAACAACAGTAGATAACTCACAAGTTCTGTTGCTGAATTGGAATGTACACAAAATTTAACCAATTAATCAAAATTCTCTAAAAATGTAAACTGAAATGGAAGGGAGCATACAAGATAATCAGACAGTTTTAAAGACTAATGCTTACATATCATGTAAGAGAGGCACACAGCTGCTCCTCATGCTTTCACATGATTTAGTAAAGAAGTGAGCTGTATCATTAAACACGGATTGACCTAATTTCATCTTTTATGTAAGACAAAATCATATACCTACTCCACTAGTTTTTATTAGCATGACAGTAGAATGTGACTTCTGTAGCCATGTAACAGGAATCATGTTACCATTATATCAGTACATAATTTCTGATAAAGTCATGCTCTCCCAAAGCTTCACCAACAAGAATGTGAACAAGATTCTAACATTAAGTAAAACATGAATTGTACATAAGGTTACAGGTGTTCTTTTCACTTGTTAGAATAAGAACTGCAACATTGACAGATGATTCACAAATAAAAATAATTCTATATGAAGGTATATCAGTCAGGGTTCAGAGTAGGGCAGGAAGAATTTGAAAGTTACTTTAATCACATCCAATTATGCTGCTTTAATAAGGATTTGAGGGGAAAGCTAGATAAAGGAGTTTCTATTTATGAAATTCCTGAAGCTATTAGAGAAATGCCATTAGGGAAATCTCCTGGTGCCAGAGGATGGCTAGTCACATTTTGCAAAGCTAATCCTGACATGCAAGCACCAGTTTTTGAAAGCTATGTATTCAGAAGCAGAAGAGAACCAAGTTTTATGATGCGTTGCCTTTATTCCCCCAAAGGCTAAGATCAAGTACAGTTTTCAGAATGCAAGATGATTGCTTTCCTGGATGTGGACTGTAAGATGGTGGTGAAAGAGTTGGCTGTCAAATTAGGATATAAGTGTCCCCCATGGAAATGTTTATGGGATATTACTATTTAACAAGTAATACTGCAAGCCTTAATGTACTTCAAAATATACAGTATGGTTGATGTAGGATTATCTGATCTAGACACCCGCAAAATCTGGTTTGTTCATTTCTAATTGTACTAAGCAATCACCATTTTGATTTTCTAGCACCTAGAGTACTATTGTACCACGTTTCCATGAACCACATAATCCGGGTATGTGCTCGAGTTGCCCCTCCACACCTCCGTTTCCATGTTTTTAAATTACTTGAGTTGGCTCCCAATTCGAGCAGGAGCCTGAATTCTCTGGACCGATTTCACTCCTGGGGCTGCCCT
Source organism: Acipenser oxyrinchus oxyrinchus (assembly GCA_030684275.1). Lineage (NCBI taxonomy): Eukaryota > Metazoa > Chordata > Actinopteri > Acipenseriformes > Acipenseridae > Acipenser > Acipenser oxyrinchus. Next base: position 20,402,511 of record CM060256.1, on the reverse strand, counting down.
GAATTCTAAAATTTGAATTCGGGCTGGAAGGAAATTACATCACTAAATGCCAATCAAAAATGTGGTAGGGGGCGGGAACATACTGTATAACGGGACATTTTGGCTGGTATTAAATTCGGCGGATTTGGTACCTTGGGGGATTTTGATGTTTTTTGAATTGCTGATTTTCACTTTGCACAGTCTTAAAGAAAAGTGCAATGCAGTTTTTTATTTATACTTTTAATTCCAAAAAGATTCAAATAAATGTTTACTTAATGAAATCTGTCTGCTAAACCAGTATCTGTTACAGTAACACGTTATACTAGCATCTACAATGTAACTTGGAGAACAAGTTGCCTTCTAATCAGTTAGACTAGCAAGCACTGGCAAAGTCAGCTCCGTTTTATATACGGTGCAGAACTAATTTATTTTAATGTTTTGTTTCTTTTATGGACTTCACAACCTGCACGGTGGGTGTCTTTAGTAGTATCTACAATGAATCAACAATAACAATCAACCATCTTGTTACAGACTTTCTAACAAGTCTGGCATAAACAATTTTGACTGTTAATTAAACCCTTGTAAAAAAAGAAAGAGCAGTCCTACTACAGTAGCAGGCACAGTTTACACTGCCTCTGGGTTTCTGATCACATTAGATCAATTCCAGATCTTTGATGGAATTGTCCAGTCTACCTTTAATGTTTTCAAGCAAATTGGCTTCATCACTTCCATTCTCATATCCACTTTGATATCTGACACATTATTTCCATTGTCCAGCACTTCTTTCCCTATTCTGCATACCAGTCTGCCAGAGGTATATGCACTGCATTAAACACACGCGAAAGAATATCTAGATGGATTTATCTTTTAAATCATTGACAATTTGACTGTAATACCGTCTGCAGCGAATGCATGTCTTGACCTGCCCAACTCACGTGATAACTCGGAAAACCATGGAAATGCCTCCTTTTTCACCAACTCGAGTTCTTGGAGAATTCAGACCAATTCAAGCGCACTAGAGTCGACTTGACTAGTTGGCTGTCCATGGAAACAAGGTATTGGACACAAGTAAGTTAACAAGGATTTACTAAAAACATTGTTTTAATGACCATATACTGTATTGATGTCCATTGCTAAACAGAATTTTGTTACGAATTCAAAAACAAAAGTTGCACCAGAATTCATTTTAAACACTGTTTTTTTTCTTCTTTTTTACACATTAAATAACAACAATGTCAATGTAATGGATAATAAGTATTAGCTGTGAAGTGTTTAATACGTGTTTTCAAAGTTAAAATGCAGGCTGATACACAATTCCAGAACTGCAATTTCTTTTGTTTAATTTACTCACATCTTTTTAATAACATGGTGTGTGTTTTATTCTTGGGAAAATAAGGATTTACTACTGGTATAATTTTTATCTAATTTGTAGCTAATATAATACTAAACAACAACAACTAAAAAAACAACAACAATGTTTGAGATCACAATTTATCATATTGTTTAGTCGACTAATGCATTGTTATATAGAAGTAATTCAATTACTTGGGATGTATATATTGTAAAGCTTGAAAGTAGAGATAATGAAATACCAGGACATATGGTATTTACATGATTAGAAAATGGAAAACATGAAACATAACATTATGTTCTAACTATTTGATTGAAACATATTTTAAATGTCTCAAATTAATGACAAGCATTCTACTGTATATAGAATACATTTGTTTTTAATGAATTATCTCTTTCTCTGTTACTTTCACGTGATAGTGGGTCCTCAGTAGCCATCATTTTTGTTTAATTTGACAACCGTATAGTTTAATATATTTTGATCATTCAAAACCTTATAACACCTATATATAGTCAAAACAATACATGTGTTAATTTTCTTTAAAGGCACTTGCTGAGATGTGCACCATCAATGACCATTGAGCTTTTGGTGATTTCCAGCACCTTGCATAGTTCCACTCTGTCTTTTTTGAAAATGAGTAAGATGAATATTAATCACGTTTGCTAATGAGAGAAGCTGCATAATCAAGTGCCAAAGGGCTTCTGAATCATGCATGTGAGATTTCTTGTTTTTAAAATGGCAGGCTATATATATATATATATATATATATATATATATATATACTGTATATATATATATATATATATATATATATATATATATATATATATATATATATATATATATATATATATATATATATATATATATATATATATAGCCTGCCATTTTAAAAACAAGAAATCTCACATGCATGATTCCAGATTGTGATGAACTCCAGTGATGAGGAGACTGATAGTATCGATAGTATAGATTGATGACACATGCCACACAAGGCATGCAGAGGCCAGCGTAAACATGACCTGTTGCCCATAACCAAATGTGGCTAGAAATATGAAATAATGCAATAAATGAAATAAATGCAGTTAATGCCACTGGGTACTTTATAAACACCTCAGTGATTTTTCACAACACATTGCAGATAAATTGCATATTCAGAGGAAAATACATTTTCTGTTTAATTAAATGGCAGCAATATTTGACTATGGTATTGAATGTCTGTTTTGATTTTTTGAAAGGAAAATGAATATACAATCTTTCTAGTAGCAGTAACCTGAATAATACTTTTTTTACACAGGAGCCTGTATTTTGCCGCTGGTGTCCCATGATCAGAAAATGTGAGCGGAGCGGATTGGTGACAAAATTCCACTCACCACTCATAATATCCTCCGCTCCGCTCCGCTCTCTTCCATTCCGCTCCACTGCTTGCGATTCCCGCTCTGCTCCCCCGCTCCAGACGAAATAGCCATGATAGACTTTGGAAGAAACCGGTAGCAGAGAAACGCCAAGCAGAAAACAATACATTCTGCATTCTGTCCTTGTCAATACTGCAAGACAGAGGGCAGAATACCAAAATAGGTCAACCAAACTTTCTGATCTTAATTTTATTCTCATTCTTTTGATGTCAGGGGCCCGGGGGCATTGTCTCCTGTACAGTGAACTGTATACACATCAAAACCAATCCATCTAAAAAATAAAAAAAAATGCTAAACAATATACATTTTTTAAACAGAACTGCAGTACACAACTTTTTTTGTTTAATCTAAACATATCTCATAGCAGCAGTCTGAACATACCACAATTTGATTGTGACAAATAAACTCGGTGAAGCCACATTCAGAGGGTCTGCATAATCGCACAGTACCCAAGGAGTAGTTTACAACAGTTATATTCTTGTAATATATATAATTTATTACAAGTTTCATATTTTTAACGGCAGCCTAACACACTGAGTTGAACTGTAAGCTTATTTAATTAAATGTAGAGTAAAGGTGCATGGTGCTTGTATTATGTGCATGAAGAGTTAATTTGTTTATCTTTTTAAATTTTCTACAGCAACTAAAACCTGCATATAAATTACATAAATGCAGTACTTGATGCAATGATTAACTGTTGTCATATACAGTTTGGCATGTCCAGAATATGTCCTGCTATTCCAGATGTTTGATTGAAAAGCACAGTAAAGACAGGTCATAAAGTGTCACTATGTATATTTTTGGTTGAATTCAGCCTTTATAAGTTTTATGGTGAGATAATACATATGTCAGTAATATAAAGAAGCAGTAGTCACCTAGTTATAGAGAAACATTAAATCATTTCAGACAAAGGATGACATTATTTACTGTTTTGTTTAGTTTAGCTTTATGTTTTAGATAACGCAATTATATATATGTATGTATATAGTATTCTTTGAATATATGATTATATTCTGTAAATATACAGTACTTATGTTGAGAGGATAAGCAAAGGGTTTGCTTCTTTATATATGCAGCAGTTTTTTTTGGTTTTGTTTTTACAAGCTTGCAGGAAGGCCTTATTTTAAATCTGTGTTGTTTTTATTCAGGTAAGAGGGAATACCAGATTACTGTATACTGTACTTCACACAAGAAAAAAGGAGTGGCTCAATAGAGGGATTACAGCTCTTCTATGATTACATTACAACAGAAAACATATTCTGATCTATCAGCCAATTTCCATTCCATGAAAGTCAGCTTTGATAACATCAGGTCTTTAGTCTCTAATGTGTTGTAATAGAGCTACACCTGCAGTAGCAGTTTCCCTGGACTTTAAAGCCTTTGATGAAATGAGAATATACACACTGTGCATTTATAGTTCATGTAGCCTGTTCAGGAAACATATTGGGCCCTATATTAAAATAATCCACCTTGTGCGCCTAACTCCAAACTAAATGGGCAATTTTGACAGTAAATGCCTGAGATTTTGGTAGTATATTCAAAACATGCCTGTGTGCAATAAAGAGATATATACGGTACATGTATGAACAACATAGGAATATGTTTTTGATGCATAGAAATAAACAAACAAATAAATACAATTACCCATAGATTTGTTTGGCAGCAGTCTGGTGTAAATAATACTGATGTGGGTACAATTTGCTAAGTTGTCAGAATAAACAATACATAAATCAAAGACAATGGAAATTTGAGAAAATGGATGAATTTTGAATAAACAGTGTAGACTACAAACTGTATTGCAGTTTGTCAGGTTTCAGGTTTCAACACTGACTTCACACCCAACACATTTGTATTGTAACATGTTTTTGTGTTGCATATATATATATATATATATATACAGTACTGTGCAAAAGTTTTAGGCAGGTGTGAAAAAATGCTGTAAAGTAAGAATGCTTTCAAAAATAGACATGTTAATAGATTATATTTATCAATTAACTAAATGCAAAGTGAGTGAACAGAAGAAAAATCTAAATCAAATCCATATTTGGTGTGACCACCCTTTGCCTTCAAAACAGCATCAATTCTTCTAGGTACACTTGCACAAAGTCAGGGATTTTGTAGGCATATAGTCAGGTGTATGTTTAAACAATTATACCAAACAGGTGCTAATGATCATCAATTCAATATGTAGGTTGAAACACAATCATTAACTGAAACAGAAACAGCTGTGTAGGAGGAATAAAACTGGGTGAGGAACAGCCAAACTCAGCTAACAAGGTGAGGTTGCTGAAGACAGTTTACTGTCAAAAGTCATACACCATGGCAAGACTGAGCACAGCAACAAGACACAAGGTAGTTATACTGCATCAGCAAGGTCTCTCCCAGGCAGAAATTTCAAGGCAGACAGGGGTTTCCAGATGTGCTGTCCAAGCTCTTTTGAAGAAGCTCAAAGAAACGGGCAACGCTGAGGACCGTAGACGCAGTGGTCGGCCAAGGAAACTTACTGCAGCAGATGAGACACACCATGCTTACTTCCCTTCGCAATCGGAAGATGTCCAGCAGTGCCATCAGCTCAGAACTGGCAGAAAACAGTGGGACCCTGGTACACCCATCTACTGTCCGGAGAAGTCTGGTCAGAAGTGGCCTTCATGGAAGACTTGCGGCCAAAAAGCCATACCTCCGACGTGGAAACAAGGCCAAGCGACTCAACTATGCCCGAAAACACAGGAACTGGGGTGCAGAAAAATGGCAGTAGGTGCTCTGGACTGATGAGTCAAAATTTGAAATATTTGGCTGTAGCAGAAGGCAGTTTGTTCGCCGAAGGGCTGGAGAGCGTACACGAATGAGTGTCTGCAGGCAACAGTGAAGCATGGTGGAGGTTCCTTGCAAGTTTGGGGCTGCATTTTTGCAAATGGAGTTGGGGATTTGGTCAGAATTAATGGTCTCCTCAATGCTGAGAAGTACAGGCAGATACTTATCCATCATGCAATACCATCAGGGAGGCATCTGATTGGCCCCAAATTTATTCTGCAGCATGACAACGACCCCAAACATACAGCAAAACTCATTAAGAACTATCTTCAGCGTAAAGAAGAACAAGGAGTCCTGGAAGTGATGGTATGGCCCCCACAGAGCCCTGATCTCAACATCATCGAGTCTGTCTGGGATTACATGAAGAGAGAGAAGCAGCTGAGGCTGCCTAAATCCACAGAAGAACTGTGCTTAGTTCTCCAAGATGTTTGGGCCAACCTACCTGCCGAGTTCCTTCAAAAACTGTGTGCGAGTGTGCCTAGAAGAATTGATGCTTGATGCTGTTTTGAAGGCAAAGGGTGGTCACACCAAATATGGATTTGATTTAGATTTTTCTTCTGTTCACTCACTTTGCATTTAGTTAATTGATAAATATAATCTATTAACATGTCTATTTTTGAAAGCATTCTTACTTTACAGCATTTTTTCACACCTGCCTAAAACTTTTGCACAGTACTGTATATATATATATATATATATATATATATATATATATATATATATATATATATATATATATATATATATATATATATACAGTATATTATAATAACAATTAAAGGTAAAGCTCTGTGTTATATTCCATAATTGTGGAGCAGCCCTTTAAATGATATGTCCAATGATGTAAGGGCTTGGGTAAACTCCTGAGTGATGTCTTCTATTGAAACTGACCCACAGCCTTAGGCCAATGGCAATACACAAACCCAGGACATCACACATTCTCCCTTGGTGGGTCTATAGATTTGAAAATGTCTGTTTTAAGTCAAGGTCTGCTTACTACTACTATCTTCGTACATACCACATAAATATTACAATTAATTCATGTTGCACATCAGTGCTGACCTTGGTGCAGCTGCTTGTGACTTTCTCAAATGTGTGTAATAACTCAGTGTGGTCCCATTGTAACTACATTATATTTTATTGATCAATTTACTACTTGAGGAAGATCATTTTTATAAACTCAAAAGCTAAGCTTGTTTCATTTTTTTTTTTTTTGTGTATTCATATCACCTTGTCCCATTTGGCAGAATTCACCCAGCTCTCAGAAGCGCCTACAAACACTTCTCAGCACTTTGAATTTGTTCTTGTTTGCTTTACAGAGTTCCAATTCCCAGTAACCTAACATCAGCTTCTGGCATCACTGAAAAATAGTGAATGGCAGCATCAGACATAGTGAACACAAGCAACCTGTAGCAGTGACCCCTGTTAAAAGATTCACCCTACAAAAAAAAGGTAAATACAGAGACTTTACAGACATTTTTTTGGTACAGTTAATTTTGGTTTGTAAATTTATTTTGGGAAGATGGATAAGATCTACCATAGTTTATACAGCACATGACTTGTTGAATGAATGTAAAAGTATATTTATTTATTTAATACAAAAAATGTGACTAGGATTGAGTATACTGCAAATCGTTCTGTCAGGCATACTTTGAAACATAATAACAGAAACAACACATAGGAATATACAGTATAGAAAAAGATGGCTTGGGTCCAAATCCAGGAATTAAACTCAAGGATTCACTATTGTTCTCTCTGTGCTCAGTAATATACCCAGGAGCTTCAGAAATTAGTTCCCAGCATGTTGTCAAAGCTCCCTCATGAACAAGATATGTGCCTATCCCTAGCACACTGGAATACTAAATTATCTGGAAACCGTGTTTCCATGCAGTTGACATAATAATGAACTGCTGGAGCCACATACTGTGTATTTACATAAATACAGAGGTGGTAAACCCAGGTAAAAAACATAGGCTTTTATCATTTACATAGATATTTGGTAAGTTGAGGTTCAGGGCTTGGTTTGATCATTATAATAATAACCTTTTCTTTTAAATACGTCTGCCTGCAATAATAAAAACTATTAAAAGAAAATCATGGGGACTGGGACATGAGCCCATTACCCAATCCTTTGACTCAAACAAGCAGACCACCAGATACTATTTGATTAGAAAAGCTGTTTGATCATCTAAATAACTGCCATAAACATGTCTGCCATTTAATACAAATAAATACATAAGTAAACAGTGGGACCTTTATTTTTTTATTTTTTTTACAAACATATTTACCTCTCAGCTAGGTGGTGCACTTAGTTTGTGGGTTGAATTTAATAATCATGAAAATATGTTATTACACTCTGATTAATAAATGCAATTTATACTGTAGGTTCTATTTGCACTCTTTTTCTTTTTATCAAAACAGAGGCATTTTCATCGTACTCAATTTTGCTGCACGGCTCGAATTCACGTTATCAAGCTTCTTGTAATTCCGTGGTTCCTAGCGTCTCAATGGTTAATATACAGCAAATGGTAGCTAGAGAATGGGTCATAGAAATGCCAGGATAGATAATTGTAGCCGGCCTGGGAATTGCCAGAAACACACAACCAATTAAGTCTGGGTTTTTTTTCAATTAGAAAAAATACTTACAGTTGAATGGTGATGCTTTAGTTGGTAAACTTATGGAACACATTGATGGAAATGTTCAGTGTGATTTTGACGCTCTCCGATGGCTTGCACTGCCGAAGTTCTGTCAATTTTCTTTTCTTTTCTTTTATGATTTCAAGATGAATAAACCTGGCTTGTTTTGTGCTGATGTCATGTTCATACCTTCTGTAGATACTACTTCCGTCAGCACAGCGATTGCCCAAACGTTCGCAAAGTACCAGCTAACTTGGGAAAATATGGTTTCGACTTGCACAGCTTCTGCTTCATCATTTAAGCCAGGGGCATTAAACTTAATCAGAAACCAGAACTGCTACGCATCATATTCTATATGTAAAGTGTGTATACTGAGATTCCCCGATCTTTACAGATGTTTCAATTTAAAACTATTTTTTACCGATTTTATCCCTATTTTAATATATGTAAAATAAACTCTGAAAAACTCCTGGAATTTTTTTTAAAGATAAAAACCGAAAACGCGCAACACTACCCAGAAGTTAGCATTAAAGTATGTACAGTATTTAATGAAAGTGCTCATGACTTAAAGGAAATGTTGCATTTTACTCACCCAAATTACATTTTACTTACTTAGGGGTAGATGTATGTATAGGCGCAGTGCAAATAATTGCAGATGCAAAGTTCAGATTGCACTGCGCACTATGTAAGCTTAAGAGCAATGCAAATTACTCAACACACACAAATAATGACTTATGTTTCTTACTTTCCTAAGTACAAAGCACATCATTTGGTGGCCGTTCCCAGAGTTAAGTGTTCCCTGCCATATTCCAACCAAAATGTGTTTGTTTTTGTTTATACCCAGAGGTGGACGGGCAGGAATGACATTTAACTTCTGGGCAGCTCATTTTCATTATGAGTAACACTAATAAGATCTTTAGTTTATCCTGTGTTGTCTCTCATTTGTAGTATTGCTCCCTTCCCAGACTATCTCATACGATCCTGGTTGTTGTCCTCTCCAGTCTATAAAGGTGAGTACAGCAATCCTGATACAAGCTCCAATACATTACCTTAAAGAAATGGCAAAACAGCACCAGTCAAAAGATCACAAAAAAACTGAGGTAACCCTATTTATCTTACATGTAGCTTACTGTAACAATACAAATAAAATAAAATGGCACAAATTCAGAAGTGTGTATGTAAACATATGTAATGGAAAAAGGAGTACAATTTCACCTCCCTAAGTAGCCAACAGGAAATCATGCAGAGTTCATGCAGTTTTTTCTATCTGGGAGAAATTAGCTGTTCATCCTGATGTGTGCTGTGAAGTGAGCTGCTGGTGTCCCAGGAATCATAATACTGTGTGCCAAAAGAGCACAATAAACAAGTGATGGGACTTAGCTCACAGCTGTAAATGATCATGCAAAAACACACATATAGAAAGCACACATCCTTTTCACACAGAACCTTTTCCTGTTATTCATTTATTTACAGGTTTCTTTTCTATTTACAGATTTGCATTTGAAAATGTTTTTCTTTATACATTTTTTTTTTAATTTACAGAACATACCTACTACTTGTATACTGTATTTTTCTGTTACAGCTTGTTAGTTTCTGTAGTAATTAAGCATTATATAAACTACAGGGATCATGTTCCAAAAAGTCACTACACATTAATTTGAACACATTATGGAATTTGTCTGAAATAATACAATAATTTAATACAAAACAATGATGGCTCCAGTTTAAACAACATGTTTTGGGAAATTTCTCATTTTATTATGAATATAGACATCATATATTGTGGAAATATTGTTGATTTTTAGTTACTTTAATGCATGGTGTATTTTGGGGAGAGCACAAACAGATTAAAGAAGACCACATACGGGGGAAATAACCCCCCCCCCCCCTCTGTCTCTCTCTCTCTCTATATACATACATATATACATACACACACAAGACTCTTATTTCATGATATATGAGAAGCTATATGTGTCTAAAACATCAGGCTGGTTTAAAATCTTTATTTTACTCAGGTGACTAGCATGCCCAAATTCATAAAAATCAGTTCTGCTGTAAAAACAAATGATGCTAATTATTTTCATAAAAGCAACACAAAGGCAAATAATTAATGCAATATCATCATTTTATCTTTCAACTGGTATAGTTTATTATTACAGACTTAGTGAAAAGTAAACTAATTAAATAAAATCCACCTTTTTAAGTTTGAATGTGCAGACAGATCTTAAAAAACAATAGTGTCCAAATGAATATTATGTTAATGGTACATTATAATTCTGTTAGGCACAACATAATTGGATCATTGTAAAAAAAAGAGTAAACTATAGTATTTTTATAAAAACCAGATGGATGAAGGGGGAAGGTTTTACGAAGTGCAATTTCTATTCATGAGGAATAGCAAATGGGTTTTACTGGCACACAATGGCCTGCAAATGGCACATCCAAAGTAATGAAAGGATTAAAGCAGAAGATTGCTCCTAAATTTCAAACAATAAAGACATTAGTGTTTTGAAAGTTAGATGCCCCAATACACACACACACATATATTTTAGAACTAAACAAGCAATTGGTTCATGCATCTATAATGTTTTAAACTTGCTTGTAGAACACCAGTTTTCAAAAAAAAAATATAAATATAATCATTTCTAACTAAGAGAATATCTATGCGTACTTTGTATCATTTACTGTACAACAAACAGTTTTTTACGATTCCCATCTCCTAATCCTTCACTAACTGAAATTATACAGCCATGTTTAAGGCATATTTAAGAATTCATCACAAGTTAAACACTATGATGTATGGAGTTAACATTGCTATTTGATCGCTGTTGTCATCTGCATGTTCATGAGATCTTCCACCATGAGGATTACATTCAGCAGAATGGTGTAGAATTAAACCTGACATCTCCTGAGGTAGTTCTTTGTTATAAAGTGTTACAAAGATCCTTTACTGGTTTTGTGGAGAAGGAAAAATGATGAAGTGACTGTGGAAGATTAGATTATTGCCCATTGAGCATACACTACTTTCACAGGTACCAACTCATATAGCATGTGTCGAAAGAACATCCGTTAATGAATGTGAAATAGCAGCAGCTGCAAACGTGACTGATCTTAGACTGGACATTTCTTGAAACATATCATGCAGTTCTCTTGAAAGCTTGGAGTTATTCGTGTGGTGTTGCAAGTCCTGTGATAAACTGTTCCCCATTAGTCAGCACTTAACATGTGAATACATTGGTTGTATGGATTAGGAGCAGTGCACTACGTCAACCCACAACAGAACAGCAAATCTTGTTAAGCACTTCTCCCTGCCATATAATACACCGAAATGACTAACAAATAGCAAGAAGATTTTTTTCCAGTAAACACTTTTGTATATAGGGCCAGGATATCCAATCATGTTAAATCTTCAATTATGTGATTGAGTTTCTATAGTCACCTCTTTTCACATTAAACTACCAGTTTATAAGCAGGCTAGGCCAAGATGAATAAGGAGGATATGATATTGGAGGACACACATTTGTAATATCAAAGAAAACCATATCATTATATTACGAACTGTCCAATAAGCATACTGTAATATTGTTATAACTGTGAAGTTGGGTTAAACTAGAAAACTGGAAAATAGAAGCTATTAATTCAATAATTTAAAATAAGCCTCATCTCTTATAATGATTCGGTGCATCTGCAAATGCGTATTTTAATCTATAGGCTTCTGCTAGGAGAACGCTGATTTCTTCATTTCCCCAGTGCATTGTTGGTAAATTCTGCAACAGGATCATGAGCCCCTAGTGAAGAAAAAGCAAACACGTTGATTAGCAATCAGTGGTAAACATAAACCTTTCAACCCCATCCACAAAAATCTCATATAATAAAGCATACAGTTTATTTATCAGTTTATGTACATTTTAAACTTAACTTCTTTTTTTAATTTCCTTACTACGTTATGTACAAAGCAACTAAACAATCTAGTATATGTGTTACGGTTCATGTGTAAAATCAGTAAATCTATAAATGTGTAGATTTACCAGATCATCGGTCAATCTATAAAATAACTAAGGACATGACAGTAAACAATCTCTTTTACTTGCATCAGTGATCACTGTCTGGCAATAATTCACAATACAAAATAATGTTTTGGTGGCAAAATGACGTAGCACACTACGTGTGATGCTCACTGAAATCAAAACCTGAGTGCACTTAGGTTATGCTTTTTTCTAAATGAGATCAACTTAATACTAAATCATACTTAGTAGAGGCATGAGTTTTGCTGAAGAGATGTAATTATTACCATACCTAATGTTTGCCCTATGGTAAATTTTGATTTAAAATAAAATATGGAAAGTTTTTTTTTATTTTTTTTTTTTTACATAAAAGCAAAAGACAAGGGGGATAAAATCGTTAGAAATAAAAGCAGAAATCTGTCTGGTCTCTACTAAATACATAAATTATTATTATTATTATTATTATTATTAGTAAAAAGTTTGTGAACCCCAATGATAATTATGGAAATTCCATAGTTTTACCATGATAGCCTTCTTGAATCAAATCCATTTAAGTCTTTTCTTAAATATCCAATTGGGTTTATACTAACCAATTCCATGTCTTTTGAAACAAAATGATGTATGAATTAGACAAGTGTCTAGTTTTTATAGATTACAGTACTTTGGAATGTAATCTATATAAACTAGACACGAGCTTATATAGATTACTAAATACATATTTTAGTAACACCCTTGTAGTATGTGAAACTTGTTAGGCTTGCTGCGAATGTTGTGTTTTGTTTTTTCTCTTGACGCTACCAAGGCGTAATTACCGCTCACTTTCAATTGTTGTGCACAAGGTTTTACTTAACAGCAATGATATTCAAATAATAATGTCAAGGGGAGATTAATGGAGCGAAAATGTATGTGGGCGGTACAATCATCGATATTTACTTGTGTGCCCAATTAATCGATTGCTATTGTGAGGCTTAACTGACAGCCCTATTGTGTACCATATAATTTATGTAACAACATAAATGATATGTTGACAGCTGGAGGCTGTATGGTCCAGTGGTTAAAGTAAAGGGCTTGTAACCAGGAGGTCCCCGGTTCAAATCCCACCTCAGCCACTGACTCATTGTGTGACCCTGAACAAGTCACTTAACCTCCTTGTGCTCCGTCTTTCGGGTGAGACGTAGTTGTAAGTGACTCTGCAGCTGATGCATAGTTCACACACCCTAGTCTCTGTAAGTCGCCTTGGATAAAGGCGTCTGCTAAATAAACAAATAATAATAATAATTCAGCAGAGCTTTGTCGTTTATCCTCTAATATACCATTTTATAGGACAATGTACTCCAACTCAGTATTGTCATACGAAAGCAATAATATATAATAAAACATAGAGTCTAAGTTAAGTACAAACACAATAAGTTTTTCTTACGGTAGTGGTTTTATGCAATATAGAGAAACTGTTAAACACTTTACTGTTTCCTGTCCATCCATCCATTATTTATTTAATTTTTTTATCGGACTGCAAGTATAGGGGGTGGGACTCGGACCCCTGCTGGGCACCACCAAAAATTATACAAACCCGGCGCCTATGTCTGCTGATATTTCTAGTACTGGGTTCTCTGTTGCGATATTCACTCCTCCAGTTCAAATAAGCAGTTCAATTTACCAAGATATCTCCACCACCTTATTCTTATTGCAGTAATTCAAAAGCAGTTACCTTGCCAGCTGCTTAAAAGGTGAGTATAGTCAGAGAATGATCTGAGGTCTTAAGCTGACTGACAGAACACAAAGGATTTGCTTGACTGTAAAAGTTGCAGTAGACTCTGCCAAGTATACATCTAATACAACTGAAATGTATAATATTATTCCTATGATATCTAGTATTGTATTTATTTAGGCTACTTAAGAACTGAAAAGATACAAATCCCCCACATTTAATAATATTAAGCACTTCATTAAACCTGAAGTTAGGTAACTGATAAAACGGTGGCATACATTTTGTGTAGACAACTGGCACAATTATTTTGGAATGACCCAGTTGTACACAAGTACAGAAAAAAGCAGCTTCTTGTAAAATGTACAAGAGCACTGTGCTACCATCAAATTAGCATAGTTTAGGTGGGTCCGAAAAGATACCTTTAACCACAGTGAGTACTTGAGGGTATAATAATTGAACAGCTAATGGCCTGGTTGCTGAGGCATTCTACAAGCATAGTAACCATCATGCTAACTGCTCATGATTTTCTAGGCCAATATCACTATGGTTACAAATTGTACATAATTTGCCATTTCAGAGTAGGCTGCTACTGATTTAATACAAAACATGCTGAGAATTTTGTGGCGATTCTATTATATAATTAGGGTGACCAGATAGCAAGAGTGAAAAATCAGGACACTCAGTTGGTGAGGGGAGGAAAGAAACCTTGTGAACTACTGCACAATGCAAGCGACGCAAACTATGTATCTTTCTTTTGTAGATAGGCTTTTTTTTTATTCCTTCCTGTGTGCATTGCACTTTGGCAAAAACACAAACTTAGTGAAATATAAATAAAAGAAAAACCCCCTCCAGAGCGGTTAAGGTTGGTTTATACTTCCGACTGCGACCCAATTTTTGGTCTCAGTCAGTGGTCTCCGACAGTCGGAATGACATCATTCGCACTGCCACGACCTTCGTCTTTTTTTGAAAAGTCATATGGCTTTTTCTTGTGTGTCTGTGACCGCAAAATGCACAGGGTCGGATGATGTTGAAAAAAATCCAACATTTGTCTCATGGTCGCAAGGCAGTGAAGTGCGATAGAGCAAGTTTTTGAGGAACCCAATAAACATGAACAGAACAGGATTTTAAACTTGCCTCTAAACTGAATGAAATTAAAATGTAACTTTCTTGTTTCCTTTTCAGATGACAACAATGTTTAATCAGCCTATCAGTGCGTCTGTACTGGCTTTTCTGTGACCTGCTGTACTGTAAGTAGCAGGTGGGACAAAGTCAGTGCTGCATTGTTTTGATTTAGGTTGCTAAAATCTAGTTTTCAGCATTAGACGTAAAATACCAAAAATGGATGACAAAGCAAAACAAGCAAAGTATATTTCGGCAGAGGATCGTGTCAAGACATTTCCCAAATAAACTGTACATGCAGATGGAGGTAATTGTTTTTCACATCTTGTAACGTGACAAAGAAAATACGATTGATCGCTATAACTTCAGAATCACACATTAAACAAAAGGCTACTACAGAGGCTGCTGAACACAACATAAAACAAACAACAGCTTTCAGAAAACAAACTGGAAAGTTAGCGCAGACAAAAAAGTATTCCTGTGTTGATCAGCACTACAGGTACAACAAGCACAGCTACCTCGGTTCAAACAACCTGCTGTTTACTTTGTAAATGCAGTTAGAATTTTAGACCTGAATAGGCACGTTTTCTTTGTTTTGACTCAGTACTGATAAAATAAATACCTGGATGGGACAAATAACATGACAATGAACGTGCTGCATATATGGACTTGGGTAACCGAGTTTTGGGACTGTTTCTAATTGATGTCCACATCTGTATAACTTGGCAATTCCAATTCCGCTTCCAATTCAGTGGATGCAGGCATATGATTGAATCCATTTTTTCCCCACTGCGTTCGGTACTTTTTTTGCTTTTTAGTGACAGGCTCGTCAACACCACCAGCCATCATGACACTTCGCCAGTAAAACCAGACACACAGGCGCATGCACCAAGAAAAACACATGACTCATACCGCATCATATGACTGCAGGTTAACATGATTGGATAGCCGCATAGATGCAATGCAAACAACTCACTCAAAAAAATACGCCCTAAACCAGTAGAGTATGCTGTTGCACGGTGAGACAGTACAGCAGCCACATATACGAAATTTCCTAACGAAAAAATAAACATCTAACGTCTGGATTTTCAACATTTACTCTAAAAATCGGGACAAATGGCGTCCCGACAGTACCTCGAACAGGACGAGGGACAAAGCCCCTAATATCGGGACGATCCTGATTTTATTGGGACGTTTGGTCACATTATATATAATACTAATTAAAAATATATCTTAAGAATAAAAATAAATAAATTAAAAAACCTGACACAGACATCACCCTTTAGAAATAACAGGGTTCTTCATGTAATTAACATAGAAAAGTAATTCAGAAGTAATTATTTCAGTTACCACAAAACAGCAAAACTACACCAGACCCAAAGCTTCCATTAGTTTACAAATAAACACTTTAAACTGAGAACCATTTAATTCACTTCAGTGTATATTACCGTGACCTCTATATTTTCAGGGTAAAATGTGATGCACTGCATTACAGTAACTGCATTCTCAATCTTAGAATCTAATTTAGAACTTCAGGTATGCTTTACTGAAGGTGAATGGAACTGTTTGGCACACTGTGTGCTGAAATGCTAAAGAGATGAAAATGTGCCTTGCTGACCTTTTCAGATTTCATAGCACACACTGTAAAAAATACATAAAAAAATCAAAATTAAAATAAAAAGCAACCCAACACACCAGTTTAGCACTTAATATTTGAAACAGAAAAGACTCAGTTTTAAATATATGGACATTTTACTATTATATACACACCATTTAAATATGTAATTTATGAAAGTAGATCATCTTAAAAAAGTGATATTCATTTCAATAGCATTTAATAATTTACAAGAGATAAATTCACTTTAGTTGTAATAAATGTAATTATAATATGGGCAGCAATCAATCCTGTGGTCTGATTGGATGCCCTAGAAGTAAGTACACTGTCTCACTAAAAAGTCATATTACTGTACACTGCTTAATTACAGTACATAAGCAGCAACACTTGTTCTAAAATAAATACTGGTATCACTCAGACAAAATTCATAATTTCAAAACTTCCAAGCACTGAAAATGCTGTCCCATTTTGAAATTCCCAAACAAGAAGCCAGATAATCATTAATTTGCAACCAAGAAAACAAAAAAACACAACAAACTGACTCCATATTAACCTTGTGAAAACATACCTACAGCAGGTAAGAGAAACTAGAGACTTGCATGGAGCTGGTAATGTGGAGCTCGGTGTTCATTTGGCTAATTTTATATACTGTGTAAAAAGTCATAGGAAAAAACAAAAAAACAAAAACAAATAAAGAGTGGCTTTAGGTTATAATTGCAACTTGGGGTTCTGGTGAAATCCTCATAAACCACTCAAGCTTTACTCTCATGGTTTATAATATCACCAGAACCCCTTGATGCAACTATATCCTTATTCACTGCAGTCCATCTATTATTCTATATATTATAACTCATATATATATATTATGAAAAAAAATATATGTTAAATAAAAACAACTCAAATGAAGGACTTTAACCCAATCCCTTACAGGGGAGCTCATTAATTAAGCTATACCTATGAATCACTCAATAAAAGAATATGTTTAATAACAAATAAAAAAAAATGCAAAGTAAAATTCATGAGAGTTTTCTGTAGAGCATGTTTCTAAGACAGACTAAAGTTGTAAATAAACACAAAAACATGTATTCTATTTTATATGGCAGCTTCTGAAACAAATACTTTTTTCTCTTCATTAAAACTCACACTCATTGAATTAAAACATTACATAGCGACTTAGATCTGAGATGCTTAACAAAAATTAATCTAAAAAAATAAAATCACAATTCGAATGTCGCTTCACCTCAGCAACCATCTTACAGGAGGACTAACGATTAACGGTTAACCTCCACAGTCAAACCACCTGCCTCTGAAATGCTGGAAGAAAAGGTGTTGTTTTTGTAATATTTTTCTTTGTTATATGTTGCCATGCTTTATCGTGTATTTCCTTAAATTTAATGTAACGGCAAGCTTGTGGAAAGTTACTGATAAGGAGACATATTCCTTATTTGGGTATGACATATGGAGGTTGTCGGGGTCTTGTACTCAGATTAGGTGTAAAAAGACTTGTTAAGAGATTTTTGTTTGTCCAGTGGAATTAAGTCTGCATACTCTGTCGTCTCCAAAATTGGTAATTCTGCACAATTAATACATTTTTCGTATAGCATGCTGATTAACAAAGTATTACTATTAAACTGACCAATTGTTGTTTTGAGCAAATCACTCTGGGTTAATTCAGAAAATAAGACACCCCAGTGAGCCAGTTAACAAAGAATTCTCTGCCTGGACTCATGGAGCGCCTGACCAGTAAGGGTCGCAGAAGCGTGATGAGTTGAACTATATCCAGGCATGTTCCCCCCCTCGCTTCATAGGGCCTTACTGGATGAGCCAGTTGTAGCAGTTTATAATGGCTGAGGAGGACCAAGATGTGATTTTGATCGCAGACTCATGGGAAAGTGGCTCCCCCCATCAGGAAGATAGGGAGGGACAGGTCCAGGAGCTGACCTTTGAGATGGACCGAAGCTCAGTGATAACCTCTGACGCTGGGCTTTCCCCTACCCCAAACTCGATCCCAGCGCTTATGGAGCGGGCCTCCAAGTTCCTGCCGGTACCTTGGAAGGCAGCGCCTGAACAGTGCCGATTGGTTTGGAACATTCAGCCTCCTATCCCCCGTCCCCAGTGGTCCCACCGAGAACGCGAGGTATCTCGGCAGGTAGCCTCAATGCTCCCCTCGAGTACTCTGGTACGGGGAGAACGAGACGCTGGTGTCCAACCGTGACTCACACGGTGACACAAATGGTCCCGCTCCCCACTGCCCTGAGTGACGACCTGAGGCACCGCCTTCAGGATTCTGCTGCAGCTAACAGCTGGGCCCACCCACAACGACGGGAGACCGCCGGACGTGGGGTCCCAGCACAACAGCAATATCGGAAGCAGTTCCAACGCCACCCCAAGCAGCTCCCACAACAGGCTCTGCCTCAGCCTCAGCATCCCCTGAAGGCTTGAGGCCTCAGACCCAACCCATCACACAACACCAGCTACAGTATTGGCGCACTTGCACCTCAGACAACTGGGTGCTCGCCACTGTACACACCGGTTACACGCTTCAGTTCCACGCAGGTCCTCCTCCCTTTGGAAGGATCACGGTTACTTCCGTGAGCATCCCCCTCCAGGTCTCGGCCCTCAAATGAGAAGTAACTTCATTATTTTTTCAAACAAGCCATCTGCCTCGTAGAACTCACCTCCCAAGATGAGGGTTTCTACTCAAGGTATTTATTGGTGCCAAAGAAGGATGGTGGCTTTCACCCCATCCTAGACCTGAGGCACCTCAACGGGTTCTTGACGGAGAGGAGGTTACAAATGGTCACACACCGTCACATTCTCCAGTCTATCTGGCAGGGTGACTGGTTCACTACTGTGGGCTTAGACGCGTATTTTCACGTCCCTATTCGTCCTGCGCACAGGAAATATCTCTGCTTCGCTTTTCAGGGAAGCGTCTTCGAAGTTTTCTCCGTACTCGCCATTCGGCCTCTCCTTAACCCCCGCACGTTTTCAAAGTGCGTGGATGCCATCCTGGCCCCCTTGCGGCTGCAAGGGATCAGGATGTTGAATTACCTGGACGAATGGTTGATCTGTTCCCAGTCACAGGAAGGAGCGGTGGCCAACACGGCAATCGTGACGGAGCATCTGTCGAGGCTTGGATCTCACCCTCAACGATGCCAAAAGCCAATTAATTCTGGTACAAAGTACGGTTTACCTGGGACTCCGGCTGGACTCCGTCACAATGCGGGCCTACCTGTCAGACGAGTGGCTGCCATTCATTAGTGTCTATCCCTGTTTCAACAGGGATCAATAGTGCCTATCTAGGCGTTGACGCCCTAGCCAACGATTGGCCCAGGATGCTCTTGTACGTATTCCCGCCAATACCGTTACTGCTGGCCTTCTTAGAGAAGGTCCAGAGAAAGAAGGTGATAGTTCTCCTGGTGGTCCCTAGATCGCCCTGGAGAATCTGGTTTCGACCCTTTGCCAGCTACTGCAAGGTCAGCCCTGGGAGATCCTGCTACGCCTGGATCTCCTCAGTCAGATGAGAGGCACTCTCTGGCATTCAGAACCGGGCAGACTCCAACTATGGGTCTGTTCACCTTTGGACTCTCAGATGCAGCAGTTAGTTCACTGCAGAACACTAAGGCCTCCTCCACAAGGTCGTTGTATGCCTACAAATGGAGGTATTTTCAAGATTGGTGTCTGACCAGGGGTCATGACCTTATCTCTTGCCCTATAGCGATCATTTTACAATTCCTGCAAGAACTGCTAGAGGTGGGTAAATCCCCCTCTACGCTGAAAGTGTACTTGGTAGCCATATCTGCATGCCATGTCCCTGTGGACTCTGTGTCCCCAGGCACTCATGTCCTGGCGACCCGTTTTCTCAAGTGTGCTCGGCTTTTACTTCCTCCTGGAAAGGATGCCCTCCCCGAGTGGAGTCTAGATGTTGTACCATAGAGTTGAAGTATCTCTCTATGAAGACAGCCTTTTTGTTAGCAATCACCTCTGCAAAGTGAGTCAGTGAGTTACAGGCTCTGTGGGTGCACAGCTCCTGTATGCGTGTTTGAGACGATGGAAACAGGGTGTTGTTATGTACGAACCCAGCTTTCCTCCCTAAGGTGGTTACGGCTTTCCACTTAAATCAGTCAGTATAACTAGAGGCTTTCCATCCCCCTCGGTTTTCTTCACAGATGTATCGGAGACTAAACTCCCTCTGCCCGGTTTGGCATTGAGATGTTATGTTAGCAGATCGAGAGCTCTGCGTCAGTCTGACCAGCTCTTCGTCCGTCATGCTGTAAA
This sequence comes from Acipenser oxyrinchus oxyrinchus, assembly GCA_030684275.1. Classification (NCBI taxonomy): domain Eukaryota; kingdom Metazoa; phylum Chordata; class Actinopteri; order Acipenseriformes; family Acipenseridae; genus Acipenser; species Acipenser oxyrinchus. Next base: position 20,381,594 of record CM060256.1, on the reverse strand, counting down.
GGCCCTGGGTCCAAGCCCTCTCGAAGCAGCAGCTGTCTCACGGGATTGTGGACACAGTTTTGACTGCATATACCAATACCGGTCTACCTCCACCTGGGAGGGTGGCCGCGTACTCTAGAGGAGCCTCTTTGACTGATATATACAGCGGCTAGCTGGGCTACTCCGCATACTTTCACCAGGTTCTACCGACTCAATGTGGTAGATCCCTCTATGCCTTCATTAGGCACAAGGGTCCTTGAGGTTGCACGCTCGCACCACAACCACAGTTTTGCGGTAGTGAGACGTCCCTCATCTGCTGCCTCCGCTCACCCTCCCTCGTAATGGCTTTGGTATACATTTCCCAAAAGTATTGGTTGGTGGTCGTCTTCGAATTGAAATGGAACGTTAGGTTACAAATGTAATCCTGGATCCCTGAAAGAGAAGACGACCACCAAACCCTGCGAGGTCGCATCGGTTGTTTCCACGGGTTCGATGCAAAAGAGGAAGTGAGCTCCGTGGAGTGACTGTTTGTTCCCTCTGGAGGTGAGACCGAGGACGTCACTCTCCGGAGGGGCCTATCAGCAGCTCTGACATAAAATACTCGGCAAATACCTGACCTGTGGCAGTCATATCCCAAAAGTACTGGTTGGTGGTCGCTTTCTCTTTCAGGGAACAAGGGTTACATCTGTTACCTAAAGTTTTTTTTTTAATAAATGAAGAGAAAAACAAACCACCCTTAACGTATGATTATGAAAAGACACCCAGGTTAAACTGTTGTAATGCACTCTCATATCTTAGTGCATGTTTTCTGATTCATATCTCACCATTTAGAAATAAAATTAACATTGATGGATGTCTTGTTGAAAATGAAGCATATTTGGATGAAAGCGCTTCCTGCTAAATTTTCATAACATTTTTTTCATTTCAAATCAGAATAGATGTTTGAGGCCTGCTGGATACATTTGCGCTTGGTCACCAAATTTCATTACTACACAACAATTTATTCAAGCTCATCTGCATGTTCCAGTTAAAGCCCGAGTTGAGAAGCTGTCAATTCGCTCCAGTTGTTGTTTAAATTATTTGCTGAACACAATTGATTCCTGGCACCATCCATCACTTAAGATATAAATAGAATACCTTCACTACAATCACTAACCTCTAAAAGACCAAAGGGCTTTGTTATTACAACAAATGACAGGGTATTTTGATAGATTCCATAGAAAATGTATGCATATTTTTAACCTGCTAGAATTTCAGTATGGTTTGAAATTAATTATTATGTATAACAAAAGGGGCTTAAATTAATTATTATGTATAACAAAAGGATCCTGCTTCTTAATCAACAAAGAAACAAACAGGATAAAACAACAGTTTAGGAAATGATAAAAAAAGCAGCCTTATTATCTTGGTTGGCAAATCTGCATGGTTATATTTTTTCCATGCTAGGAGAGATCCACTGCTAAATTACATTTAGCCAGGTCCACCACGATGAATATGTGGAAGGGTGTAGTTTCATAAATTATTGGCAGGTTACACATATAATTGGGCCCCATCATCAGAAACAGTAGCATTAGACTCTATATTATTTATTAACCCTTTGCGGTACATTTATTCAGCTCGTCTCAGGCGCGTCAGGTCCAATTTATTTTCACACGTGCAGTTTGTCACACATACAACTGCCACAGTCAGACCATTTAAACAACAGTATACACATAATAATACAAAAGCAGCAATTTTAAAGTTACATTAAAACCCACTACGATAAGAAAGCCATTTTATAAAAGTGCGTTTTTAGTCTTGACTTGAAAACTGTAGCGGTCCCAGCTTCTCTGACAAATGAAGGCAGAGCATTCCATAATCTAGGAGCTCTACAAGAAAAAGGCCTACCTCCCATGTTGCTTTTGTTGACCCTAGGAATAACCAGCAGCCCCGCATCCTGTGATCTCAGAGTGCGGTTTGGAAGATACGGGGGCCTTGTAAGTTAACAGAAAAATCTTAAAATCAATTCTATACTGCACAGGGAGCCAGTGTAAAGAGGCCAAAACAAGGGTAATATTTTCACTTTTCCTGGTTTTAGTCAGAATTCTAGTGGCAGTATTCTGAACAAGCTCCAAGCGGGATACCACACGTTTTGGGACACCAGAAAAAGTGCATTACAATAATAAATTCTAGATGAAACAAAGGCATGCATTAGTCTCTCTGCATCAGATAAGTAAATAATTGGTCTAAGTTTGGCTATATTTCTCAAATGGTAAAAAGATACTTTAGTAACTTCCCTAATATGAGAATGATAGATCAGGATCAATGATGATCCCCAAACTCTTACTTTCTAGTTTAAGATTTGATGAGAGACGGCAAGGGTCGAGCTTTTAGTTGGTTCTGTGATCCCACTAGCATAACCTCTGCTTTATCTGAATTCAACATTAGAAAATTCTGTGACATCCAATGCTTGATGTCTGTAAGGCAAGTAGCTAATAACACCCAGGCAGAAGAAATTCCTGGCTTTAAGGACAAATATAGCTGGATATCATCAGCATAGCAATGGAAGTTCACTCCGTGTCTGTGGATAATGTCACCTAACAGTAGCATATATAATGCAGGAACCTAGAACGGAGCCCTGTGGAACACCACAGACAACTTCCGATAATGCCAATAGAGACAAACTGAAACCTATCAGAAAGACTTTTGGGTTTGCTATTTCTGCCACTGACCAGCCTTGACCGCCTGCCACTATGCCACAGGGTGTTACAAGTACTCAGATCACATCCTTTACAATTTTGGCAGTACACGATACGACTAATACACGATTGAGTATAAAGCCTATTACTCGTTAACTGTAGCTTGAAGCACATCATTTTTCTCTATAAAAAATGCATTAAGCCAGCTCCTGGTCCTCTCAAAAGATAATATATGTGGGAAGGAGAGGGGATTGGTACTTAGGCAGATAGATTAGATGGACTGCACAATAAGAAGCCAAAAAAAGACTTATCAGAGTACAAATACTAATACAAATATAAGTAAAGCAATGGTGACTCAACAAATCTGTAGTTTGATTTTAGAGTTGACAGTTTGTGCATGCATGGCAAATTAACTTTGAATTCCAATAAATAAACTATGAAAGGAAACTTTGAACCACCTGACGTCAATACCAATATTATTTATTTTACTCTAAGGTACCTGTTCTCAATTCATAGGGATTTTCTTAGAGAACTGATAAGTAAAAACTAGTGGCTTTGTAATGCTGGAAGTATGCTTTCTTTGCAAGACAGAGGGAGGGACAGAGTTATATGCTGTGTCTGACCTTGGGAGTACTCAGTTCTAGCTAGCTAACTAAATATATAGCCCATGAATGTAGTTCTCCAATTTAAAGAGCACTGAATAGTTAATGTATGAAACTGAAAAAATAATTAAGTTGTCAATCAAGCAGCTAACTGTGAAGCATTAAGACAATGCTACATCCAGAAACCCTTGAGGATATGAAGATAATTGGAGGAATAGAAGTAGAAAAAAGGACATGATAACAATTAGGAATAATGATAAATTAGGAATAAAGAAAGGAACAAAACATGCCATTTTCAACCCCCTGGACAGATGATTCCGTGATAATGAATACACCTGTCAAACTTGTCACACATAGTGGTATTTGCATGTTAACCTGCTTAACCATGTATTCATTTCATTTTATCGCAACCAAAAGTCAAACAAAAGTCAAGCTATCTGTTTAATAACAGATAAATAAAAGACTGTAGCTTCTACACCTGCACCACAATTCCCTGCATGGCCAGGATTATCAGCAAACAAAAATCAGAGGACACTTTTGCATAACCCCTAATAAGATGACTTGTACTAACAATCCAGCGTTTTAGCTGGGGGCTTAATAGAAAATTGTCAGCTCAATTCCCATACAATTATCATCAGGTTTTAAATGCAGAATTCCCACATCATTATTTCCAATTAGTCCAGCTCTTAGCAGTACATTTTTCTGAAATATATACTGTTATTACAGACATGAAAATGGCACTTGATTAAGCAATTATACCACCTACAATAAAAAGCTCTGTAAATATCCTTCCCTTCATGTTTTGTGGTACCAGATACTGTGGCAGGCCAATTCACTAACTTTAAAATGTTTTACCTAATTATCAGCTTACTCTTGATGATTTCAAATGAGTGTCTATTGGTCAAAGTAAATGAGACATAGCAGAGCTATCACCTATCTGCAAAAAGTAGCAATTAGTAAAATAAAAAAACAAAAAAACATATATGATTAGAGTATCATCTGTAAGGATGACAAAGCCTTGTTCCATCTTACTAAAAAGTAATGAAAGCCAGCATCTATCTGTATTACCAGATGGATAACTTCATTCATTATTATTGTGAACATTGACTAATAAATTACTAATAAGTGGTTTGTGTTTATGATTTGTTGCTAAAGCGAAAAAGGTCCTTTTTATAGATTGTGGCGGGCCTGAGATACAGCGCAGGGGAATAATGTGTCTTTGTATTTTGTGCTGGCAGCTGTGTATGCTGAAAGGGAATGGCAGCCAGAGACTGGGTTGCTCTGGATATTGGACCAGCCATAGGGCATGTCCCTGGGATGATGAGCCAGGACTGACTGTACATGAAATGGCATTTTGTGAGATAATTGTGAGTTGCACAACTAACCTGTGATCACCATGTGTGGAACCACAGTCAGGGTTTTAGAATCCTACCGATAGCGTTTAGTTTGTCCCGGAAAAAGCTATATATGAATGGTATATGAGTGAAGGTTTCTGCAGCTGTTTTTCCTCTGTGCTTTATTTTGTTTTCACATAGTTTGTGTACCCATGCCTGTGTACTATACCATTGTTGGTATAACCATGTGTTTTAAGATGACTGTGAACAAGACAGTAATCAATCAAGTAAAACAGTATATCCACTTTAATAAATAAATTATGTAACAAGATGAATCAATTTGATTAATAACTCAATTTAGTTATTATTGAAACATTAATAGCTTCAAATTAGTCACAAAAACATATTAATCATAGGCATCAATTGAATTCAATTAGCCCACAGAACAAATACATAAGCGAAAAAAACATTCCATGAATACACTTAACAAATTAATATCCCGAAAGCATGTCATTTTTTTTTTTAAATATTGAATTTTACCATTGGTTGATTACATCTGCCAGCAGAGCAATCACATGACCTTACCAACACTAACTTAATGCCAGAGCGCCTCACTCTGTGCCCCAGACAATTTGTTGGCTGTGTTTTGCAGATTTGTTTTTTGATTGACAGTCTGCCAATACTACCTTGCTACCTTGGTTTATTTTTCGAATCCCAGTACATTAGAATGCACCTATATATGTTATACGTTTAGACATTACAGGTGCAGTTGCGTCCCGGCTTAAGTTTTGATGGATTGAGTATTTCATTAACTTGTGACAGTATTATTATTATTATTTATTAGCAGACGCCCTTATCCAGGACGACATACAATTGTTACAAGATATCACATTATTTTTACATACAATTACTCATTTATACAGTTGGGTTTTTACTGGAGCAATCTAGGTAAAGTACTTTGCTCAAGGGTAGAGCAGCAGTGTCCCCCCACTGGGGATTGAACCCACAACCCTCTGGTCAAGAGTCCAGAGCCCTAACCACTACTCCACACTGCTGCCCAGTACATTTACTTAATTAACCAGTACCGGTACATTCAGACAGCTAAATGAATACTGATCAAGAATGTGAAACCATATGGGTGACAAAGGGTTCTTTAATGTAACCTATATAATAAGATCACCACATCCAGCGTTACAACAGAACTTGAATATGTAATTTTAACCTCACACAACTGATTTTAACTGTAAACGGATTAACAAGCAATAATAATACACAAACACACCAGATTCAGACTAAGGTAACATCTAAACCAGTTTTAATTAAAAGTGAAATAACTTTTTTTTAGACTGATCCAGCTTAAAGACATTGGTGTGAATCCTAAATGCAATATACAGTCCTGATTTGTAACTGGTGGCCACTAAGCTAAAGCATTATTTTGTTGTTTTGACTGTTAATCAAGGGTTAACCTTAATTGTGCCTAACATGGATGCTTGCAATTTCCATACAAATACAGGTTAATGTGTGTTCCATTATTATCCCTCTTCTAATGATTACTGCAATTTTACAAACTCCCATTGCTGATTATTTTTTATGCATGGGTTTGGGCACAATATTACAATCTACCTAGTCTCTTGTGACAGAAACTTTAAATAGGTTTTATTTATGTTAAATACATGCCTAATTTTAAGTGTTTGCGATTGGTAATAGACGATTCTAGCCATGCATTACAATGAAGCATTAATCTTCTGCAAAAAGGCCTTAGCTTGGTGAATGTGGTGGGTTCAAATAATAAGATGTATCTCATCATTTTTATAGAAGCTAGCAACAGGATGTAAAGCATGACTATATATATATATATATATATATATATATATATATATATAACTGTAAAAAATGGAAATATCTAAATACATTCTTATATTAATGTTTTTATTTTCAAGGTACACCAATTAAAAAAAAAAAAGTAAAAAGTAAAATGTATACTTTGTTGGCCTACATTAGTCTAGTTGGCCTACATTATTCATCAGTCTGTGAAATTATACAAATTGCTTCACGTTTAACCAAATAAAAAATTAGACTTGATAAATTGAGCAGATGGAGAACCTAATTTAGGATGTTTAATTGACAAATGCTAGTAATGCCATTATACTTGGCTTACCCAGTAAAATCAAAACAATGGATGACAATTTGCTTTAACAAAGCAGAGTATTGTGCTGAATATTTAGCTATACTAATGCACTGCTACTGAATGACCTGCCCTTATTATTTATGGGTTCAGAATAAAAGTACCACACTGCACTGTTGTTATTAATTTCATCTTTGGAAGAACTGCCTTTTTTAATCTGTCAAAAGCATTCAATTTTGAAACATTTCCAGGCCAAACAAAAATGCTTTATAAAAAGTCAGACATATGTCACCTCAGAGAACCCTCAGGAAAAGTATTCTGCACTGTTTGAAAACGGGTAACTAGCAACTTTATAAAAAAGTGATGCATTTTTAGTGGATATATTAACCTTGTACATACATTACTTAAAACAGTAACAAAGCATGTCCTATGCTGTCTAGTATCCATCTTTACCTATAAAGGCTTTAACTGTGTTGACAGGGAGCAAATGGATTTAAAGTATTTCACAACCTGGTATTTTTAAGGGATGCAAAATGTGTTATTGAAAACAAAACGTAAATGAAATGTGTAACACAAAAAACAAATCTATGTTCTACAGACTGACACTTACAGAAGAAAAATATTTTCACAAAGCCACTTAAATAAAATAATAATACATTCATGTTTACACTTGCTATAGACCAGAGCAGTGGTTCTCAATCTGTGGTCCGTCGGCTCCTTTCAAGTGGTCCATGGAAAGGTTACATAATTACGGAAAGTACACAGCAGTATAGTTTATAGATCCCATTGCAAACCCAAAATCTGAGACCTTAAAAACTCAGCCTCACATGCAGGAAGACAATGCATACGGTACATGGAGAATATCTCCAAGTAAAAAAAGGTCTAAACTCTCCGTCGTATATAGTTTTGGAGTGTCTAAAATGTATTCGTTATTAGGGAGTTTGTGTATTGCGCTCACGCACAGCTTGTAAAGTAACACACAACAGGGCGCGCGTTGTGTTACATTAACATATGGATGCAGTTGGGTTGGATGCATGAAGCGAAGGAGTATATTTGTTGTAAACATTAAACTGGAGTTTATCAATGTTTCCATTTATTGCAATTAATTAAAATGAATGAAGCCTCCGTGCTGGTCTCAATAAATGATTGGCATTTTTAAATGCTTGGTCACCAACACTCAGGCTATCATTGCAGATTATGTCAGCACTGCTTACGGAGCGATTGAGACCAGCACAGCTGAATTATGCACTGAAGCATATAATTATCATAGCAGACTGTTGGATTTTCAAAACAAACTGTTTTTAAGTCGAGTACCATTTCTTTATGTTTCATCAAATCAATAAAAAACACCAGCTGCCCAAGCATTTTTGTTTTCTTCGATTTCAGAAGGTTGTTGACTTAAGTCTTTGTGTGTCTTGCTTTTTTTTGTTTAAACTGAGGTTTTGCTTCTTGTAATTCTATGCACTTCTGCACTGTCATGCCTCCGAAAAGATCAAATGTGCCGAAAGGAATGTCACTATTTTTTAAAAGCAATGTATATATTTATTGCAAGTTTTATATGTTGTGTATTGACAATTTATTAATTGAACTGTGCTTCGGCAAAAAATAATTCTGCCGTGCATTGTACTGTTTTGCATGGTAAAAATTCCTCAACGGCCAATAAGCGTGCACCATCCAAACATTACATTTTATAAATAAAGATTATAGCTGGACATTTGTAGCTCCGACTGCACTGTTACCTCATGGATGAATTGTAACTTCACAGATGATTAATTCACATAAATCAATTTATGCTGTAATTGTCAATTTAAAAATAAAACAGTCATTTTTTCCCCCCCTCTCGGTAAATTTGTGTTAATGAAAAGTAAACTAGAACCGTTCTTTAAAACTCCAGTTTTAAAATAACTTTGCTCACAGAAACAGGCCCATCCATCACATTGAAACAAAGAAAGGTATGTCTACGGTTATTCTTAGTATTATAGTGATTTTTTATTTTTTATGTGCTTATTTTTCAGTCACCAATACTGTTTTTGTGTGGTCCATCGAGATAAAAAAAAATTCAGGTGGTCTGCAAACAAAAAAGTTTGATAACCACTGGACTAGAGTATGCGAAGCTTAAAAGAAGAAAACTTCACAAACAGAGGACACCCATGGGGATATGAGCATTGTCATCCAATTAATTAAGGTGTTTATGCCAAACTCGTCTAACTATGTTAGAAAACTAGTATAAATAGCTTGATGATAAATGTGACACTTTCTGCATTACATTTCCCCCTTAAAGTTGGCATTCAATGCAAATTAATAGTAGATTGGCATTTTACCATGGAAGTGGCTGCTTCAAAACTTTGAATCTGATTTTTTTTTTAAATGAACCATTGCCTATAGAGACAGCAAGAGTGATGGATAAGGGAATGAAGGTAGTAGCTGTCAGGTAAAGATATCAAATATCTGTGATTGTGGATGGCATTGCTGATCCAGAGGTCCTGAGAAGGGTTAAATATCTAAGCAAAGAAAAAACCCTTCAGGAATAAGCCCTTTAAATGCATATGTTTTGCAAGAATTAGAGTTCATAGGTTCAAATACGATACAGTGATAAGAAAGTGGTTACAAGAATCCTGGACTTGGAATAGACTTCTGAGAGAAGAAAATGGTGAAAAACATTTTGCATGCTCCTCAATTTCCTCTGACTGTTCATTTTGAATTTGTGCTTTTGCTCTGCTTCTGTGTTTGTCTACTGGACTAACAGGTTTCTTTAAGTTTCTATTAAAATGACCCTTGCCGTCTCAAAAAAATACCCCCCTCCTCTGTTTTATTTATTTTTATTTTAAAATATATATTCTTTCCATTTATTAATTTGTATTGATAATTTTCACCTGCTGTATTTTTACCCACATTGCAATGCTCAACTTGAATGTTGCATCATAAGCAATACAGATCAATGGGTGACCCCTCTCCTCTCTCTTTCCACCTGCTTAACCTGAGCAACATTTTGCCAAGCTATTCAATTCTCGATGCAACCACCCAGTCTGGGAAGTCTCCAACTGGACACAGGGAGCCCAGCCAGTAAGGGATCACTGAAGCACGACGAACCATCAGTAGTTGATTTTCCTCTCTAACTCATGGGAGCAAAGACCAATAAAGTATTCCCCATGGATTGCAATGTTGTTTTTTAATAGCTTTTTATATCTATACATTTACCGGTTAATCTATAGATTTACCGGTTTTACAAATGAACCGCAACACAAACACACACACACATTTTTTATTGCTTGCATATTAAGAAACAGAATGTATCTAAAACCAAGCAGGCCAAATGTGCTTAAATTAAATGTGTCACAAAACATCCAAGTACTTTAAATATTTATGTAAATGTTGAAGAAAAATGTGAGGTGAGGTATCAGACTAAAGTACTCCACTTACACATTGGCAAAAGCTGCAGAATGCAATGCATCCTGTTATTTGTTACTGCGAATACCCAGACCATAAATAATGTCATAAATAATGCATGAATGCTGAAGTCTCAGCAGCAAAAGAGGTTCCCTTACGGCACATTATTTAATCGCCAAGGTCAGCATAAAATATGAGCAAGTGTTTACCAGTTCAACCCAGAGTACATACAAAAATATCTTTCTAATAGTTTACCTGGTGGTAAGAGAAGAAATGCATGATATAAATCACCTAAACTTATTTTTGATTAACATGTTTCACTTAAAGTAAAAAATATCTGTATCATTGATATGTCCAGAGGTTAATTGCAGTGTGGCAGAGAAAAGTGTCATTTCAGCTGTCATTTCAATCTACGAAACTACAAGGAGTCACATGACCTGAATATGGCATCCATATTAGGTCAGATGTCATCATTACCAGTACATTAATCATGTTGGGTTTACATAACCCTGAAAATATTAAGTCACCACCTCAAGTGGTTTCTGAGATATGAGGCTCTGGCACTGGCATTCTTGCAAAATAACCACGAATCGATTCATTTTTCTATGACACGCACGATCAAACTTGACAGAGAATCACAAAATACACATTATGACCGAGCCAATAGCTCTAAGAATTAGGTGTTTATCCTCATGACCCCAGTATGTTAGCCATCTTAGGTTACAGTTGAACATGAAAGGGTTTGTTATATTTGGACAAAAAGTTTTAATAACACTGAAAATATGAAGTTCGACGCTTTATGAGAAATGAACAGTAGTAGGAGAGGTAGTGGGTAATTCAAAAGGCCTGCTCATATATGTTTTGTAATTATATTACCAGTAACATAAAACCTTAATCCTAATAAAGCCTGAGTACTCAAGTTTGTAGAAGAGACACAATATATATATATATATATATATATATATATATATATATATATATATATATATATATATATTGAGAAGGATATGGTAGTGACTATAGTTTCTCTAACTAGGCATATAGCACCTTTACACATTTATCACATAAACCACAAAACTAAAATGTGTCATTGCATTCACAGATTACATTGTAGCACAAAACAAGAATTCCCAAGGCAGTGTTTATGCTGCCTTAGGAAAGAAATAGGCAGCACCATTTTTTTTTTGATTTTCATTCACATATTGACCTAAAAAAGTAGAAATATTGTTACTGTAAATTTCTCTGATTGTATGCATTACATTTCAATGGAACTAGACATATAAAACACTGCATACTGAATGTGCATTATGAATTTATGAATCATGAAATTTCAGTATCTGATCAACAGCATAAGTAGCAGAGACACAAGGGTATATTTTTCTGTATAGTGTCATTTTGACAGTGTAACACACCATTTAACTAGTTCATGCACTAATTTTTTTTTAAAAATAGCTGAAAAAAAGTAGGTTTTGGACATAAATATATTTTTACTGACCATTTTTTTAATCCATTGCTTTATATGGGTAAAAATGGCATGGCTATCATGCATTTGTGTCTTCAAATGTCCCCATAAAAAGACTAGAAGAGAGTCTTTTTCTCAGTCCCCATATGAAGTTGCCATGCCATCACATTGGCAGTTATTGTATGGGAACATTTTAAATTAAAATATTGTTAACATCATGGATTACACTAGAGGAGGAAAAAGACCCCAGCAACAAAAATATTTCTAATACACACTTTTTTTTCTATATTGTTTAATTCACCCAAATAAACCTCCACCTAAAGTATTTTTTTCATTTTGCCTTTTAATATGGAACGTAATGATCCTACTGGACCAGAAATGGGTACCACTGTGCCAAAGATTGATATTTTTATTTCATGAGTAACCAATAATCCACCATATTCCTTTACCATTTGACATTTTAATATGAAACATGACCTCTGCACTTTGTTATTCTGAATGTCAATGCAATGTTAAAGGGGTAAATAGTTTATTGCTCAAAACATTTCTATGAGAGGTTCATTTTTATTTGCTATTTTTTTAACCTTTCTTTCACATGTTGTGACCTTTTACGAATGGATCAGAGAATACAAAGAGTCACCAAATATGAGGAAGAAATGAAACCGAGTTCAGACAAAAAGGTCATTCCACACACTTGTTAGTATAGATCCTGCAGCGGTTACTCGTTTTCAGATTCGCAAACAGTAAAACTCAATCTTTTGCTCCATCATATCAAACTCAGTACCGCAACAGAAGAGTGATCCTTGCTCTCACCAAATATTGCTTTCTCCACTGCACGCATGACGTCTGTTAAATGTCACTGGTCCTTCACTAATCTTATATTTTAAAGCAAAAATGGTACAGTTTTACCTTTTTGCTCGTCTCCTTCAAAATGATCTCTTATCTCACATCCGCAGGGTCAGCTTAAACCCCATCTCCTGTACGGTAGCATGAGAGAGTAGAACTATCAGTTGATTTCCTTGACAATCCGCCTATTAGTTTGAAATTTCTTGTCAAGTTATGGGAAAAAAAAAAAAACATTGCTGAAATTTAAGAGACAGTGAAAGCTGGATAGATTTCAACTGACAGCAGCTCAAATTGGTCAACAACAGGGAACGACAGCTCTCACCCAGCTGAGAAATAGAAGGTGACACTTTGACAGAACAATCTTCCATGAATTTTCTGATGTCCTCTGATAAAGTAGAGCGGTATACTGTCTCTTAATTAATTTCATATTTTGGAAGAGAAATATACTATGTAGTACAGAATGTAAGAGATTGACAGCTTGATGGCTATTACCTTTTTCCTATCTACAGCTTTTCAGACTTAATCACTTTGTCCCACGATAACATGACGGAGGAGAAAGAAACTGCCCATTAAGAGTACAATTTCAATTCTAATAAGTGGCTGCTAATGACAAATGTAACCACAGCTATGGCTTCTAATTACCAATAAGCAAACGTCAAATGGTCAAGCAGGTCACAGTCTTTGTGGAATGAGAATCACCTTAGATAACTAATCACAATATGAAGACGACACTTTTACAACAACACTCCTTGGGGTTTGAAAGTATTTTTAAACCTAAATTAAACAGCTGAATTCAGGGAATTGCTTTCCTTAAGTTGAGCTCAACATCAGCTTAATAATGCAGCATAATTTAAAACAGTGCAATTAGCTGTGTCGTTAGGTCATTGGATTTGAATGAATGCAAAATAGATTCCAAAAATAAATCAGATTAAAAAAAAAATTATTCAGCTGACATATTTGCAAATATTGTCCACAAATGTACATTTACATCTCTTCAGAACGTAAATGCAGTTTACTTAGAAATAGGAACCGATTTTAACAAAATCTCATTGACCATGCGATCAATATGCAACAGCCAGTAAAATAATCTTTAGCACTACTCTTTAGGTATAAAGAGGTTTAAAACAATAAAATAATCTATTGATCCGATTTCCATGTCACATCATCCCTTAATTGGAGATTGAATAAATCTCTTTTAAGACAAAATATTCATATGCTTGGAACACTGACCGTTTGGCAAAATCCTTGCATTGTGGAGTTATGCACAATGCAATGTCTTTAAATTAACCGTGACATTGTTATTTGTTTTTTTTCCTTTCATCTACAAATGTTGGCATAAAGAACTCGATAAATTTCCCATAAAGACATAAAATCATTTTGATGTTTTAATTATTCGTTTGGAATATAAATATTAGTAATGTTTAAATAATTTAGATCAACAAATAAAAGGCAGAGTGTGAATTTGTTTTAAACATAAAAGATATGTTGTTTAGATAATGACCGAATTTTTTTTTTTTTTTTTTTTTTTTTTTTTACAAAAAGGTATACTTTTATTTGGTATCTTTACCATTTGATCTCCATTTGGCAATGGCTTGTAGCTCAATCAGTGATGGTTCATTATTACAAAATTCACCCAAATGGGTAAAATCAGACACAAAATGCATTTGCTACTATATTTCAGTGCTCTACATTAGTTTTAACTATGAGTGCATATTCATGCTTTTCTTAAATTTTTTATCTATCTCTATCAGCACACCAAAAAACATACGCAAAGTCAAAACCATGTGCTGCCGCCCCCCCGCCCCCGCTCGAAAATCAAATGAACAGCAATGTTAAAAACACGCCCATTTAATGGCCGTTTTAACCAATTTAGCATGATTGCGTTATAGCGAGCTGGCAGTTGTTGAATATTTAGAAATACAGTACATCCTCGCTATAACGACCTTCATTATAACAAAACTGTTTTGTTTTTTTCCAGGAGCATTTAGGGTACGCAGTTTGCGTATGCCTAGTGGCGGGCTGATCACTATGGGCATTTGTAATGGGGAACTACTGGTATAATAAAATGGTTGTGTAATGGTTGTTCTAAATGGCTGTCACACCTTAAGTCTAAATGCTAGTATACAGGATTTAGGTGAACTACTTGTAGTAGAGACTGAACAGAGAAGGGTAGGATATCCCGTTAAATCAAGTTCTGTCCACTCATCTTAGCTCATTGTGGAATCCTCAGGTTTCTATTTGTTCTCTTATCTGCTGTTCTTATTGAATTTTTTGTCAAGTGTAATAGCTCTTTTGAATTGTCCTCACCATGGGGCAACCATGAAAATACCAAGAGCTAGTACAGTTAAATATATCGATTTCCATTTGTTATCATACAAATCATTCCTTTTTTTTTTAGATATATAGCATTTCACTGTACATACTTGTAAACATTGGTTTTACCAATTGCAGTTTCCAGTGAGTTCAAGAATAAAGTAAGGTAAGTAAGTCCATGATTAGTGCAAATCAGAGTATGTAAAACCACCTATGTCTAGGACCTGGAATAAGTTATTATTATATTCAACGGCTTGCATTTTAAAGAAGACTAGAGAGAATAAATATTATAACTAAAAGATTAACTGACATTTATCAAGCAACAGTTATGACTATTATTGCTATATAATACTGTGTACAGGTATTGACACAAAATGCTGTTACACTTTTCATTAGGAATGAATATACTGCAAGACAGTGAGTTTCCATACCAAACAGTTAAGATATTCAAAACATTTCAATCCTGTTTTGTGTTCAGATTGCAGGGGTTTAATAATTTGTGAATATGAAGAACCACTTCATCTCTAATAACACTCACTGTACTGGTTGTAAACAATAGCTGTTTAAATGCTATTAGGTCTTATTGTGCTCTGATGAATGTCTTCGTAAGCTTCTGGGCCTTTGGGAGTACTACACATTTTGACTATTTTAACAATTGCATATTTCACTGATACAGCGGAAATATCCAGAGATCTAGGAAATATATGCAGTATAGAGTTCTTGCAGTTTTGCAATTGGATTTACTTACTTAGGGTCAGGGTTAGGGTGACTATTAATACAATTGTAGTAATGACCAAGAGCACATCAGAAAAATATCATGTTTATGTACAATTAATTATGATATTCATTATAATTAGGGCTTGAATTTTCTGGTTTTTATTTTAGATTTGGCCCGGCGTGTTTTTGTCAAAATCAGCTACTTTCGGGGATAACAAATAAACACCACTCAAATACACTAAAGTTCGGTTTCTAATACTAATTATTACACACATATAGCATACATGATTATAAAAAGGTTAACTTAATATGTAGAAGTGCAGCCTAGTAGAATTGAAGAAAGAAAAAACCAGGTCCCACAGATTAAAACCAAAACGCACAAGCCCTAATTATAAGAGAAATAGCACTTTCAAATGCTGCTGTTGTTTTAACATTCAATAGTGCATGCAATTTACCCTACTTGTTGCCATTAATGGTCGTGTGCTTTCTGTAATTATCTTGTGATATATTCAGTTGAAATGTATATTACAAATGATGTAGAAATAATGACTTAAACCTTCAGCTTTCCATGCATTAATCAAATCACAGCATAACAAGGACATGGTAAACAAATACAATGGTTTCAGTTTAATCATATATCATTAGATACATTACTTCTGCAATATGCTAACTTCTTATTTAACATTGGGTTGACAGAAAAAAACAGACTAGCATTAAAACGCTGTAATACCATACAGCTACTGTAAGAGGTATTAATAATTGATGATAACTTTCTATTACTTTATATAAGGCTAAAGCTAAAGATTTTAAGAAAAAAATGATTATAAGCAAGAACAATATTACAGATCTGTTATTAATTTCTGATTAGGTACAGGTGTTAAACAAATTAAAGCAAAATGAATGCCTGCTTGAAGCAGAAACAGCACATCTGTGTAGCAAAGCATGGTGGAATCAATGTGCAGCAAGTTTGTTATATCATGCTATCCTCATGATTGCGGTATTTTTCTAAGATATATTGATTGTAAATGAGTTTGTACTTTACAATTATCCAAACAGACCCTTGGTAACCTGCCTTGTTGTGTGCACTTCTTTCCTGCCAAGGAGAAAATGTGATAACCACCTTCATGGTATCCGTATCACTAGAGTACTTTGTATTGTATTTATTACAGTAAATGTCTGGATTAGGAATGTCATATTAACAGTTTTACAGTAATAAATCATTAATATGAAGATACTGATTTAGTCCTAATTATTTTGGACAATAGCATAAGAAATCACGTATTATATATTTATATTTTATATTAATTAATAGAAATAATAGAATACCCATTTGTCTGTTGTGATGGTAACCAAGCATGCATTTCAGCTCAAGCTCTAGCATGAAGCAGGATTTTCTGGTGCTCAGAAGTGGATGCCCTATGACGTAGTTTAAATGGACATGTGTTGATTTGCTTCCAGTGTCATTTATTTTTCATTTGTATGCAGTGTTCAGATTATTTTTCAGTGTATTTTTACCTAATACACAGAAAGTAATATTTTTGCAATTATTTTGTTAGCTACAATGAAGTGCATGTTAATGTGATTACTCTATGTTATTCATTTTTTGGTTCTTTCCACTTTTCTTAAAGCTTGGCTAATTACAAAGCAAAACAAGCCAAAAAATTTTGCGTTAAAAAACCTTTATGGATAAAAAAAAACCCAACAACAAAAAAAAACCTTAGAATTCAACAATTTTCTAAGTGCAGAGAAAGCTGAACTATGAAGAATATGAATTATATTTTACTGTAAAAGTGAACTAATAGTTTTCCAACACAAAGAACTGTGAGAATTGTTTGTAAGCTGTGTTAATTGCTTTTTCCTTTGTTATTCTGACCATATTTAAAAATTGCTTACACAAATCTGTGAAAGATCAGAGTTGTGTTTTTCATAACTACTTTCACTCATTTCTGAATTCCGCTTTTCAAGCACGGATCAAACTTACTCCAAATGACACTATTTAAGCTACCTTATAGGCCACCCTATTCAATATTAGCTTTAATTGTAAACCTGCCACCGGTGCCTCCCTAGGCATTTCGACTGACAGAGAGATTCTGCTTCACCCCACCCCTTCAACAAATATGAAATGCTAACGGCATGAAGGGTTTTGAAAATGAATTCATATTTGTTCTGTAAACTGACAGTCTATATGATGTGCATAGTAATAAACTTCATAGATTTACATTTTATGCAGAACAATTCCAGTGTGTTGCTATTCAATACAGCACAAATATACTGTTGACCCCCAGTGATCTGTTGCTGCAATCTCTTGTATAGCTCATTAAAATGCAGGCATCTGAGAATTGAAGTAGCAGCATTACAACAGTGATAACTATTCAAGCTGAAATTTACTTTAAATCACACTGATTAAACCCCATTCAATACAAGTCAGTATAATGCATCAGCCAGATTCCATTGTTATTGCCTGTATCATTCTTAAATTTGCAAGCTTATTATTCAGTGCAAGTTCATCCATATAATCTTTAGAAAACAATTTAATAACAACCTGGGGCAAATCCAATCATGCAAGGCACATTAAACAGCAATGTTTTCAAATGTTGTAAGACTAAAATGAGAAACATGGTTCGAGACAGCTGATGAGTGATTCAGAAACAGGAGAAGGGGGATCTATTTAATTCCATTTCTTTAATCACCTGGGGAAGAAAAGGAGCATGTGAAACTGACACTAGTTGGCTTATAATGTGGCATTGTATTGAAGTTAATGGGCTTGACCTGACCACCTGAGTGTTTTAAATTTTTACAGGTTGTTCAATTTAGTAAGGACTAAAAGGGTGGAGCATGAGGAATTAAACAGCTACATCCTCTTCTAGCTGCTTCTTCACCAATACATTAGAGCAAAACATTAATGGAAATCTTGTAAATAATGTAAAGAAAATGTGAAAGCACCACAAACTCTAAATTACAAATTTCTTACTAAATCAGATAAGGATATGAATTACCACCCCAAGTCCTTGCAAATTTCTCTTACATAAGACACAGCAGTTGCAGAAACATGTTTACTGTTTTGCCTCAGTATCACTAATCATTGTAAATATCTAAAGCTGTAGCTTTACGTCTACATACTTTGTGACAAAACATTTCTCAACAGGATTTCACAGTTTGGCAAATCAAGAAAAAATCTCAAATTTGAAATTAAGCTTGACAGCTAAGAAAAGCGTACATCAAGCTTTGCCATGCATATTCATGACATTTTTAAATTAAAAACCAAACTGTAAATGCACTTTATAATGACTGCGTCACCACAGATATTATGCTCCACACATTTCATTTGTGAATGTGTTGCTGAGTCCCCAGCCTTGCTAAGAATCTGGCAGACTAAAAGTCTTTAAAGGCTTGAGGTATGGTAAGTATCCAAATTCAGGCTTTTCGTCATGGTTCAAATATCTCGAATGTTGAAAGTGTGACTCCTCATTTTAATTGAAATCAAACTATTATTATTATTAATTGCAGAGAACATGGTATTTGTTTGCTTTATGTCCTGTTTTTGGGGTGTAATCGCCACACATCTAAAAACAACCCAAAAACTAAAATGACTTTTCCTTTCAACTTTTTATTTTTTATTTTTTTTTTACTTCAAATAGTCATATGAAGGGGATAATGTGTAAACAAAAGGGTACCAGATCTAATGATGAGGAAGACATTGCATTTTTGTTTATAGACCTAATGTACTGATCTTGATTTACAGTAGCTACCATGTATGCTTCAAGTTCTCATCATCTTGTTGGTTTCGTGCCTTCCCAGGTAGCACACAGCGTTAAATAACGTTGGCATAAGGGGGGCTAATCATTGTGGTTGGGGAGCTGGTATTTGACTTATGCTGTGCCAGCCAACCTATTTTAAGATTAGCTGCCTGTCATCATAGATCTCAATTGAGATGGTACAAGCTGATATTCTGATTTTTCAACCTTTACAACTGAATGTATCTGTACATAAAGAAAACATTGTATATATATTTTTTGTTTTTTTTTAAAAGCTTTTAATCATGCTTTTAATCGTCGAATTTGTGAACGACCAAGAAGTGGCAGTTGTCCCAAGCATTTGGGTACAGGGGGATGGACATGTGCAAGTGGCCTCCTTACAAAACAGGAAGCATGATTAATAAGGCCAGGCGGCAGAACATTATAGCCGGGAGCACTTTTAATAAAAAATAAACTTGCCTTACCTTAACTATATAACACGACAAAGAATTTGAATAATGTGTTGTCTTTCGTCGACTATATCTGGTTGCGCTTTTTCATGTTCTACATTTTCTTTTTCATTACTGTTTTTTATTATGGTAAATTACCGTGCTTATTTAGATACTCTATGATTTGACTGGGGAAAGATAACACCTGTTACGATATCACAACAAAAGGAATACACTTTTTTTTTTTTTTTGGTGCATATGCATAGCTATTATGTACTATATATCACCTTACAGTACAATAATACGACAAAAAATGGACTGAATAATAATACCTGAAAATAATCTTATTTTTATAAAGGCGCAAATGTAGTATTTGGCGGTGGATTGTGCTGATCGTCGGCTTATTTTGACCCCCTGCATTAATTGTCACTATTTTTGCTTTTAAAATAATTGGTTATTTCTTTAGCAGTCATTTTTAACATTTTAGCCTCTCGAAGTGCTAAACACAGAAAACCCACCCCTTCAACTCTCTGATTGGTTAAATGTTGTGTCAAGATGTAACACAGCTGTCATGTGGTTCCAATATTTTTTTTCACCCAGCAACGCGCAACTGCTCTAGTCTGCTAGAAGCGCAATCAATCCTTATTGTTAAAGGCACAGTAGCATCTGCAAGTCGGGCGGATCAGGTTTTTTCAGCCAGGCGGTGACAGCCACTTTGCAGGGCGACCAGCCCAGCTGAAAAGGCCTGAGGAGAACCCCGATTACATATATATAACCTTTTTAAATGTTCTTGTTTTTAATAATGTGATCACTAAAATAATCAGATTTAGCCTTTTTAATATCTCTTGAATTTTGTTCCTCAATTTACAGAAGTCGAAGTACACATTAATTTCACTCCTATCTTTTTTAAAGGTATTTAGGAGTTGATCTCTAAATCTGATATTCTCTAGGATCTTGTTATTCATCCATGGCTCAGTTCTATTTTTTAAACAAATTTTTCTTTGCAGTTGCAATATCATCAATTATCTTTAGAAAAGTACATTTAAAAATGGAAACAGAAAGGGTAAGGAGTATGTTCAGAGGTTTCCAGAGTCGTGGTACGAGAAAAAGAAGTGGCTGTGTGGTAGCACTACCAGAAATTCTTTGTTCTGCTTCCCGTGTTTACTGTTTAGAGGGGATATTGCTTGGACAAAAAACAGGAGTGAGTGACCTGAAGTATCTTTCCGAAAGGATTAAAAAACACGAATCATGTAAATCTCACTTGGACAGTGCAATTAAACTTGTCATGTTAGGGACTGTAAATATAGCTATACAATTAGATGACAGCTACCATGTAGGAATAAAAAAAACAATGCAGAAGTTGATCAAAACAGATACATCCTGTCGAAGGTGATTGATTGTGTGCGGTTTTGTGGTGCTTTTGAACTGGCGTTACGTGAACACAATGAAAACGAATCATCTTTGAACCTGGAAGTGTTTCATGGTCTGGTGGATTTTGTGTCAAATATAGATAATGCAATGGAGGAGCATTTAAAAATGGCAACTGTGTTTAAAGGCACATGCAAAACAAGCTGTTGGACTGTATGCTTGACGTGACCAGGGAGTTAATTGTGCAGCAGTTAAGCAGCAAGAATGTGTTGCTATACAAGCTGACGATACCACTAATCTGTCAACAAAGTGCCAGTCATTGCTGGTGTAGTGGTATATTGATGGAAGCGGCAAAGTCGTGGAAAGGTTTTATAGTTTTAGTCAGCTACACGATTCCTGTGCAGACTCAATTGCCAATGCAGTGCTCGAACAACTGGACATGGTTTTCCTGGAACAATTGGACAAGGAAAAGGTGATAGCTCAACGCTACGATGGCGCCAATGTAATGTGGGTGAAACGGGGGGGGGGGTCTGAAGAAAAGTGCAGGACAGATACAGAAATGCGCACTACGTCCAATGCTATGCGCATCAACTCAATCTAATTATGCAGCACGCTGCATGGAAAATCTCTTGGGTGAGGGTTTTCTTTTCCGATTTGTCTGTTTTTCCCGCTTTCTTCTCACATTCCCCCAAACGTACTAAAGTTCTGGATGCCATAGTGGGAAGGAGGCTCCCAAGAGGGGTGGCGACACGGTGGAATTTCAACACTCGCACTGTGAACGTAATATACAAGCACAGAGAAGACCTTCCGAGTGTTTTAAAACAATCGAGACTTCTGGGGATTTGAGTCCATTACTTGAGCCAGAGGATTCACAAGCATGCTAGAAGACAGGGAGTTTCTTTTCTTTTTCATGAAATCATGCCCCATATTGACACGTTATACAGCCAGCTCTAGAAGCGAGATATTGACACAGTGTATATTGAAAAAGTTACCACCACATTTGTCAGCAGCATCGGCAAAGTGCAAGACTCGGTCAGCAATCTGATTTCTAAACTGCCTCCACTGTCTGAGTCGTCCAGACGAAGCGCTGACATGGCTGGAAACGAGAAAATAGCTTGAGAAGTGTGTGATAATAATCGTCAATGCCAGGGAACATTTTGCTTTCACGAAACATCTTGTGATTGCCAAGTTGCTGCAAAGTGAATTATTTGAAAGGCACAGTAAATGTTTTCCAATGGAAGCACTGGCCGACACGGTACAGGCATGTCCAATCCTGGACAGAGGAAAGCTGCAAACAGAACTTTCTGTCATTTATGAGAAACCAGAATTTTGTTAGGCTAGTGGGGCTATTTACATAAAAACAACATGCAGAACCCATTTTCTGTGATTGTGACATTGTTGCGTATACTTATTACAACACCAATGACAACTGCAGAATCCGAAAGATGTTTCTCCACGCTGAAGAGTATTAAAACATTCTTAAGGAACACAATGTCACAGGATCGACTCAACACATTGGCCATGCTGTCGATCGAGAAATTGAGAAATTTGCTGCCCTCAAGGATCGGCGAGCAAAGTTCCTGTATAAGTAGGTGAGTACAGTTTGACTTAAAAGACACAGTAAGATGATGCTTGTACACATACAGTTACAAATTGTGCTCTATTAAAGCCCCTGATTGTATACTGTTAATTGTGATATATAATGTTCATGTTATTGTGAAAGATAATTTTTTTTTCCTCAATCAGTAGTCACTGTATGTGTGTAACCTTGAAAACACCCTCTGCCAAAACCGGTCTTCATAAAATATACATTTTTAGCATTCAGATTATCGCTCCACCAATTTAAAATACACCGGCCGCTGCTGTGTGTGTGTGTGTGTGTGTGTGTGTGTGTGTATATGTATATATATATACATATATATATAAAAAGTTCTGCAGGTTGGAATCTCTGAAAGAAATTACTCAGATATATTGTCATTTTCTGTTATTGTGTTATTCTGTCAAAATGTTATTTTGTTTGTTAACTGTTAAATTTAAACTTTAAAACAAATACATTCAATATATTATTTAAAACATGTATGTGACTCTTTTTGCTCATTTACATGCACAATTGTATAGTTAATTTCTCCTTTGACATATAATTCGTTCTAGCCATGGTACACTCATGGTCATACATTCTAACCAAATTCTAGGTTTTCTGCAGTACAACAACATTAACCAAGACACAAGCTACACAGTGCAGCAAATGCCATGCAAGGTACAGTATATGTATGCACTGCTAACATCACTTACAGGGCAGTTAATTGGGTATTGTTTTGTTTTTACACTCATTTCAGTTACTTCCTACATAGTGTTGGCAGTATATTTATTGGTTATTTTATCATACTAGTTCACATGTTGCAATATTACATACTTTCAAAAAAAAAAAAAGGAAAATAAGTGAAAAATCTAATAATAAAATTACATACTTAAGCAATTAAGGCTCAAACACAGAAAGCATTACCAAGCATTGAGGACTGTCTGGGAGATAATGGGTCAAAACACAAACAATTATGTATTTTACATATACAGAGAGCCATTTGCCAAGGTTGGATAATAATTGGATTGATGTTGGCCCATGGTCATATACATTGTTGGGCCAACATTGGCCCGACGAGCAAAATGACGTTGGGCCAACCTGTAGACCTTTGCCAAGCAATGTTTTAACATAATCTTCAGGTTTGAACAATACCAGTGGCGGGCTGACTAATCTGATGAACAGGAGCAATGACACTGTTGTTATTAAGAGCGCTGTTTTCTTTGTGTTTTGCCGTTTGGGATGCAAACAAACTAGTAATTTTCTTACTCACAGAGGTTGCATGGAACAGGAAAACATTTTTATTGTACATGTTATGTTTATAGTTTTTTGCATCAATTGTTCTTTTTCCCCCCCATAGGTTCATCATTTGCAAACTATAATTCTAAGATCCAGGGCAATCCAGCACAAATTAAGTCCTGATCATATGTTACAAATATTGTATTTAACAAGTTATTTTCCTTAGTATAGTATGTAGTATATAGTAATTATTAGATTACAATGCTAGGTATAAGATTTTAGCTGTAGCTCAGGCACCACTTGATACTCACTGCATTAATAACGGACTGTGACAGAACACTTGGCGTGGAATACAGCAGGTCAACCATTCAAGCAGAACCATGACCACATCAAGCTTGTTTCTGAGTGCAGCTGCCACAGAAACAAGCCCCACTAACATACAGCAAGTCAAGTTCTGTTTTAAATGTCCTGGCTGGTATTATACCTTTTTCCAGACCAAGAAATATCTAAAAAGAAAATACATAAAAACTTTCAGAATTCAGTTTTTCAGCCTGTAAAATTCTATCTAATTATTAACCTAAAGGAATGTTGGACACTACTTCAGCAAATCAGAAAGCTAATTTGAGGGTCTGTAAATCACTGGTAAAGACCGCTACTGTAAACAAAAAGCATTAGATCACCACTCCTGTAATTTGTTGGACCCCCCAAAAAAAAAAAAGGAAAAAAGGAAATATCTAAAAGTTGTTTTATTTTCACGTGTTTGTTCCTCGGGTTAGATAACCTGAAGATGGCAAGACATGAGCTTATTGACAAAGTTCCACAACTATGAAATACTAGAGGTACCTGTCAATTAGTCTAAATTTTACTGTCAGGATTGTATCTGCATGAAGGAAAAATGGAGAAGTCAATACATTGATTTTCAGTACATTCACACATTTTACTTCATACCTCTCAACACGTAGACAGGTTTTCCAATTTCCTAAATTCAGCACATTTTAGACAGGATTTAATTTCACTTCTACCACTGTGGCAAACAATTGTTGGTGTCAGGAAGAAGCTGGTTGCAAAATGTATAGCACTTCTTACTGAATCCAAGTAGTTTAAGGATTGAAAGTACTGAGTATAAAAAACAAGTTTAAATGAATGTATTGCAACAATTTTAACATTTTGCTATTGAAGCCAAACTGGGCTCTGCACCAAATATGTGTTTTTTATATACCAATACAATGTCTGGAAGATTGAAGGTTTGACCAAAAGAGTATGGTAGTCTCAAATTACCTGGGAAACCCAATACTTGAAAAGTGAACCTGTTAATACTCAAACCAGTTCATGATTTATATGATTTAACCAGATTTGCAACAACATATTTGAAGCCTAGTTACTTTTTATTATGGTGCTGGCAAAAATCACGATTTTTTGGGACCAATACACCTTACAATATGTAGACTAACTGAAGATTAAGATTCTGTCGGAAATTATATATACAGGTGCTCCTCGACTTGCGACGCTTCGACTTATGACACACGGCACACTCTTGCATTATTACCCTGCTTCGACTTTACAAGAAACCAAAACTAAATCTTCTCATAGATAGTAAGCATTTTTTTTTCTTATATATATTTGTACAGGTCTGAGTAAAATTCCAATTGAATAAAAAACAAAACCACTAAACCCCCTACAAGAAGATACCTTCAGCCAGCTTTCGGATAGCGGTTAGAGTGACCGGCAAAGCTCTAAGTTCCTTGAGTTTAAGCTTTCACCATCCAAGATGAGGATGCTGTGTTGGCACTGAACTCTGCTGGGAAAAAAGGGACGTGAAGGACTGCGGTGCTGTAAGTAGTTCATCTTGGGTTGTCTTTCGGGACTGTACCATAAAATAAAATTTGCTTACTAAGGTGGGTGTACATTAGTTTGTATTACATGCTGGATTGAGGATGCAGTCTCTTCGGGGGCGTCACATGTACATAGCCAGAGTTGCGCATTTCTTTATTTATTTTTTGAGCAGCGGTAGAAAAAAAATACCTTTACGTTTCATTATTGAGAGCGGCGTTTATTCAAGGACGGCGTCTATTAAAAAACTGATATCTGAATGAGGCATTAATTCGAGGCCGTGGTTCATTTGAAGTAATATGAGATATATATATATATTGTATTATTTATGTATTTATTTACTTATTTTTTTACATTCATACCTTAAATTTTCAATCAGTGGAAATGTGTTTTAGGTTATAAGTATTCCTTTCTATAAACCAGTGTGTTTTATGCTATTAGACATCATTAACACAACTTGTACTTCTCTCTTTCTGCAAATATCTCTCAAGAGTACGATTCTCTTTAAAAATTAATAGTTCATATTTAAAGGTTAGGCAGGTGATTCCTGGCTTGTAATGTTTTACATTATTCCAATTAATATTTAATCAAAGAGCGGTTTCAATGTTATGATAACTCATACTGCTACAACTCAGGGAAATTAAACTCTAATGTTCTTTTTCCAAGTTGGATTTCAGTGTTGCTAAAATACCTTCAAAACAATTAGCGTTGCATTCATACATTCATTCATACATACATACATAGTCAATTTGGCAATCTATATTTGTCAAAAAAATGAATGGGTATTTTATTTTATTTATTTATTTTAATTTAGAGTGACCAATCATTTTTATTTATTTTTTCCCCCACTTTGGAATGTCCAATTATGTTTTTTCTCCTCACCACTGCAGGTCCCCAGACAGCACAGACATTCTGAGGGTGTGTGAGCGTTCTCCAATCTCACATGCCTAAAGCCAGAATTGCTTTTACGCAGAGCAATCCAGAGCAGAGATGGACGGGCTACCAATCCCGGAGAAGAGATCAGCCCTGCTTTCTATCCACTCTGAATGTGCTTGGTGTCTGGCCAGTAGGGTTCGTTGTTGCGTGATGAGGAGGAGTCGTCCCTGACGGTATCCCATCCCCCACCCTGTCCGACATCATCAAAAAGACACAAAAAACAGGTCTCTAGTCGTTTTTTCTCCAGAAAAAGCCGAGAAAACCATTCAATGGCTGAGTGAGACCGATAGGAGCCGAGAGAAGCCGAAAAAAAGGGCGTATCTCATGAATACTGATAGACCCGACACCACATAGATAAACACGGACATAAACAAACAAGATAGCTGCTTCTGCATCCAGCGCTCAAAGAATACCACAGACATTTGCAGAGCATTTTTTAGATGTTATAGTAATAAAATAACGACTTGGATCAAGAGATGATTTATTGGTATGTACTATTATTAAGAGATATTTTAAAAATATAGCGAACAAGGGGTGGGGCGGGGCTGGAGATGCAGTACTGAGTGTCTTGTTGATGTGCAGTGCCTTTTAAACCTGTTTTACTGTGAAAAAAAATACTTTTAAACAGCTGCCTAAAATAAACTGCGCATGTGAAAATAATTGACCTGACGCGCCTGAGCCAAGGCTGAATAGATGGACCGCTAAGGGTTAAAAATGTATTGAAAATAATTAAGAAACTAAAAAAATATATTAATTAAAATGCTTAATGTTTAATGTTTACTAATTACTGTGCGTTAAACAGGGTATAAAAATGAGTGACGTACCGCACCGGAAGAATAACTACTCAATTGTAAACAAGAGGATACCACTAATACAAAAAGTATAATCTTGTAGTACAGTATTCATAAACCAAAAATCAATATCAAATTCTATTTAGCATCTATACCACAAACTACTATTCGAAACCTATTCGAATTTCAAATCTATAAACATGACGTAATTATAATAATGGCTTAAATCAAGTACAAGGTGCATATTCTTTATCCTGAAATCATGCATTGAGAGTATTACAATTATAGTCAAGGGAAAACAAGGCTGAGTTTATTTCACTCTGAGAATACAAATAGGATAGAGTGATAGGTGGTGTGGGATATTCACTGACAGACAGAGAGAGACACAGTCAGTTGACATTGGCACATTGCTCAACCGCAGGATTTATTTTCAGTAAACACAATGGGAACTGTGTGATGCTACCAGCAATGCTAAGTCACAGGTGACTATACTAGTGTACAGAAAATCAAAACTAAACACAAAAACAAACACTTTACAAAAGCAGCTAAAAATAAAAGATTGGTGTGAACACTGCAGTGCCCTACTCCTACGAAGTCCTGCTGACCTATACTCTTCAGTGGGACTTAACAATCCCTAAATGAATTCCTTTTCCTGTATAAAAAATAAATGAAATCCCTAATTCCTGTTCCACAATCAGTGAAAAACCTGTTTAGTTTGCTCACCACAACCCTCCTGCAAGGCATCTTTGTTCAATCAGAAACACAGACTTTGATTGGCTGAGGCTCTCAGGACAAGGCGTGTCAGATGACCCCTTTTATCGTGAGACTAAGCCGTCTAAATCCTCGGTTGCCATTCCCTGTAAATGTACTCTACTGGCTGTGCATCTCAGGTGGACCGCCTGGCTCTCTAATAACTATTTACAAAAATATTTACAAAAAACGACCAAAAGAAAAATAAACATGTCACAACGTAACAAAAACTGTGTATCGACATGTAATAATGAATGGGAAGCAACTGAATTCATATATTTATGGATTATGTTGTCTTTTTGTTTTTATCAGCATCCAAACATGTATTATTTAAATGTGGTCTACGTTAATGTTTCGTGTGGGGGACTTTTTCGTACAATAACATGCCAGATGAAAATGTGCCGTTCAATAATAACTGCAAACAGCAGGATCTATAGTCTTATTTATTTTCTATGTATATAATATAGCCTAATCATAAAGACAATATCAAAAACTGGTAACATGAAAAATTACCAAGGCTACAATAAAAATAAATAAAAGTAAAAAGTTTAAATATACTGGTGTCAACTTGTGTATAAGTACAGTGCCTATTAAAATAATTAAAGATTGCAGTTTGTTTAACAAGGAAACACATTTGCTATTGTGCGTAAAACAAAAACTAGATGGTAAAATTCGACATGAATGCCTTTTAATCATTGCTAAAATTATAACTAGGGCTTCTAGTTTTCTGTTTTTATCTTCCATCTCTCTCCATCCCTTTAAACCTTAATTAATAGTTGTTAAGCCTTAACTGAATACCAGATTGTTTAAATTAGTGACACACTACTAGAAACTAACGCAGTGGAAATTAATAAGTTGAATTCGGTGATTAGAGCCAGAATGAAATGCAGGTTCAAATAGAATCAGGTGAGACCAATGCACGTTGTTTGTTAACTCAATCAAGATATGAGAGTAAAAAGAAACAACTTCCTTTGGTAATTAGTGTTTGATTAAGAAAGCGAATCGGCTCAAAATATGTGATCAAAAATAAACCCCGAGAACTAGAGGCCAATTATAACGAATCACTAATACTACAAGCTATTAGTATTTTTTGTAAACGCTTATATTTCACATACTGAACGATAGCCTACTTTCTTTCATATGTCAATCTAGGCCTGTACTCCTTTTAAGAAGTAAGATCAATATTCAATACTGTGAATATATGGGAGGAAATCTATTATGTTTATGTATTTACTAATAAACAAAAATGGCTTGATCCCTAAGAAGACATAGTGGTAAAAGCAATAAAAAAGTTAGATATGAAGTCAGAGGTGATAGCCACATATATGTGTGGATAATAGAATAATATAATCATTTTTAATGTTGCCTATGTTCACAATATACAGTATAAACATTGCAGGAGGTGCCAGAACATATTTGCAACATAATATTAACAACAAACTGTCTGTAGCCATGTTATAATGAATGGAAAGCAATTAAATTCATATATATATATATATATATGTGTGTTTCTGCTTTTTTTGTTTTTATTTGGATTCAAAAGTGTACTACTTGTAATGTAGCCCACATTAATGTTGCGTGTGGGGCTCTTCTCTGTATGATTACCTGTCATATGAAAACGTGTACTTCAAAATAAAAAGCCAGAGTTATCAAATCAGAACATCAGTATTAATAAACATTCATGAATTGGTTGCTGTCAGATTCTACAACATATCCTTTACTGTACTGTTAGCGAGTGCATCTGACTATGAATACATAAATAATAACGTTATACAATTCTGTGACATAAATAAATGAATGATCACAGAGTGACTGAATAATATTATCACAAACCGCTAACAGGATCTAGACTTTTTAGGTTACCCAATTTAGGTTACCCATGTAGCCGAATCCTGAAGACCAAAAAGTTAAAAACTGATAACGTGAAAATTACTAAGGCTACAATATAAAATAAATGTTAAAGGTTTAAATACATGGTTGTCTACACATGCAGAAGTACAGCGCCTATTACAATAATTAAGGTTTGTAATTATCCAACCAAAACAAATATTGATAACTATGTTTTCAGAGCTTGTAGAATGTAGAAAATATGGAAACACTCTTTCACTGAAATTATCTCCTAAAAATATAATCCTTAATGAATGGCTAACTTGTATCAAGGAGAGAGATCTAACAAAGTTATACAGTTTCCATACAGGAAAATCTGCTCAGAATAAATGGTGATTATTTATAAATTACCCTGTGGGTACTAGGGGTACGCAGGACGACTCAGAAATGCAAAAATAAAATTGAAAAGAAAGAAAACAATGATTTTGAATTGATTTTTTTTTTTAATGGTATTTTATATTAATTACTAAACCACTGGGCATAAATATTTAATTTTTCTTTAGCAGCTCAAAGGTTACAGTCTGACTATAGTTTCAAAATTATCACCCACTTATCGATTAAGCGGATTTCCATATTGGGGTGGGTGAAGCAGACGTCGGGATTCTGTGCTGCTCATGAACTCATCATATAATTGAATACTAATCAGCGAAGCACAATATTTCTGCATTTTTTAGTATAAATGCTCTGGTAAACATATAATAACAATCAAAATACTTTTGACGTTTTTTGCTTTATTTATTAGGATCAGCTGTATTTTAGTAACAGCAATAGCGGCAGGTTGAATTTGTTTTCTGTGTTTGGTAGAGTTCTGTAAATCAAGACTATCCCTGTGTATCACTTATCGAGTGAAAAATGTCTACATTTCTTACTTGCAAAAGAAAAACGAAGGAAGAACAGAGAATTCACTGATGCCGTACCAACTCCGAAACCGTTAAAATAACAGTATATAATAACACAATGACAGTTTAAAAAAAAAAAAAAAAAAAAAATCGGGTGTATTTATTACAGATAACAACTCCTTGTTTTCTTTATATTGTCATCTCAGAACATATTAAATGTACAAAAAATTACAATAGTATTTCCATTTAAACGTGACAAACACATAATCAGAATTATTTTTTAATGGCGCTAACCTAACCTAATAAACGACTCTGCTATTACATTGCTAGCACATTGATGCATTTTTGGACAATGAAGGCTGTTTTTGCTCTACTTGTTTCCTCAGAATATGAACTAAACTATGCACTAAATGTTTACTTCCGAGTGGTGTTAAATTGTATAGTTCGTTTCCTATGTGCAAAAGGACCAAATCCAGCAGTTGTTCACATCAAGGTTTAGCAAGCGAACCAGACTCGGTGCTTTTACCAAACAGACCGAGACCACCTCTTTAGGTTGGTTTGTTTCCCAAGCGGCCTTTGTTGTTTACATAATCACACCAAACGCACCGAGTGCGGACCAAACCCTCTAAACTGACCCAGTGTGAAAAGTCTAAATGTCGCTGGTTTAGGTTTTTGTGTTAAATCTGAGTCTTGCAAATTCAGCAGCCACACTACATGAAATTCCAGCTAGACGTAAGGATAACAGTTTTAAGTCAGTCTGCTTTAAAGTCTATACTACTTAAATGGGAACATACAGTATACACAACTAAGTACTTGAGTGATTACATATATGATTTTATCCAGATCCTGTACAAGCTACTCCTTTTTGGGTCAAGTAGATTGCTGTCCTGTGTAAGACATATTTGAACTAATCTACAGAAATATCAATATCAACATCAAATAAAGCATGAAAACACCAAACCAGCAAATCACAACACAGATATCAGAGGGAAATGTTATCCAAGTCTCTAAATAGGGAAGGGATTTATTATCAGAGCTATACTGTCACATTTTCTAAGCCCTAAGGACTACTGCAAAATACGATTGCCACAATGGCAATACATTTTATCTGAGCAGTCAAATGAGCACATCACCATCTACCACCTGTTTGGTACTTTATAAATCTATACTGATTAAATACTGTGTATCACTTGCTAGAGCTTTACAGGAAGAAATACAAGCACATTGGTCTCAGACAGTTTCAGAAACACATCTTTAAACCCACAGTAAGGTAATGAATATATCTTTGAGCAGCGCCAGTAGCACAATTTACCCATGCATATGAACCTGAATATGAAAGTAAAACCAGCCTCACTGCACCGTTACTGAGAATAATGTGAAACCAGTGGGCAAACACAATAAATCAACTTAAAACATAGTAAGAAGTCAATTAATTTAAAAGCAGACAGTGAACTTTATCTGTTCTACTTGCCACCTGGTAACTTTGTTAAACCTTGGGATAAAAAATGACCAATAATCGTAAAATAAACATTTAATAAGAGTGCATGTGCACAGAACAACACAGCTTGTGCCAAAAGTTCAAAGGGTCATACACTGATAACAGAGGCACTCTGAGGTTTCAATCTCAGCTGTGGGGAGTAATGACTTACAGCCTGCCGTGGGGTGCATTGCAGACTAAAAAATACATAATGTCATCAGATTTGTTAAGGGCATTCTCAGGCTGGCTGGCTGTGGTGCTCTACTGATGTATTGGATTGGGACTATGGGATTGCTGGTGTATAACCATAAAAGGCTTCCAAGAACATAACAAAAAATACACAGAAAAACACCTTTTTTTTTGCTAAAAAGTATTTATGTATTAAGTAAAGATGATGGTTCATAATGCAGACAGAGAAAATTAACACTTATTTGAAGAAGCCAAAATCAGTCTTTTTACAAGATTGCTTCTCCCTCCTTAAAAATAATTTGCTACTTTAGGTATTACAGCTCTAGGATACATGTTAAAACAGAGGGCCAATGTCACCTTAGCACAGCTGCGGTCTTCTTACTAATGCAGTCACAATGACCCTGTGAATTGAGAAGTTAATAACACTGTAGCAGTAAAGCAAACTTAAAGTGGACCATGACTGCTGGAATAAAAAAAAAGAAAACTGTTTACTTACTTGAAAATCTTTTTCCTCTAAAATTTCTTTCCTCCACCTGACAAGGAAGGCAGCACACACGTACAAGTGGAAGTGTGAAAACCCCTCTGGCTCAGCCTGTTAGGTGGGGAGATAAGACGAGTTTGTACATGATGTGAATATGAAACGTATTTATAAAATACAGACAGACAAATAACAGACATTTGATAAAAACTAAAATAACTAAAAATACAGGAACAATTTCATGTCATTGAACTTTTTAGTGAATTAACCCACTGTGCCACTTACAATTATACACATTACTCTACTATTTTAACATTATACTTAATGTTTTTTTTTTTAATCACAAAGCTCATTTAAATGAAAAACACAGAATAATGTGTTTTATAAAACAAGTGTTAAGAGCTCTAGCATCAAAAAACATTTACATCTTTATTCAAATCCAAGGACAGAATGACCAGGAGAATCACACTTTTCCAAAGTACTAAGTGTTTCTAAAGCTGTAGGTAGGACTTGATCTGATCAAAGCACTTCTATGAGTCAAGCTGTTATAAAAAGGCATGATTTATTTTCCATACATTATTATACGCAAGACATAATTGTAAGTGACTCTGCAGCTGATGCATAGTTCACACACTCTAGTCTCTGTAAGTCGCCTTGGATAAAGACTTCTGCTAAATAAACAAATATAGAAATATAGAAAGCTGCAGCTCCTCTTGCAACAAAGAAGTAACTACATTAAGAAAGATAACCGTGTAATAGGCCTAATATTTATTTAGTTATAAAATGGATGCTCAATAAGATGTCTGTGTTATAAAGTGCCAGCGCAGCTTTTCTTCAGTTCAGATACTGTATCAAAAGGGAGAGACAGAAACGGACGTTAGACTGAGAAGTTGTTTACAGTTTGAACAACACTGGTACAGTGTTTGCTTTACATGGAACTGAGTGGGTCACCATACGCTCTTGTGGAGACCTGTTTTGCCTCCTGAGCAGCACTTCAAGTGTTGGCTAGGTTTCAGTTGAGCTACATAATGATAAAGTAGACAGGAATGGCTTCCAAACAGTGTGGACCAGCCCTGGCAACGTCCCTAGAAAGGGTGAGTGAGAAGGGGGTTGCCTCAAGTTTCACATTACGGTGACAAAAGTTAAGTGGCACTGCCAAGCCTTTTCTGTGGGTTAAAATGATATGTATTTTATCACCCATACACAAACAGCTGAGCATGAGCTGGGGGTGGGGGAGCCTGGAATGAGCTGCCACCCCCTCTAGAAATTTAAAGGTAGTAATTCATATTGAACAATTACTGACTGTATAAAATGTGTAGTTAACTTAACACTATTTGAGTTAAGGCACTGGAAATTTAGTGTGTACACATTTTACAGAGCATTATGGCACAATGCAAAAAAGATTACTTTTTTTTGTTTTTATAATCCACACCGTTTACACCATTTTGTCTTTTTTTCAGATCTGCCCTTTTTGCATTTGTGGTCAGTTTTATTTTGTCTTACGGCAGAATATGAACTACTACAACCACTGACATAGAATTTTATTTACAACTGATGCCCCGTACATCATAGTAGTAACATGTGGTTTACAGTGACGGTTTGTTTAACATAAAACAATATATCCTTAAATACAACACATCAACGAAAACATATTTCATGGTACAGAATTTGTAAATACAGCAGTAAGTCAGCTGTAAATAAAATGCATAATGTAACAACATTGTTATTTTACTCATTTTAAAATGCAATAAGAAAATGGACAGTATGAAGCTACATTTAACCAGATTTGCATTTTTCATGAAGAACTATAAAAAAATTTTAAAAAGTTAATCTAAAACTCACATTTAATACTTTCTGAAGCCCTGCAAAGAGAGAGTTAGTAGCCTACTGTATACAACGGAATGTTCTGTATCGATACCGGGTTGGCTGAAACAGTGCACATCTACAGGAACATGTAATAAAGCAAACATTATGGGAATTACAAAAAGTGCCGAAAATGACGGTGTATATTTAGCAGCTGGGAAGTCTGTATCTTTTATACCTGGCTTAATTTTCTATAGTGGTGCAAGTCAGTTCAACCTATTTGACACATTTCCAAATCAGTTCAGTCTCAGTTATGTTGTGGCCAAGCTGGAAGGTCTTTGATTTGACAGAGAATGACCATAAACAGGTCTTAAAATCAATATTAAACCCATCAAGAAAATGAAACAGTACTGACTGACGTTTTGATTACTTTTAATTGAATTGCATATGTAGAACTTCGACAGGAATGACCTTCAAACAGTCGATTATACTGTTTTTAATAGGTGGTACTGAACATGATTCTTACTGTCACATGGACCATAACATTAAGCTGCATGGTATTGAATGCGTACCTTCACTGTTATGTTTGTAAATTGGTACTATATAACAATTACAAGTTGTCAATTTTTCACTTTTTTCTATGTTTTACAAATTTACTATAATACATATAGAGTATTCAGACCTATTGTGCAGAAATTACACACACACACGTTTTGGGATGGTCTGTTACTATGCTTATTATTTTATAAAAAATAAAATATGGCAGTTCTTTGAAGTATATTGTTGTGTACCTCTGATAAATTCTATTTACAAAAATCATTTAACTACTGCCAACTAAGTCATTCAAATGCTGACATTAAGGACTACAAGGTACCTTTTGATAATCCAGACAATTAATCTTTGGAGTGCACATGTAGAAAGTATTATTTGTATTCTGTCATTTTCTTGTTTAAAACTTTGAATTGAAAAAGCAAGCTAGACTCTCTGTGTGAGACTTGATTGCCGGCTGTTTGTGTTGACATGGAATGGCGGCCAAGGATTGGACGGCTTTGGATACCTGACCAGCCAGTGGGCGGGTCTTGACAGGTTCCTGCGACGGGACCCCCCTTTTTAGCAGGAGCAGTGCTGAAGCCAATTGTGTGGCAAACCTTTATTTCCTAGTATACCATTGCTGGTATAGCCATGTGGTTTACACTGGAGTAACCCTGCACTAGGGAAACCATAGTGGTCGCAATGTGCAACTGCAATTGGAGTGCATTCTCTGTGTAAAATACTGTAAATAAACCCGCCGTCGGTATGATGTTTCAATTGCAAACCTCCTGTCTCTCTCATATCTCTCGCCTCTATTACAGTATGTTTCCCCTCGACACCACCAGCAAAAAAAAAATCATGCAATACAATGCAATGCAACACTAAAAGGCTCAATAGAACTATACCAATGAAACAATTCTCACATTTCAGACATCTTGGTCTGTAAAGTTATTACTGAATAAATTAAAACCATATTGGATAGAGGACTCCTTTACTTAAGAAGCAGGGCTATTATTGGTTTACATAACGTTAATAAGTTTACTTTTTACGACCAAAGCAATCATCAATATGTGATTGACTGGATAGTAAGTATTGCCTTTTAAAGAACTCTAGTTTATTGTACCTCACTAAACTTCATAATACCAAAAAAGGTAGTTAATTTTGTTTTGTTTTTAGTAAACTATGCATATGAATCAGTACAATGTGTCTGATTATGTATTAAACTAATTCTGTGTCTCACCTTTTGAATTGCGAAACTGCCTACCTCATGTATCATTTTAATTATTTTTCTTTGTCTTCCCTGGAGGAACTGGGTGATGGGAACTTAATTAATGGATACAATAAAAAAAAAAAGTGCTTGTCTTCTTTCAATTCATTCTGAGCACCAGCCTCATTTACATGGCTCCTTTTCTTTCCAGGACAAAGGGATGGTTGAGATTTCAGAGTGAAACTGTTAACCCGTTAAAAAGAAAACAAAACAATACGTATTTTTCTGGGTCTTACCATTATCATACCTTTTTACGGCATTGTTATTGTTACATTAAAAACTATGGAAAATGAGTGGATCTGGAAATTCAGCTGTACTTGTTTTACAGAAGGGCGCTAAAATGAATGACATACTATTTTTCAATTCTTTTTTAATCTTACCTTGCGGGCTAACAGAATGCTTATTTAACAAAATGGGGCAAAGTTTTAGAATTAAACCTGAAGTTCTCCATAAAGCTCTTATTCATCTTCTTTGTCTCTAGTTCCAGGAAACCCCTGCATATTATGTCTGTGTATACCAAGGTGTGGTAGAGCTGAGGCCGGCCCCTGTAAATAGTATGGTTTTGTTTGTAACTGTGGCCACCACTAGGATACCAGCAGGCAGTTTCAGTTTAATTTAGATAATTGAAAGGAATGTGCAGCAGATGGCCAGGTGTCAACTGAAGAACTGATTATAAATGAACACTGGTCATTTGCCTTTAAAAAGAGTCTGAAAAGCCAGTTTCTTTGTTCTTGTTTTGTTTGCTCCTGTCCATATGTACCAGGGTGAAGATTCATGCCAGGGTGGATAGCCAAGGACAGTGAACTGGATGGACCAAACAAGATTATCACCGTGTGTGTAACTGGAATAATTGCATATACATTTGTGGTACAGATTAATTTAGGGGATTTTAATCCAATCAAAGTTTATTTAAATTTGTGTTAGGGAGAAGGTTCCTGAAGCGGGACCTCCCTTTTATTGGGAGCAGCACTAAGCCACTGGATGGCAAACTCAGCGCATACCCACACAGTAACAGTACACTCCTGTTACACAAGGAAATTAAAAACTATAAATGAAATGTAATCCATGCAGCAGCTACCCTTTATGAGCAATATGAGGGCATTGACAATATTTACAGTCAAGAAATTGGTTATTATTTGTATTATAAGAATTATGCACAAGTTTGGTGGGTTACATTGTAGTAAATCATCAAATATAACAGACTGAGGTTCCTCTATACAGGTCATTAGTTCTTACATCTAGCCCGGCAATTAATTTTGTGTGCAACAAAGTAGCCAAACTTCCCTTTTAGACTCTATAGACTTAACATATTAATCTAATTCTAGCGTCATGCCACAATACTACTTTGTCTTTGCACTGCCCTTCACTGTCTACACTGAGGTTCTGTGGGAATGGGATCTGGGCTAAGATCTTTCACAGATAAATGGCAGCCTTTTCTTTCTCCTCGGTTTGTGCCTGACATTGGCTGATAAAATTCAATATGCTGCATGGACTCATCCAAAATCAGACTGGTCGAGACTTATACTGTATATGGACTGGGCTGGATCCAACCAATAACAAAGGGATTAGTCTTGTCCCTGGTTGGCCTTATTTTAAAAATAAGCAATATGAGTGCCTTTTATATTTTTTAGACATACAATAGAAATCAGACATTACTTTTTTTTTACATTCTGTATGGTTTAAGACTGGAAATTGTGACAATTTGAATAGTTCTCTATATTTCTATGTTACACATTACGTTGTTACACAAGAGCTTTAGCCATAATTTAAATTGTACTTAAGCTGTTTTTCAATAAATAATCTGATACACAATACTATGAATGACCACCAAGGTATATATCAGTCTTAAATATACCCTAATGAGTTTAGGTTTATAAATTAAGCACATCTTAATGCAAACAATATCCCCATTGTATTCTGAAAAGCTTTTTGGTGGGAAGGAAATGCATTCTATATGGTTTATATTTGTGGCATGCAGAATACTGCATATTTAATATAAACCACACAGTGGCATCATTTTAAGGCAGATAAGTTGTTTAACAATCTTTCACAAACTCTCCTTACTGTTGTACAAGGACCACACTGCTCCATAAATGTATTAGAATATTGCAGAGTACTTGTGCGATCAGTTTTAGGGTTTGGAGTAAAAATGGGAAAAACCTGCAGCCAATTGTAACTTGTTTTGTAAAAAGGTTGCAATGCAAAAATAATCCTTCAACTGTACTCTGTAATACACTGGCTAAGCAAAGCAGTGGTAAAAAGAGCATCAAGTGTGATTGATTGATGAGCATTACAATGCATGTCACAAAATCTATGCAGTTCAAAATGTGCGCGTTGAATGTGGGATGTCAGAATTCATTTTAGTGAAAAATGAAGGAAAGTTGGCTATTGTAGCAGGGTGCAATCCACAATCCTTTTTTTTAAAGCCAAAAAACATGGTAATGTTTGCATATCAAGCAGTACAAGGGGACACAGAGTTACAAACTGTTCTGCATAGCACGAGACAGACTTTGTTCATCTGCTCCTGCTTGCCCAGTCACCTGAACGTCAATGAACCTCTATTGTCATAACTTATCAGCCCTTAAATCTGACTTGCAACATTTGTCATAATTTCCTATGGATCACACCACAGGACATGTACTCTATGTTAATTCCATAGCTGTTCTCATTTATTTGGACAGTATATATAGTGTATCTACACCAAGAGCAAGTTGATCCTATCTAGATTCTAGGAATCCCCCTTTACCTTAAACCGATAATTGCTGTTGAGCATATCAGGGTTATTTAGCCCAGCAGGAAATGTGTGTACTTCCCAAGTCGCATTGGACTGTAGTTACATCTAATTAAATAGATTTGTTCTTAGTGCCAATGGATTAGTGCTGAAACTGCTGGTCCATATCAATCATTTTCCACCCTGCTGTAAAGTTAAAGTTAATGTTTATTATTAAAGCACCATTGAATTATAATTTTGTTCACTATTATCACTCACCTGTTCAGTCACTTTAAGATAAAAAAAAAGAAACTTAAAAAGCAATCACCCTCACATCCTTACCTGTTAACACAGACTTGCAAATAATAACCTGACAACAGCATTAACTGTGATGTACAAAAAATACTGTGAGATGAATCCCCATTTGGATGAAGATAATAAGAAAAAATGCCTCTCCAAATGTCTCTATACAGACAAGAAAAACATTGTCAACATGGCAGCCTTACTAGGTCAGAGTTCAATGTCATCATCAGCAACACTTTTAAAATGCAGTGCTTACAAAGCCCTGCAAATATGAAGGGGATGCATCCAGTGCTGAAAACTGTCGCTGCTTGTCAGGATTAGTGTGTCAAACTGATTGTTGCAGAAAATCGTTTTATATGTTTTTACCCTCATTCTGCTCTCAATGCCTTTTGTTCATATCTTTCAGGCAGGGAACCTAATAAAGTAATAAAACACAGTTGTTAAGTGTCACTGTTTTATACCTTTTAGACAACGAGCTGTTCAGTTCTCCTGATTAAGGTCATGGGGTTAGGGCAATAGACAATCACAACCACAAAATCATTCAGATAAGTCTTTCACATGAGTAGGCTTACCAGTTGTATCACACTTTCATCTATCAAAGCATGAAGCTCTGTCTTATCAGACTGGATGATTGATATCAGATTGAAACAGCACACCACTTATGGCACCCATTTTATAAAATGTTATCACCACCCATTTTTTTCTTTTTTAGTTTAGCTTTCAAATAACTAAAGCAATTGATGAATTCAATGTTTATTTTTAACATGTGCTCCTATATTTTACTGAGTAACTGAAAATATGTTATATTTAGTGTTCCGCATTTTCGTTTTTATCTTTAAAAAAAAACAAAAAAAACGGAATTTTTCAGAGTATATTTTACATATATTAAAATAGGGATAAAATTGGAATAAATAGTTTTTAATTGAAACATCGGTAAAAATTGGGGGGTAAAAAACTAGTATACACACTTTACATGTGGAATATGATGCACAGCAGTTCTGGTTTCTGATTAAGTTTAATGTCCCTGCCTTGTATGATGAAGCAGAATCTGCAAGTCGAGGCCACATGCATTTTCCCATGTTAGCTGGTACTTTGCGAATGTTTGGGCAATCGCTGTGCTGATGGAAATAGTATCTACAGAAGGTATGAACATGACATCAGCATCAAAAACAAGCCAAGTTTATTTGCCTTGAAATCATAAAAATAAAAGAAAATTGACAGAACTGGTCAGTGCAAGCCATCGGGAGACACGTCAAAAATCACACTGGACATTTCCATCAATGTTATTATTATTTGTTTATTTAGCAGACGCCTTTATCAAGGCGACTTACAGAGACTAGGGTGTGTGAACTATGCATCAGCTGCAGAGTCACTTACAATTACGTCTCACACGAAAGACGGGGCACAAGGAGGGTAAGTGACTTGCTCAGGGTCACACAATGAGTCAATACCATGGCTTCAGATTATTACCGGTGTTTAATAACAGTAACATTTTATTTAGAGTTGTTGAACTTAAACCCGTTCATGGCCCCACAGCAACACAAGCCAACTAACGTCCTTGTTTAAAAAAAAAAACATACATAAATAACCGTCTGAATATAATTTAATTAATAGAGAATAAAACAAACTAAACTAACAATTACCTAGCCTATATTTAATTAATCATTTTTTGTAGTATCCAAACTGCCCAACATCTTCTGTTGCAGTGACACCGCTGTTAATGTTTGCTGTTATAAATAGCGCAGAGCAGACTATGGTGAGTCAAACCAATTTTCATGTAGGGGCCATTTTATTGTGGGTTTTTATTTATTTGTTTTTAATTTTGGACTTATGGTGTCTTTTTACATTTTAAACCGTTTATAGATAAAACCATAACAAAACATAGAATAATAGTGTGTTTACATGGAGCAAAAAAAGTACAGTGGCAAAATATATAGCTTGCCTTCTCTGTGCTCTATGGGTTAGGTGCCTATGGTCTCAATCAAGTTACAGTTCAACAGAAGAAAAATATACTAAGTCATCAAGTACATGCAAAAACACTACAGTTTTCCTCCACCCCCCAGATTTTTTGGGGCATTTCTACACGTATCATAGGAATGGACCTGGGAGAGTCAATTTTGACGGAATTCTGTCTACAGACGGAGCACTTTCACCCATGGAAATGGAATGGAAAGGTTCCTTCTCAGCAACTGATTGGAAGTGACATACTGTATGTCAGCTGTTTATCTGCATAAATCTAACTGAACAGTTTTTCAATAATAGTTACTACAATGCCACTGTACATTGCAACCATAGTGCTTTCAAATCAACTACAAAGAACATGCCAAATTGACAAAGCCTCCTAGGCCATACACTACAACATAAAACCGCTCTACAAATATGCATAATTTATTTTTCAAGCCTTAGCTTTATAGCTTTCAAAAAAGTAGGTCAATATCCCCAAATGTGCCATCACATTTTTAAGCTGACTTAATTTACACAGTATTGTCTAATTCTTGAATTTTATTTTAAACCATTAAACACGCTTACAATTGACATCCTGAATTTGATCTCAATGCCATTTCCCTGTAAAGTAATTACAAGTCTCTTTTGGATTACATGGTGAAAAAAAATGTAATAGCATATAGATCATATATCACTGGTACGCAATAGTAAACCAAAACTTTAATAGATTGGACACTGTCTATTCAATGTGACCAGGTCTACCTGCCCTTCAGTTCCACTTCCCTGTCATATCAAGGTCGACCTACACCCCCCCGGGATTCCTAGAGGGAACTATATATTACAATAACATTATTTAATAAGTCGGTAACATTTGAAAAAAAGTTAATCATCCGTCATCTAAAGTATAGATCTATTTTTACGATGAAGCATACTGCATGTAATTTTGTTTTACATTTATACATCCTGATGACAATAAATCTTCAATGTCACCTGACAAATATAAACGTAACTAAAAGACACTTGCATTACACATAACTTGACCACTTTTTGCATCTTTTACATCTTACAAATAATAAACAACAATTGGCAAGACGATCTACAAACTTGACTGGACCTTAGGTAAGGCTGATGATTACAAAGAAAGCTTTTGGTTTTCTCCTATTTCAGGCTACAAAGGTCTCTACTTTCATATGCTTTTCTCTTTCACTTTTCTAAACAAATACTATAGCTGAAATTGTATATAGATGAATTTGTGGCATTAAAATCTAACTATATTATTTATGTTTAAAAAAAAAAAATCATTGTTGATATTATGTCAAATGAACTATGCAAATTCCCATACTGTGGATCAAGGATGGTCCTCTTATGAAAATTATAATGAGATTAATAATAAGAAACAATCAACTTCAGTGTTGTTTCTTTATAGTCGTATTATTAAATATATGAAAATTACATTTAGAAAGCACTATATATATATATATATATATATATATATATATATATATATACACACACACAGTACTGTGCAAAAGTTTTAGGCAGGTGTGAAAAAATGCTGTAAAGTAAGAATGCTTTCAAAAATAGACATGTCAATAGTTTATATTTATCAATTAACAAAATGCAAAGTGAGTGAACAGAAGAAAAATCTACATCAAATCAATATTTGGTGTGACCACCCTTTGCCTTCAAAACAGCATCAATTCTTCTAGGTACACTTGCACACAGTTTTTGTAGGAACTCGGCAGGTAGGTTGGCCCAAACATCTTGGAGAACTAACCACGATCTTCTGTGGATTTAGGCAGCCTCAGTTGCTTCTCTCTCTTCATGTAATCCCAGACAGACTCGATGATGTTGAGATCAGGGCTCTGTGGGGGCCATACCATCACTTCCAGGACTCCTTGTTCTTCTTTACGCTGAAGATAGTTCTTAATGACTTTCGCTGTATGTTTGGGGTCGTTGTCATGCTGCAGAATAAATTTGGGGCCAATCAGATGCCTCCTGATGGTATTGCATGATGGATAAGTATCTGCCTGTACTTCTCAGCATTGAGGAGACCATTAATTCTGACCAAATCCCCAACTCCATTTGCAGAAATGCAGCCCCAGACATGCAAGGAACCTCCACCATGCTTCACTGTTGCCTGTAGACACTCATTCGTGTACCGCTCTCCAGCCCTTCGGCGAACAAACTGCCTTCTGCTACAGCCAAATATTTCAAATTTTGACTCATCAGTCCAGAGCACCTGCTGCCATTTTTCTGCACCCCAGTTCCTGTGTTTTCGTGCATAGTTAAGCGCCGCTTGGCCTTGTTTCCACGCCAGAGGTATGGCTTTTGGCCGAAGTCTTCCATGAAGGCCACTTCTGACCAGACTTCTCCGGACAGTAGATGGGTGTGCCAGGGTCCCACTGTTTTCTGCCAATTCTGAGCTGATGGCACTGCTGGACATCTTCCGATCATGAAGGAAGTAAGCATGATGTGTCTTTCATCTGCTGCAGTAAGTTTCCTTGGCCACCACTGCGTCTCACGGTCCTCAACGCTGCCTGTTTCTTTGTGCTTCTTCAAAAGAGCTTGGACAGCACATCTGGAAACCCCTGTCTGCCTTGAAATTTCTGCCTGGGAGAGACCTTGCTGATGCAGTATAACTACCTTGTGTCTTGTTGCTGTGCTCAGTCTTGCCATAGTGTATGACTTTTGACAGTAAACTGTCTTCAGCAACCTCACCTTGTTAGCTGAGTTTGGCTGTTCCTCACCCAGTTTTATTCCTCCTACACAGCTGTTTCTGTTTCAGTTAATGATTGTGTTTCAACCTACATATTGAATTGATGATCATTAGCACCTGTTTGGTATAATTGTTTAATCATATACCTGACTATATGCCTACAAAATCCCTGACTTTGTGCAAGTGTACCTAGAAGAATTGATGCTGTTTTGAAGGCAAAGGGTGGTCACACCAAATATTGATTTGATGTAGATTTTTCTTCTGTTCACTCACTTTGCATTTTGTTAATTGATAAATATAATCTATTAACATGTCTATTTTTGAAAGCATTCTTACTTTACAGCATTTTTTCACACCTGCCTAAAACTTTTGCACAGTACTGTATACACACACACACACACACACACACACACACACACACACACACACACACACCGAGCATCAAAAGAAACTTATCACTATCAGAACACATTTATTTTCGAAAAAAAATAATGTATATAAATAATGGACATTGAAAAAAGTGTTTTTGGTTTCTTTTTAATCACTCGATTATTCCTCCTTGACCATGACACACTTGAGTGACTAGAACTGAAGCAAATGCACTTAAATCACCTAATTAGTGAGACAGTTGATTGAACACTGGATATGGAGTGATTTCAGCTGTTCAATTGCAAGCTTGAATAAAAGCAATAAAGAAAATCA
Source organism: Acipenser oxyrinchus oxyrinchus (assembly GCA_030684275.1). NCBI lineage: Eukaryota > Metazoa > Chordata > Actinopteri > Acipenseriformes > Acipenseridae > Acipenser > Acipenser oxyrinchus. The sequence goes on along the minus strand of CM060256.1, from coordinate 20,336,629 downwards.
CAGAAAAATAAACAATATGCCACGTCTTTCAATATGCCACGCCTTCGTGCAATCGGTATGTTGGAGGCTGGACTTGGGCAGCGTACTGTGGCTCGTCGTCTTGGGTGCTCACAGCCAGCAATTTCAAACCTGGCAAGTCGGTATAACCAGACACACTCTGTCAATGACAGGCCACGAACTGGGAGACCAAGAGTCACAACACCTGCCCAAGATCGACAGATCATTTTGCAGCATCTTCGTGATGTCAATTGTTAATCAGCACAATAAAAACTCACAGCACCTGCTCGAAAACAGGCTTTGTTATTTTAGGTATTGTTTTTTTTTCTGTGATTTTCTTTATTGCTTTTATTCAAGCTTGCAATTCAACAGCTGAAATCACTCCATATCCAGTGTCCAATCAACTGTCTCACTAATTAGATCATTAAGTGCATATGCTTCAGTCATGGTCACTCAAGCGTGTCATGGTCAAGGATGAATGATCGAGTGATTAAAAAAAAACATTTCTACAAAATCCATCATTTATATACCTTATAGAATCAATCAAGATGTGTCTCAGTTGTTTGCAATAATAGTACAAAAGAGACACATATCACACAAAGGGTAATATGTAGAGTATACATATGGTATTCAGTGATACATCAGGATTCCACCATTGAGGACAGCATGTCATGAAAATATTTAGTTACACTGATGATTAGACGACTTTCGGGAGATTGGGGTTCCTGGACACAATCGCCCAGAAGCCTTTACAGGAAACAAGCATTCACTGTGCAACCAGCAACCTTAAACTTAAATATAAACAAGCAATCAAAAATGGTTGGAAAATCTACACTGCAGGAACACAGGTTGATAAGATAATGCCAGAAGGCATAAAGGTACAGTGTCTTACCAAATACAGGTGCTAAACAGAAAACTGGTTTTCAAAAAGGTTTCTTTCTATTTGGTTGCTTTTCATCATTATGATGTCACAAATTCGTATTTGTTAAAACGTAAGGAATAGGCGTCATTTAATTTTTGGCTTTATTCACGTACAATTTTACTGAAAATTACTTTATGCCCCTATAGCATGGTAAACTTCAATTAAGCGTAATCATTTGCATAATAAGTGCCTCCTTTTAAATTATGAGGTACCAACTTACTCCAAACACATGGAGCAGAATTAACATTCCTTAAAATGAGAAATGTAAAAAAATATTAAACCTCATGTGTGTCCCAGGAGATGTCAGACAATGGTCTACAGACCTGGTGATGGGGCAGCTTTAAATCACAGAAATAGTAACTGGAAGTGAGTGGATTTTCATTTGGGGAGACAGGTGTTCATGTTTTTTTTCACAGCTAAATCACAAAAGCCTGAAAACCAAGGATAAGTGGAAAAACTTAATAAGGCTTAATGGCCTACTCATCAAAAATACAAACTTTGTAACCAACTTATAGAAATGGGTCTAAACTGTTGTCATTAATTCATACACCTTATTGTAAGCGTTAATAAAATGATATTAAACCACAGAAAGCCAATGTTTTTTGATGATGTTTTTTGACTTGATCAGCTTTAGAAAACAAAATACCCTTCAACCTCAAAAAATGTATTGTGTCGCAAGATGTACCAGGCTTTAAAGCACATGCTATTGCTTGTTAATGGTCCAACATCAGCAAAAATCTCAAGATTGTAGTTTCCTTTCTCTGACAAGAAAATAATAAAATACATCTTCATTGGAAGTCTGCCTGTGACTGTAAATTGATATTAAAATGGAAGTTTTATATAATGGACAATACATATACAGTACACAAAATGACTGTTGACTGTAAACCCTTTAAAGAAAACAACTAGTCCATGTTTGTCCATCACTGTTAACTGTAACATGTATTATATATACACATCATATACATGTTTAAAATACACTTGACTATTTATATTTTAGTTTTATATAATACTTCACTTATTGAAAGAGATTTTTTCATATTATGCCAAGATCCATCCACACTGCTATTGCTAAATAGAGGTTCCCTTAAAGTAATTTGCCCAACCTGATGATGGGCACTGCAAGTCTGTAGAGCAATAGCTTGGGGGGTTGGGGGGAGTAATGTGATGACCCTTGGTTGGCAGGTTGCAGATTGGCAGTGACAGACACTGCTGGAAGAAACCTAAAGCTCTGTGCAGTCAGTCCCTACATTAAAACATCAATAAAAGATTCAGAGTAAACTGCCGATTTGTACTCCAAAGTTTTATCTGGTACTGTCAGTGGTTTAACACATTCACCTCACGCTCATGAACCTGCACCTCCTGTTATCTTTATAAAAACAATATTCTCCTACAGCTGTGTTCCACACAAAATATCTCCCAACAACCTGTCTGCCTCCCTACTGTATTATTCACCAGCCCACCTTTATTCATTAGGAAATTCTTCTCTCAAGATAATTGAATTTTTTAGGAAAATAAGGACTTTATAATTGAATTAGTAATCAGACATTGAGGTTAACATCCTATAAACCAGTTTAATCCTTCTAATCTATCATTTCTCTGGTGGTGTTTCTTTACTTTGGAGAACAGGAAATCAATACACAACATTAAAGGGTAACTGTAATGCAAATGAATATATAACCATTTCAATAGAAAACATGTTAACTAAAGCTTTTGACGCATTTTCAGCCTCTCCGTGAGCAGTATATTGTATAAAAACCGTTAAAACAAATTAACACTGAATGTATTGGAGCTCTCTTCCATCGCACTTTGTGGGACGTCCTGTCGTTGACTCGTCTATAGTCACACATAGTATTCTATTGAGCGTATGTCTCGTTCCTATATTATGTAGCCATTGTTTTATTATGGCCGCCCTTTGTTGGTTTAAAGGCTTCGGCACACAAAAATAATTTTTGTTACTGTTTTTCCTTTTGCATTCCGACATAATTCAGCCTGCCGGCATTCACTGGTGTGGGTGGCTGTCAACAATATGATGTAACAGCGGCGCCAGAAAGGTTCCAATATGGTGACGGCCTGCATTTCCAGCTGACCTAGAAAGCTGACAAAAAAACTGAAATACTGGCCAAACGCTTGACTTTTTAACAAATTTGGCACAGCGAGACACATTTGTTATGTATACAGCGCATTTAGAGAGTCTTGTTATTTTGAGTACAGTTACCCTTTAAGTAATATCCTGAGATTATCGACTTGTAGCATGACTAACACGTGTGCATGAGAACATTGCTCATACAACAAAGAACGCCCGTCATCCACTGTCAAAATCAATGGTGGGCTTAATGGCATTTGGGCTTACTTTAACCTGTTAAAGTAAACAAAGGGATCTCTAGTTGGACAAGATAAACTTTTGAATGTAATAAAATTCCCTGCATGCCAGTCTAAAATAGTAAAACATGGACGTTTTTTTCTTTTTCTGTTGCTATTCCGGGGGATACACTAAGTTATTCAACAAGAAACATGTTCTGTTAAATTTACATGAGACAAAAACACCATGAGACAAAAAGTTCCTAATGGACAGGATTCTACATTACATGTCTCAACAGCTGATAGCAGCTGGTATTAATTTTAGAAATCCTGAAGAAAGTGTAAAACTGATGCTTCAAATGATATATTTATGTTGTGAAACATTGCTTTCCATTTATAACTGACCTTGAGAGCATCTGCAGTCTCCTCAATAGCAACTTAAAAACCTGGTTCAGTTTACTGCTGCAACAAACTCATGATTCAGATGAAAATGCTTTAAAAATAGGGAGAAGCAGGAGCTTTATGTGGAAGGCACCATGTATTACTGTGATGTACCGATAATTCTCATTACAAGTAAGGATAATAATAATAATAATAATAATAATAATAATAATAATAATAATAATAATAATAAGGCAGTTTTACGGCTTCCAAGCTCAGTACCAGTTGGACATTTTGGCAAGCTGTATCATTGCAGCACAAGGGTCAGCAACAGATCAGTTTTATGGAGCAGTTTCAATTCAAAATACTGCATTAGTTCATTATCTCACGATGGTTTATAACTTTAAACACCATAGTAACCATGACCCTATTTACACACTGTAAGGAGTTATAAGCTAGTTTTACATTTAACCTTAAGGAGAGGTCAAATGTCACAATCAAGGTAATTTTTGAATACAGCATAAATGGGTTCTAAATGTGTTATATCAGGGGTTTTCGGCCTTTTTTTGAAACTGTACCCCTTCTGTCTGGAGTTTTCAGCTCAAGTACCCCTTTACAATTTTCACTTGACGGAATGGTACCACAGTTGCAATAAAAGGCAGAATATTCATTTTTTCCCCCTGTTTTATTTAACATATAATTTATGTCACAACAGTTTGGGACTGCTGATTTAAGACAGAATACCAAACAGTAGGCTTAATTCTTAAAACTTTTAATTTGTGTTTGGACGCACAGAATTAAAATACAGTATTTGTGAATCTCTTTGGAAACACTCTATTCAGCAAAGTTATTATAAATAATACAAAAACAGTCTGCACTGTAAATGTTTATCACATTTACTAACCATCTCAGCATAATCACATGCCATTTAAAATGTTTACAATATCAACAAAATTAACCAAGATACAACTATAATAATAACATTGATAAACATTTTTTCTTTATTAAATCAACATAAAAATGATCCAAACGGCCATGCCTAATCAAACAAACAAAAGTTTTGTGATTGTTATTTATGCTTACCGGAGCATTTATACTTCTAAAGAAAGCTGAAATACTGGGCTTCACTGATTTAGTATTTAATAAAACAGGAAAGATGAAAACGGCAAAGTTAATGAGCAGCACGGAGCGGTATCCATAGGCAGAATCACCAGACCCATATATCACAGTGGAAATCCACTCAATCAAAATCACGCATGCGTAAAGGTGGAACGTACGGCTGTGATAGATTCTGTTTTGGGTTTTTTTCGCCTGCGGTTCACTTTGAGCTTCTAAATAAAAGTGAAATATATATAATACCGTATAATAACATATAATACCGTAAAAAAAAAAAAAATCAATTCAATAGCTTTCTTTTTTTTAACTAATTTTTATTTGCATTTCTGAGCCGCTCCATGTACCGCCTATGACCCTTAGAAGTACCCCCAGGGGTACGCTACCCCCAGTTGAAAACCCCTGTGTTATATAGTAACCATAACCCTACGTGCACTGTAAGGAGTTATAAGCTAGTTTTACATTTGACTGAAGATTTTGAAAGGTTTTTAAAAAAATGCGTCAGGTGGACAAATTGGTTTACGCACCATTTTTTAAAAAGTCAATTGTACTGACACAGGGACGATGCTTGTCAGCTTTGGAGTGAATCAAATAAACCGTTTTTCAACTGAAGAGGTTTTAAATTTAAAAAGAAAATGTAGGTCGGGTGGCCATCTTGTTTTACAAAAGAACACCATTTTGGCCTATTTGAATTCCGATATCCCCAGGATGATGTCTATCAAGTTCAGAGTTCGTTGGTTAAACAGTTTTCAAACAGAAGCAGTTTGATGTTTGGGGCACGTTTCGGTGAATTTGGTGGCAGCCATTTTGATATTAAAAAGTATCGCAGCAAACAACAACAACAACAACAACAAAACACTAATCCATTATTATTAGTTATTATTAAATCAATCAAACCAGTGCTTTCCTCAGAATTATGACAAGCTTAGTGGAACTGGGGTTCACATAAATTACAATGTGTCAAGGTTTTGATTATATAAAAAAAAAAGCACAACAAAAAAAGAATCATCACAAATCTCCCTTTAGTACAGTTTAACCTTTCATTTCAGATTCACTACATGTTTACTATTCTGCTGGAAATGATTCCAGGATTCTGAAAATGTTCTAATCAAATCGGCAGTAAAACCTTACTGAAGAAACAACTGTAAATTCATTTTGGGAACTGATTTGAAGATAAAAGAATTGATCATGGGTAACCAATGACCAAGAATTGAATGTGGCTTCAAATGATTGGGCAGTTGCACACTTTTGCATGTTGGGCAGTTGCACACTTTTGCATGTTAATGTTTTTAATACAATGACAGTCATTGATTCACTCACCACTTTTTGCAAAGCATGACTCCTAGCACAATTTAAATTGGATTGCATTTTTGTTTAGGATATTATTTAAGATTTACGTTTTTTGTTTTATTGCTTATTAAATAAAGCATAGTTGTCCATGCATGTCGGTATTATTTTCTTTCCAGCATACATGTAGAAACAACAAATATGTGATGCCTGGGAAAATATTAAATGCAAATAGCTATGGAGCTAGTACTACTGAAGATATTATATGTGTTTGAGGTTTGAGAGGAATACTAAAATGAATATTAGCATTAAGAGTCCTTATTGTTAGTCTTTGGAGGATATGCATGCTATAAAAGCCTAGCAGAGAAGATACTAGTATTCTTGTATTGAGAGCACAGTGCATTGATCGAAAATGTTCCTCCATAAATGGAAATAAAGTATACTTTGTAGCTACAGTCAAAATGACAAACTGAAGATGAATTAGATCAATGAACTTTGTTTATCCTCTTGGCGCCTAATTAAGTCATGTTATGTCAGATATATGAATATAACTGTGTCAATGTTCCATTCAAACAATAGATCAATAGGAACGCAGTGAGTGGAATGCACTTGCTTAACTTTATTCTTCTGCTTGATTCTAAGCAGCCCTTACTGAATTCAATTTATTTTATTATAAAATATAATGCAAGACATAACATAGAAATATTTTGTGGTGTTTGAAATGAGCTACTATTATAGCCTTAATATTTGATTACAACAACGAACCTCCATGCCAGATATTAGCCATTTATACCAAAACGAGATGGTGGAAATGCTATAGGACTTTTTTTTTTTAATTTTTTTTTTTAAAGCTCAGATTTTTAAAAGATTTTATCCTGTAAAAATATATTTTGATAAAAACACAACTAAAATCTAACGGTAGTTAAGATTTGGGGACAATAGCAATAATCTGCTGATGTTTGAGTGCGGTTTCTCAGGTAGTTGCTTACCTGATACGTGTCCCAAAGCCTAATGGTGCACCTCAAAGGAAGTTCTCTCATCAACAGATTATTCATCCAGCGGAAGGCAAACTGCAGGTACTCCACCTCATACTGTTGTAAATGCCTGTGGATGTGTTCTGGGAAGCAAAAATAAATAAAAAAACATTAATAAATTGAAATAAAGAACTGGACAATTTTAAAGCATTGTGATTTTTACAGCTTTCATAATCATCTTGACAACGTTATAATTTGATAGAAAAGCACAGGATAAACAACTTAGGTTCATTGTAGGGCTGCAATCAATTCCTGGTAAAAAAAAATAAAATAAAACAAAACTGTCTTCATGCACATGCTGCTTTGACATGAATACAAAGAAAATAAGACATGGGTGATTTTGTGAACAAAAGCAAAGAATCATTGGGGCTGATATGGCCAGGGGATAAACAACGTGGCAGTGATATGGTTAAAAAAAGGATTTTGTGACAAACTTAAAAATAAAAATAAAAATCTGTGATGCAAAGCTCTTAATTCTGCTGCATACATTAAGATTTTGCAACAATTTTATTTTTATACCTGTGGCAGGATGGCTGAAATACAGGCACACACAAGAACTCTAGGGTGAATTGCCAGTGCGCTCTTATTTTACTAAATCAAATAAACTTTACATAATAAACAAAAGGGCTTGATGGCCAAACAAACAAACAGTTTATACAAACCACTCACTAAACAAAACAAGTATCGTGCTGGTCTTAACCCAGCATGTGTAGCAATTGTTTTTAAAGCCTTTATATCCTTCACTCTCTCTCCTTCTTTGTGAGCGGCTGATGCACTTTTATATACATGGCCATCTCCAGATTAGTATTTACTTAATTTGGCGATGGCCACATTTTGCGCACATTTAGCTGGATGGAGAATTTTAACCGCATCCATGCTGCAAAACAACAATAAACCATTCGCTAAATAACCCCAAAACATAACAATACAGAAATAATACAGAGGCGTGTGTACCCCGTCACATACCGATAATAAATAAATAAATTATATATATATATATATATATATATATATATATATATATATATATATATATATATATATATATATAGTACTGTGTAACAGTTTTAGGCAGGTGTGAAAAAATGCTGTAAAGTAAGAATGCTTTCAAAAATAGACATGTTAATAGATTATATTTATCAATTAACTAAATGCAAAGTGAGTGAACAGAAGAAAAATCTAAATCAAATCCATATTTGGTGTGACAACCCTTTGCCTTCAAAACAGCATCAATTCTTCTAGGTTCACTTGCACAAAGTCAGGGATTTTGTAGGCATATAGTCAGGTGTATGATTAAACAATTATACCAAACAGGTGCTAATGATCATCAATTCAATATGTAGGTTGAAACACAATCATTAACTGAAACAGAAACAGCTGTGTAGGAGGAATAAAACTGGGTGAGGAACAGCCAAACTCAGCTAACAAGGTGAGGTTGCTGAAGACAGTTTACTGTCAAAAGTCATACACTATGGCAAGACTGAGCACAGCAACAAGACACAAGGTAGTTATACTGCATCAGCAAGGTCTCTCCCAGGCAGAAATTTCAAGGCAGACAGGGGTTTCCAGATGTGCTGTCCAAGCTCTTTTGAAGAAGCACAAAGAAACGGGCAACGTTGAGGACCGTAGACGCAGTGGTCGGCCAAGGAAACTTACTGCAGCAGATGAAAGACACATCATGCTTACTTCCCTTCGCAATCGGAAGATGTCCAGCAGTGCCATCAGCTCAGAACTGGCAGAAAACAGTGGGACCCTGGTACACCCATCTACTGTCCGGAGAAGTCTGGTCAGAAGTGGCCTTCATGGAAGACTTGCGGCCAAAAAGCCATACCTCCGACGTGGAAACAAGGCCAAGCGACGCAACTATGCACGAAAACACAGGAACTGGGGTGCAGAAAAATGGCAGCAGGTGCTCTGGACTGATGAGTCAAAATTTGAAATATTTGGCTGTAGCAGAAGGCAGTTTGTTCGCCGAAGGGCGGTACACGAATGAGTGTCTGCAGGCAACAGTGAAGCATGGTAGAGGTTCCTTGCAAGTTTGGGGCTGCATTTCTGCAAATGGAGTTGGTGATTTGGTCAGAATTAATGGTCTCCTCAATGCTGAGAAGTACAGGCAGATACTTATCCATCATGCAATACCATCAGGGAGGCATCTGATTGGCCCCAAATTTATTCTGCAGCATGACAACGACCCCAAACATACAGCGAAAGTCATTAAGAACTTTCTTCAGCGTAAAGAAGAACAAGGAGTCCTGGAAGTGATGGTATGGCCCCCACGGAGCCCTGATCTCAACATCATCAAGTCTGTCTGGGATTACATGAAGACAGAGAAGCAACTGAGGCTGCCTAAATCCACAGAAGAACTATGGTTAGTTCTCCAAGATGTTTGGGCCAACCTACCTGCCGAGTTCCTTCAAAAACTGTGTGCAAGTGTACCTAGAAGAATTGATGCTTGATGCTGTTTTGAAGGCAAAGGGTGGTCACACCAAATATGGATTTGATTTAGATTTTTCTTCTGTTCACTCACTTTGCATTTAGTTAATTGATAAATATAATCTATTAACATGTCTATTTTTGAAAGCATTCTTACTTTACAGCATTTTTTCACACCTGCCTAAAACTTTTGTACAGTACTGTATATATATATATGGTTAAAGAAAAGGGCTTTTAACCAGGAGGTCCCCGGTTCAAATCCCACCTCAGCCACTGACTAATTTTGTGACCCGGAGCAAGTCACTTAACCTCCTTGTTATTATTATTAGTTTATTTAGCAGACACCTTTATCCAAGGCGACTTACAGAGACTAGGGTGTGTGAACTATGCATCAGCTGCAGAGTCACTTACAATTACATCTCACCCGAAAGACGGAGCACAAGGAGGTGAAGTGACTTGCTCAGGGTCACACAATGAGTCAGTGGCTGAGGTGGGATTTGAACAGGGGACCTCCTGGTTACAAGCCTGTTTCTTTAACCACTGGACCACACAGCCTCCTTGTGTGTATTGGTTATCCTCTTTTGATCTTGAAACTAGAAAGCATATTTTTATAACTTTGCCTTATATTTCTTTTCTATTTTGTTTATATTTGAAAAATCAAATAACAGAATTGTAGACATAAATGCATAAGAAATATGAAATTTGTTAAGGACTAAAACCCTAGTTTTATATTTAAATACTAATCACATCATGGAGACATTGTCCTCTATTAAGAAATTAATATCAACTGTTTGTATATTACCGACATAGTGGGCGTGGTCTAGGATATAGATGCATTCATGTTAACTATTATATCTTCATAAATATGCACTACAATAAGTAATGAGACAAAACAGCATATAGATTAATTGCAATCCTTTTCCAAAGCTGATGGCAGAACAAAACAGAATTCAATAGCGGCTCATTAATGATACATTTTTATTAGAAATGGGCGAGTTGGCTCCGATTCAGATCACAGCCCAATTAAACCTCACTGCAACAAATGTAATATTTGCATTAGGCAGTTAGCATGATGTTTTAAGTGCAAAACTGATATGAAACCACTTTTCAAAGATGTTAAAGTAATCTATCGACAATTCAAAAAAATAAATGCATTAAGGAAAATGGCTTAATACAGGTAACTGCACATACTTGTTTTGTATCTCTAAAGATTACTTTTTAAAAAGGATAATCTCAAAATCTATGAATCTAAGAAAACAGATTACTCAACATTATCAGTGATGATGATTATCACTACTAGCCTTGCGGTTTTCATTAACACAGTATTTCTAGCAACTGCAAAACTAAGCTTGATACATACAAGGTTAAGGGCATTGGTTGGCCCAGCAAAAGTCATAGGGCATCAGATGACAAGCAAGCTGTATTTGAAATAATGCCGAGCCATATACGTCTACTAAAAAAATCCTTGTCTTCACATTTCACGTTATCCTTTCGCTACAACAAGTGTTTTATGCCATAGTAATTAACCTCATTAAAGCTTCCTGGGCAGTTACACATTCTGGATATTAAAACAATGTGCTACTTCAGTTTTAATAGAACTGGATGTAGCTGGAAGCTAAGGGAATAGCAGCTTTACATTAGAAAATAATATACCCGAGATGTTAAGGAGGATAGTGCCATTGTACTTTCTAAGATTGCCATTGTACTTTCTAATTTTAAGATAAAGGTAACTTGGCAATCCATCATTAGAAACCGGGATTTTCTATTTCACTGAAAATAAGTACATACTGTATGCTTCAAAAAGCCAATATAATTATTGTTCAGGCTCACTAAAATGTGCTAAAATAGCAGATTGAGAGCTTCTGAGCAAGATATTTATCAAGATTAGTTGTATAACAGAGAAGTAACATTTGCTATAAACTTTTTTTTAATTTTTTTTTTTTTAATATAGCTTTTATAATTCATACAAAACCTTGCCATTCAGAATATGCTGGAGTTAACTTCACTATATGATGAGGATAACATAATGGGGCAAAACAAGCTAATGACCTGTCATTACCAATATAGTAAGCATCGGAAAGTAATGCAGTCATTAGAGAGAATACAACCCTGAAGAATAAATGAAGACATGATTACTACTATGCCATTCTGCTGAACAGGAAAGGTTGCTATACTGAAGTAGTAAGAACTGTGACATACTAGGCAGTCTATGTTTTAAACTTTCTTCAATAACACTTATAAATGTGAAAACATTAAGACCATACCTGTTTTCTGTTTTTTTAACATCACCTGAAAACATTTAAAATGTCTTATTTTAAACAACTTACAAATCCTGACATTTGCCATTCTGCAACTGTAAAAAGCTAAACTTCACTGTGTGATACAGAGCTACAGAGGGTATTCAGACTCCATTTCTTAAGCTGTAGCTTCTGTAATGCATTCCCCCTTGTCATTCAATTGTATAGGCATTTTATTACACAATCATTTGGGAATACTGTCAGCAATACATAGGAAGATAGTGCCTATAGTTTAGCAGAGCTAACTAGTTAATCTTACTAAGATTTTTTTAAGGGTCAATGGCTACTGAGCTATTGGAGTATGCATAAACTAATATCCCATATACCTGTTTAATGCACTGTTCCTACCAGAATGGAGAATAATAATTAAAGAGAGTGCAGTACTAGAATAATGCTTCGTCTACACTTTCTTATTATTTTCAAACAGTAAGCACTTGGAAGCTAAACACAAAGCAGAGATATCATTAGATGAATGCTGCCTGTGTAACTGCTGTATAACAGTACTGCCATCTCTCATAGACTTTCGATAAATCCAATAATATATGTCTCTCACTGGCTAAATGCAATTTAACCACCAAAGTATTAACTCATTCGCACGTCACAGGAGTTGACTTTGTAATATAGACTAAAGTGCTTGAAAGGCTTTCAGCTCCTTCTGCATGAAGACGACAGTTTATTCGATGCATCAAAAAATTTACATAAATATAGGATAAACGTGCTTTCTCTTCGTGATCCGCCTACTGTGTATTAACACTGCCCTCCATAGCTTTGAATTGTGGGAGATGATAGCTCACTAGTGGCATTCAGCCTTTGCATATTCAGCAGCTGCAAAAGGCAGATAATGCAGATTACATTTCTTATTGTAACGACAACATATTACTTTGTATGTTCTCAGAGTAATAAGCAATCAAATATGATGAATAAAATGTCAAGTAAATAAATCATGCATGCATGCATACATACATACATACATACTACTTTGGCATGGAATGTGAACATGTTTTCAACAGAATTTCACAAAGTGTATAATAAAACTTCTCCAGGTATGACACTTCTCAGACACAGCCCATCAGTGGCAATAAACACATACATAAATAAATATAATTTATCAACATTTAGCCTTCAAGTCTACTATTGCAACCCCCTTGGTTTGAAAACTGCTGCAAAATAAATTAATTAGGAAGTTTAAAGAACGGTTCCAAATTAGAAAAGACATTGGTTTGGTGCACTCAGCACTGGGCTTTGTTTTTAAACCCAGATTAGAATGCAGGCACACTGTGCTATCCCAATAAGTGAAGAGGAAATCTGATATAAAACCGTATCGACAAATCCAGTATTTAATCCTATACTACAGCATTTAGACTTGACCAAGAATGTCCCCAGAACACGTCAGAAACTACCAATAAGCAGCATCCAATGTACTGATTAGGCTTGATGTCCATTTGAAATGGTTTAATGTTTTATTAAAAAAAAATGCTTTTATTCTGAGCACTTGAATATTCAAGATGCCACTGTGCTACTCTTTTTAACACATCACAGCAATGATTATAGAGTTTATACAAAATAATCGCCAGCCTCACCCCGCCACAAAACAGGCACATTCATCACAAATGAATGAGCCTGATTTCTAGTTTCAGAATGACATGCTGCAGATGGCCTTTTCTTTAAAGGGTACATTAGGATTTTTATTTTATTGTGTTACATGTTCCCATGTGTTGCTACAACTGTTTACGTAAGGTGTGTGTATTGTTGTAGTTTTATTTATTTATTTATTTATTTATTTATTTTTTTACATTTTGACCACTTTAAACTTTTAAATTGCATTCCATGCCTCAAAATGGCTTCCCATGGACCTCTCAGAACTACATTTGCCATCATCCTCCTGCTCACATATGTAACTGAGATGGATTTACCAGTGAGCAGGAGGATGATGGGAAATGTAGTTCTGAGAGGCTCATGCGGGTACATGGGAAGCCCTCTCGATGGCAGGGAATGCAATGGAAAAGTTTTTTAAAAAAGTATTCGAAAATGTACAAAATAAATAAATACACACACTTTACATAAACAATTGTAGCAACAGATGGAAACATGTAACACGATAAAATAAAAAAGGTACTTATGTACCCTTTAAGTGCAAAATTGCCAAACATCTTTTTTTTTTGTGTCTAATTTTACATAACACTACAAACTGAATAGGCAGCTATATTAAATAACTCAATGTTTTTCAATTTGATGCATACATTGAATCTCAACAAAACAATTAATCGAAATAAAGATGACGCAGTACTTTAAGTTTGAAGGAATTAACACAAGAAGAAAAAAACATTCTGGCAGATGTTGCTAGAGCTAGACTACTACATGCAAAATATCGTTATTCCCTAAAATACAGCTCAATAGGACCTTTGCGTTGAAATAGTGAGTATTATTATATGCCGACACAATAATCACAAATCCCAAGTGGCAGGTTTGCTATAGATAAACAGACGTAGAACTACTTCCTCCACTTTAATTAGAGATCATGCAAAGGGTTTTACAAGTGCAATAGAGATCAGTTAATTGGAACTGCAACAGAACAAACCAAGAATGCCAAAATCATGATGACAATCCCATGGAACGTGATTAAGATATAATAGAAGGCAATACATTGTGATCCTATATGTACACTATAGCGTTGCAGAATTAACTGGATACAAAAACAACTGGCTTTAAAACTGATTTTCTCAAACTTCAAGTAACATCTTCTACACACTTTAAATAGAAAGAAAATGGCTTATGAGAACAGGCAGTACATAACATGATGAGTATATTAAAAGGTGAGTAGATTATGTAGGTCCATCATCACAAGGCAAATAATTTCTCATACATCACAGATTTGTATATTTCAGCAAGCAGTTTTAAGGGTAGAATGTTGTCAGGTTATTTTAGGTATGGTGTTTTTATTCATCCTGCTTACGAAAATGGTAATCATGAGGCTAGCTCACATGTTGCCAACAAAATTATATAGCTTTTCATTTCATTTAATTTTATTTAATTTAATTTAAATTCTGTATTAATTCCAGTCTGACACTTTCTCAACCTTTGAAGCAATGCGTACTACAGTAATTATAATATTAGAAGACACAAGTACTACTTGCTAATAAATATATAAAATAAAATTAAATTAAAAATTCATTTTAGACATAGCAAATGTCATCATTATGCGTCTAAACCCCCAATGTTTGTGCCGGTCAGTAGTGCTTTTTAATGGTTTAAAATTAACCCGGGAGCAGCACTGGAAAGTAGTTATATGGTTAACAGTCCACATTAATCTTTTGAACACTCTGCATTAATTTAATCAATTAATACACTTCAATTTCCATTGCAGAACCTCAACTTCATTTAAATATTTTGAAATATGCATATTCATGACAGAAAACAATGAATCTAACTTGATCACAAGTAGATCGTTGAGAAATTGATCAAGACTTTGCAACCATTATGCATTAAATTAAACCATTATGTCAAAAGTTGTGACATTTTAATCATGCATATTTCCAAAAATCATCAAGGATGATTCATTTGAGATCTTTAAAAGAAAATGATGCAACATGGTTTAAACACATCTGGCAGAGACATGCAACTAAACAAATGACAGATATATTTAGACAGAAATGAATTGCTCATGAGAGGAAAGGTTTCACTTTCCATGTGTAATTCAAGGGAAAATTAGCATTGATGCTTTGATGTAGAGGAATGTTGAATCTGACAACAAAAACAACAAAGCACAAACAGCTAATTGGAACCCAACTTAACATATGTCAGATATGAATAAGTATTATATTAGATGCAAAACTTAAAGTCAATAACGTAAAATCACTGGGGCATTTCAAAAGAACAGTCGCATCTGTTGATGTTGATAAAGACTTTTGGTTGACACTTTTATCTACACTTATCTTTATTGTTATTTAAAATTATAGATGAAGTATTGCATCAGTCTGGTCAAACATGTGTCAGTAATGTTTTATAAATACAGGATTGACCAGCTTTAATTGCTGCCTTCATTCTTCTGGAAACATTTGACACAAGATCTTGGTAGGATGTAGGTGGTACTGCCTTTAGGAGATTCTGTCATTATACATTTTGCACAAACAGGACATATCAATCAAATGACACACGACTGCAGAACGGTATTGAGGGTGTGGAAATCTGACCTTGAGCTCATCCTGCAGGGTTCTGGGCTCATGTCAGGGCTTTTGCCAGCTATGACAGGTAATTAACATTTTCACAGAAACACTCTTTGGCACACAGGCAAGTATCAGAAATTACAGACTGCTTTTTTGGCAAACTTCTCGTAATATCTTCTAGTCGGGTATTATTGCAGTTATATGTCAATGGAGATATATGAAATTGTGCATGAGCTGTTTTATTTGTAATTTTGAAGCATTGGTGTTGTATACTTGCTATAAGGGAACAAGTGTTATGTTATCTGCTATCCACAACTTATTTTAAAAATAAGACAGGGTGAGCCACTTCAAACTGCTATACACAAAATTGACATTGGCTGTCTGCCACCACTATGTTCTGAATTTCTTAAAGCTGTGTTCTGAATTATGGTTAATTGTTTTTCTGTAAAAAAAAAAATAATAATAATAAATCTGATTTTTTTTTTTCCCACCCAACGGATGGTATTCTTCATATATGCTTTTATTATTATTATTATTATTATTATTATTATTATTATTATTAGTAGTAGTAGTAGTAGTAGTAGATCTCTGATAATAATAGCACAAGCTTCTGCCTGTACATACTTTTAAAACAGCACTCCCTTAGTTCAATCCAATTCAGAGTTTGACCTGTAAGGATTTGCAAGTATACTTAACAGAAAAAGCATTTGCCATAAATTACAAAAATAAATAAAAAACCTGTGCACGTACTGTACACGTACTGTACATGCACACAAAACATCATGTCACATACATATTCTTCACATCACCTTCTTTACTATAGAATTATTTCTGATGCGATATGTGCAAAGCTAGCAGCTGTAATTTAAATCACCCACTCCAGCTCCAAAATATCTTAGCATGATGATTCTAAAGAAGACTGACAGGCAATATGCACAAGATTCTGTCAACTTTAAAAAAGCAAGCCTACGGTACATATCGTCATACATGCAGTCACTGGGGAGAAATGTGGATTAAAGTCCTATAACCTTTTTTGTATTTTAAACAGAGTATTTACAATTCACATACCCCGTGTTCAGTGGGTAGTAATCATAGTACAGATTAAGGATTACACTGTATAACAGCAAATTATTGATGAAGTTATTACATACATAACAGATGTCAGCATTCAGTTCTTGGCAGGGATAGTTATTTTAAGAATGTAAGCTGAAAGACAGTGAAAGACAGTCCCTTGCATAAACAAGTGTTTGTTCAAAGAATTACATTTTCTAGGGCTTTTCCAGTTAGTTTGCCTAAAGGGTTTGAACAGGTAAATGGTGCAGGTTAGTAAATATCAAACTGGGGAAAATCACAAATTAGACAGCTACAGGAAAGGATGCCAAAACATTGCAGAAATTACTGAAAGAGGTTGGAAATATAATAATAAACACCTGCTATTGGCAACATAATGTAGAGCCACTTATTATCAGTCTTTAAAGCCCCTTTCACACTGGCATGCTCTACCTGGGTCAGGACCCAGTGTCATGCAGGTCGGCTACGCGATTTCACACTGCTTTTTATAAAGCTGGGTTTACCTGGGTGACAAATGCAAGTAAATGCACGTATCAATGCCTTGGGAGCAGCTTGCCACAAGCGCTTCAATCCATATTCTCTGGATTTAAACGTAGGCCCAAATGTTGATTAGAGCAAATGTTTCTTCATCTCTGCTGAAATCTGGCTCATGGTGTGTCTCAATCAACGAAAATATGGCTAAACAGAAATGTTCCTTGTGGAAGTGAAACCTTTACACAGGCATGGCTTTCTTATTTCATCGGTTTAAGAACGGCCGCCATGCATTTTGTCTTGCTCAACCCGGTGTTACGTGCTGAAAAGCCTCGCAGTGCTGAAAAGACTATACCTTGTAAAAATGGAAAAGACTGATTAACAAAACTTTTTACAATAAATAACACCAAAATCCAGTAAATGATGCAAAGAGCTTAAAAGCGAGCAACATGTTTAAAATAATTTGTGGCATTTAAAAAAAAAAAAAAAATTGAGTTTTGTAGCCTATTCTTTACACTTTTTTGTCTCGTTTTCTTTTTTTTATTTCTTTGTTGATTGTGATGTGACTAAGCCTTATACTTCCTATGTTGATAACTTTGACTGTGGACAAAATTGATACAAAAAGACTTAACAATATTTACTGAAAACTTTAATTTTCTGACCTAGTTTCTTTAATGTGTACGTGGATTGAGCAATACTCTATAATATTGAAAAATAAGTGAAACAACTGCAATTACAAGAAATATATACATCATCATTAAAGAAGGACATTACAAACTATGTAATAACACAACTGTCATTTTAAAAACTGTGAACATTTTTTTATATTTTCTTCAAATTCGAAGCATAGAAAGCCATGCTTAGAAGTCTACCTTAGCGCAAACTCCACCCCCTTATGTCTCGTAATATAATGGTAAGATGAGAGTATAACCAATCTAAAAACATAAAGCTTATATTTCAGAATGACCTGTACTTTCTTAGAATTGGCTTGAAATACCGTGACAAAAAGCCTTGTCTGCGCCATATTGAATAGTGTAGCCAATCAGATGTGATGGTGGTCCTTCCTGATTGGTTGATTCAGCCCTTAGGCTTTTCAGCCCATAACACTGGGTCAAAGCATGTCGACCCACAGGTGGGTCGCTAGGACCCAGGTATGTGGTTTCACACTACGCGGGATTGTGACCCAGGTAGCCAGAACCCGGGTAGGAGTGCCATTGTGAAAGGGGCTTAAGAGTTGATCAGATCTGGTGTCTATTCTAAGATGACTGAAAATAACTTGAAACAGGGAGATGCAGCTTTTATATATTACACAATATTGTGTGACCAGTAAAGGCATTTTACAAACAGGAGTTCCTTTTCAGGCACAATAACGAAAAAGCCCTACAAATATATATTCTGTTATAGAGTAGTTTGCTTTTAACAAGATATCTACTACCACACTAATTCTTAAATACAATTTTGAAGGATGACACAACATAAGAGGTAAAGAAATGAACAATGTGTATATGTCAACACATTATCCTATGTTACCACGCTAAGGGTACCTAAATAGTTTTGATACACTAACTATTCATCGAGTAAGATAAGATCTTATGTTTGGCAGCAATCAAATAATTATGGATATGTGCAGCTACATTATGACATTAAAACAACAGACACATTCTACAAGGTTTAAATAGCAGCATGTGAAAACCCTGAGAAGAGCTAAACAAGACAGCAATCACACAGAATAAGATATGACAGCTTCAATGTGATGTCTTTTATTGGGGCAAGAAACTAGGGAAGCTAAACTAAGGTCTTGCAGCATTAAAGTAGTTCATCTCGACTATGTCTATTAGTATCCTGTGCTACAGGCAGAGCAATGAATTAAGCCCATAATGAAGTGGAATTTAGACTGTATTGGGAATCAGCTCTAGCAAAGCCTTTGAAAACGAAGACAACCATATACACATGTCAATGCTTGCCAAGTCCAATAACTCAGTGTCGTTTCTCAGGATACTGATCTTTTGTTAGCAGTAAAATTGCAAGTGTGCATGACTTTTTTACATTTTACAAAGCATAAGCAGACCTTTAAAACATTATTGACAAGCAGGTTCTGTGTTGTTGCCACCACTCTCAAATGTGACATGTTCCGTGATTCAGTCCAGACTATAGACTAAAAAGCTAAACACTAACAGTGTTGGGCATGTTACTGAAAAAGTAACTTGTTACTTCAGAAAAAAAAAAAAGAAAAAAAACTAAATTTAATGTCCTTACATTACTTGTTATATTACCCCTTATATTTTTTTCTCTTGAAATTAAAATGTTTGTAGATACACACTTATGCATCAATTATACTGTAGTATTGTTCGTATGCATGCAACTTGAGTTCTTCAAAGCGTACATTCAGTTGAACTATTTTAAACGTTTTGTTTACAAATCTAAATAGTCTTTGTTGTATCGTATCAAAGGGAGCGTAGGTTACTGAAGAAGCTGTTATGTACCTGTCGAGATCTCTATTATGCCTTCATTAAGCTCTGTAATCAAGCCAGTTAATCCTGATCATGCTAATGCACCCAATGAAAGCTGTGTTCAGGGTTTCCTTGTGTTCAAGGAAAATAGCAGTTACGTCTTTTGGGACTGCCGTAAGCCAAGTTATTAATGTTTCCAGTTTGACAGCGGGTGCTGCTGACTGAAAACTGAACTGAAATGTACTTTGGCTTTAAAAAAAATTAAAGACCACCAATGTAGGTGCATGACAGAGAAAAGGTAATGAGACAAGCTTGTTAATTTTTTGCAGAAAGTAACTAATATTATTACTCCCATTAAAAAATGAACGAGTTATATTCGCTCGTTATTGACAAAAGTAATATTACAGTAACACGTTACTTAAGTAACGAGTTACCCCAACTCTGAATACTAATCTGATGGCATATGTTAGCTATGTGCCTACTTTTATAATATTAAGCCAATAGGCTAGTGTAGTTCATGTATTTATAGGAAACACCATTTCTTTATTTAAATAGACATAGGTAAGTCTACTCTACAGAACATCGTAATTTAAATATGAAATGCATCATTTTAGTAATCTTGAGTCATAAATACAGATCTGTAGTTCCTCTTTAAAAAATTACATCCACAAGAAAGGGTTGGCGAAGTGAAACACATGCTGTGTTCCGAACCATGTGCTGTCAGCCGACCGCTTCTTTTCACACTGCAGACCCTCCATCAGAGCTACAGCATCGGAGGACAACACAGCTCTGGGCAGCTTACAGGCAAGATCGCAGGCGCCCGGCCAGACTACAGGGGTTGTTGGTGCGTGGTCAGCCGAGGACACCCTGGCCAACATAAGCCCTCCCCCTCCCAGGCGGCGCTCGGCCAATTGTGCACTGCCCCCTGGGAGCTTCCGTCCACTGCATATACAGAATTTCAAAATGTGTACATTTTGGACCATATGCTAGCAACCCAAATACACTCAAATTGCCCCTTACCAAAACAGTAAAATTCAAGTAACTGTTACAAATGTGTATGGTTTCAGTCAATAATAATTACCATGTACTCCATTGTATGGGGAAAAAGAAAAAAAAAAACAGTTTACTGCAGGAGACATAATATATGGTTTTGGCTTTGACCTTATCTGGCATTTTACAGCATGTGGAATTGAAAGGGAGAAATTAAGGTCACATTTCTGAAGAATGTGAAACATTTTATGTTATGATTAACCTATTTGGTCCAAAAACCCACGTAATTATATTTATTGCTGAAGTGTTTCATCATTTTAGTTGAGTACTTGACCAGGAGGCGAAGCTGTAAGCAAACCTTTATCCACATCAGTATGGTGAATGACATTGTGGTCACAAAGTCAGTGCACCACACTGTTTTATTTCATTTTTAATATGAATAAAAATGCAATACAAGAACTTTCTCTGGAGTAGATGACAAATATACTGACAAAGCAGTGAACTCGTGCCCTGGCTTTACAGAATTTAGTGGTGTTGTTTTTATTCTTGTAATTTAGATGCCCTTGACAAAAATATTATTTATGAACATTGTTGGGAATCATTTCAAAAAGGAACTCACATATTTTGAGTATTTTAAAAGCTTAAGCTGTTGTAAAAAGTCCCTGATGATGCTACTAAAGTAATATTCAAATACATTTTTTTCTCTCTTTACTGCCCAAGATGGTATCAGTTGTTTTATTCATGATCAGTAGTTTCAAATGGCCAAAGATGAAGAACTGGAAGAGCGTGGATATCAATTTAGAAGGAAAATCATCTTGTGAGATGTGTTTTCCTTGTATTATGTACATGAGAAGCATAATATTATAGTATAACTCTGTGGAAACCTTAGCATAAGGGAAAAAAATAGGTTCATGGTCTCTGTAGTATTGGGGTGTGAAATGAGTATCTCATAAGAATCAGTTGAACCTCCTGATTTCCCACTTCTAAAGGAACATGAATGAACTAAAGTAATAATAAAAAAATATGAACTAGATTTCATTTCAAGGCCAGTTTTCTATAGAAGCTGGCTATCCCTTCTGTCAAATTCTAGTGTGCTGAAATAAAAAGCGAGCACTGGATTATATTTGTGATAAATATAAAGGACTTTTTATAAAAGTACCTTTCTCAGAAAATGTACATGTAATGTATTCCTATTTCTTTAGTTACATGTTTATCTTCCAAAATGTGTTATTTATAAAAATAAAAATGTTTTTAAAAAAATGTTGACAGACCTCTGATATAAATGCATGCACCTTAATGCAATGCATCTGGCACATCTAGGACAACATGGTCTCAGACAAAAAACACACTGGTTCTGAGGTCAGACATGAAACACAAACAACATGTATTACCATACTGTTTCAACTCACTTAGTCAAGAACAAGGAGGAACCTATTACTCGACTCTTGCTAACTGCATATACTATTAAAAAAAACAAAAACAATATCTAGCCTTTGTATAGGTACAAACAATAGAACAGTCAACACAGCCAAGATAATGTATAGTCTAATCATTAATCATGTAAAAGAAAAGGTAGTCCATGCAGAATTGCTGCAATAAAGACTTGCAACATTATTGAAGTGCAATAACATTGACACAGCCAATGTTGAGGTTAGTGTTATTGCATTTGGAATATTTATTTTTATATTCTACATTGTACAAGGATATCATGTGGGAGTGGGGGGTGGGGGTCTCTTGGCCTCTCCTGCTATAAAACACCCTAAAACCTTTACAGCCAATGTCTTCTAAAAACACAATTTTAAATCAATATTAGATTACAAGAATAGGACATCACGTACAGAGTAATGCATAATAAATATGTTTTATTATCATTTTTGATGCCTAATAAATGGCATCTTATCCATGTGTGTGTATGTATGTGTGTGTGTGTATGTATATATATATATATTTATATATATATATATATATATATATAGTAATTAACGATACAGTAAATGTTTCTTGCAAACATAATTAAATAGACTACAATGGAGATTTACAATTAGACAGCAAAATAAAGATTGCAATCATCTCCAAAACGCTTCATCAGCCTTTAATCTACTTGTATCTGCCTCTATTTTCGGGGTACAATTCAATACCACATTTATAATATGAATGGAACAGCATACAAGGGTTGGGGTTTGGGTCATCATAATAATGTGTGAAGGCAATGAATCTGCTAAGAAAAAGAATAAATCTGTTTTACGGAGTGTGTTTAAAATAGGTGTGTGAAGACATGGACCGGACCTGCAGTCCGACCCAGATTTAAAAACAATGTAGCCCTGTCATAAGGTTGTGTGTGTGTGTGTGTATGTATGTGAGACTACACACCAAATTAAATGTATAGGCTTCACACATTTCTCTTTCATTACCAGCACATGCAGGACCATATGCAGCACTTTAAGGCAAGGACACACAGTTCTCTAGAGCCATGAGCTCTAGTGCTTTGCTGTGGGATTTTTGTTGCACATATTTTACAAACATTTATTGTATTCTAACAACAGGGTTATTTTCTGTATTAGGTTTCATATTAATCAATACTCTTTTCTCTATTCCTGTTTATATGATTATAATGTATATCATTTGAATCCTTTCATTTATAACTTTAAAATGCTCAGTCAGAATTCCAAGGTATAACTACAAGAAACCAAACCAAGTATGCAAACATGAGAAATGTTAAAACAAAACATGTTTCAAAACCTTTGGGAAATAAACTCTGTAGAAATCAAGTGTGCCTGGCCCAGTGAGAATCAATTACAGAATGACAGTATTCCAATGGGGTTGAACTGTGCTTGATTTAAACAGTGAAAAACAATCACTTGTCATAACTGGCACTTTGCTTTGAATTTAGAAATACTGGAGTTTACAAAAACTACAAAGCTGCATACAATATTGCTATAACCATGCTTCAATTTGGGTATACAGTACAACTACTATCCTGAGATAAAAAGATAAAAAAAAATAAGAGGCCTGTACTTAATTTTACATATAAAATGCTCCTCAGAACTGCACAGTGAATATTTTCAAGCAAACTAGCTGACAAAAAAAAGTGTCATCAGAGAGATGGTTTAGCAAAAAAAACAAAAAAAAAACATCTTTACAATTTATGTGTCACACAAAGGTTTCTACAAGCAATCCTTTCTTCTCACAGCTCAATTCCCTTGTGGAATAGCTACAAGTCCCGTAGGGAAGACTATTTTCAGATCAGAACTAAGGGATTGTCCTTAAATCACTTATGACAGCATGGTACATTTAACAACATAATAGATTAATAAAAAGAGACAAGATAATTAAAATCTCATTACCAGTCAGATTTGTGAATAGCATAGTGTGTCAAAAGGGTTCAACTATGAAGTTGATTGGGCTATCCTTATGTTTATCCATAAAGCAAACTCTTATTTACTTTACCTTCTTGTGAATTTTAACTGGTAAACGTGAAGGTATTTCATATGCATTATGCACCATGTGACAACAATGGTGGAAGCTTGTGTTTTGCATCCTTCTCCTTCTCAAGGCTGTGGTTTGGGGTTTAACTCTATGGCTCTGTTGAATGCAGGTCAATATGGGTAGGGGTACATTCAGCTATGTGGTTTAGAGTACTTCCATGAAATTACATGCAAGGGACAAGTAGCCTTTCATTGCACTTCTTTTGCTAATGAAAGCCTAGTTAGCAAACCGTATTGATAAATGTTTGAGTATAAATGATTTTGAGAAAAAAAAGAACCATCTTATTGCCATTAAGCTCTGTTCAACGGTGAACATATTTTCTAAGGAAATGACTAATAAGATTATACCGTAATGCAGACAGTGCAATTAAGGTTAAACTTATAGCAGTTGCCATGAAAGAGTAACTTGCACTAATGAGCATATGAATTTTTTGCCAGTGCATTTATAGAGGCCATTTATACTGTAGGTGGAAAGTTATAGATAGATAGATAGATAAATAAATAAACAGATAGATAGATAGATAGATAGATAGATAGATAGATAGATAGATAGATAGATAGATAGATAGATAGATAGAGATACACACACACACACAGCGGTCACGCTACCTTTTCTGTTCATGCGTTCCTAAAACGCACATGCCCAAAATTTTGCGACCATCCATCAGATACTAAACGATCAGTTGTTAACACAAAAGCTAATGAACTCCAGGGATGTGCACTTTGGTTGAGAACCAAAATGGTGAGTTTTTTTCCCCCTTCACATTACAATGCCATGTCCACGTTTGTTTTATTTAAAGTGTTTAAAGTTAAATTTCAGTTTTCGTTTGCTTCTTCAGCTACAAAAAGGCACAAGTAAACCTCATGTTATTACTTTATGAAAATGTGTCAATGGCCACTGTTTACTGTGAAGAAATGGCGATGGCAAGCAATGAAAAAAAAAAATAAAATGCATTGTCAACTTTATGTACTATTTATTTCAGGAATAAACAAAACGACGTTTAACTTGAACTGCTATTTGGCATTGTTTGTTTTGTGGGTAAAGTAAGTCCTACACAACAACTTCTTTACTCCTGGGATATTTTTCTATTTTAACGTGTTACATATTGTAGGGTCTTGCTATAAATAAAGGCGCACACACACACAGAGACCACGGCCACGCCCCATCTCTCCTGCTTTCAGAGCAATATAATGGCTTTTATTACTTTTTGTAAAACGAACGAACTTCCGAATGAATATTTAAATTATGAGCGAATATCCGAACATGAAAATCCTGTGTTCGTCCCAGCACTAATTTCGGTACATTTTTATGAACGTTTAAAACTCTATGCTATATCGTAGTTTAAACAATCTCTGTCTGTGTATAGATAAACATACAAACACAGAGACAATTTTCTTTATGCTGTATACTAACAGTAGCCCGTTCGCATGACAACAGGATGGTATTCTAAAAACTGTTTGTTGCCTTCATCTACGTGTGTTTTCATATTTTTCTACATTCCAATAACAGCAACAGCATCATCGTGTCTGTGACTTTTAAGCAAAGATTCTTGGAAATCTGTACATCCGCATTTGCCCAGCAGCTTTTTCACACACACCGTACAGTGCATCTTGCCATCTCGATAAACAAGCCACCGGTACTTCATCTCCCATTCAGAATTATAAGAACAACTGCTTTGGTCACTGTAGTTCTCGTACAGTCAGAAGTAGATTGCTGAGATGCAGATGGGTGATCTTCATGAGAATCCACAGAAGATGCTGACTGCTTAGCAAAAAAACCTCCGATTGACAACTGCTTCG
Organism: Acipenser oxyrinchus oxyrinchus; assembly: GCA_030684275.1. Taxonomy (NCBI): domain Eukaryota; kingdom Metazoa; phylum Chordata; class Actinopteri; order Acipenseriformes; family Acipenseridae; genus Acipenser; species Acipenser oxyrinchus. The sequence goes on along the minus strand of CM060256.1, from coordinate 20,310,434 downwards.
CCATATTGTCACAGACACTGGTCTGGTGCCTCCTGGATACCCAGGTCACAATCTCACGCAGTTAACCCGGGTCCCAGCAAGCCACCTGGATGTGGGTTAACAAGCTTTGACCCGGGTTGAGCGCGACAAAATGCTTGCCGGCCGTTCATGAGCCGACACAATAACAAACAGCCACGCCTGCGTGAAGGTTTCACTTCCGCAAGGAACATTACTCTTTAGCCATATTTTTGTTGATTGAGACACAGCGTGAGCCACATTGCAGCAGGGATGTAGAAACATTTGCTTTGATCAACATTTGGGCACATGTTCAATCCAGAGAAGCTTGGATGTAGTAGTAATAATAATAATAATAATAATAATAATAATAATAATAATAATAATAATAATAATATCTATTTTTATATAGCGCCTTTCATAGTGGACCACCATCACAAAGTGCTTTACAGAGGTAGACTGTGAACTGTGCATGATATGCAGTCACTTACAATAGGACATCGATTTCACATCTCATCACAAGGAGGTTAAGTGACTTGCTCAGGGTCACACAGTGAGTCAATCAGTGGCAGAGGTGGGATTTGAACCGGTGACCTTCTGGTTACAAGCCCTGGACTTTAATCACTGGACCACACTGTGGTTAAATAATCAGTAACAAGCTGCTTCCGAGGCATTGATACACGTATTGTGCACTTGCATCTGTCAACCAGGTCAACCCTGCTTTATCAAAAGCAGTATGAAATCGCGTACCCGACCTGCATGACACCGGGTCCTGACCTGGGTAGGTTCTGACCTGGGTAGAGCATGCCACTGTGAAAGGGTCTTAAAAGTAAATATCCTTCTTAATACTGCTGCATAAGCCAAATATGAAGCTTACTGCTGCCACCTACAGGACTGGAGTGTACCTTAAATCAATGCTGTTTTATTCCAAAACCTTTTTTTTTTTTTTTTTGTTTTAAACAAGCAAGTATTTTAATCATTTTGCTGCAGTGCAATAGATTACCACGAATATGCATGTATGCATCCCTTTCCCATTCTGTGTCACATGAACAAGTGGATTTACGCGACCTCTGCTAGATAGATAGACATTATATATATATATATATATATATATATATATATATATATATATATATATATATATATATATATATATATATATATACACACACACACACACACACACACACACCCCTTTATTTCTGTTCATTAACACAGAATTACAGGCATGGCAGTTCTTAAATTGTAAGGTATTATCATGCTTTATAATGATTGTTCAGAAAATAAAAATAACATTCATGAAAAGATGTTTTTGATAATATGATATGTAACCCTACAGGCAGATATTTATCAACATCTAGACAAAGTGAAAAACAAGGAAGTAAACATCACTAATTTATTTAAACATGTTTCAGATCGTCACCCCAATCTCTTTGCCGAAGCTTACTTTTTTCTTTTACTGTAGTTTTGTAAGTTTTTAGTTTGTAGATTGCGGTATGTCATCATTACCACAGGTTATGTTTTTTGTCAAGACACACAGGCCAAGAGTAAAATAAGTTTATATTTTTTAAACAGCGATAAAATAAGCTCAAAAGCAGCTCATTCCGACACCGCTCCATTGACTGTCAATAGAAAATCTTCTCCAAATCTCTCTATATCCCATAACCCTTTGCGTGTCGCGTGACGGAGGTCCCCATAGGGAATAAGTGGAGTTGAGTATCTGTGTACAGAATATCTTTGATGTAAGTGTATCGATATAAACAAGCTTAAATATGGACAGCTATATCGCAACAGTATCGGTCTTGTACTGGTGTTGAAAAGTGAGTTTCGTATCACTATATGGTATCGTAGCAGTATATTCTAAACAGAAACTAATTTAACCAGTATCATTCCTATACAAGTGTGAACAGGGATTTAGATGCCTGTGGTTTTATGATAAGGTTAAGGTCCCCTTATTTTTTGGGAGCAGACTAACCTTCACATTACCATAGCTACAGGACACACTGTGAGATCAATCATGTGTGCAATAAAGCATGTTGGGCCACAAACAATAACAGCAGTGGGTCCACTTCTAAACGGTATCAGAGATGAACTGTAAATAAGTTAACTGTAAACAATTTATAAGCAACATATTTAGCCCTGTCTAAGAATTCAAATCCCTCAAACACATTTATATGTTTTGCTTGATGTACTGTTAGAATTTGTTGTTTCCTCGTGGGTGTTACTGTCACGTTACAAAGGAGTACTGGGACTTGGCTTGAAAAACAAGGTCCTTCAGTCTAACTGACAGGGGAAAAAAACATATGGCCAACAATCATTAAGGAAAAGAATGCTTAGAACGATAGATTAAAAAAAATGTAACTCAGTTTATTGAACAGGTACATTTTCAAGTCAGATGAGAATTGCCTTGATTTAAGTCACTAGAAATGTCTTCTCAGACAGTTATTCTTTTTGAACTTCTACTGAGCTGTGGTGCTGGAGGAAACAGATGGATGTGTTTTGTTCAGTATGGCTAGTCTATTAACATATTGCTATTGTATAATAGCAGGTTATGCTTACCATATTGTAATTTCCATTGATTTAAGTACCAGGTTTCCAATTCAGTAGTGAACTGTATAGTACAGGACATTTTTTTATTTATTTAATTTTTATTATGTTGTTAATTTTTTTTTTTTTTAAATTGGTAATGTATGCTGCAGGGTATTTCGTTTTCTAAAAGCTAGTTCCATAAGCTGTATCACAGTTCCTTACTCTTTATAGCATAACTGTGGTCTTTCAGCAAGGTTTTGTAACGCTGTTCTCTGTCACTATATTCCAGCTCATAGTGTATTCAAATCACACTTGACTTCAAATGGAAGTGGTGTGTTCTGGTTAATTCTAACAAAAACATACACAGGTGTGAATGGCAATGGTCTGATAACTGATTGACAGTGTCACTTAACCACCTGCTTCCCCTGGCTCCAAAAATATACCAGAGGTCAACTCACTTTGTGTGTTTACACTTACAACTCGCATCTGAACTGGCTCAGAGTCGATCAGATTAGAAGACTGAAAAGCCACCTGTTTATACTTGATCACAGACCTGAGCCTGCTTTGGCACAGTATGTGTGCATATAGCCCCTGACCTGTAGTGTGTGCCCGATGACGTCATATCGACCAACCCTTGAGTCAAGACATTTCCCCTCCTCAAAACACAGAGGCGGAAGTGTTTAAATCAACAACAAGCCTGTCATTTGTGTCACTTGTGTATTTCTACTTCATGGTCGTTCTGTGCCAATTAAGATTAAATTTTGCCTTCAGAAAAGTACACATTTCTCCCATTCACTTGCTAGGTCACTCCATATCTCCAAACATCAGAGAGATATTTTGTTTAGCAAATAGATAAGTTTACAGCAGATGAATTTCACAGTATTTTTAAGCACAAATATAATAGCCTAAATTTGAACACTCACTGACGAAGCTGATTACTTATTCTTCCAGAAGTAATGGTCGGGTGTAACAGGGACACGAGGTTATATTTGCACCGGGCCATTTTGTTAACAAGCCTGATGATGTTGTCCAGGCTTTACTGTGAAACTGACTGTAACCAGGGAGGGTGTGAGCGCATGCTACTGGACTGGAGAATAAAAGCACTGGAGTTTAATTATGAAAACGCAAGTGCAAGCAAAAAGTAAAAAAAAGATTTGCCTGTCGTCAGACATGTCACGTTAATACAAAACGCATTCATTTACTGCGTATTGGTATTGCGTCTGGTCTGGGAAGGGGGACACACGGGCGCGTTAAGAGAAATTCAGCGGGACATTTTTTATTTCAGGGGGGCATTGGCGCAATGGTGCGGCCTAGCTTGAACACTGCTGTAGAAGACTTATGGAAAATATTGCACCTTAATCCACTGTTAAGAAAACAATGATAAAGAACTACCTTCCATGTGACTTAATATGGAGGACTGTCATATTCGACAAACTAATTTTAGCAAGTGAATAGTCATTTTTTTATTTTAAATTCAATGGATATACAGAACGGGAAACCACCTGTACAATTATTTTGCAGGCTGAAGAAGCTGGAGGGTTAAAAATATGTCAACCCTGCTCCATTAACTATTTGGAGACAACATACAATATGTTCCCCTTGCAGCCAATATTATTCCCATCTGTTAGTTTTAGAAAAATCAGGATATGGCACAAACAAGTGTCATGCTATACATGGAAATAACTTAAGTGAACAAAACAAGAACATGTGTTACTTAAAAGGAACAACGATGCTGGGGTAGAAACTTAGTGAACATGTTGTTTTTTGTTGTTGTTGTTGTTGTTGTTGTTGTTGTTGTCCATGCCTTTACATGTAGCACACAATACTATCTATTTTCAGATCAAATAGCCTCTACAGGAACACAACTACGAAGTCAACTTGTATGCTTTAAATTCACTCCAGTGTATTAAAATCTGGTTAAAAGGTTTCTCAGTTACCTGCCAATAGACTTCTAATCCATCTCAACAGTAAGGTACAAGCTTTAACTTATTTTACATGGTGACTGAAACACTAACATAATTGCCAGATCTGCTTCAATTAGCTGATAAATGAAGATTTAGCCAGGCATGAAAACAGCCAAATGTTGAACATCTGTAGTCTTTTTTTTTTCCTAACTATACAAGAAGTAAGCCTGTTTCCAAACCACTAGAGCCAAAATATTCTGAACAAGCCTGTGTTGGAAACAAATGGAACACCTTTTACTCTTACAAACTGTGAGAATGATCATAATACACCAGGTGTTTTTTAATATCTGCTGCTTGGTTTATTTAATTTTTTTCACACCGGCTTACAGAAAGTTTATTTTACTGTAAGCCTATCTGACTGTTTTTTGAGTTTTTGAAGTAGGAGATATATTTTCATATAATTAGTTATTACCTCTGCTTATCAAAACAACACGTTTGCTGGTATTTTGTTTTGTGCTTTAAAAAAAAAGTAGAAACTGTTTGATAGATCTGGCAGGGTACAGCAAACTAGCCTTTAAAAGAAAACCTTAAAACCTTAAAAACACTTTCAGCTCTTAGCTGCAGTGCATGCTGTCTTTTTCATTTTCTCCCCCTCTAAACATATATTGTAAATGATAACGTACCTTTAAAAAAAACTATAATTATTGTGACTTCCAGGTTACAGGTACCACAGTACACTGACTGGTCCAAAAAATATTCAGAATGGCCTGAACAGTGGGTAGGACCACAGCTCCTGGTGAGTTATTTAAATAGACATTGGTGTGTTTTGTCAAGCTTTCTGTGATTTGGTATCTAGAATGTTGTTGGCTTGTCACAACACATTGCACACACCTGCAGAGTTTGATACTTCATGACCCACTTGACTGAAGTTGTGCTTTTAGGTGGTGGTTTTTTGCAAATGTTGCCTTCAAGAAACTCTGAGGAACACACTGGTCAATGCAGCCTGAAGCTTGCTGTACGGGCATCCACTATCATTTCCCTTATTGAGATCCCTCTGTTTTCCCATGATTGTTGTTGATCAACACTCAAGCTGCTTATAGAGATCAAGTGAATCACATGGCACATCATGTGACCATATAAAATTGCATGGGATTTTATAATTTTACTAACAATCCTTTATTTTTTTGGTAAAACTATACACATACTGTATATACATAAAATGCCTGCTATCCAGGCTACTGTTCTTTTTGTGTAGTACTTCATATGTGCTACTTGTTTTGTTCTGTTACTTTTAGGTGTCAGCAGGACAAAGACAGACTTACTCATTGACCCAACAGAGGAGAACTACAGCATTATTAGAGAGTCTTACTTCAGAGAAAGCTGGAATGCTGAAGAGTAGGTTCAGGATACAGGGACAGAAAGTGATTCCCCACTGCATGCACCTGCAGTGTTCTTAAAGGAAAGCTACTACTATGTTTCTATTTATTTATTTCCTAATTAAATACAGTTAGCTACAGAAGTTCTTTGCAGAATTTGCTTGTTGGAATTATATATGCTCAAAACCAAGTCGTGTTGTTTAGTTAACGATCTGTGCATTAAATTTAACACACTATTAGGAGAATATGTTTAGAACGGGCAATATTATCTACTGAATTTCATTTAATTAAAGCATGCTACAACAGTCAGTACTTCAAAAATATCTAAGATTCTAATCTAAAATTACTCCAATGTATTTACAGTATGAAAGTTATAATCCTAACTGGTAATTAATTAAATAAAAAAATTATACAAGTATTTTTAAATCACTACATGATGCATAAAAGCTGGACAAAACAGCAGCCATAAACAACCACTGCGACTTCCCGTGGAATTAAAACAATCATTGAGTTTAATGCAAAGTGAATGCTGGCTGCCTTTTGTGCGTGGCCATTACTCTGCAGCAAAGAAATTGCCATTGAATTCTGATTATATTGCCTTAATAAAAAGTAATGAAAGTGGCTCATGCTCTAGTAGCTTCCTTTTAAACGATACACAGCAGTGAACTTGCAAAGGCCACAATGCTGCAGAGCTGATTGAGGATGGCACATCATCTGAGAAAGGCTGCACTAGACTGTCATGGTGGATGGTTGTGCCGATATTGGCTAGATTACTTGCAAAGGCTTTTGCTAAACACTCTCGACACAGAGTTCTTCAGCTCCACTTAGAGTAAGAATTGACTTTTAAGACTCACCATCGATCCGACTAACAAGTTCTTCCAAAGCTTTCACTTTCCTCTGAATTCCAGGCTGGGCGAAGGTGTAGTTGTCCTTGGAAACGTAAATAGAGAAACAGAATTTGAAACATGCATAACTTTTATACATTTAATTTATTTACTACTTAAGGCAAACATAAATGCATTTCCCCCCTTGAAACAATTTCAATTACTGAAAAACAAATTCTAACTTTTAAAAAAAAATGTTATGGGTTCTTCACTCAGCACCATGGTGTTAACCCTTTTCCTTTACAGCCAAGTGTTTATCAATAGATGTCACCCCACAGCCAAGCATTTTATGGCCGGTTTTACCACACTGTCTTTAAAGTGTTATAACACATAGTGCTCACCCGTTATAACACACCTCGTTATAGTGCAGAATTGGTTATAACACGGTAGGGTCTTGGCTCCCATTTACTCCATAATGCCATTACAGTAGTCCTTTTATACTTGTTATAAGGCAGAACACAAAATAGCACGGTCTTGTAACTACAGAGAAAGCTCCCCACAACAGCGATATAAAGAGTGAGCATTGTATATATGCCCAGACCCTTGCCAGAACAAGCTACTGCATTTTCATTCTTACAAAACATTTGTTTTGTAAGATCACAAAATATACAAAAAATATTAACAGGTTGCATAACACTGTATAAAACTGCCAAAAGTTTGTACATCAAAACTATAAAAATGTTTTTTGCATATTTCAATATAACAATCTCAAGGCTCTGCCTATATTTTAACCTGTTCATGTTTTTTTTATACACTGCTGGTCCTGTAGAATACAGTATCTGGGGTTTGTTGGTTATACATCTGCCCAGGAATCTGAATTCATTAACTCCTGTAGCACTTTCTCATCAGTTTGCAAATGCCATGGCGGTTATTATAACACTAACTTAAAATAATAGATGAATGCATCAATAAATAAGCTTCTATATAAAACCTAGCATCACCCGCGATTTTCTAACCATTCAGCAATGCAGTGAAACAATACATTTCTAGACGTATAAAAGAAACAAAACGGAAATATACATATTTATAAAATACATTATCCCCTACTTCCTACATTTTATTAATACATATGGCAGTTCATAATATAAAGAGATGTATGTATGGGTCAGAATATATGAATTATTTATATTTATTTTGTATATACTGTATATGTGTTTGTTTAGCATTTTTATTGCCTGTAACTTATACTTTTAGATTTTGTTGAATTTCTGTAAGTCGCTTTGGATAAAAGCGTCTGCTAAATAATAATAATAATATTAATGTTGGTTTTAGGCAGTAATACATGAGTGTCACAGTCTACAACCTATGTTCAAACCAAAGCTTCTGTATTTAATTCAAACTTATACACCACAAACACACTGCAGCAATGTAACATTAGTATACATAGACACAACAGGAGTTGACATCACCAAAACACTTACATTAACAACAATAAAACATGGGACTGTTTGTATATTAAAAAAAATAAATAAAAAAAATCTACAAACACATTCATTCAAAAACAACAGACTGATTATTCACTAAAAATAAATGTTTAGAATACGGTTGTGGTACCAAATATATCTTTCTCCTTTCATATTCTTTTAAAATTGTTCTGAATTGCACATATTTGATTTGATGTCATTTGTAGGTCACCCTAAATGAAACATTTTTATAATAAATGGCCAATTCTACACCATCACACCTATTAATGAATATAAACAAACAAATGGAATTAAAAATGTTCAAATTTGTAAAAAATAAATCGCTTTTGTTTTGGCTGTAGTTCTCATACGAAACTTATTTACAAGTAACATTTAAGCTTGAACGGATCTGGAAAAATATTTTTTGCCACCTAGATAAAAAATAAATAAATAAATAAATAAACCAACAATAACCTTTCAGTGGACTAGTTAGTAAGCCGACTAGATGTAGATCAAAGCAGAAACAACAGAGAATGATAAAGGAAACATCACTGGATAATAGAAGAGACAGTAAATACACATACAATGTAGATGTTATAAAATAAGGCTGTCATTTTAGCTCAAATGTTTAACATTTCTCATCTCCAGTATTTACTGATAAAAGTAATAAAAAAACACTATACAAGTGTTTAAAAAAAATACCTACTCACTGTGATCTCAACATGACAATACCCGTAAATCTATCATTTTAACCACATTATTTATTATTATTATTTGTTATTTTAGCAGACGCCTTTATCCAAGGCGACTTACTAGGGTGTGTGAACTATGCATCAGCTGCAGAGTCTCACCCGAAAGACGGAGCACAAGGAGGTTAAGTGACTTACTCAGGGTCACACAATGAGTCAGTGGCTGATGTGGGATTTGAACTGGGGACTTCCTGGTTACAAGCCCGTTTCTTTAACCACTGGACCACACAGCCTCCTTGTATAGGCTTTTCTAACTTACAAACTGCTTACACTGTCAGTATAAGGCGTCGGTATTCCTTAATTGTTTTACTAAAGGGTCAACTTATTATTTAGTTATTCTACTCTAGTTTGTAGCAGTGCAAATAATTTTCAATATTTGTTTTTTTTTTCAATTTTTTTTTTTTATTTGACCAAAATATTGTTTGCTGTTTTTTTTCAGAATACAATGCACACTTTCTTTGGGATAATTCCTGAGTGGTGAATATGTGTTGCGTGTTACCTACAACTTGTGTGTATAGAATTATATAGTAAACTACAGTATTTTTTATGTCAATGCCAGGCAACTATTCATTAAACTCTCTACTGGTCATGATGCATCCTATGAAGAAAAGAAATATTATTCAATCAATAACTCAACCAAGACAAAGGTCACTTAAATTAAAACACCTAAGCAGATCATAGATCTACATAATATTAAATACCATCACATTTACATCCAACAACAGTCACTAGTACCCCACTATCCATCTCACAAGATTAAGATATGTTTATACAATTTCCATTTGTACCAACAAATTGGAATAAATCAAGCACAACATTTTATTAAAAAAACACAGTGGTGTACTGCACAATGCACAACATGTTTAAAAAGAGTAATTGTTTATATTTTTGTTCTTATTTATTTATATTACCCTCCACTAAGTGATCTAGCCTACATTACTATTTTCCTAAAACTTCTCAGCGGAAGGGTACCTGATGAATCATTACAGGTGCAACATAAATCTAAGTTTTCAAATGTTTAAAGAAAATGAGAAAAATACTTTTCTAAATAGCGAATAGTCCACTCGCCATGAAGGATTTACTGTGCGTTAGCAGACCTTGATTTTGGATCGTGCTCTGCTCTTCGCTCGGGAGCATAACTCCTGTTGCTGTCTACTACCATCATCGATGGGCACTATTGTTTAAATATACATTTTATCACAATGGCAAAAGCTGTTATCTAGAATGCAAGTGTGACGTACCTACATAAGGTAGGACAGGCAGATACTTCTTTAATTTCCCAGATTCTTACAATTATGAAAAAAAAGTATGTCCCTTCCAAGTTTCAGCATGATTGGAACCAGCTGTAGATAAATCTGAAGATAAATGCAAAAATACAACTCCACTATATACACCACTGTACAACTCCACGGATCATGCCACCACAATAATAATCCGAATTTCATCATCCACTCTGACATTGTAGCCAATAACAATAAAACAAAAAATAGGCAGTTATCTGATAATAGACTTAAAAAATCATAATCTCTGTTCAGTACTTCACATGCTTACCGCATCTCCTACCACAGAAGGTCACAGTAGTGCCCATGATGGTAATAACTGCATTTTGCTGGTTACGTGTAGAAAAGAAACGTATAACACATTATATTCTTAACTTAAAACAAATCTGAAGGCCATAGTGAAAGGTCTACATGATAATTAATTTGTGACAGACCCCCTCCCCCTCCCACCTTCACGCTCATGTATTTTGTTGGTTTATCTTTCTGCAACAACCTTTTTTTCAAAGCACTTAGTTGTTTTTTGTACTTTAAAACAGCCTGATAGCTTGCACTCCTACAGGGAAGGCTAAAATGGGAAAACCTGAAAAGGCAGGCATCTTATGCAGCCAACAGATTGAGAAAATCAGTGGGATGAAACGGAAAAGTACACCTGTCAATAACGGCAAAAATACCAGCAGTCAGTCAGAAAAAAAAACTGTTCTTCCTATCATGCTGTGACAGCGAAAGGTTTCCTCAAAGGAATCTCTGATTAAAATTAATTGGCAGGAGCAAGCTAACAGAGATAGCCTAATAAACAGGGAATATTAGATAACATGCCTAGTATCAGGCTGATGCCACTTTCTATTTCCTGAGAATTTCACAGAAATGATTTACTCCGTCTATGCTTTTTATAAATATTGTTGTGGATCGTTCTAAAGGATGTCAAATATGTTCTACATAACCTTTCCTTGTTTTACAGAACATGTGGATTGTTTTAAGTTGTGTGCCTCAAGGGTCAGTACAGAGTACAGTGCTAGTTTATGTACATTATGTTAAAATGGATATATTTAATCCTGGCATTCTTTTAATGGTATTATCAAATACCATACATCTAAAAAAAAGAAGCTGTGGGGACTGTGGGGGTAACATTTAGACTATTCCCCTTGTCATTTTGGACATTTGAAGCACTGCATATAAGTTTTGAAAACAAATATTGAACACATTTTTGATGGTTGAACAAGAAAAGTAATTTTTTTGATTAAGAATATGACAAAAGTATAAAGTGCTTTAAACCATGACTGTGATTAATAGGAGATGTTTATTTTAATAATCTTTACAGCAGCATATCTAAATACTGCCAAACTTTAACTATGTGTTAAATCTGCTGGTGTTTATTAACCCCTTTAACAAAACACTAAATACAAATAAAAAATACAGTGAAAGGTCTGCAAAACCTTGTGGTAGCTTTATTAAGACATGCCACTGTTTAGATCATTAAAAAGGACCCCCTGAAATGTACTGTATTCAGCCATGCTGTATATCGATTAAGATTCCCATCCTTAACCAAGAAGTGGGAATAACAATAACCAAATATGTAGGCCTATATGATGTATCACTATGCCAGAGGTCCTATTAGTATTCTTTGAAAGATGTGTAGGAAATAGACCAAGCGAATGAACACAGTTCAGTGCTTCATACACACTGGAATAGTTTTCCAAGTGTAACCTGCCATTGACATACACAATATTCAAGGACAGTGCCAACTCATGTCACAGAGCTTCAGATCACCTGGGATTCAGCACTACTAAAGTATAGAAGACAAAGCTCACTTAATCCAAACAATATAGTAGATGGATGAATACCACTGTTAGTGAATTGTTTTAAAATGCACAGTACATTTTCACCCTGGCAGTTATGTCAATAAACCATTTCATATTAGAGAAAGGGCCTGTTTGCCAAATCTAATTGTTGAACTACTTTTGTGTTATTCAATTTAATTTCATTTCTGCAAAAACACAAGTAAATCTATATAAAATCTTCACTGAGATCAAAGACAAATTATGAAATATAACTGCAGGTTTAGTAATAAAGAAAACAACTTTATGGGCTAATAGAAGATGTGTAATAACTGCTTAAATAATAATTGTATTCTGCATTAAAGAATATCGACTTATAATTCAAGACGAAAAAGAACGAAATGGACATTTTTTTTTTTTTTTTTTTTTTTCCAAGCTAGCACTATATGAACAATATGCAATTTCCTTGTATGGCTGTTTCGACAGATAGAAATGTGTTTCTATTATCATGACCTTGGTACAAGCTAATTATGTTTGGGACGCAAGGGAAAGAGCATTTCCCCCCTAATGATTTATAAACAATTTTAACAGCACTGAACTCTATTATGACCTTAATTAGTTTGTGATCCTTCAGCAAACCACCCAGCCTCTGGAGCCTCTAACTGCATAATGTAAAAGGATGCAGGAGCATTACTGTTAATCTTTCCGAGGCATTTTTAAGCTCTATTTTCACACAGATAGGAAGCCTCATAATTCTAGCAGTGCTGCATGCAGATACCCAGTCCTCCATTTCTCAACTGAAAACATATATGTTCCTGTTTATTTGGAATCCACGAGAGAAATCTCTAATGTCATTCCATCAAGAAGTGCTAGCATCACATTTACAGCCCAATTAAGAATCTTGCATGGGTTTTGATGAATATGATGCACAATACTTATCAGACATTTACCCTGAAGTAAATCCAAACAGTTATTGGAAAGTAATCAAAGGCAACACCAATATTAAAAAAGGCCACTATTTACATGGAAAGCGACAGTGCATGTAGTTGTAGCAGTACAAGTGTAGTTGTAAGCGCATTTCCTTACATATGATCAGTACAATGATGTTAGACTGTAGTGTCAGGGACCTTCGACTCAACGTGAGCGGCCCTTGTTTTCATGTATTTGTATGTATTGCGTCATTCAGGTTTCTGATTTTTCACTATATATCACCTGTGAGACTGCAACCCCAATGGAAATAGCCCAGCGTCACGAAAGGGGGGTCCAGACCCATAGGCTATGTCATGTCATATGTTATAATGCCAATGCCAATGCTCAGAAGATGCTCTTCAAGTCAAGTGGAGCTGGGCATAACACAGCCTGAAGAGGCACTGTATAAATTTGGTCTTGGAGAAACTGCAAAAGAAAGAGCTTCTTGGTACCAACTCCTCCAGGATCAGGGTTGAGAAGGCTGTTGGTCTTGGAAGTTGCCAGCTAGCTCTGAAGGAGAAGCAGTCACTGCAAAGTGGGGTGTGCATAGCAGCTGGGGGGACAGTGGGAGACAGTGGCAACACCATAATTGTCACAGCTACTGCCAGCACCACAAACATAGACATATAGACCTTTTGGAATTCCATCATACCAGTGGAATTTCACAGCGTCACATCATCTAGCCCAAACAGCTGTCAGCCCATTGTAGCCATGGTGACCCAGTAAATCTCAGTGAAAGAATAGGAAGTATAATATCCAGTTTTAGATCCCCCTTTGCACTTGCCAGTTGAAGTACAGTTTTAGCTGCAGTCAGCTGTAAAGATATTTCCAGTTAGTTAATCTGTTAAACTCAAAGCCTTTACTGCCACAGTGAATAATGGACCACACAGCACAAGGAAAAATACACACACACATAAACTATATTATGTTTTTGTGGCAATGGTGGGTACATTTTAAATTAGTATATTTTTATAGTTTTAATTTAACCAAATAAGAATCACTCCATGCAAAGAAAAGTGACCCCGATTTATAAAGCTGCAACTTTTTATAAAAGGAACGGGAAAGGTTACTAGTAAGAAATAACTTGAACAATGGTTTATTCCACCAATTGTATCTTACCACTGTGGTTTTGTGACTGTGTTTTCCTTTCACATAAAGTTCATCAATATGGATCCTGGAGTTAGCAACATCGACAATTAGAGAAACAATGTAATAACCTTGCATAACAAACAACACCTGTTCTGAATGAACAAATCAAAGACTGGGCCTTTAGATCACACCTCACACAATGACAAACTAAAACAAAAGCAATGCAATTGAGTATACGCTAGAAAATTAAGCTGAAGTAACCATTAAAAGTAATGACTGATATCACACTGGCAAGTTAAGTCTATGTAACCTTTAAAAGAGATTACATTTGTCAAGCGTGAACCGTGTATTAAATAAGCAGAAAGGACTCCCTACCAAGATGAGATAGACTGGAAAAGAGAGAAGCCTATGCTTTTACTGTATGCAGTGTACCACTCACAGCAGGCCTAACAAAGGGTTTGAAGAAACAATTTGTAGGAAGAAAAGAAAGAACATAAATTATATTTTATTCTATTTAAGGCTCTCAATTAACAAGATGGTGTGTTGCTCTAATGGTTGAAACATCAAGTTCCATCTTTATTTAGGTTTTCAAGACCATCAATTTACTTTAACTGTCCATCAATGTACAGTTCTCTTCTGAAGACTGTATCTGTCAGAATAAAGTTGATGATCTTACGAGTCAGGCACCGTTCCTTAGTTCTCTTACGTTAAAGGACAAGGTTCTAAAATAACTATGTCTATTGATGCAAGTACTGATAAGCTTAAAAAGTACTAATAAGCGAGTAAGAATTACTCTTGGTTACATCAAACCTGATAATCCATTACTGAAAAGCATACCCATTTGTTTCTCTTTAGAATAATTTAGAGAAAAGCTACACCTGTAACTTTGTGATTGATGTATATAACCACCCTCCCCCCCACCCCCCCCTAAATTAACACCAGGCTGTTATCCTGCTATACGCCTGTATTTTACAAAATAAGGAGATACACAAATAAATGGTTCTGCCAACCTCTTGAAAAACACAGTAACCAAGAGACCCATCGTTTGCTCTAAAAAAAGAAGCCAAGTTTAGTATATTTCAGCAGTGACACATCTGAATTGGTAACACAAATCAAGCCTATGTATTAACAAAAACCTGTAAGGGAAAGAAACATAGCACTAAAAAACCTAGGCTGGCAGGGAAACAAATTCCTTAATGATCTCTATAGATAGAATCTATATATTTCAATTATACCATTACAAATCAATTGTCACTAGGCTTTGAACTCTGAACTGCTAATCTTGTCTGACATTAATACATATTGTTGATATACCTGTGGTGGCATCACATTTTACTGCCTATCCCTAGTTAATAAAAATATTTGTCAAAGAAAAGGGATGACAGGGCCACAAACTGTCAACAGAAAGACCTAACTAATCCTCAGGAGTAACTGTAAAAAATGTATAACATATCTCCAGTGAAGAGAATAGTCTTAAGTACAAGGTAAACAATGATAATTGTTGAATCTGTGGATTATTTTCTTACCGATTAAACACTTTGTGTTGTTTATGCCACTTAAAACATTTCTTCTTAATGGTTTTCGCTCTTTTGTTATGCTTAGTTCATACAGTTAAAATGTTTCTCTCTCACGTTGAGATAATGTTGTCGTGAGTTTGAAATCCCACTTACACAGACAAAATTTTCTGTTGTAAGTGAAGATAGTAGTGAGGACTATGTTTTATATATAGGACATGAAAATGGCTTTGCAAAATAAAAATGGAATGGAAACCAGCAGTTATTGAATGTTTTGCCGAAGCTAAAACAGATGAAGATCAAAATTTTATTGCCAGCGATTGTTTCTGAGAATGCAAAATGTAAGTGTGCAGTAAGCTTGTTAGATCAATGGTTAAAACGAAAGAAATGCAATAACTGAGTTTACATCTAACTTCTTTGTAATTGCTGGGGATTTACTAAGTGATGATGAAATTACTGTTGTTCCTGAATCTGTCCAGAAGAAATGTGTAATAAAAACTAGAAGGTGGGATGTTTATGTGGAAGTGAATTTGCAATTATGATTTTTTTTGTATTATGTTAATGTATTATTATATTACTTTTCCTTAACAATATGAAATGCTAAATTGAAAACCCAAGCCCTTTTCTATGTGTTATGTTTGAAATGTGTAATCCTATAATTAACTAACTGTTGAAATGATTGTTGGATAATAAAATGTTATTCACTTTTCTGTTGAATTGTTCTGACCCCGAGGCAGCAATTCATCGTCAGACAGGAAATTATGCAATTACGCACCCGCATAATTTTACGCATAAAACGTATCACTACACATAGGCGCGTAATATTAAATAATATCGCTGCTAACAGAGAATAGAGAAAAATGTTGGATCACACTGAGGATAAAGGGAACATTGATCGATTTTGCCAGAAAATGGCATGACAAAGGTCCCACGTTGCAATTATATCAGCAGATGAGAGAGAAAAAGATTCTTTGTTTTGCTTTGTACACTGTGAAGGTGGCATCCGATGCGATCCAGATCCCATCATCCTCCTGCTCACATATGTAACTGAGATGGATTTACCAGTGAGCAGGGGGATGATGGGAAATGTAGTTCTGAGAGGTCCATGCGGGTACATGTGAAGTCATCTTGAGGCAGGGAATGCAATTTAAAAGTTTAAAAAAGTGGTCAAAATGTTAAAAAAAAAAAAAAACTAAATTAAAACAATACACACACCATACATAAACAGTTGTAGCAACACATGGGAACCTGTAACACAATAAAATAAAAAGGTTCTTATGTACCTTTTAAGAAATTGACATGCACATCATAAGAGAATTCCCAGGGTTCTTTGATCAAAACATTTTAAATATAATAGTGCATTCTTTTATCTCAGCTAGCCACCAACCTTGCAATATTGTCTACAGATCTCTGGGGTATTATACATCATGGATACCAAAAACACCACTTTTGCTTTTATAGCCTTCAATCAATTAAATATAGGGAGAAAAACTGTGTCCAACTTGTACCAGTCTATAGTGTGTGCTTACAACTGAGCCTCATGGGTAAAGAATCCATGTTTCATTTTGAAGAAAGTGAGCATATTTATCAAACCTTTTATTCCAGGATACCAAGCGATGGCAGATTTCTGCTAAGGGACTAGATAACTCTCTATTTCTGCACATGCATTATTTTTTTGATGTGCCTGAGGTAGTTCAAAGCCATGAAATTAATCAGTTATCCCCAATGGTTGAAGACAGGAGGAATCAATTTACCTGAATGCCATCAAGCAACTTGCTCATGCACCAGAAGCTGTCAGCTTCAATGTTCCGCAGCACTTCTTCAGGCAGACTGGAAACATCAAAATTTTCCACCTCTTCCTCTGTGTGAAAGAAACCACAAAAAAAGGAGACAAATCAATGAACTGTGTAAACTAGCAGAACCAGGGTTAACAGAGTAATTGACTAAATAGAAAAAAAAAAGTTTCTTTTTGGTTTGTGACACCAAAAGGTACTGTAGAGATATTTTCATAGATTATAGTGATTGAGGTAGTGTATTTAGATCCACCACCACTCAAGCATAGTTGAATACATATAGTAAAAGACAATTAATGTGATTAATAGGGATTAATACAGATTGTGTACTGTATTATGTAGTATTGTAACTGGTGGAAATAAATGTAAATATTCATAACTGGTTCTTTAATGGCAATTTTGCATGCAAAGATAAGCAGGTCAAGTTTCACCTTACTATTGAACTGTTTCATCACTACATTTACAGAAAGACTACCTTTGACTACATAATAATAAATAAATAAATAAATATGACCACATATTGATAAAAGGTATATATTAGGCCAGTGCAGAAAATTGATAAAGTGTATAAATAAAGTCCTACTGCAGATTGGATTACTTGTCTGCAGTTTTTAATTAACCATTATATGTCCTTTACTACAAGAGCCCCACAGTTTTAATGTAGTTATCTTTCCTCAACCCAAATACTTATCTGCAATGTTCAAATGTTCCTGGGTTAGTAAGCCTCCAGACAGAACAGCATGATTTAAAACAACAGCTCATCTTTTGAATATGCCTGACACATATCCAGACTACGAAACTGCAAAAGTATGCAATTTTTCTGTTAAAAAAACTGTAGGCAGTAACGCAGGCATATCTATGTCGTGAATATAGGTTATCAAAAAGCACTCTTTTTTTGGCTTGTTCAGCAACCATGCAGCAAAGCAAAACTGATTAAAGAAAAAAAAAAAAAAAACCTTGAGGATCTGATGAACTTTTCATGTTGGGTTGATTTGGAATAAAGGATCAGTTTGGGATTCAAACAACAAGGTAGTGAGTCAAATACTTTCAGGTCCTTATTGTATAATCTTGGGACATGCACCAGGTTGTTGTGAAAAAAAGTAAAACTATAATTTCAAGACCAATTTAAGATAAATGTTTATCTTTTAATTAAATATTTATAAAAAATATAAAACTTGATTATACGTCCAGGTTTCATCACAAAATATGTATATATTTTACATATGAAATAAGAAGGTCAGATTATATATATATATATATATATATATATATATATATATATATATATATATATATATATATATATATATAGATAGATAGATAGATATAAGTTTTCATGGTCTCCTTGGCAACATAAGTTGAAACCCTGAAAACAAAGCTTTATTTCTGAAGCTTTCAGTGGTACTGTAAAAGGTATTTAGGGAGTCTAACTAGAAAGTACCGCTCAGCAGTTATGAAGAGCAGATGCCTGGGTTGCTAATTATCACTGATCTGTTTCTTCATTTGTTTTCTGCATGATTACCATTTAAAACTCCTTTAAAAGAGAATACAAAATGTTGCATGGCCATAACAAAAGATTAACAATGTACTTGTAATTTTGTGTAAACTGATTGACAACTCCCATCTCAGTGTGTTTTTCTTTTTTTTTTTGTTAAAGATAATGATTATATATGGTAGGTTAGTTAATTCTGTAGCTTGTTTTTATTAAATAAACAATATCAAAGGAAAAGGGATAGACATCAATGCATCAAACTTGTTGACACACAGTACAAAGTTGTGCATATCCTTAGTAGTCTAGATTCTGTAGACTTATTATATTGAAATCATACAGGTCACTGTCAGTTAAATTCAATGGAGTCCTGCAGCATACTGTATACCAAGTATATATTTAGTAAGATACAGGACTTGAAATTCCTGTAAGCTAATTCCACTGCCATATAGCTAATATGCATTATGCCAATACAAATGAAATACCTTTTTTTACATAAATAAAACAAACATATTTAATATTTATAGGTTCCCTCAATAAACTAAGCCCCACAAGCTAATTAAATAAAATTGTAATTAATGCTGGAACATTAACTAATAACATTCCAATTAAGTACCAGGACACTGGTAATGAAAGGGAAATGCATGGTAATGCATGGTAACTTGCAAACATGACAAACCTGTCAGCTGGGTATAACAAAAAGCAAGGTTGTTGGTCACAGCAGGCACAGCGTGTCTGTGTTAATATCTGAGAAAAAAAACACTGCTCAAATCCCAATTATAATGTCTCACTGCACCGTGCCTCATTTCCCCAGTTTCCCACAGATAATAACATCAAACTATCCTTGGAATCATACAAGAAAACAAGAATGTTGCCTGTGGAAAAAGTGCTGTGAAAGAGAGAAGGTAACATGCTGATATAAGACACTCTCACTGCAGTCAATGCTATTAGCTGCTGTTTACTTCATCCAAGGCTATTAACTCAACGCTACATAACTCCTCTCTGGGTAAAATCAGCAAGTCCTCTGGGGATCTCTAACTAGATGCAGACACTACAGGCAGCAGCAGAATAAAAAAAGGAAAGGTATTAATTAGCAGTCCAAGCTAGCTGTGTGACAAATGTCATACATATATTCCCGAAGTCGACAGATTTAATTTCATGCATGGAAAAAAGAAATGTGGTAAAAAGTACTATTTATTTCTTCACTTGACAGATACCATGTGATACACTGCTCATTAAGAAAAGTTCATTCCCACAAAAGTATGCACATGCACTTCTGATCCATTTGTATAGCATTATTGTGAGACCTATATACACACAAGTATTAAAGACATTATACCATAGGGTTGTAGTCAACCAATACAGCTGCACTTTATTTCCCTATTATTTGGCAACACTTCTAAAATGAAATTGTATATCTTGTATATTTCCACAACAGGTTTATATTTCGTATGTGTTCAGAATACAAAAAAGTCAATTAAAAAATAAAGTACAAAATGTAGTAGGCCTATTTCATAGCTTGGGCAAATGGACAAACAATAAATGAAAAAATCTATTAGGATATGCATTATCTGAAACACTATCTAACAGAAGGTAATATCTTACCTCCCAAAAGATCTTGACATTCTGTTTCTTTCTGACATAACACTCAAAGCATTTCTTACACAGATATGGATTGTCAGGCTTTCTTAAATAAGTGTCTGAAAGAGTAAATCAGAAAACAAAATTTCATAGAATGAATTTTACCAGGTCCATCCATCTATGCAGTTAGCTGCAATGACAATCGTGTTCAGCTGTATGTCTAAAAACATTACGTCTGAGTTATTTGGTGTTCGGCACATGGCAATAACAGTAATAAAGAACTTCAAAAAGAGACCGAATTGCACCCAACAATTGCTGAATACAAAAAATGTTATCCACTGAACAATACATCTCAGACACAAAAAACAATACACCTGTATTACTGGTAACATATTACCAGTACTATATAACTTCCAAAAATACTGTATTGATTTAAAGATTAATAGGGTGCTACAATTCAAGTTGCTTAAATAAGGGTAAAATATTGAGGTTCTCTAACACAGCGTCTCTCAACCGGTGAGGTGCACTCCCCTGGGGGGAGGGGGGCATGTTAAACTTTCTAGGGGGACACCGTGAGCGTCCTAATAAAAAAATTTAAAAAAATTATACATAAGCCGAATTGTGAGTTTTACAAACTCATTAAAAAAAAAGGCACTCAATAAACCAGAGACCTAATCATGGATGATTTTGTGATTAAGAATCAGTGACAGTTCTATTTTCACCACGTGCTGTTTTTCAGTACATAAAATGGATTGGTTTGTGGTGCGTGAAAAATAATTCTGGTGTGATTTAAAAAAGGTTGAGAACGCCTGCTCTAACAGATTAAGATGATATAGGTTCTAACATATAACATATATATATATATATATTCCCTAAAACAATCAATCCACACCCTCCAGACCTCCTTATCTTATTATCATCATCTGTTCAAATGGCCTGCAATCTGGAATCCAAAACAGAGCACCAGCAATGAAATGCTGTGTACACTGGCTTTATGTACTGTGTATACTTTCTGTGTAATGCAGCAGATCTTCTTTCAGGTTGGGGATTATATAGAAAACATAGGCAACTCTCTACCCTATACTTTTTTCAATCTAATCTGCATTAAGGGCACAAGAATATCTCATTGTCATCCTTAATATTAGATTTCTGTTTAAGTCTGTACTGTATTTCTAAAAGCAAATCTAAATTCTCTAATTCCCTTTACTGTTCAGTATGCATTCATTAGATTCTCAAAAGACATTATGATGCCCAAAAAAGTCTTCTTGGGCAAAATAACGCGTTCAATATACCTGGAGTTCATGGAAACACAAGGGAGTTACTTATTTGAGATGTGTGGATAGGTTTAATGACAATTTCTCTAATTAATGAAAACCCAGCAGGATGGAAGAATCAGGTGTTTACTGGTAAATGCAACACAGCAGGTGGTTAGACCAACAGTTTCTGTATGTTTTAAACACATTCAGTAAAGGTGTTTTTCCTGTAGGTCTATCTAAATCCCAGCAGCTCTGTCCCTATATCTATTAACTTGTTAACATAAGTGGGGAAGCACACAAAGTACAAACAGAGGGCATGGGGAAAAAACAGATTGGAGAAGGGAAACACAAAATAAATAACTAAACTAAACAAAAACTAATCCAAAGTATTTTTTTTTTTTTTTTGAATAAGAACAAAAGCAAAAAGCGAGGAAAAGCAAACGATTATACTGAGTTTACCCAAGCAAACGCAGGAGAAATTTGGACAATGAATCTGGAATGATGTCTGGTTGTATGAGGAAGGGACACTGACTCTGGCACCAAAAAGGATCATATCTCAATGATCTCTGGGTAAGTGATTAGTTTGTTTCTCCTGACCCAAGCAACACTGAGACATGAGTTCACTGTATGTGTGGAGTTCGTCATTCAGTGTAAGAATGTACTGCATGTAAAGCGTTGTCCCAGTGTTTTCTTCCAACACAGTACACAAGAACTGCAAGAAGCCTCAGGTAGCATGAAACCTCACATGCAGGGCTGCTGCATGATTGGTAAGATAAAAGTGTGTCCTCAGTGGATAGGCTACATTATCCTATATATTTTAGGCACATCTCTCCAATATTACACATCTAAGAAAAATATGAGCAATTTCCTGTGTGCAGCAGAAGTAAACTTCTAGTGTCTTAGCAAATTAAATGTATTTCAACCCACTGAAAATGAAAAATAAAATCTGGAAAACAGAAATATCAAAAACTAAACATTAAGCATGTGGTTATTATACTAATGAGGTAAGAAAATGTTTTTTAAAGACTTGGTTATTACATCTTTAAAATTACAATAAAGGTAAAACAAACAACTTTGAAAGACATTTTGAAACACATACACACATTATTTATATATACAGTATATATATATATATATATATATATATATATATATATATATATATATATATATATATATATATATATATATATATATATATATATATATATATATATATATATACACACAGTACTGTGCAAAAGTTTTAGGCAGGTGTGAAAAAATGACCAAGCTGGTCAACCCCGAAAACAGCCAAGACATAACTTGTATTCCATTCAATCAAGTGGGATTTGAACATTTCAGTATAGAAGTAACATGTTATTACTGTTAGAAAATAAATACAGAAAAGTGCCATTTTTCAGCCTTATCACTAAAGCTTTGTTTTCTTCTACTATTCTGTTTTTTTATCTTATAAAGTGGGTCATTTTATAATCTCTCGAAGACTTTAAGGAATTTGCTGTTTTAAAATGACTGCACAGCTAGGTGTTTGTGCACCTAGCAACGCAGTGATTTTACAGTAACTCACACGTGTCTCTCTTTGTTGCTTAATTATCAAAACATATAACACATGCAGTGTCTGTGGCTTATTAATAAAGGGATATTTTACAGTGTTAGTGAACTTATAAAATATTGTATAACCTCAATCATTGTCCTAGAAACAGTTAATTAACCATGTGATAAAAAGTAAAAACCCAATTTTTCATGAACATACTGAAGGCAGGTATTACTCACACATATTCTTGTTGGTTGAGGTTTTTTTTTGTATCATGAAGCTGCTGTAAAATGCCATCCATGAGAGGAAACAGCTTTCATTCCTTCCATTTCAGATTCCACCTACCATCCCACTTTGTCTCACAAACACACATAGGTCATAGAAATCTGATACAGTCTATCCTATTAGCTCTGCATCCTCTGTCCCACCACCCTGTTGAGAATGTTCCAAATTGATTATCTTTCACTTGAGCTGCTATAAGCTGCATAACAGGAGGGATATTGCATTGCATTTGACGGCCTATGTGATTGAAACTCCAAATCCACAGTTTGAACACATATTGCAAAACAAAACACTATGAAGTCGTCTTGAGGTCGGTTGCATTCCTATTTTGTTTCTGGGAAATACAACTTGATGCTCTAGAATTCTAGACAGATACAAATTATTTTTGTGGTAATATAGGGTTTGGACACAAAATTATAAACACACGTGTTACTGTGCACAGCTCACTCTATTAGTAAATGGTCTGTCCTTCACATAACTGATTTACTTGTTGAGCAAATCAAGTCAGTTTCAGTCACTGGTGAAATCTGACAGAATAAATAATATCCCAAAGATTTTAGGATTTATTTTATGGAATGTGAGTATTTAACATGATTGCGGGTTTGGGGGATATATAAAAATCAGTAGAACAGTTACAAGTTACACCAGGGAGTTTAAATAGAAATCAGTTTATCACAGCTCTTCCAGGTACTATAGCAGTCTGCTAAATCCAGTTTCATTTTACAGAAACATTTAAAGAAAACAATTACATTTTTTATCATTTAGACTATCTGAACTTGAACTAGAAAACTATTCCCTTTTATCTTGAAAAACTGTTTTGTGAAAGCAGATAGCTTACTGCTGAAACAGGCCCCTGATTCCTAAGATTGTGATTTCTGATATTAGCCTGTACAATACTTAAAATGCCTTTTGATAATTACACTTACAAAAATCAGTAAAAACCCATTTGCATAAAAAATGCACTGACTGCAGTGAAATAATACTGCAGTTTGTTTTTACATCTGCTATAACCATGCATTTCAAGGTCGGGTGGTTTGGATTAGCCATACTCTTCTGTATATTGAAGACAATTCAAAATCTGGATATAGATTTTCCACATTCTCTTATAAAGTTGTGATGAAATTGCCTCATCATTAAAGTAAAATACCCCGGCATAAAGGATAATTATTTAAACCAAAATAACAAACATTTTTAATTACCGAACAAGTGCTTATAGCATCGGTTATTGAAGCATGCTTGATCATTACATAACAGTGAGAATGGGATCTAGTGTGTTGTGTTACAAAAACTGAACACAATAAATTCATTTTAAGAATCTAACACACACAGACCTATTTACATTTTATTGAAGATGAAAAGGAGTGCTATAATTTGTTTTTCAAATCTGGCGGGTTTCCCATGGACTCACACCAAAGAAAAAGATTACATATGTCAAGCATCCTCATTTAAAACATCCAAAAGTGCACAGGAAGAATAAAAGCAGTATTTTAACTTTTTTTATTTTTTACTGTGATCCCATTCCATTTTAGTCTTTTGGGAACTGCAAGTCTGAAAACTTTCAAGTGTATTAAATAAAATATGATTCCTTCATAAGAAAAGCCATTAAATGGCAAAGACAAAGTTTTAATGTTGTGAAATATGAGAAGAACATCAGTTCACCAAGGCATTAATTTGTGGTAATTTGCTGTCACTGGGATACCATTAGAGTTAATGGCATACTTACAAGTGATTATTACAGTTGCCAACACAGAGTTCTGCAGGAGGTCAGAAACTGTTTTTATTATTATTATATCTACAAACAAGTTAGATAACGTGACTGTGGCCTACTGACAAGATTGCGCTGTTTATCAGAATTTTGTTTTAATTGTTATAAATTACATTAGGTCAAGCATATTATATTTTAATATGCAAAATTAACAGCATAATTTCATTTCCCATAAATCTAAACTGAAATTCAATTTATGGCTTTTTATAGCAGAGTAATTAACGAATGCCCAAAATATTTAATAACTATGATTAGTCAAGAAAAAAATGTAGACTACTTTGACAGGCCAAATTAATTTCAAGATATCTATCATTTCAGATTTTGTACAGTGCAGGACTCAAAAGACATTTAGTCATATCCAATAATATCCAATACCAAAAACAGCAGAAGGAACATGCTATGAGTTGCTAATTCATTATACAACCAGAGAATGTGTAGACCAGAATGTTTCTGTTGTTGTTTTTCTTAAAAAACACAAATCTATTTCCTGAGACAAACTGGAAGAATTACTGGAAAATCTTTGACAATGTATTTTAAACAAGACACTTATGAACAAAAACAAAGCATCCTATGTGGAATGAGCTTGTGCATTAACCCTTTACTGCCCAGGGTATGTTCCCATACCTATTTAATGCCTATTTTCCATGTTAAATGTATTGGACACTGGGCAACATCCACCCCCTACTCCAATGTGTGTACTATTCACCACCACAGCACATGTATAATAGGGGTGGGGTATCGCTTTCTGATTATGACATAACTGCTGCTTGTATCTTACCATGTCAGTAACAGTGCATTTCTCTCAGCAAAAATTGCCAAGCACAAATAAAGTGTTACTACCCCGAAACATGCCTTTCGTTCCATAACCTTCACACCTGTTTTTGGTCAAACACATTGGTCATGTGTACCAAATATGATTTAATGAGTAGGCACTATAATCCCAAGGTGTAGCCCATTGTAACTATATATGCATATTCGTGGATATATTGTTAACTACAGAAAAAAGATCATAATGGAATGCTGGTTAAGGTCACCCAACATGTTGTACCCACGATGTTAAACATTTCAAATATAAGCATTTTTTGGCTGGTGGTGGCAGAGGCCTCTGGTTCAGAAACTTGTAAAAACAACCCTTCAGACAGAAGTCTAATTAGTCTGTATCAACATTTCAACATTTTAAATTTTTATATCAGCAAAGCTTCAAGAAAGTACCTGAACAAAGAATAAAATCAATTGCTGGCATTGCTGCCATTAAGTTGAAAATTATGACTTGAACTTGAATTTTTAATGGATGCTTTCCATTAAAAATGCACAAATCAAATACAGTAGCAGCGTATTCAGTAACTGTGCACCAAATATTTTCTTCAATAAAGTACAAATGCCACAAGCCTTCAAAACTTTCACACAAAAGTTTTTTTCCCCCACAAAACCCAAAACCCATGAAGCTTAAAAGGAGATTTATAAATCATTCATGAAAAATATCAGCAAAAAAAATCCTGAATGAACAGCGATGAACAGAATTTATTTCAAGCAACTCATCGATAATCTAAAGTCAGAAACATAGGCAGTAAGTGTTTAAACCGCCAAGTATCACCTTCCTTTAGGTAAGAAAGCAGAACTTCTTATTGTAGTTCAGCTAACAATTGCAAAACCTGGCTGACAAAAAAAAATAAAAAAAAATATTATAAAAATAGGGGCCAAAAACAACAAAATCCACTTAACATTCTATGGTACAAGTTACCA
This sequence comes from Acipenser oxyrinchus oxyrinchus, assembly GCA_030684275.1. Lineage (NCBI taxonomy): Eukaryota > Metazoa > Chordata > Actinopteri > Acipenseriformes > Acipenseridae > Acipenser > Acipenser oxyrinchus. The sequence continues at coordinate 20,283,525 of CM060256.1, read as the reverse complement.
TAGAAAACATATGTATTAAATGCAATCTTCAAATAAGCAAATGGTACTAGTTGTCTAGAGCTTTATAGTACTAAACTTTTTTAAATAATAGTTTTACCATATCCAGTAATCCGATTTCCATACTATGGACGTGACCGGTCAACGTACACCATGCCACACAATCCCAGCCTGCCAGAGATTATTATAGTTTACCCTAATACACATACCCTTTCGATTTATCTAAACAAATAGATTGACGGTATTATACCCTCTCCATATACTTGACATACATTAATTGGCAATATGATAACACGCAAGGCAACAGCTCTGAATGGATCACTGGTCTTTCATTCTAATAACCCTTTCTCACTCATGTATGGAGAGTAGACTTGTTACTTAATTTGTCATTCAAATATGCTTTTTATTACCCTTGATTCTGTATTCTAATCACATAATTATAGCAGTCAAATGACTGCATTAAGCTTGACTGCTCTGATTTGAATTTTACCACTTCCTACGCTGTTCAGAGACTTAGAATTTTAGCAACCAGATATGTTAAATTGTGATAAGAAAACTGTGTTGTTGCAATTTAGCCCTTTGAAATCAGTACAGCAAAGTTCCTTAAGTCATTACATCGTGTGTTTATTGTTAACCGATATTGATATCATTCACAAACAAGAACTGTAAGTTGTAGGTGTCCCTTCCTGCATACTAACCAAAGTTGTATCATACTAACTCCCTTACAAAAATGAAAAGTTTGCCGCAAATCTGCAGTTAATTTGCAGCAAACTAAACAATTAGCCAGAAATGTTTGCCAGAAGTTTTTTTCTGGTTAACAATGATTTTATGAGAAAATATATGTGGTACTGATTGTATTATAATAATAATAATAATAATAATAATAATAATAATAATAATAATAATAATAATAATAATATACAGAATCCAATTGTGGAAAACAAAACATTTGTGAATACAATAAATATTTTCAAATATGTTATGAAAAACCAATGTAATTACATTAGCTAAATTATTTATCTCCTTACTAAATATACAATTTTAATTGATAACATATCCACATCTCTCCCTTAGAAGGTGTAAGCAACTGAGCTAAATGGGATATGTAGTAATATATAGAGCTGTTTTTGAATTTGATCACATCTTGCGTGCTTAAGCGCATACACAGCGTGTATAAAGTATTATTCCTAGTTTGCAGCGACCCCCACTAGAAAAAAAAAAAAAAATTCATGCAGTTTACGTGCGAGTCAACATGGCAGGTGTTTTTTTTTTGTTCTCTTTGTGAAAATGTGTTTTAATAAAGTGAATACACATTCATTGAGTGGGTGCTATGCAAGTAGGGGGAGGGGGATTGCGTAGTGGAGCGGTGGAGGGGGGTGGGGAATTGCAGAGCTTTGCATCTCCGCTTAGTGAAAAACTGTGTGAAGTTTGCATCGCAACTGAAAAAAACAAGCCACAGATGCTTAAATGCAGTGGTAGTCGTGACAGTAAAATACTGTACTGTAATGTCATTTCAGTTCAAAGGCCATTACACGTAACACCGCACAGCAGTTAAACTAAGCACCCTCAAGACCGCCGAGGCACTTTTGTTAATTCAGGGCATGAAGTTAAGGTCATGAAGGGCAAGGCAATATTGCCTTTGTTAGGTGTGAAAATTCAGGGGCACCAAGGCAGTTCTATGGGGCAAAAAGGCAAAACATAAATCCAACCCGAGGGCACCAAGGCAATTTCATACTCATTCATAAAACAACAAAAAAGAAAGACAGAGCCTATTATGTTGATGAAATAGTAATTCAAACAAACACAAAGCAATGTTTTAAATTTAAAAAATTTTCATTATGAAAAAATACAACATGTAATTTCTTACTAAACTCAGTCACACACCACAAACTAATACATAGATTAGACTAGAGGCTTAGATACAGCCTTAGTGATACAACAGCACTATAGCGATGTCAGTGAAGGGAAAGTTAAAAAAGATACGTTTTTCAGGCAAACAGTCTGAAGATTTACCCATGGCTGGAGTTTAATAACGATAGTGGTCAAATTAGTTTGGTCTGCAGTGATTTTTGTTGATGCACTTTTGAATATTGTGTTTTGTTCACTATTATGTTATCTCTCCTACTCATTTCATAACGCAGAGTGCTGCTACTTGAACCATGTCATAGCTACTTACTCAGTTTTTTTTTTTTTTTGGTGTAAGAATTTGAGCAAAACTAATAATGATCCAACTATTGTGTGTTCATTTTTAGCGTTGATGTTTTGGGGGGAATAACACAGAATTAAAAAACAGCAATGGTCACTGAAATGATATAAAATTAGCAATTTATACACTGTAAATTGACATTAATATTATTGTTATGGTTGGGGATGAATTGTTGTGCACCCATTGCTTACCTGAACATTAGGTAAACCCTAGAACACTTTGCTGCCGATTTAGACAGCTCTTCTTCCTTCTTTCTTTTTGAGTTGGCACGGGGTTCACAGATCAAAAATCACAGTGACACTGCCAGTGAATACATGCGATTGAAAAATCCTGGGAGCGCGGTCATATTGAGCTCAGTCTAACATAACAGCGTCCCTCCCTGTGTTTGCCAGTTATTAACCAACGATACAGTATGTCTTTCCCATGGCTTAGTGCCAGGAGGGGAACAGTAAAAAGAATGGCAACAACAATACATTATGATAATGACTCATTTTCTCATAGGATGAGATTAGACAGAATTAAATTAAATTGGGACAGAACGGGACAGCTGACGCGGAGCAAGTTTGTGAATGGGTTGTAGATCAGATGTGTTGGTGCTGAGGGACACCGGCGACAATGATGGGGGCTTACAGGCAACTTTTGCCGTAAGTTTTTTTAAATTTGGGAGGCATTGCGGCAAGCAGCTTGGGCACTTTGGCAATTGCCGCCGGGGCCGTCGGTTATTTTGCGCCCTGTTAATTGTAATCATATTGGTCCACTTTTAAGAATCGTTTATAAGAATCAAATCATCCGGGACAGATGTGATTCTTATAAACAGGGTGCATTGTATTTGACTAAGACATTTTAATGATATATTTTTACTGCTATTTCAAGTATGTGAATATAATTTTGTTGTGATACCTTATCATTTTCAAATTATTAGCTTACAATGTAGATTTTTTTTCCATTTAAAATGTAATATTTAGTTAATGGGAACCGATGTACAGCTGTTGTACTTGACATTGCATTCTATTCAGTGTTTTATGTATTCTGATTGTCTATTGAATAAAGTTTTAAAGCTAGTTTTCAGTGCTTTTTTTAAGTTAGTAAAGGGGGCTAATGATGGTGTGGGATCTAAGTATCTGCCATTGAGCCAATTAAAATAGGACTCATGTCAATACACTGGCATAAAATGAGACATTTATTTAATCTTTGATACATACATACATATTTACATTCAAATTACTTTTTAGGCTGATAAAGATGAAGAAACTATGGATCAAGACCTAGCTAGCTTGAAATAACATGCTTTTGTTATTATTAATAATAATAATAATAATAATAATAATAATAATAATAATAATAATAATAATAATAATAATAATAATAACAAGGAGTTTAAGTGACTTACTGAGGGTCAGACAATGAGTCAGTGGCTGTGGTGGGATTTGAACCGGGGACCTCCTGGTTACAAGCCCTTTTCTTTAACCACTGGACCACACAGCCTCCTTATAGGCAGAAATATGGTCAGCAAAACACACCCTGGAGTATAACAAAATAGTTTCTATGTTCGCTGTGACTCTCTAGGATTACAATGTGTAATGAGAATGTTTAACATGTACTTTAAGAATATTTAAGTCAAGACATTAGGCAGTGAAGATATTGTTAACATGTTATTGTGTTCCACTGTTTAAATACGTGAGCTGTATTATCAAAACTTTAATCCCAAGCTGGTGTGTATACATTCTTTTTTTTTTTTTAGAAAACAGATATTTAAAAATATGTTTTTTTTTTTTATTTATCCATATATTTCCACTGCACCTCTACAAAAAAAGCAAATCACAATATTCACAATGGCCGTTCTCACAATATTCATAATAGTTCACCAGAGGTTTGCTATTACTACACCATAAATGTTTGCCAGAATATCGCCACAACTGTTTGTCAGAACATCTAATTTGCATGTGAAAAGCAACCTTGTGGCAAGGTTGCCTCAAATATTCACCACAAGTCTGCAGCAAACTTGCCACTACAGTGTGCCAGAAGGTCTATATTTTGGTAAGGGCTCTCCTAAAGAAGCACCTATCAGCTGCAAGTTTATATATAAAAAAAAAGAGCTTGTGTGGAAATGTACTTTGTATGTGAGTAACGCACAACTGAGAAGCCTCGAGTTACATCCTGTTTATTATATTCACAGCTTGTATGCTAACTAGCACAAATACCACACTTATTTACTAACTTGTGCAACTAAAATCACACACCATGCATAAGATGCAGAAAGTATCCTAAAATGTTTAACAGCGTATGCTTTACATTCTGACAATTACAGCATTAGCTCACAATATAAGAAATGTGCTTCCTGAGCTACAGAAGAGCTTCAGATGAAATGTATAACCTACAGTAAAAATAACAAACTCAAGCAGCAAAGGTTTTGGCTGGTGTCCTTATAAACAATTAAGACATCCTGCTACTAGACAAAAGAGCTTCTGTAAGAGAGGAATATTGATGGCATACAGATCCAACAAATATATGGAATGTTTAGGGAAGGCAACATTGCCCCTAATGAATCACAGAGCACACAAGGAGAAAGTAAGAAACAGTTATCTAAGAATCACATTTTTACTGTGGCACAGAACATGACTTTAGAACCAATCTAGGAAATGTACATTTTTATAGCATTTTTTAAGATTTTGATTTAATTTGTTTTGCATTTTCGCTTCTGTCAAACTGAACAACTGAAGTTGATTTTATAGTGATTGTTGATTCCACAACCACCAAAAGCCAAAATTAAGAGATTTTGTTTTACCTCACTATTTTTCTTATTTAACTTAAACAGAAGCAGCACCGTTTGGTACTCTTCAATATCCCTGAAAGTGCTGCTTAGACGTAGTTAAACTTTTTTGTTAATACCCTTTTAGAAATAGTCTCGAGTTTTAGTGTCATTCACATGACAGGGGCAATTAAACGATGCCGGCACCAAAACAAAACTGACTAAGTTCACACTCGTGAAAAACACCTCCTCTGTGTCTTCTCAACATGGTTAGATGAGGATCATTAATTATAACTATAGGATGACTATAGGGAGACCAGGAAGAGAGCACATGCCACAGCTAAAGTATGCAGCTCCCCTTGGAGTACATTTCTCCCCTCATAATTACATTAATTGCAATTAGCTTTCAACTCCTTCATAATTCTTTAATTTTGACACCTGCAGAAGGCCCTTGGCTTGTGTTCAACTACATTTTGCTGCCATCATTACTCAAACTCTTATTTCTTCCCTGCTCCCATGCCTTTTAATGATTTCTGAGACAAACTTCAAAACAACTAATTCCCATTAAATATTTTGAACTGGGACATTTTTGTTTCTGAATATATTGGGGTTCTGAATTGGGACATGTGTCCTATTCTTTAGTACTAAAATCTTTATTGGGATGGATAGACAAAGCATTTTAAGTGTGAACAATTAAAGATGGTCCCATAATCTAATTGACAGTTTGTAATAATACTGTGTTACTGTTTTTTCCCCCTAATTTATGCGATTTCCATACAATGCTCATACAACAGGGATTGAGAGAAAATACATCATATGTGGAAGCAGAAACATTTCAAATACTCTTTCTTTTACTTAATGTAAATAATATATTTTTTAACATTAAACAAAAAGGTACTGCAGGAAAACACAAATTACAAGAGCCAAGGCCATGTTTGGCAAAGTGTGGGGTGTTCAGATGGCTCTAATCCATAAACCACAATGATTAAGCTGTAGGCTAAGGTGGATTTTTTATGTGCATATGCAAGAAAGCCAGTCGATTCAGAATATGCTTCAGGCACCGACGCTTATATGTGACCAGTGACAACAAAGTATGTCTATAAGTGCATTATCTCTGTCTGTTCCAAGTCATTTTGTCAGCTTAAATAAATAAACTTTGTGAACTGCACTTTTAATAACTTCTTGTCCATGCAAAGTTTAATCACATTCTGTAGACAACATTATACTACTTTGTGTTTTATTTGTTGGTATTTAGGCTTTTACAGTATATTTGTAGCTCCCTGTTTTTTGTCATCTCCTCAGGCATTTCAAACCTGACAATGCTACAGTGTTGCATCACATGGTCATTTGTCAACCACTACTAACCACAAAAAACATGCCCTGTAGAAAATCAATGTCTTAACACAACTTAATTTACATTATAGATTCCACAAGAATCAATAAAGTACTAAATTAACAAACAGCCAATGCTGTGTTGTCAAAATGATTCAGTTTTAAATACTCGTAACCAATCTAGTCAGTGGACTTTAAGACTGAATTCATTTTAATAGGTAACATCAAAATGGCAAATTGTTTAGTATTACCTTACTTATAATACTGTAACAGTTTACCAAGGGGGGTTGCATAGGGCATTCTTAGCGAACTGGTTTAAAGATGTCAGTAGAAGTTATACGATTGTAACTATACAATTATATCCCCCCCACTCCACCCCACCACATGCCTTTTGATATTTGTTTGGAGATATGTTCTCATTTAAGAACATTCTCCTGTTATTTGAGAGAATGTTCTCAAATGAGAATCATATAAAGTATCTCCAAAAAGACATGGTGTTGGGTGGAGTAGGGGGATACTTTAGCATTACAAAAGCATCCAGAAATGAATGCATTTCACACTGGGGTCTGACTACTTCTCTGGTATTCAATGGGTTCCACTTGAATTCCTGGATGATAGGCAGCTGAACTGCAAAACCACATGTGTATTTGACGCTAATTGATACCTAATTTAGCAGGCTCAGCTCACAAATGAGAAAAGGGCAGTGACTTTGAAGATCTTAAAATACAGCAGTAAGTATGCAGCAATCCTGTGACGCTGAAGGAGATGCTGTCTACATTATACCCCATTGGAACAATTATTCTGAATCTGTAAAACAGCTATCATCTCTAAGAAGGAGACCTTAAATCACCTGACTTCTAACATATTATGATTTAATGAAAAGTGCATGTAAGAAGCAAAGCCTATTATAGTGCAAGATCGATTCTATACAAAATCTATTCTCTTTTAAATAACACACCATTATTTCTACAGCTTCCCTGACTAACTAAATACCTTGTTTTCAGCCTTCATATGCCAATTAGAAATTATAATGTGAGACTTTCAGTGGTTACTGCACATAAGGGAACAAAGTCTTCCCATAAGTGCAGTACCTTACGATGTCTGAGCAATTACTGTCATTTTCCACCGTTATTATCCTTATGGAGAGAAAGAGAGAGAGAGGTTAACTTAGCAAGAGGTATGCATCTACTGGCTATGTAAAACATCCCACTTGCACATCAAGCAGAAACAGAGCTGATTATACATGGCATAAAAAAATGCAGGACTAAAACTTTGATACTGTATATAGCACTGCTTCCTGTTTATAAACAAAAACAATAAACTACAAAGATACATCATCCAAAAAACATTAGGTCACTGAATTTTAGTATTTCTAAATTATATACAAAGCAATACACATTTAAAACAAGAATAAAGACGGTAGTTAAAATAACAATCTCTACTGCACCTACATCTACGGTTTCTGATGCTGGGTCCTTGACGTATTTATATCTCACTGCAGCAATAATTTAACTGACTGCCAGGATTGTAGTTTATTATACTATTCTTCATAACAGCAGCAGCAGGTGGAACCATGTTACTTGAACTACTGATGCACCAAAAATAGAAGTAAGCCTCAGGTACTGACTCAAACAGAGTGGAAGTCTGACATGCTCTTTTTCAAATTACTAATTCAATTGTTTTATCACTCGGTTTATGACTAGGATATGGAACCCTGAAAAGTATGTGTGAGAGAGAGAGAGCGAGAGAGAGAATAATGTATGGGGGTAAATCTAGAGGGCTAAGCACGCTACCCCAAGCAGTATTTTTTATAATCCCTGGTGAGCAATTTCTTCTCGGCTGAGAAGATAGCAACTATGTGCTGGTTTTAATGAGCGTGTATTTCTGGCCATTTGAATCAGCTGCACTTCATTAGTCCTGCCACCAGGTAGTAGAATAAATGAAAATTAATTAAACAAAGCAGCAGAGAGTGCTGTGGACTAAGACTAAACTAAGACTAAAGAGAATTGTGCATTTTGTCAGCGTAGCTAAACAGCACATGGCTTGGAGTTCTGCTCTGATGTCAATCAATTGTTCATGCTCGTTCAAACGGGAGGAGTCATAGTTACTGTAATAAAATCAATATAACAGGCTGTATAAAAAGTGCTTACAAGTATAAATACCCCACAAAACACTGACCGTTTCTTTAAGTGTACGGAGATGAGCAATCCAGTAAGAATCTGAAATGATCTGCAGCGTCTCTATTAATAAATATGTATTTATGCTACCAATACAGTACTTATACTACTCTTAATCAAGGTATTGTGTAGACCTGTTCATTTTGTATTTGTTAATACATGCAAGAAAGGTGAACAAATGAAAACTCAAGAGCGTTGAACTTAATAATGCACTGTCGAAAGCACAACAGTTTATATAGTCTGAAGATGGCACAGATCTTGCTACATAATCAGGGTGTGTAAAATTAAGGTCATATAGTATTTGATATGCACATCAGGTAGGCTCACAGACACATACTTTTTATTGCTAATACTGCTAAAAAATACCAACACAGTATGATCAAGTTTATTTTATATTATTCTACAACAAACCCCATACATACCAAATATTAATCAGTCTCATAGGCAAACACCAGAAGGCTGGTGGAAACGACTTGAGTGGTCTCAAAATGACTGGATTAAAAATGTACGCATGTCTACAGAGTCGTAGTTGCGTCTTTGTCATTTACTGAGACCTTTCCTGGAGTGCCACAACACACAGATGAGACGTTCATTATTGGTGGAAAAAACGAGTTGTGGTCACACTGTGGCATTTGGTGAGATTAATTGTCCCATATTGTTTTATTTAAGTTGCAAAACCAAAAATACAATTTTTGTGGGTTTTTTTTCTTACAACAGAATGTTAAACAACTGTACTTTGATTAAATAAAAAAAGTATATTGTATGTATGCACTATTTACTATTGCTATGAATTTACTATTCATCAATATTACAAAATCAACTTGGCTCATCAAGCACCTATATTTTATTTTTTTTAGCCATGTTGATCACACAGATGGTCACATGTTGATCATAAATGTTTGCACGCAGCACTATTTTTTTGCACAGTTTTTTTTTTTTTTTTGCCCGTACTTGATTTTATTGGCATGAATTTGGCATTATAGTTATTCCTGTTGCCACTTCACGGTTTTCAGTGTGAGATTCTTCCATACATCAACTATCTGCAAATACTGAAGTTCAATGCACCTGTTTATACTATTTGTTGGACTTTGTTTTTGAAGGTGCAGTAAGTTTGGATTATAAACACGATAAACGATGATATCACTACTTGCGCAGAAATCCACCGAGCACCTACTGTGTTTGTTTTAGTGCAGTTTTAATACACACACACACACAAACACACAGTTGCTGCACATTAAATAACCGATCTGAATTAATAACAGAACTCACTATTTGTTCCAAACAGGATTAACTAGTGCAGTTGTCGCTGCCTCTTGCAAATAAACTGTGTGTGTACTTAAACTGTACTAAGAGCAAAAGGTAAACTCGCAACTGCATTTAGGCTGTGTGTGTACAAGGCCTAACAGGACAAAAGGTTAATAAATGCCCTTCAATAATGATGGAGGGGAGGGGGCACACAGGAAGTTCTCAAATTAGGCTGAAATTAATACACTCCAAAAAGAATATACATATATCCAATTTGCACCTTTGCTTACAATATTTTGACACCACCAACACAGTGTCATGCTGAAATGTCACACTGCAAAATAAAAAAAATAAAAAGAACATATTATGTTATGATCCAGATTATGTTGATTTAAGAACTCTGCAAAAAGAAAAAAATCAGGCTGATTGCAACAGTTTTTTTTTTTTTTCTTTACCATCATTAAAACATTAATTGACACCTTGGTAATTGGAATTTGTGAAGACTTACTGCATCAATGAGATTCACCCAAAAGTAAAATTCCATGCATTATTGCTCCTACAGGTCCCTATAGTCTACGTGAATTTACTCCCCCTGCCAATGCAGCACTAATTACAACTTCTGTAGCACAATGGTATTCGTGTACTGCAGGCTAAGAAGTTCTCCAGGATACACATACAGGAAATGCATTTCTTTCATTTTTTTCAACTTATACTGCATTTTCAAATGATGAAGCTTACAACCATCACATAGTGCTTGGTGTCATTTTAAATCTGTAATCCTGTGTTCATTTGCATCATTATTTCAAGTCTTCTACCTTGTGTTCCAGTTAGCTACAATGGGAACACAACCCTCTGAACAGCTTCTTACTTCTAGCTCTGTGTTTCTGCAAGGACTTTTAACTGAGATTATAGTACATTTAAGAAATCAAGAGAATCTGAATACCAGGCTCTATTCAACTTAAAAGCAAAAATATTTTTAAACTAGTAGGGTGCTTGTGGAACAACTCAATAAACAGACTTGTAGATCTAATTAGCCAATGGGTGGGTGTTTTTCAGTGTTTTGGGAAAAAGTCTGCTATAAAAATCTGCAATTGCGCATGTTTTGTTCTCACACCATTATAAAGGTGAATACAGATTTTGAAATCCATCTGACAAGTTGTTCACAAGTTATACAAATCATAGAAACATACAAATATCCATACAAGAAAACATATTAAAAAATTGCGATACAAGTGCTTGCACATACTCTTTTATTGTTATTTTTTAAACAAAAAAAGAAACTTAATAGAATGTTTGATTCCTAATAAACATAGAGAAAGCATCAAGTTATTAGTCCTCCATGCCAAAGTTATTTATTTAATTTAAGCTGCAAATATGTTGATAAGAATTTTAATTCCACACATGAATATTAAAGAGAAGAATACAGAAAATGTAAAGAAAAAATAAATATTGTCTATACATTTGAGGAAAAACGCAAACATGCTTCACATATTTTCTTAAAATATGTGGTGGTGGGATTAAAGAACATAATGAATAGGCAATATCAGAATTCAAATCAGCTTCTTGCCAAAATGCAACACAAACGGCTTTTTTGCAAATACGAAATCTCATTTTCTGTAGTATACAGACAAGTACTCTCATGCCAAATTAGTATTTGATCTTCTTGTTAGTTTACTTTTTCTCCTGACAAATTGCATCAATTGATTAACTGCACTCTCAAATAAAGGACCAAACATCAAAAGCAAGCATTCCAAAAGCTATTGAAAGCTCACATAAAATGAAATTCTAAAATGAAGAAACTGCACGTTAATGTTGACTGCAGCAAGAACCCTGGGCTCACCGCTAAACCCCAGGCAGTATTCACGGATATCAAGAAAAGGTTTCAGACAGCAGGCGTTCTGTCTCTCTCTCTCTCTCTGTAGTTCAGCTGTGCTCCCAATGCTGCCATCACTTTATTATAATAGGGCATCATCAGGACAGACTCAGAATCTAACGAAAAAAGACTTGATGAAATCTAAAGCATCACAGGTTCACATACATTATTTATTTTTTTAACCAGGATGAACACCAATTGAGATTTGCATCCTGTTTCCAAGGGTTCCTGGAAAACAGCATCAGCAGCACTTAATCACACTAAGTTTGATGCACACAGCAGTTCACTTAGTAATACCGTACATTATTTAAGTCTTGACTATGATTAATCCAATACAACAGAATATACTTATTGTATTTGGATGGCATGTTCTTGAAACAAAGCTTGACTATTGAAAACAGCTGCTATGCTAGTTGTCTATCAGATGTTTTATCCTGTGCACACAGAAAGGCTTCCATCTCGTATCTAAGTTACTGGTCATGAGCCAGTGAAAGCTTCTGCCAAAAAATCATTGATTGCATAAGTATTCACCCCCTTGAGTCAATATTTGGTAGAGGCACCTTTGGCAGCAATTACAGCCATGAGTCTATTTGGATAAGTCTCTACCAGCTTTGCACATCTGGACACTGCAATTTTTGCCCATTCTTCTTTGCAAAATTGCTCAAGCTCTGTCAAGTTGGATGGGGACCTTTGGTGAACAGCAATTTTCAACTCTTTCCACATATTCTCAATTGGATTGAGTTCCGGGCTTTGCCTGGGTCACTCCAGGACATTGACCTTTTTGTTTTTAAGCCACTCCAGTGTGGCTTTGGCTGTATGTTTGGGGCCATTGTCCTGCTGGAAGATGAATCTTCTCCCAAGTCCCAGGTCTCTTGCAGACTTCGGCAGGTTTTCCTCCAGGATTTTTCTGTACTTTGCTGCATCCATTTTGCCCTCTATGTTCACGAGTTTTCCAGGCCCTGACGCAGAGAAGCATCCCCATAGCATGATGCTGCCACCACCATGCTTCACGGTAGGGATGGTGTTCTCAGGATGATGTGCGGTGTTAGGCTTGCGCCAAACATAGCGCTTAGCGTTGAAGCCAAAAACTCTATTTTGGTCTCATCAGACCACAGAATCTTCTTCCACTTGGTCTCAGAGTCTCCCACATGCCTTCTGGCAAACTCTAGCCGAGATTTGATGTGAGTTTTTTTCAACAATGGCTTTCTTTTTGCCACTCTCCCATAAAGGCCAGTTTTGTGAAGCACCCGGGCTATTGTTGACGTATGCACAGTGTCTCCCAGCTCAGCTATGGAAGACTGTAACTCCTTTGGAGTTGCCATAGGCCTCTTGGTGGCCTCCCTGACTAGTGCCCTTCTCGCCCGGATACTCAGTTTTTGAGGACGGCCTGTTCTAGACAGATTCACAGTTGTGCCATATTCTCTCCATTTCTTAATAATGGACTTTTCTGTGCTCCGGGGGATATTCAATGCCTTGGAAATGTTCTTATATCCTACCCCTGATTGGTGCTTTTGATGCACCTTATTCCGGATTTGCTTTGAGTGTTCCTTCGTCTTCATGATGTAGTTTTTGTTAGGAAATGTACTAACCAACTGTTGGACCTCCCAGAGACAGGTGTATTTAACCTGAAATCATGTGAAACACCTTAATTGCACATAGGTGGACTCCATTCAACTAATTATGTGACTTCTAAAGAAAATTGGTTGCACCTGAGCTTATTTAGGTGTGTCATAGCAAAGGGGGTGAATACTTATGCAATCAATTGTTTTCTGTTTTATATTTGCAATTAATTTAGAACAATTTGTAGATTTTATTTTTCACTTTGACATTATGAACTTTTTTGTGTTGATCAGTGGCAAAAACTCCTAATTAAATCCATTTTGATTCCCTGTTGTAACACAATAAAATGTGGAAAAGTCCAAGGGGGGTGAATACTTTTGAGGGCCTCTGTACCTAGGTTTTGGAATGTTATTTCAAAACTTTTTGACAAACATTGCTTGACAACAGACTCCAGAGTTGCTGAAGATCTTACACACACACTTAACTGTATTAAACTAGAAAAAATTAAATTCTGCGTCAAAGCTTCCCAAATCACGTTATTTAAAGACATTTGGTTACAAAGCTTGAATAAACCAACAGTCTAGGACTTTTATGAATATCTAACTTCACTTAAACAGACTTAAATAATTGATTTAAATAACTAATGAGTTATTCATAGGGTCCACTGGTTAACTTAGGCAAAACAAAAATGTTAGTCACAAAAGTGGCACAATAAATTTAATGGATACTTTAGAATGCTCTTCAAAATGTAGTATTTCATGGACTTCTCAAATCAATCAGCATGCATGCATGCTCAACCCTACCGAGACCCCAGTGGTGAGGAATATTTGCAGACTTCTGGTACAGTCTGCGCCGCTTTCTCAGGAGAAGTTAAAAATATCCTGAATAAGCGTTTGTCCCAATTAAAACGAGAGACATTTGAGAACACCTTAGGTCACAATTTTTTGTTGCTAAATGGAAAGAAAGAATTAAATCATATCACATTATGATTTAATGTTAAATACAAACTATGAAATCACTGTTTTTTTATTTCTCCATGAAATGCGATGTTTACACACCAACTTTCTTTGCAACAGCCGCCTGAGAAACCACAGGAGACTCCTGGTTTACGCAATTTACGAAAGTCACAGCATAATCATGTAAGCAAACCTGTCTTGCTCTGAAAAGCGTTCTCCGTTCATCACTTGAAAATACTGTATCCCAATTAAATTAAGTGATGTCCCAATTAAACGACAAATAGCATTATCTTGTATCAGAGTTTCCGAAAACGGTATCTCTGTTCAAGCCGATCACAGGCTGCGGGTCTTCAAATTGTCAAAGTTCAGAGCCTTGTTCTGCGTGTCAGGGAGCCCTGATTGAAAGTTGTGCTCATCCTTTCCTAATCCTTTTTTCACCCCGGTGATTGGATAGTTTGTTTTTTGGGGGCTGTGCTTGCGGCCACATGGGGTGTTTTCCCATTGGCTGTTCTCATTCCAAGACGGCCAAGTGTTCTCAATTGGTCCACTGTTTTGCCCCTGACGGCTGGATTTATGAGGTGGACTGTTCTCTGTCCATAGTATCAAAGCATTCAAAACCATCTGGTTTTTACCTTTTGGAAGACACCCCTGGCACCACAAAAGTTCGGCCCATCTTGTTTGTTTGGTTGTTAGTAGCTTTTTGATCCCAGAATCTCATCAAGCAGCTTCTTGAATGATCCCAGGGTGTCCGCTTCAACAACATTACAGGGGAGTTGGTTCCAGACCCTCACAATTCTCTGTGTAAAAAAGTGCCTCCTATTTTCTGTTCTACATGCTCCTTTATCTAATCTCCATTTGGGACCCCCCGGTCGAAAAAGTTCCCTGGGTCGACATTGTCAATACCTTTTAGAATTTTGAATGCTTGAATCAGATCACTTGTCCAGTAATAAGTTTGACTCTTTTTAAAAGCTTCCCCCTTGTATATTCCATTTCTGTTAATTTCATAAACAGAATGATATTATGACCCAACCTGATGCTACAGTTGTATCCCATTTAAGCAGAAATTCCGATTATCAGTATCCCGATTATGCGGCGCCGACTGTATATGCAAATGCCTCGGCCTTAATCTTTGTTTTCAGGGTCTTTAATTTTAACAGTAAGTATTTCAGGAGGTTTGCTAAACAGTTACATTTTAACCCAAATACCTCTGGCACTTTTGTTGTTGATTCTTTTTTCCTTCATTTTAGCCAGGTAGGTTGTTGAATATAAAAGTAACAGTACTGATGCATGTCCCCATTTCAGTAACAGCATACATGTGCAAGAAAATACAGTATTACCACCACAGGCACCAAATACTACATGGGTTTCAAAATTGTACTTAACTTATTTAAATGTACTGTGAAATGTAATGAACCACTTATTATTTAGACACCATCCACAGCTCAATATAATAATTATATATTTTAAGCAATTACAGCAGTACTTGTATCGCCTATTTCCACTCACAGCAAAGGAACTCTCTAATCGCATGTCACTTAAACTTTTTTTTTTTCAATTAAGAAAGAAAGAGCCTGCCAACAGAGATCCAACTGTTAAGATCATTAACAACTTTCCCACTATCTATCAACTGATGGGGTAAGAGGTAAAATGGCAGGCTCTCTCAGGAGTGGGGCTCTATCCTACTTAAGAGATGATTAGGGAGTATGCAGCAGTAGCTCTCATTAGTTGCTTAGCAATTGAAGGCCCTCTAAGATGTAAGAAAAAGGAAACAAAGGGGAAAAGTATCACCTTGTAAATCAGTAAATTAATGATAATTTCAGTCACTGAAGGGCAATTTGTCCTAGCAATGAAAGGATGTTAAGGCATGCAGAGAATTTGGGATGTGCGATAAAACACCCTAAAGGATATCCATAACTTACCTCATAGACTGTCTTGTATATACCATTAAAATTACCAAACATTGAAACAGAAATTCTGTAATTACTGACATATATTATTAACACTTGGAATGAAGTACTATAGCAGTGGTGACCGGGGAATACATCTGTGTCATGGCCAAAAAGTTTTAAAGCCCAACTTTAAAAGACTGTATTATGACCAAAATGAGTGTCCTTTTGAATACTTGTAGTACTATAGAAAAAAAGTATTATTCCATAAAAATACTCACCGATATATTCAAAAACATAGACAACAAAGAAAGGAGTAACTAGGTCATTTATGCCTTGCACATATCCGCTGGCTGGATGCCGTATTGCCCATATGAAGAGAATACGTTCAAAGATCTGAAACCAAAAAAAAACGTAGTTATTTCAAGCAAAAACAGAAACAATTACCAGCATTTTAAATGCAATAATAGCATTGCCTATATATTAAATGTCAAATAGATGTGTGTACCAATTGGGGAAAAAGCATTTATAGTGTATATTGAGGTCAAGGTAAATTTAGTACATTCAAGGAATATATAAAACTTAGGATGAAATAAATCATGCATTTCATCATTTTTTCATGTTCGTTTTTGCTTCTCTTTTTCCTTCTGTATATCAAGGACTTTGTTCAACTCTAACTTCTTTTTGCCTTTAAAGTAAGGCAAACACTTCCATCTTCATTAAAGAAAATGTCTACAAGCTGTTTAATGTTTCACCTTGCTGTCAATTTTCTCAAACTGAGAGACTTGAAGTTCAACCGAAATCAAGCAGAGAAATGCATTACCGTTTTTAAAAGGAGTCAGTGTTTGACTATCTATCACATGTACTGGGGGTTGCAGTCATGTATCTGTCATTTTAAAGAAATTCATCCTAAAAACAGCACTGCAAGAGACTCACTCAACAGACTTAACAAAATGTTAAGCTTAAACGAGACGTATAATATCCACATCATTCTGCGGTGTACATTTTCATCATAAAACAAAGTCAAATTCATCATTCTCTGAGAAGACACCTTGTTGATGCATTTATTTTCCAGAGGAACCTCTGAGGAATACCAAAGAAGTCTAGCCCTAAGCTAACCAAACCATTACTAGACAGAGATGCTGCACTGTTAAAATGATATTTGTGGAAACGATATCATTTAGTCATTCCGTGTCAACACCCCCTGGACAATCTCCAAAATTTTCCACAGGAACGTGTGTAATTCCTCCATATTTCAGCTTCTTGGAATGATGGCTTTCTGAAGGTGGGTATTTTCTCTTCTAATAGTAGAAGTTCCCAATTGGCAATATATGTACAATTTAAAAAACTGTTATCAACATTCATCTTTATTTCAATACATGACAGATATCTATGTTCAGTGCTAAAATCAAATGGTGCTGCTGCTGGTTCCATATGCAGTCTACAATCCAATCTGCAACCGAGCGTCTCTAAATTGAATTCACACTCCTGTTGTACCTTCAATATTTCACTCAAAGCATGATTAATAATTAAAGAATAAAACTGATTTCAAATTTCTTGAAACATAGTCCCATTGGCAGGTGGAAAAGTGACAATAGTGTCCTAACAGAGATAGTGACCTGAATAATTTATGTTCCACTCAAAGCCGTAAGCCAATATACACGGCCAAACTTTATATCGATTAAAAAAAAAAAAAAATTCTATGTGTCTGAATAATAAATAATTGTGAAACAGGCTGAATATTTGCAACAGGGTGAACAGCAGCAGCTAAAGTCAGTTTTCACAGATGTTGGCAGACATGTTCTGACCTTTAAAGGTGATGCACCCCCCAGATCTTTACTGTTGTTTGGAATAATGCACACAACATGATACAGCTTCTCATTCTGAAATACATTGGAAGACTTTGCCATGTTATAATTTAATATGAAACTGCAGCAGTAACAGTGGAGTAAACGGATGATGTTGTACAGATACAAGAGCAGACACTATTCAAAGGAATTTGTAATTTTAAAGCTTTACTGTTGCCATTTTAATATTTTATAAACATTATTATTACCCAAAGTTCCTAAATAAAATCATTACATAAATATAAGGCTGACATATACTGTAATACTTGCAGCTTGTATAGTGAAAACTCCATTAAAACGTTCAGACTTTCAAAATCATTAGAATGTAAAGGAAAAATGAATCCCACAGCTAAGGCATTATTTGCTATAGGCTATTATGCCTCATTAAACTTGGTCTCATGCAGTGAAGAAACGCAAACATTATTTTTTTTTAGTGCAGCGCCCAAGTGGGATATTGATATCAGTGCATTTGTCAGTAGTCACAGTCTGCTGAACAAGTTGAAATATTTGTGTGACAATCATATCCAGGAACCTAGAAACTAAATACAGACATGTCCCGAAGCGTTAAAACAAGGACAGTAATTCACAGCACTGAAATCAGAGGGAAAATCACATCAATGTCTTCTGACACGCTTTCTCATGTATTTCCACAAAGAGCAGCAAAGAAAGATAAATGCGTTTTGCAAACTCTACACAGAAATGTGATCCACCCTCAACTGATTGGATTTCTTTCTGCTTTTTATGTTTTTTTTTTAAGATAAAAATATATTTTATACAAAGGGCGTATGAGAAGTGCTATCACTGCAAATCAGGATGCAATTTGTTAATGATCATAATTAGGGGTGTGATTTGATGGTTTCATGGTGAGATGGTCACGGCTCCAAAGACTTGAACTTAAATATATTTATTCATATAATATACTGTAATGTTTTTGTATTTGTGCAAAGTAAACATATAGTTAATGTATTTAACATGTATTTAATGTGCTTTCTTTTAACACACACTTCTAGTCAAAAGTAAACAAAGTATTATTATTATTATTATTATTATTATTATTATTATTATTATTATTATTATTAATTTATTTTAAAGAAAACAACTGTAACAGGAATATGCTTACCTTTTCATTTTCTCATGTATACCTTAGACCAATAAAAAAAAAAAATGAAATTGAGTTTTTTTTTTAAATAAATGTTCTGGTTGTAAATTTGGAATTTTACAATATCCTTTTCGTTAATGTCTATTTAAACACAGCTGTGGTTTTGGTATTACAAGATGTAGATTAAAAGATTAGAAGGGTCGTTCTGCATTTAAACTGTTAACAGGTTAAGCACCGCAGGGGAACGACTGCAAGAGCTGCAGATTGGGGTTCATGCTTCTCCAGGACTGTAAACCGTCCTCCCTTTAGGCTTTCCATTATCAAGTGTATGCAGCGGTATATTTTCTGCACAAAAGGCTTCGATTAATCTGAAGTTTGTTTCTCATTAAAGCTGCTCCCTCCGCTTTCATTAAATTGTTTGGGATATTGCTCTGCTAGTTGCTTAGAACTAATTTATCGCAACTTTTTTTTAATAGTTTTTATAGTTCTGTGTCAGACGTGAACTGCTCCTTTCCTATTTTTCCATGTAGTGGAAACAAACGTCAGAAATGAATGGGTTCCACCGTGACCACCGTAACAAAATCACATCCCTAATCATAATGTGTGGACAATACATTTATATTGCTCATCGGTCTTTTAAAAAAACAAAAAATAATAATATTCTGATCAAATTACATGTCAATATGCAGCCCGATTCTGCAATTAATCAGCAGTACCCGCTGTCAAACATCCTCCAAATAAAGCACAATAAATATTGATATTTAATACCAAGAACATCCAACACATCAGGAATTACTAGGGATTACAGTTTGGCACATGCTGAACGCTTTGCTAATACCCCATTGACGAGGGTCCTGCTGTTTTAATATGTCCAAATACAAAAAGACCAGGGGTTTATCACAATGTAATGGAATAAGCCCTATAATATTAAACCTTATTTCAATAGATGTAAATCTTTCTTGATTATATATATATATATATATATATATATATATATATATATATATATATATATATATATATATATATATATATATTAATAATCTAAAATCTGGATACTTTATTGGAAACCAAACCTGGATAAAATGGGTTACGTATATTAAAAACACTGGCTATATCTGGTTTAACAAAGTTGTGCCACTTTAGTAAATTGCTTTATAATTCAAGTCTTGTAGCAATTCACTTTTTGTGTTCTCACAATTTCAGGAAGAGACTAAACTGAAATACAAGTACATTCATGGCTGAATTAAATAAAATGCTTAGGTCAGCCACTGTTAAAATCTCTAATAGAAACCAAAAAGCTGGAAATCATTGAACCAGTGGCCCGCTTTCTGTTGGGCTTTTTCAAATCAGGATTTGTGCACGTTTCAATGTGAAAAATGCATGCTGTAAATATAATTTATAAAATGTATCAAAAAAAACATCCAATGAAATACATTCATGTTTCACAATCAAGATCACAACATTAGCATTCTCAAAAGATCACCCCATCAGTCAATGACGGTGTCTTAATAAAAAATAACATTTAGGGACGTTATACAATATATGAAAACTGGTCCAAATGAAATGAAAGGGGCCCTCTACAGTACAGGTATGACCAAAAGTTTTGCATCACCTAGAATTTTAAGATTGAGACATACTTTTAAGAAAAGAACTATATGAACATAATTTAGATATTTTATTTAACATCATGGAAGCCATAATAGTAGTACAGTATTACATGTTAGATTTTGAAATGTCACATTTTTCAATTTTTCAAGTACAGTATATGGAAAACTACAAAGTGGTATGTAATTCAGTATGTTAACGTAACATTATTCAGCAGGTTTCATTCGACACTGTGAAGCAAAATTAGTTAATTCTTTAGGGTGATGCAAAACTTTTGGTCACAGCTGTATACTGGACAATAAGAACAAACATGTCAGCCTCTACTCAAGTAATGTAATTATTATTATCACTAATTGCATTATAAACTTAACATATTTGAGAACCTTCAAATAAATGTAAAGAGCATTTACATGTATGAAATATGAGAATTAGGCAAATACATACAAAAAAAATACCCTTATGGACAAATAATGGCAATGCTATCTCTTGCTTCACCTCATTCATAATTGAATAACTTACATAGAACTATAACAAGCAGCAATATCCTGTGCAGGTTTGTAATGTGCATGTTCAAGTGTATGATTTGTTAGGAAACAGGATGTATCAACAGTTTCTACACCTCATTAAATGGTGTTAATTTATATTCATTTCCAATTCTCAAATTACCATGTGCAGCAGGTGACTGATAGACCAGCAGTGCATAAATGAGCAAAAAGAATACATTCTTTCAGCAGTGAAAGTATACAGCAAAGGACCACTGAACATCTAACAATTGTTAAATTTAGATCCCCCCAAGAATTTGTCACACATAGGAGGTAATTTAATTTCAACAAATTTCAAAATCAAGTGGAAGGAGAGCTTGTAATCTTCTCTAGGCATTTTTTTCTAAAACTAAAATATTCAATTCCGGTACATTAAATGTTAAACCGCTAACATATTTTTTTACAATTCAGACTAAAACCTTCACATAGGCATCCTACAATTAGTAACTGTATTTATTCATACAGCATATCTCCAGTGGTATACAGTATATGTTTTAGAAGTTCTGCTTGAGTTTAGTATCAATGGATAATCATCCTTTTAACTTGGTTATCTTTCAATATATTTTAAGGACAGGTAGTGTTTGTCCGATTACAAAAAATGAAGAAAAAAAAAAACAGGTCAAGCACTACTGGCCAATCAATTTGTTAATTCTCTCACCTCTTGCACAGAAGCTTGTTGAAAGAGAGGAATAAGAGGATTAGTTCTTGGAATGTCAATGTGAATCTGCGGATAAAGAAAGAAAACAGAAGCACAGGCCAAATTATTATGGTTGGCTCAGCCGTTAAAGAAAATCGTTAGTTTTTTAACAAGGCTCCAAGCCAAGGGCTAAAGGCCACAAAATGCACCATGCCATTTTCTTTTAGTTCATTTCAAAAGCAAAGAGCAGAGGAACTACTCATAACCATAAAAGTAGCCAAGCTAGCTACTGTTTTCTGAACTGTGTTAAGGTCACTGACTCTGGGCTTCACCAACACAATCCTTCATGTTGACTTTCTTTTATTTTGTTTATGTTTTTTTATATATTGTTTACTGGTATATAAAGATCTAAGGATTCTAAAGAATCCCCTTAGGCAACATCAGTGTCTCCCAATATTGTACTTGATCTTAGCCACTTTATAGCCCGATCTCTTTACGAGCCCACAAGCTTTTCTAATTGTGTATACCTCATTACATTTATCTACAGTATACTAAACATAACCAGCGATTTACATAGAATTCAGAAGACTTTCACAGGGCTAGCATCGATGTGGAAGCTTCAGATTTTCTTTTTTCAGTTTGAAAATGACTTTTTGAACATTTGTCTACCAGACAATGTTTGTATATATCATTAACCAAAACACCTTAACTGGTATGCAGCACTTAATATGACATACAGTATAATATAATAAATGTAATTTAGTAACTAAGGGCAGTGAATCAATTCTAAAACACCTATGGTCATTTTTTTGTTTGTTTCCTTTTTTCCAGAAAAAAATATCTAAACCTGGTTCACTGATTTTCAAAATGGTATGAAGGCAACATAACTGTGGATAGTTGGTGAAGCTTTAAAAGAAACCCGTACCTAGTTCAGCAAGCTCAGAGCCCATACAGGCATTCCCTTGAGACTAACTAGAGGATTGATGGATGATATAGTGTGAAGAGTACATGTGTTTTCAATCCTTTAATCCTTACCTCTGTAACTTTTGGTTGTAGTATTAAACTCTCAGGGTTCATACGGGGAATATCTATGTGAATCTGATGGTTCAGAAAAACAGTAAACATTTACTTTAGTGAAGCTGTTTGTTTAATGTATTTAAAATATCTATAAAAGTATGTGTAAGTTGCAGAAATAATAACAACTATGTGCATTACTGTAAACTACAAATATAAGCCCCTACAAATAATAATGTAAGATAATTGCGTGTATTTGTGTTTCAAATGGCAGTGTAATTAAATGTTTGGGTACTGTATTTACAGTATGTAGTTCTTAGATATTCATTAAATGTTTACTTACCGTAATATTCAGATTATAACCCTCGGTGTGCATAATCATTATTTTTAAATGGATTTTGCAGGAGTAGGGTGAAATTCAATTAGTATCATTCACGTAATCTCAAAAATCAACAAAGGCCAATTTAAGGTATTATAATAGATTCTATAGTGAACACAATGGTGTATGGCACAGTTTGACATACTCCATGTTTAAAACATGAGAATGTGCACCGGCTCTAGAGTAGAGAGTGACACGGGAATGAAACTTCAGTCCTGTCCCATCAAAAATGTTCCTGTCCCATCCCATCCCATCCCATCCCATCCCATGAAAGAGTAATCATTTCCAATCCTGTCCTGTCCAAATTTTTCCCTTCCCGTAACTTATTTATTTATTTATTTATTTATTTTTTTAATTCCCGTCCAGTCAAAAAAAATCCTGTCCCATCCCATCCCATCCCAAGATCAACTATTATTTGGAGATACAGATATTTTCGTATTCATGTATCAAATTAGGGTTTATAGGGTTTTGCATTAAACACTACCGGTATACTACTAGTAATTTATTTTTAGTTTTTTTCAGAAAAAAATACAACGCAAGCACAGGGGCTTTATAAGCACAATGTGCAATATAATGATGAAATACATAAATTCGGTAATATAAAAACAACTGTTTAGAGTTTTGTGTGGCATTTTCAGTTACTAAATCGGTTACTAAGCAACCGGCTCAGAGATTTTAGTATGTCAATGTCACAATAAACTGTCAATGAAATACAGTATTACAAACCATTAATTCATTAAAAAAATAAACAACAAAAAAACATGGTATTGAAATAATATTTCATAAACGTTCAGGGAGTATCCATCATGTATTTACTTATTAAAAATCGTAGTATTATACATACCCCTTCAACATAGCGCCAAAGCAGTACTCCAAAAAACAGTAGTGGCTATGGGCAAATCGTAGCCTTTGACATCTCTGCATTATGATTTGCACATCCTTAATATACTGTATATATGTATATACTGAGAGATATTTTAAATACATGCCAGTAGCAATCCACAGCGTTCGGTTATTCTGCTGGTATCTCCGAGTGTGAACCTTCTGATTCGGAGGCATACAACTCGAATTGACATGGTAGACAATTCCTGTTTTCTCTCTCTACATCCGATCCATCACTACATAATTCACATTCATAAGAGGTGCCTGAAACGGATAAAATTAGGCTACTCTCACTTTCACCTTCGCTGTCATCCATACTGGCAGATGCAAGGAGCCTGAGGTCACAGTCTCCTGGACCCACACCAGGAAATGGAGATCGCCCTCTGTGTATTTCCAGGTATTATTTGATTAATTGTAGCACGATTAAACATAATTTGGTAAAATTAATGTGATTATGTTCAAGTGAGACCTGTTAATATTATTTGGTTTGTTTATGGTAACAGTCAAGTTCCATGTCATAGGCTCTTTTACGACTTTAAAGAGCAAAAAAACACTCTTCCTGTCTGCTGGTGGCAGAGTAGTCCCGTTCTTTCCCATTCCCGGAATTAAATCCCATTCTTGTCCATCCTGAGAGGTTTATTTTTTTTATTTCCCGGTCCTGCCCGTTCCCGTGAGCGTCACTCCTGTACCATCCCGTCCCACAAAATAAACACAATTTTTTTCCCGCATCAAGGGAATCCCGTCTTCATGTCACTCTCTACTCTATAGCACACTAGCCTTGTATCTTGCAAAATGTTTTCTTCATTTGGGAAGTAAAAAAAATAATAATTTAAAAAAAAGGCAAAAGGGAAATCAAAAGTTTTGGAATAAAAAATGGTGAAGTCAAAACAAAAACATTAAAAAAAAAAAAAGACAGACAAGAGAGATATCAGTGGAACACAAGTTAGAGAGATCAGAGGGAATACAAGAGAAGATCACAAAGGAGTTGACAACAGGAATTGAAAAGGAAATAAAAAGATGAAGAACTAAATGAGACGTCTCGTGTAAAAGGACAAACAAAAGATTGTATGTAGGATTACCATGCTTTTGTTAGGGATACGATAAGTTAAGGACCGATGCCTTTTTAATATATACAGGTAACTGGTATGGTCAAATGTTTGTATTATTTTCATTCTTTTTGTATACATACTGTATATATTTAGAGTAGACTACTAACAGTACTGCAAAATTATAAGTAACTGGATTATCCTATTAATTATGATAATAACAGTATGACTTGGTACAGGTACTGTAACAATCACAAGTATCTTAACTAATGTTTTCTTCTTGTTCTTTTTTATAATTACTTTGAACATCAATGTATGTTTCAGTCATCACATCCTGATGACATTCTGCCCACAGTGGATGTAACAAATACCACATTTGATCCAAGTAGTATTTCATCCGCTGGGGGCTAATGGTTACAGCGGGACTAAATCATAAAACATGCTTAAAAACTTCAACCAGTGTTGCGACTGAAAGAGGAAATGATACACAGAGGAAATCTAAACAAGAAAAATACATCAGTTAGGATTACTGATGTCACACTGATACCAAGTTGCTCTTTCACTTAAAGTGCTTTAAATGCTGTCAGTTAAAAGATGTGCTACAATAAATAAACAACCCATTTAATTTGCCATGGATTTTTTATTTTACTTTGTCTGAATTAAATACTTATTATTTACAGATTTAAAAATATATATATATATATATATATATATATATAGGTTTATACCTGTCTGTATGTATCCTGATGGTGTTCATCATTTCTAGACTCATAGTATTGTTCAATGAAACCAAAATATTCTTGTCGTTTTCTCTGCAGAGTGCTTTCTCTTCGTTCCACATTTGCAGGAAGATAGCCCTAAAAAAATTACAAATTACATTAAGAACAAAAATACATTTAAATTCTATTGAATGCTTGTCAAAATAAGTATGAAAAGATGAATATCCAATTACACCTATCAGCGGCAACATTCCAATACATTATAAACAGACCCAGGGCTAAACGAAAAGGAAAAACATAATGCCCACACAGCATACAGTCAGATTCCTTCCATAACTGGCTGTACTGTTACAGGCACTTCACATTTAGAATATAGAAATCATTAGATGTTTCCATTCCAACATCTCAGCATTTGCTTTTTTCACTGCCAATGATGCATAACTGGTTACTAAATTTACATGTAAAAGAAAGGGAGGTGATGGGGTGAAGACATCCTAACACCCAGAATTCTGGATTCATTCCAGGTTTAACTGGATGCTTTATTAAATGATGCTTAATATTTTGTGTAAGAGAGGCTTCACCATAGCTCTAGCAGTATTCTCATAACTCCGTCCATATCTGATCAACATGAATATACCCCAAGACTGGTTGTTGTGTCTTGGACTTTCCATACTGTCTTAATCCCTATAAAGGATGAAGAATACAAATTCTCTCTCTCTCTCTCTGTCTATCTCTCTCTCTCTATATATATATACAGTACTGTGCAAAAGTTTTAGGCAGGTGTGAAAAAATGCTGTAAAGTAAGAATGCTTTCAAAAATAGACATGTTAATAGATTATATTTATCAATTAACTAAATGCAAAGTGAGTGAACAGAAGAAAAATCTAAATCAAATCCATATTTGGTGTGACAACCCTTTGCCTTCAAAACAGCATCAAGCATCAATTCTTCTAGGTACACTTGCACACAGTTTTTGAAGGAACTCGGCAGGTAGGTTGGCCCAAACATCTTGGAGAACTAACCACAGTTCTTCTGTGGATTTAGGCAGCCTCAATTGTTTCTCTCTCTTCATGTAATCCCAGACAGACTCAATGATGTTGAGATCAGGGCTCTGTGGGGGCCATACCATCACTTCCAGGACTCCTTGTTCTTCTTTACGCTGAAGATAGTTCTTAATGACTTTCGCTGTATGTTGGGGTCGTTGTCATGCTGCAGAATAAATTTGGGGCCAATCAGATGCCTCCCTGATGGTATTGCATGATGGATAAGTATCTGCCTGTACTTCTCAGCATTGAGGAGACCATTAATTCTGACCAAATCCCCAACTCCATTTGCAGAAATGCAGCCCCAAACTTGCAAGGAACCTCCACCATGCTTCACTGTTGCCTGCAGATACTCATTTGTGTACCGCTCTCCAGCCCTTCGGCAAACAAACTGCCTTCTGCTACAGAGCACCTGCTGCCATTTTTCTGCACCCCAGTTCCTGTGTTTTCATGCATAGTTGAGTCGCTTGGCCTTGTTTCCACGTTGGAGGTATGGCTTTTTGGCTGCAAGTCTTCCATGAAGGCCACTTCTGACCAGACTTCTCCGGACAGTAGATGGGTGTACCAGGGTCCCACTGTTTTCTGCCAGTTCTGAGCTGATGGCACTGCTGGACATATTCCGATTGCGAAGGGAAGTAAGCATGATGTGTCTTTCATCTGCTGCAGTAAGTTTCCTTGGCCGACCACTGCGCTCACGGTCCTCAACGCTGCCCGTTTCTTTGTGCTTCTTCAAAAGAGCTTGGACAGCACATCTGGAAACCCCTGTCTGCCTTGAAATTTCTGCCTGGGAGAGACCTTGCTGATGCAGTATAACTACCTTGTGTCTTGTTGCTGTGCTCAGTCTTGCCATGGTGTATGACTTTTGACAGTAAACTGTCTTCAGCAACCTCACCTTGTTAGCTGAGTTTGGCTGTTCCTCACCCAGTTTTATTCCTCCTACACAGCTGTTTCTGTTTCAGTTAATGATTGTGTTTCAACCTACATATTGAATTGATGATCATTAGCACCTGTTTGGTATAATTGTTTAATCATACACCTGACTATATGCCTACAAAATCCCTGACTTTGTGCAAGTGTACCTAGAAGAATTGATGCTGTTTTGAAGGCAAAGGGTTGTCACACCAAATATGGATTTGATTTAGATTTTTCTTCTGTTCACTCACTTTGCATTTAGTTAATTGATAAATATAATCTATTAACATGTCTATTTTTGAAAGCATTCTTACTTTACAGCATTTTTTCACACCTGCCTAAAACTTTTGCACAGTACTGTATATATATCCAGTGCTGGCAATGGAACGTGAAACAAGCAATGTGATTGGTCGAGCAAGGTTCCAGCATACCGTATATTGGATGGATACAAACAGTTGGAGCCTTGACACATATTTGAAATTACTGCCCTGCCTGACAGAATTTAAAGTACCGGTAGTCATCTTGATTACAGTTACAGATGTACAGTAACTATAAAACTGTGTGACCAATTAACAGCAAAAAAATCCCAAAAGTAATAAAGTAGACATGCCGATTTAGACGAAGAACAATGAAATGAACTTGAAGATACCAAAACAGAAAATAAATACCAATAAATAAATTGCTGTCTATACTCACTCACCCCACCTCTGTCACTTCAAATAATGTATTTTTAGTGGTTTGTAAACACTATAGAAAAATACAAAAAGATAATTCTACACATTATCCACCCCTCTCCGACACAGACCTTGAAAAATTATTGAAATCTTACGTTATTTATTTATTTTTTTACTCCTGCTGAAACAGCGTCTTGCACTCACAGAAAAAAAAAAAATTAATTCAGTACCATCTCAACTCCGCCTCCTGGTGGATCTTTTCAATGGCAATGTACAATTCAATATTTACTTACTTTTGCATGTTTCAATTAAATCAATTTACTCATCTTAACAGTGTGTAGTTCAAAGTTATAAATAGGTCTTGTTTTGTAGTCCCTTTATTGTCGTAAGGCCATTTAATATAAAAAACCAAACATTTTTGCCCTAAAATGACTTCTGCCCTTTTTTCCCCATTAAATCCACTGTTTGACCTGGATTATAAATGCAAAAAGGCCTTTCAGAGTGTCTGTATACGTCAGATATACGGACATCTCGGGGGTTGGAGGCACTCGACTATATATGTTGTTTTTAACTTCCTATTTTCAACTTGCATATTTGTGTAAACTGACACCAGTTTTCCTCTTTATGAAAAAGTAATGAGTTCATTTATGGGTTATTATTATTATTATTATTATTATTATTATTATTATTATTATTATTATTATTATTATTAATTTTATTTTTTTTTAGGGCCCCAATAACAGATTAGATAGACCTAGGGGTAATTATAAGCATGGAGATATGGAAGGCAGAGGGATGTCAATGAATCAAACTCAAAGAGAGGTTTGCGACTTCAAGTTCTCTGATTGGTGCAAATTACATGCTGCAATGTTGTAGGAGTTGTTGGAGGATTAAATAGGTCTGCCATTGTTTGGAGGATTCTGGGTAAGCAAACACAGTCATTCATTTACAATATGTTATAGTTCTTAAACCATTATATTTAATCCTGCAGTAACACCGTCTTTATGTTATATTAAAATGCTTGTTGTCTGCAGCCACGCAAATTGAGGCACAGTAAACTAAAATGTTTTCTGTTCCTTTGCTCCTATATCTGACAAAGTAAGTAAATCACGGAGGTCATTGTCATACAAATTTAAGGATTATGGGAAACTTCTGCCTTCCACCTGTTAAATCTCCTTGATTTTGGAGCTGGCATTTTTTTCAGGCAGTGTTAATCCCTGAACAGTAAATCTACACATTATACTACGGAGGCAGACAGTTCTAAGATTAGGGTGTTAGAAAATTAATTACCATCAATCAACACTACAATTCATAACCCTTTTCATTGAAGTACCAGACCAATTAATTTGTGGACAACACAGGATCAAGTGTATGACTATTTCACAAAAATCTAAGAAAAATAGCACACAGTCCAAACTATTTTATTTTGGATGCGAATAAGAAGCTTTGTTTTTTTATAAGCTAAGTTTACGGGACACAGTGAATACCGTCCATACAAAGATATAAATATTTCAGTTCTCATTTAAATTTACTAGTAGCTCAATTATGTCAGCTATATTAACTATAAGTAACATTTTTTGTACACCCTGAAGATGTGTAGTACCTCATACTGTACATCTCTCCTTTGCAGCTCAAATCCCTTCTAGTACTGCAACACAACCTTCGCCTACCTACAAGATGTGAATCCAAATGACGTTGTATGACATTGACAAGGTTAGTAAACTGAAATCTCACATGCACAGATTTTCCATTTTTTATATTAAACACATATATTTTTTTAATTGTTTGAAATGTATAGGCTGTTCATTTTAGATATTGTGAGCAGAACGAAATATAAAAACTAAATATTAACAAGCACCATCATGGCATACGCTGACAAAGAAAAGTGGAAGGCAAGACAGCAAGAATGATGTTTGGTGTACAAACAAACAGACTAAGCAAGCTTCTGGCACTTTTAAATACAATTTTATACCATAAATTAGACTTGCAAATGTACTCACAATTTAGAAGACTGTGTTTAACTAAATGGATATGGTGATGTTAGCTTTTTAAACAGCACTACTTTAATAAACCTTTTTATTAGGGGTGCACCGATAAAGATTTTCTTGGCCGATACCGATAGCCGATGGTTATCTACCCATATCGGCCAATACCGATTGGATACCGATAACAATAGATAGTGCAGATAAGCTATTGTAAACTACTAGAACATGACATAGGACCTATATTTAAACTGTTTTATAATAAATGTAAATGTTAAAAAAATGAACAGATATTGTTTCCTTGTTGTATTTATGACAAAAATGAAAAGGTATTAATTTACTTGTTGCATTTACTTCAGAAAATGAATACAAAGAATAACATAGTATTATATTGTGTGCTTGACAGCCATTTATATATTTGTTTTACAAGTCACACAAAAACAACATTTTGCATTTGTACTAGTAAAAACACTTCTGTAGAAAAAAAATGTGACATTAACTTGTATACCAATTGCTGTAAGCATGCACTGCATAAAAATGCCGCACAACTTTACTTATATATATATATATATATATATATATATATATATATATATATATATATATATATATATATATATATATATATATATATAAAATGACATTTCCAGAATTCAGTCAAACTTGAATTTGTTACTTAACAAAAGACTAGGGGTGTAACGATTCATCAAAATATCAATGCATCGTGAACTTTTATAAAACTATCGGATCCACGATCCATGGATTACGTATCACGATACAGCAATAAACATAAGCATCAGAATAATATTCTACTCACAGTTCATCGTTGGATTTAATGTAGTGTAAGACTGAAATATTTACTTTATTTATCAGTTTGGATTTGGAGGACTGCACCGAGAGAGAGAGAGAGAGCAGCAGTAAGATATGCTCCTTACCTATACTTGTTTGGTGTAAACCACGCTGTGTTCCAATTGAGAAAATAAATAAAACGTCCATCACTGGAACGCTTGCATCGCCCTGAATCAATACCGTGGTGTTCCCCATTGGCTGACCCCCTCAGAGACACTCCGCACCAAGTTGCTCAAGTAAAAAGTAGTATTTAATGCCTTTAAATATTTACACTGTACCAGCCCACTCTAGCAGTGTACTGGAAAACTTGAAACTAGCTCAGCTCTGCCCGGGCTAACCCCAAGCACCCCTATATAATCATTCCCTTATCCCGCCTACAGAAGGGTCAACCTCCTATCCTAACCCCAAATTATACCCACGAAAAACACCCATGGGACCACAACTTGTCAATCAAGACCCCCATAACGTGCTATAGGCAGTCCCCAACACAATTAGTACCACCCTGGGAGCAGGCAGGTCCCTAATCCTGTTTCCCCCTTTACCCCTTTATATTTACTGCAGGTTGATCGCACGTTAAAAACAGTACTGCAAGGTAAATGACTGTCTCAGTGTTCTTGAATCTTTAGTAAGCGCGCCTGACCAAACATTCAATTCTGTGCTAGAAGAAATTGAAGCAGGAATATCCTCATATCGGTGGCATGCCGATAGGCTACAGATTATCGGTGCACCCCTACTTTTTATACTTCTCTGAGTTATTGAACAAATGTTTCAACTTCAACTTAATTTACATGGGCTTTGCTGCATATCATTTTGTTTTGATAATATCCAGAAGAGATAATATGTACAGCGGTTATAAGGTTGCATTGGCTCTGAACAAAAAGTTAGCTTCTTGTTTTATTTTTTTCCCCAGTAACATTTTAAATAAACGTATTAATATTAAAACACCACTATTTATTGTAAATGGATAGTTTTTATGGGGCTGGGTCAACTGTGGTTGTGAAGCAATGCTGCTTTAAACTAGATCCTTTCAAGTAAATTACTGCTTTGATAATGGATGACTCCACTCCACATACGCAAGAAACTTTATTATATGTGGCACTGAGGGATATACTTTTCCCTCAAGGAACGCTGCCAAAGAATTATTGATAATTGATAAGCAGGTCAAAAGAATCATCAGAAACAAAACAGAATCCTGCAATGCTTTTGAATGTCAACACTATCTGCATGAATGATTTATGGAAACTGTTTGGTAGATCTGCAAGGTGAGGCAAGTTCTTAAAATGTGGCAGAGAATTTGTAAAGCTCAGAAAATACTTAACAGATGTCTGTACCATAAAAAGAAAATCTTGTGATAATTAATCACCAAAGTTCATTAATCACCAAACTTACTGCCCATGTGTGCCCATTTTTTATTCTTTTTGCAGACAGATTCTACAACAAGATGTATGTTAGCTTTGCAGTCCCCTTTAAACCAGAAATCAGTGCTATTAGCATATGTCACTGTAATTAAGCCTAATTGATAATGTACTTTGTAGATTCAGATATTGGTCTAAGACAGTGGTTCTCAAACTTTTTGGGCTTGAAAACTTCTGTGGTACTTGACACCTTCCCACCCCAACACACACACACACATAAAAATAAAATCCAGCATGTCTGCGGCTTCTCTGTATGTCACTACTGTTTTTTTGGGGCTTTTTTGCACGAACCACTGATCCATCGTAATAAGAGCAAACTTAGCACTGTAAATTACAGTTTTCTGATTGTGACCAACGCTTACTACATATAACATACATTACCAAATGGCAGCGGACTTCATCCAAAAATATGCAAGCTTAAAAGGCACGCGTCAGATGCACAGCACCGTCTACAAACTTTGCGAACAAAGGCGGCTTTCTAATCAGTTACAGCATTTATCGTTCTTATATGGCCCTTAATTTTAAGAACCAGTAAACGTTTATGATAAGCATTTGCTGTCTCTCATTAAAACTATGGTTCACAACATAACACAGTGGAATGATCACAGTACTACCAAGTCTGACACAAACAATTTGGGCTGTTACTTTATTCAACCCTTCTAAAAAAAGAACACAAAAATCCATAACATAAAAAAGAACCGTCCTACTACAGTAGCAGGCAGTGTACACTGCCTCTGGGTTTATGATCGCATCATTAATTGCGCATTTTTTAAATCCATTGATGGAAATGTCCGGTCTACTTTTAATGTTTTCAAGCAAATTGGCTTCATCACTGCCATTCTCATATCCACTTTGATATCTGACACATTATTTCTCTTGTCCAGTTATGCCACTGTATACCAGTCTGACAGAGGGCGGGATTGCTACGAGTACTGTATGCAACCCTCTGATTGGTGGAAGTATTATTGCCGATCCAATCAAAATAGCCAATAAAGCTCAAATAAAGTATCCACCCGTTATAGGGTATAGCCTAGGTTAAGATGTGCGCTGTATTTATTTATTTATTTTTTTTATTAAAAAATATAAAAAACCCTGAACCTTCTAATGCTCCCCCAGGATACATTTTCTTAGACCAGTTTGAGAACCACTGATCTAAGAAAATACATAAGATGATTAAAATATCTACCTTTTATTTACTTACTAATGCTGGTTAAAACTGTTTTTTAAACATACCTAACTTTAAATTCAGAAAAAAAAGTTTTTCACATGTGTTTAATTTAAATCAGCACACATTGTGTAGAAAATGACATCAAACATACTCAAACAAGAGCAAGCGCCTTCCTAAAATATTACAATAAATTTGAATGCATGCACCAAAGTTTATGTTTGGCAATTTGTTTCCTCAGCTTTCTCTAATCAGATTGAATTAAGTGTTTTTTAAAGTTATGAAATAACCAGCTTTTTGGTATTATATCAAAAGGAGACCGAAGGAAAATATCTATGTGTATGAAAGGAGAACTATGCGTATGAAAGTAAAATGTTTACCCTTATGTAACATTTTAATATGGCATGATAAAGTGATCTCTTCAGTTAAAAAAATAAAAATAAAAAAGAATTCCGTGTTTTTGGTAATAGTAGTTTCTACTGTTTTGTTTTTTCAAAGTTAATTCATATTTTACTCTCTCAAGTTTCAAATGCTAGTATAATTTTCCTTTCAATATTTTGACTATTTTCACTCCAGTGGGCTTTTAGTGTAGCCTAGTTCAGTTATCAATGAAATGTTATAGTTGCTGTTCTGTAAACCACATGTTGTAAATTCTGAACTAGGCACTGGAGTGTGTGCACAGTATGTGTGTATACTCTCACTCTACTGATCAGCTCTTTGTTTCTGTTTTTCACACAAGACATATCGTTTTTTATCAAGTCATTCTCCCATCTGTTGAGTATGGGGATGTAATTTATCAAAACAGCCCCTTCACTGTTTAATTGTCTGCGCACATTTGTCCTTCAGTTTAATATACCCAGCATTGCATTCTTCATGAGATGGCAGCCTAGACAGACTACTCTTACAGCTCAAAAGATTATTACAGGTTGGTCTATTGTGTCCTTGGTCCTAGTCGATTGTATGTATAAGCTTTTTTTTTTTTTTTATCAAATGCTGCTATGATTACAATTAAAGATACAGGATGCACTTGTTAATCAAGCATGAAGTCAATGGTATTAGACTAGCAAGAAACCACTTAAGAGTAGTTGGATCATTTTATACCAGTAAAATGATTCACCTGAAAATTTGCCTTTTACTATTTCCCTGAATAGTGTGTATTTGGCCTACTGTCAGAACACTTGTTTAGGCTCAAGCAATGGCAACGCTAGGGGGAGGTCAGGGATGGTGGGCGCCACCCCTGAAATTTGTCCGTCTCCCCTAAAAACTACATCTCCTAGAATACCATGTCTTGTTACTCGGCAATAGTACACGAAAAAAATCCACCCAACAAAGCATTCTCCAATCTATGGTTAGCCTTGTTACCTTTACAGCCAATCACAGTAAGAATTAAGAAAATGTGAAAGCTACTCAGAGTCACTGTCACTGCTGACAGCATTTGGGGTGAAGCGCGAAGACTTGCTGAGAAACAAACAAAACTGGACCAACGACTTATTCCAACTGCAGTAAGAAAAGTGCCTAGACTATTAAACGAAATTGTTTTATAACATATGGATTTTCTAACCGATGTATTTCTGTATTTTATTTTGCTGTGTTGTGAGCTTGTGAGCATGGTACATTTTAACAAGTTAACTGAGACGAAGAACTTCATGTTAAAAACAGGACCCAAGTAACGTAATTCCAGAGTCGGTGTCAAACCTCAATGAAAAAAACAAAATGCCGCCGAGCTGATAAAGAACCTTGTGTAGAAAGCACGCATACACACGGTTGTAAGAAACAGAACTGCTATAGTGTTTGTATTAATGCTTATGAATCAATGTATGCACGGAAAAGGGGCTAATAATAAAAACGCTGATAACACAGGAAGAGTTTGGTGCGTAATATGGAGTATAATTTAGAACTCGTAGGTTCTGTTCATATTTGTGTACAACAGTACTTCACATATTGCATTCAAAATGATATGCTTTCATGAAGCCAGTATAAAGGTACATATTTCTGAATTTGTCTAGTTTCCTTTCCAATGCAGAGACCAAACTTTTTGCTTTTGGATACGACAGTTGTGTGATGGTTTACGAAGAGCACATTTTCTGTATTGCTTAGAAATAAGTAAAAGACATTAAAAAAAAAAAAAAAAATGCTGAGTATTATGAAAAAAAAATATGATTTACAAATGCTATTTGAAATTTTTTTAAAAACCGATGAATGTGTTGTCTTGGAAAACTGAATTGCCGGAATGTGCCTGCAGAGTTTGAAAACTATTTGTTTGATATCTGAGACAAGTTTCTAGTGAGTATCGATAATACTGCATTACTCGAGATGAAACAGGAACCGTATCCGTGGTATTTAGAAATTTACATTGCATTAAGTTTCATATGGAATAGCTAATGTCAGTCGATGTGATTAATGATTAAATAATACTGTAGTTTTTAACAAGCCTTCCGCTTTACTTCATTTTTAGGCACTGTAGAAACAGATTTGTCAAAGTGTGCCTTCAAAATATGTAATTTGACCCTTGAAATGTATTTGCATGTAGACTTTAGAATACACATCAAATGGCAGTTTTGAAAGGGGGTGTGTGTGTGATATTATAATATATATATATATATATATATATATATATATATATATATATATATATATATATATATATATATATATATATATAAATTGACAACCCTAATAAATGGTGGCTAATATTTAAAACACTTGTTCATAGAAAATATATTTAGCTTAAAAATGGTTTAATAATGGTTTGTCCATTCTTGAAGATGTGGAATGGCCCTTGATTGAGTTTAAAAGAAAGGCATGGATGGATAATGTTCGACTACAGACTGCAGCACATTTAGAGAAGTTCGGGTTATCTGTAAGGTGAAACTATTTTAAAAATGTACTTTACTGCATTGATATTAGATTGTATTGTACACAACACAGTAAGTAACAGAGCTACGTATCATACAGAATTTTTTTTTTTTTTTTTGTCAAGTAAACATCCAGGCTAGTGTTTTTTTTCATGATAGTGTTTGTGTGAGACAGTGACATTCTCACGGTGTGTGTGCTGGGTTAGGGTTAAAAAAATTTTTTAAAAACCAGCCCCCAAGCATATCGGTCTGCCACCCTTTCGCCTCCCCTCTTCCAGAATCCTGGAGTCGCCACTGGGCTCAAGACATCTACTTTGTAGCACAGAAACAGAAAAAGGCATGAGACTTGTGTAAACACTGTATTTAGTTCCTGCAATCTGAACTTAAAGGGGGTTCTATTAAACTTAACCCACTGCTGACAATGCAGAGTAAACCTGTGATTGGAGAGTGTCCATTTCAAAACAGCCAAAGGGTGTGCGGCAGGGCTGAGGACTGCCCCTTTAAATAATGTACAGTTGGTGGTGGTTTAAAAATGAAAGTGTATTTTTTTGTAAAATACTGTGTGCTAGATATGGCAGGGCATGAAGATTAAACTTCCCTCCCTGTCTAATTGAAGTGTCACCTGCCTTTAAAAACGGCCTGGAAAGCCAAGCCCTTTGTGATTTATTCATTCTGTGTTTTGCAAGCCTGGAGGAGAACCCTGATGACTGTGTGCTTAACTAGGGTGAACTATGGGTTATCACCGTGTGCAGGGTAAAGATTAATTTAGGGGATTTTAATCCCTCCCAGGTTTATTTAGTTTAGGCAGGGAGAAGGTTCCTGGAGCGGGACCTCCCTTTTAGTGGGAGTAGTGCTTGGCCTGAGCTTGGCCACCATTTGTTTCCTAGCTTTGTTTTTGTACAGTTTTGTTTTGTAGTTTTGTAATTATGTGTGTGTATGTTCTTTCACACTAGGGACCAACCACTGCACCTGCCAGCAATATTGTTGATTATTAATAAAACCTGGACGTCTGTGCGGGTTTCAATCGCAAACTCTCTGTGCCTCTCTATCTCAGCAGATACCCACACCGTGACATCACCCCCTGTTACAGTGTGGTAGAACAGCACTTAACCAAAACACAAAGGAACGGATAAAAGCAAACTTCAGATTTATACAGCATTATCACAGTTAAGCAAGTGAGATGGTGTGTAGCACATACTTACCAGGAAACAGTTGTTAGTTTGAATAAACTGTGCAAAGTTAAGCTTAAACTATTAATAAATTGGATATGCACCATGACTACAGTCACCAGTTAAACTAGAAATGCATTAAACACTTTCGTTTCTGTATAATTAAAGAAATGTGATTGAGCAGTATTACTTTCTAAAATGGGCTATCTGCAATGTGCTTTATATTCTGACAGGATAATTTCATGGTACCTTTGTGCTGTAAACTATATAATTTCCCCTGGAAATTTTCCAGCTTGTTAACTTTATCAAAGACACAGAGAATTATTATTATTATTATTATTATTATTATTATTATTATTATTATTATTATTACTACTATTTTTTAAACTGTATGAACATAATTTAGATATTTTATTTAACAAAAACTGCACAATGATACTGCAGGTCTACAGGAAGCCATAATAGTGCAGTATTTCATGATACTGTAGATTTCAAAAGTCACATTTTTCAATTTTTGCCAGTTTTTTGTTAAATGTATGGAAAGCTACAAAGCAGTATGTAATTCAATATGTTAACATAACATTATTCAGCAGGTTTCATTCAACTTTATAAAGCAATATTAGGTAATTATATAGGGTGATGCAAAACTTTTGGCCATAGATGTAGGTGTAGAAAGACAGGTCATGCTTTTCAGTGACAGGCCAGCTGAGAGAACTTGAATACTGACCTTAAGCTTAAATCCAGCTTAACCATAGCCCTAACCGAAAGAATGTAACACAGTTTTACACTGATCCTTCTTTCTGTACCAGGTAAAGAACGTGGCCTGTCTTTCTGCACCTATGCTTCTGAAAACATATACAAAATCCTAGTCAAGCTTCAATGAAAACGTAATTTTACACAAAAAAAATATGTACATAAAAATGTACATAAATCAGCAATTTAGGAAACTTTTGAATGTTCTCTAGTGAGACACTGTCTTTCATGCAAGAAAAAGCCATCTGGGAAAACTTTTTAATTAAAAAAAAAAAAAAAAAAAAATGGTTCAGCACATTTCAATATACAGTAGAGAAACGCTTGATCTCCATGAAGCACTGCAGTTATCTTTCATGTTTAAGAATGTTGTTCAGTAGCATGAATTGCTATCTCTGAACATATAATACAAATCTAACTCTTCTTTACCCTTTTACAAATATTTTATTTATTTATTTATTTATTTATTTTTGTTTAAGTGCAACAGAGAAGAGAGCACTTACTGTAGGAAATTAAGTTCAGGACAGGGGCGTCAAACTTTTCAGTTCAACTTCTGGAAGACTTCCTTATGCTGACAGCTTAAAAAAATGAAAGCTCTCCTCTGACTCTTTTCTCCATTAAGGTCTGAGATTTCTATTTATCAGTGCACACTCTCTCTATGACACAGACCCCCTCAGCACTCGAAAGGCTGACAATTGAGACCCACCGTTACTGCTCCCAACACCCCCTCACAAGGTATCTCTTAATTGCTAACTTCACAGCTGTACCTACATAAACTGTAATTTATCATATTACTGGAAATCCATCATTCAAATGATGCACACAGGAAACCTTCAAAGGGTGCTGCTTATGGTGCCACATTTATCAGTCATGCGCTAGGTATCCTGAAAGATCTATGTTACAGAAGCAAGTTTCCTTGACAAGGTAGGTGACCTGAACTAATGTACCTGTCTAGCAGTAAACTTTTTGGTGATTTAAAAACATAATAAAAAGAGAGAAGAGATAAGAAAGCCACAGCCTAAAAACAAACTCCAAAAATCACAAAGTACTGCCAAATCGTGTGAGAGAATGCTGTGGGTAATGAAGTGTTAAATCTTTCTATAACCTGTATTAATCCAGGCCAAAGCATACAGCAACCTGCTTCTCCACCCCATTTGGTGGCACTCATAACCTGGTGAACCTACATCCTATTCACTCATTACTCTGGTTCAAACCTGTGTTAACTCACAGAAATAATGATGATTGAATGTTTTTGTTTATGTTTATTGTGCAGCATACGACAGGAGCAGAAATATATGTTTGTGTTATTCACAGAAGAACGTTTGCAGGTAAATCAATTGTAAAGTGAATTTAAACACTTTAATTCTAATTGTACATTCTACATAGGTATTTAATGAAAATGAATATTCGTCTTTTTTTCATCTATGTTTTTTATCCCCTGCTGGGGATGGAGATAGTGAAGGTCCACGTATGTATGCCCCTCAATCTGTATGTCACATTTACATTTGTACACATATCTAAAGAACTGATTGTCGAACTGATAAAACTCAGATAGGGCATTGTTTATTTACAGCTGTGGAGTATGATATGATCTTATATATATATATATATATATATATATATATATATATATACACACACACACACACACACACACACAACTGTGCATTTTTCTTTAAACTAATATTTGAAATATAAACCCAATAATTACAAATTACATATAGTTAGGGCTTCTGATATTCGGTTTTAACCGATAAACACAGGAAAAACATTAGAAGTGGTTACTTAATTCACGTTGACCTTACGCCTTTCCCAGTGAAAAAAATAAATAACCTACAATTTTGTATTTATTTTATTTTTTTAAACATTTCACAGTGCAGTTAGGCAATGTCTCTCCTTCCTGACTTGTATCTCGCATTGATTTGTTCTAAATACTTTAAACCCACCCCAACTACTGAGTGGCAGCAAATTCCTACATTTAGTATTGTACACACTTGCAAGATTTCAGGCGAGAGTTTAAACAAGATTACAATTAGAAACAGAGCATTGATCTGGTTTGCGAGATTTAAAGCTATATTATGGTTTGATAAGGAGGATTTACACACTCGTGGAAATGAAAACAGAATTGCAAATTGATACATGCACAATATCGATATAACATATTCAAATCGTTGCCTACCACTAATAATTTGAATGGAAATACTGTCAATGATATAAGAAAACACTATCTTTGATGTTTCATTGCACAGAAAAATGAAGATTGATGAGTCAACAGGAATCTTGTGTGGCTTTTCTACTGAGGTATGACAGATATGAAAGTGAATACGGAACGGAAAGAAAAAGTGTGTCGCCACCTTAAGGCTATTATGAAAATACCCCAATACTTCATTTTCCCATTAAGTGACATCCCTTTGTAAAGTTTTATATACATTGTAATAATTTTATGTACCCCTTTAAATGGTAAAGAAGTCAGTAACTCCTGAGTGGCGCATCCAGTAAAGGCGCTCCATGTGGCGTGCAGGATGCGCCCTATAGTCTGGACATCGCCGGTTCGAGCCCAGGCTATTCCTTTGCCCACCGAGGACGGGAGCTCCCAGGGGCGGCGCCAATTGGCCAAGCCGCCGGGGAGGAAGAGCTAGGTCAGCCAGGGTGCCCTCGGCACACCGCGCACCAGTGACCCCTGTGGTCTGGCCGGGTGCCTGCGGGCTTGCCTGTAAGCAGCCCAGGGCTGCGTTGTCCTCCGACGCTGTAGCACTGGGTGGCTGCATGGTGAGTCTGCAGGGTGTAAAGAAGCGGACGGCTGACAGCACATGCTTCGAAGGACAGCGTGTGTTTGTCTTCGCCTCTCCCGAGTCAACGCAAGGGTGGTAGCGGTGGGCTGAGCCTAAAAATAATTGGACATTACTAAATTGGGGAGAAAACAATAAAAATAATTGGTGACCACTAAACAAAAAAAAAAAAAGAAACATGATTCTCAGAGAGCAAATCAATGATTCTCAGATAGCACCTTGGGCAGATGACCCTTGTTTATGCATGAAGTTGTTTCGTAGGTGTGGACCACAATCAACCCAGCTAAAGCTTGTTCTAATACACAAACTTCTGCTAGGAGTGGCGCACTGTGCTTTTGGTGTTGCATCTTAGAGCGCCTGCTGACGCACCTCCAGTGAAGGGGGGGCCAACTCTGTTCATTGGTAAGAACATAAGAACATAAGAAAGTTTACAAACGAGAGGAGGCCATTCGGCCCATCTTGCTCGTTTGGTTGTTAGTAGCTTATTGATCCCAGAATCTCATCAAGCAGCTTCTTGAAGGATCCCAGGGTGTCAGCTTCAACAACATTACTGGGGAGTTGGTTCCAGACCCTCACAATTCTTTGTGTAAAAAAGTGCCTCCTATTTTCTGTTCTGAATGCCCCTTTATCTATTCTCCATTTGTGACCCCTGGTCCTTGTTTCTTTTTCAGGTCAAAGAAGTCCCCTGGGTTGACATTGTCTATACCTTTTAGGATTTTGAATGTTTGAATCAGATCACCGCGTAGTCTTCTTTGTTCAAGACTGAATAGATTCAATTCTTTAAGCCTGACTGCATACGAGATGCCTTTTAAACCCAGGATAATTCTGGTTGC
This sequence comes from Acipenser oxyrinchus oxyrinchus, assembly GCA_030684275.1. NCBI lineage: Eukaryota > Metazoa > Chordata > Actinopteri > Acipenseriformes > Acipenseridae > Acipenser > Acipenser oxyrinchus. Next base: position 20,241,335 of record CM060256.1, on the reverse strand, counting down.
TCTTCTTTGCACTCTTTCTAGAGCAGCAATATCCTTTTTGTAACGAGGTGACCAGAACTGAACACAATATTCTAGGTGAGGTCTTACTAATGCATTGTAGAGTTTTAACATTACTTCCCTTGATTTAAATTCAACACTTCTCACAATATATCCAAGCATCTTGTTAGCCTTTTTTATAGCTTCCCCACATTGTCTAGATGAAGACATTTCTGAGTCAACATAAACTCCTAGGTCTTTTCATAGTTCCTTCTTCAATTTCACTATCTCCCATGTGATATTTATAATGCACATTTTATTGCCCGCATGCAATACTTTACACTTTTCTCTATTAAATTTCATTTGCCATGTGTCTGCCCAATTCTGAATGCCGTCTAGATCATTTTGAATGACCTTTGGTGCTGCAACAGTGTTTGCCACTCCTCCTATTTTTGTGTCATCTGCAAATTTAACAAGTTTGCTTACTATACCAGAATCTAAATCATTAATGTAGATTAGGAATAGCAGAGGACCTAATACTGATCCCTGTGGTACACCACTGGTTACCTCACTCCATTTTGAGGTTTCTCCTCTAATCAGTACTTTCTGTTTTCTACCTGTTAACCACTCCCTAATCCATGTGCATGCATTTCCTTGAATCCCTACTGCGTTCAGTTTGAGAATTAATCTTTTATGCGGGACTTTGTCAAAAGCTTTCTGGAAATCTAAATAAACCATGTCGTATGCTTTGCAGTTATCCATTTTCAATGTTGCATTCTCAAAAAAGTCAAATAGGTTAGTTAGACACGATCTCCCTTTCCTAAAACCATGCTGGCTGTCTCCCAGGATATTGTTACCATCTAGGTAATTTTCCATTTGGGATCTTATTATAGTTTCCATAAGTTTACATATAATAGAAGTCAGGCTTATTGGTCTGTTGTTACCTGGTTCGGTTTTGTCTCCCTTTTTGTGGATCGGTATTACGTTTGCTATTTTCCAGTCTGTCGGTACAACCCCTGTGTCAAGAGACTGTTGCATGATCTTGGTTAGCGGTTTGTAAATAACTTCTTTCATTTCTTTGACTACTATTGGGAGGATCTCATCCGGCCCAGGGGATTTGTTTATTTTAAGAGCTCCTAGTCCCTTTAACACTTCTGCCTCTGTTATGCTAAAGTTATTTAAAATTGGATAGGAACAGGTCGACATGTGGGACATGTTGTCTGTGTCCTCCTTTGTAAAAACCTGTGAAAAGTAATCATTTGAAAAGTAATCTATTTTTTTTCTTCATCTATGATTTTGCCATTTGTGTCTCTTAGACATTTGACCTCCTCTTTGAATGTTCTCTTGCTGTTATAATATTGGAAAAATATTTTGGAATTGGTTTTAGCCCCCTTAGCAATATTGATTTCTATCTCTCTCTTGGCCTTTCTAACTTCCTTTTTGACTTGTGTTTGCAGTTCCAAGTACTCTTTCTGTGTACTTTGTTTTTGGTCCCTTTTAAAACGCTCTGTAAAGTGCCTTTTTTCGCTGAATATTTTTTTTAATTGATCTATTAAACAATTTGGCCATTTTGTTTTAGATTTAGATTTGTCTACTTTTGGGATGTAATCGTTTTGTGCCTCTAGTACTACATTTTTAAAAAACAGCCATCCTTTTTCTGTGGATGTTTTCTCTATTTCACTCCAATCTACTTCTGTTAGTCTCTGTTTCATACCTTCATAGTTTGCTTTTCTAAAATTGTAAACCTTAGCTTTAGTCATTACTTTTGGGGTTTTAAAATATATTTCAAATGAGACCATATTGTGGTCTGAGTTTGCCAATGGCTCTCTGACCTCTGTTTTAGTTATTCTGTCTTCATTATTTGAAAAGATTAAATCAAGGTATGCCTCCCCTCTAGTCGGTGCCTTGACAAATTGCGTTAGGAAGCAGTCATTTGTCATTTCTACCATTTCAATTTCGTCCGTCGTGCTCCCCACGGGTTCTCCCATTTTATACGGGGAAGTTGAAATCCCCATTAGTATGGCTTCTCCTTTTCTACACGCATTTCGAATGTCATTGTACAACAGATTATTTTGCTCAGCGTCTGAGTTTGGCGGTCTATAGCATGCTCCTATTATTATGCCCTTTGAATTTGTGTCCATTATTCTGACCCATATTGATTCTGCATTGCTTTCTTTGTCCTGATTTAACACCTGGGCTTCAAGACTATTTCTTATGTATAGTGCTACCCCTCCGCCTCTTCTGTCCTGCCTGTCTTTCCTGCCTGTCTTTCCTATATAGTGTGTACCCACTAATATTATATTCGTCTCCATCACTCTCAGACAACCAAGTTTCTGTAACACCTATCACATCGTAACCAAGTTTCTGTAACACCTATCACATCGTACCAAGAGATTTAAAAGAGATTTTCACTCCCTCCAGGTGTAGTTCCACGCCCAGTAGGCAGTCATTTGCTGAGTATATTAATGCTTGTAGAAGGTATTTGTTGCTCAAGATTCCATCTACGAGACCTGAAGGTTTTTACCTGCAGCTTTGTTTGCTTAAGATTTCACCTGCTGAGACCTGTAACTGCACTTGCAGTATTGCTGTTACTGCGTTCTGTACTGTCTTTGGATTTGCTTTGTTCCTGAATAAAACAATTTTAATTGAAGTTACCTGAAGACTGACTTATTATTTTGAAGAAGAACAACAAACCTCTTATTACACCTTATTAAATTTGACAGCTTAAATTTGTTTCCATCTACAGACAGATCACTTCCACCCCTACTGTCAGGTTCGTTACTGTTTCACTTCCTACTGCAAGTTATTCATTTCACATAAGCAGTGTCTTGCACTTTATATGTCTTTGCACCTGGAAAGGGAAACTGTCACCACCCCACCAACGGCCTACTTTCCTGTGCTTAATAAATTACTAAAATGTGCTAACAGTGACATGCTGTTACCACACTGCTGAGGTGAATAAGAGGAAGTGGACATGTACTACCTGAAAGTAAGGCATGCAAACTGAGAGCTTTCTTTACATAGTTAGAGATGAGAAAATAATTCCACAAATCTTACTTGTCATGCATCTCCCGTCACTATCTCAAATGTACAGTTATGAATATGTTATAGCTTTTTTATTATTATTGTATGGTACAGGACATATACTTTTACAAAGTAACTATTTTTTAACATTTGCCTCAGTGCTGTTAGAAATGGGAACAAGCACGATCTCACATTTCAGATGTTGTCTCTAAAGGCTTGCTTGCACATCTCTTTGAGAGTCAAGATCCAAAGCCTATGAAAGTCTTACATAACCTTTTCTACACACAACTACAGTCTCAAGTTTGAAACCTAACTCTATTAATCAAAGACTTGACTTGCCACAGAATACTCCCATCGATACCAGTTCCCAATGAAATACTCAAAATGCACACAGGAATTAACCGACTGAGCTGTAAACGTATTAGAGCTCATTAGCAAGAAAGTCTTTTACCATTAGAAAACAGCCTATATTCTGTAGTAAACACTCAATATTCCCTGGTGATTTAGATTTTGAAAAACTAAGGAAAAGCTGTCTAAACTCCAGTCTTTGAAAAATTCTGCAGTGCCAAATTGTTGTTGTGTGCATAGCTCAGAATGGTAAATTGAGGTTAAATGTATAAGGAACTGCTGATCCACAGGCTTTTTGAATTCTCTAGAGCATGCCCAATTTAGAATGATTTAAGCTCAATTAGGTCCACAGCTTATTATTTTCCTGGAACAGCCAAAACAAAAAAGCATAGAAACAAACAAACATGAGTTTTCCATATCATGTCACTGTTCTGCACCTGAACGTTGCTTTGAAAAAGGAAAAAAACATATATATCAACATGCGGGCTGCACTGAATTACGAGAAAATACTTAATTTCATTGAGGGGTTATGTGACATCATATACTGCGAGATCAAAGCCCATATGTTATTTTTTATATTATATGGATTTTAAAAATATGATACAATATTTTGCTGTTCAAGATATCTATCAATAATATTCAGAATAGAACGTCTTTTCTGGGTTCATTATTACTGTCGTCTTTTCGTAATGCATAAATGACAATAACAAGTGTTGAATTTAGAATAGTATTATACTTCACAAACTTATGATAACTTTATTACAGGATTTCACTGTTTTATTTACATTATAATTTAATATTGAGCTTGTAAGAGGCACTGTGGATTGGCATTAATCAGATCAAGTTGCCTGCGCTTGAACAGGCCGTATTGTGCCAGGTTCGTACTCGCTGAGGTTTTTTTTTTTTTTTTTTTTTTTTTAATACAGAAAATTAAATGGGTATTTCTTCTGGATTTCTGTGCTAGCCAACCTCTGTTAGATAAGATTTTACCAGAGCCAAGTCAAATTTGGTTTTCTTGGTTTACATTAAAAAAAATGTTGAGTTTGTGAGACAAACTGTTTTTGCTCGAGCTAATCTTGACGGACAGAGATTGACGTCACAAACGTGCATGGGCCACAGTGTGTATGTATGTATGTATGTATGTATGTGTGTATGTATGTGTGTATGTGTGTGTTATGGACCGTTGCTGAAAATCGGGCAGTTGCCGTAATGCCTGGGCAGTTGGCGAAGTGCCCAGCACTTTCAGGTAACTATATTTAACTGGGTGGCTTTTACACGTTTAAACTTAACTGTGATTATTAGTCTCTTGCTGATATTGAATGATCTCTCATTCAAACAACGCAACTCTAACCTCTATATCTAACCCATGATGAAAATAAACTGTGCATTGATATTTTGTTTAGTTACGTTGCTATAGCGTTGTCAGAAAGTATTTAAGTTATTTAAATAAACATTGTAATGGGTGGCTTGGTGGCGGTGCGCTTTTAGGCAACAAAGGTAATTCACTCTCTATTTGTATTATACTGTATCTGTTAAAAATCTTTCTTCGCCAGGGTGGCTGTGGGCAGTTGACCACCCAGTTGACCTAAAATTGGAAGCTAATTTGGCATCTGCCCGCCGCAGCTGGGCATTACAGCAAGTTAAAAGGACTATTTTTTAAAGGCCTGTGTCACTAATAAGACAAATAACTACTTAATAGCTAATAGCTATTAAGTAGCTATTACATAATAGCTACTTTATTTTATATATGACAAAAGAAAAAAAATCTGCACAAATTTATGGATATTATTTTTAATTACTGTTGGATTATTTTTTTGTTTTGATCTTCTACCCTCCTTTGCAGGATCCACCAAGTCAATAGCCTTGCCAAAACTGTAAGAGGACTCAGAAAAGCCTCTTTTCTTGAGTCTTGAGCACAGAACTTTGCCTATACCTGTTTGCAGTAATGCTACAAATATTCTAAAAATAGTTCAAATTGATCACAACGCTTTTAGGGTATGATACCGTCCCAGTTTCTGGTCCATAGCTATTATTTCTAAATGCATTGTTTGAAAGTGACAAGATAGCACTAATATGACTGGCTGCAGGTGGTCTCACGTGACTGATGCTGTTGCACTGGGAACAGCTCTCCTGCATACAAACCTGATTGGCTGAACTGACTTGGATTCTTAGATAAAGAGAGTGGGTAGTAGAGGTCTTGAAATGTATTTTTGTTTATGACTGTCGCCCTGGATAAGGATGTCTGCTAAGAAATTAATAATAATAATAATAATAATAATAATAATAATAATAATAATAATAATAATAAAATATTTTTTTAGCTATTTTTTACAGGGTTGTTTATAGTCATCATAATGTGTGAAATAAATACAGCATTTTATTTGGTTTATAAAATAAGTAAAATCTATGGAAAAGAAAGTATGTTGAAATCTAAATTAAGCCAAACTCAGGGAATTAATTTCACATCTAGTTCTGCACCTGCTTGTTCTGAATGCAAGACAGATTCCAAAATGAGATTTGGTATATCTTGAAATGTATTTTTGTTTATGACTATGTTGCCCTGGATAAGGATGTCTGCTAAGAAATTAATAATAATAATAATAATAATAATAATAATAATAATAATAATAATAATAATAATAATAATAATAATAATAAAAAGATGCTCCCCTGATTGGTAAAGAGTTGTTAAGAGTAGTATCAACGACGATATTGGAGGATTTGCAAATTCGTACAAGCTCCCCTCACAGGGATGACTATTACATATGTCTCTACCTTTTCATTGTTTGGGTTTCCTTGGCCTTTTTTTAAAATTAGACATTATACATCATTGGTCTGCAGTCGACTACCATGTGGCAGTGCCTTGGAATTGAGCTTTCTGATTGGTAGATGATAGTTCTACATTTTCTAACAGACATTAATAGATGGGTATATTTAAAAGGGTAAAAGGTATCATGTTGGTGTTTGCTTTGTATGCTCAGTCCTGTAATACAAGAAAGCATTACTCAAACTAAAGTGTATGAAGATCAGTTAAAAAATATACCATGTATACAGTATCAAAGTTATTTAGGTTTTTATCAGCTCATATGTTACAACACTCTAGTACAGCATAAAAAAAACAGATTGTGGACAACCTGTTACCATCTTGTGACACCTTGATTAAGCAGCCACAAAAGGTAGGTCCCAGTGTGACCACTTAATCCAGGTTTCACTGTATTTGCTTTTACAGCGGCAGTCAAAAGTACACAGAAACCAGATTAATTACCACATGAGTTATTTTTCCTGCTAAACCATCACAACACAAAGTGACACTATATCAACCATAGCAGGAGACGTGATTGTGATCACTTAAAAAGATTATTAGTCAAAAGCATAAGCATAGTTGTTTGTGGGTCTGTAATCTAGACCTTGGACAACAATTACCAGTTCAACTGACAGGAGATATTTGATAAAATGTGGTTACTGTTTCACTGACACAGAGAAAGATATGAACACCTCCCAGGCAAGTAGGTTTGGAAAACACCCTTCTACATGTGCAACAGCACTCACCCACTAAAATAACTAAGCACTGTTCTGTGCATGCATTGTACTTGCATCCCGGCTCCTTTAGAAGGGTTTACACAGCTACACACAAACACATTCATACACACACGCTTACACATTTAAATATATTGTTAGAAAAATAAAACATGGAAAAGCAACTTACGGAGAGAAGTTTCCACGTTATTGGCCGAACTTGTCTTGGAATCCCAGACCAGCTTAATTTCCGCAACTCTTCTGTAAAAAACAAAGAGGTTAATCATCTAGGCTAGTGGTTTTCAATCTTTTTTTTAAAAACTGTACCCCTTCTGTCTGGAGGTTTCAGCTCCAGTACCTGATTAAAATTATCGCTCTACTGAATGGTACCGCAGTTACAATAATATACAATTTATGTCACAACAGTTTGTGACTGACAAACAGTAGGCCTAATTCTTAAAACTTTTAATTACAAGTCGGATGCACAGAAATCAAGAGACAGTACTTGGGAATCTGTTTTTATAATACATTTTCTATTCGGAAAAATTATTATAAATAATCCAAAATACTATTTACTTACCATCTCAGCATAATTGTGTGCCATTTAAAATGTTTACAACATCAAAAAAGTTAACCTCATGATAAGACTATAATAACTAACAATAATAAACTTTTCATTAAAGCCTTCATAAAAATGATCCAAAGGGACTCGGTATAACTGTCGACTTTTGTGTTTTCCCCCTTGTTTTTCTTTTGCAAGTAATGCATGTATTCACATTTTATTCAAGAAACAATTCACAGGATAATCTAGATGTACTTTATCAAGCACCGAAAACAATTCAACCAGACGCAATTTCTGTTACTAAAATGCAGCCACGCCTAATAAATAAAATTAACAAACTTCAAAAGTATTAGTACTGTGATTATTATTTAATGTTTGCCTGAGCATTTATACTTCTAAAACATGCAGAAAGATTGTGCTTCACTGATTAGTATCAATTATAAGACAAGTTGAAAACTGCTAAGTTCATGAGAAGCACAGAGTCCTCTGAGTAGAGTTATCCATAGACAGAATCACCCACCCTAATTAGTGGAAATCCGCTCAATCTAAATCACACCTGCGTACAGGTGGATGATCATTTTGAAACACAGAAAGTTCAGAAATATAAAGAAAGTTGGATTTACTTTTGTTGGCACTACAGATGAACCTTGTTCTCAATGGTGATGTACTGGCTAATAACAGACTATTTATTAAAAACAAAAGTGCAACGGATGTGTGGTTTTAAAGTTTGTACCGATTTCGGTATTATTTTCTTCAGAAAAACTAAACAAAACTAAACAAAGTAAAAGTGATGTTAATAGGATGATCCATTTTACAAAAGTTACCAGGTATGTGTGTTTGAATATTGGAATTGGGTGTGGTGTTCTATGCAATGGATGACATCTGTACACAGGAGATGATGTAGTGGAATTTTGGCAAATAATTCACTGTGATTGGTTGACTTCTGATCTGTGATTTACATTTCTTGCTATTGTGGCAAGGGGCTCCAATAAATTGCTAAGGTGGGACATGCAAACCCATGATCTATAGTAATTGTTTCAAAGCAGGTTTCCTCCTTTTGCTGTAGACATCCTCATCTTCAAATGGAAAACTATGCACAACATTAGCTTAACTATTCTATAATACTATTCTTCTGACAATACTCAGGGATTATTGCTCCTAGCCAATTATAACCAGCAATTAAGCTCCTTTGGGGTCTTGAAACAGGTACTAACAAAATAACTTGTCAGTACATTCAAGTCTGTTAATTATTAAGATATTATACCCCAAAGGGTGAACATAATTAACATCCATTCTTTACTCCATCGGATGTAATAAAAGTACCATAATTAAGAATAAAAAATATCTTCAGCCCAATCCATGTTTCATTTTTATTATAATTTCACATATAGAATGTTATTTATGTATTTTCAAATTACCTTAGCCACACTGAAAAGCTCAAATTTAGCTTTAGCACAGGTGGAACACAAAGATGAGAACTAAAATTGATCTTTATAGAGTGCATTGTAAAACTATGCCGAGCCGGATGACATACTGAAGGCCGCTTTTAATGAACACAGGTTACGCTGTGAGACTTTATGGGAAAAGCACTCAATTCATTAAACACAAAGCCACTCGTGGATGTCTTTGCAGTTCACACCTTTGAACTCTCATTTGTGCTGTCAGCTACAAAAATTAGTCAATGAATCTTGCAACCTGAGCTTAATTAAACTATCTGTTATATTTCCCTATGTGGCATTAATCACACAGTTGGAAAAAGTCTATCTGAAATTTAATTTTTTTCCTTTCTATGAGCCAATGAAGTAAAAAAAAGATCCTACCTTTTGTTAGAAACACTATGTAAAGACATCTGTTTTCCACTAAAGGTCATACATTTTTAACACTGCTTGAATGGACTTTGCTGGGTTGACTGTATATCAGGCTCTTTTCTACCAGGCTGTTTGGCAAATCAACTAGTAGGCTATGTTCAGAGTACAAAAAAATGTTGATTCCTGTTGGATTGAATAGTACAATAATTGTCTATTATTGTAGAATTGTCTATTTTTAAGTATCATTTGTTAAATTTAGCAAAATGTAATCAGATTTGTATTTTTCATAAAATACTAAATACTATAATACATATACACACACACACCATATTACTTAAATTTGGCGCCATGCTTATTTTAAATTGATCAAAATGACTCATGGCCCTTAAATGAGTGTGGCGATTATACAAGGGCAGCCTTTATTAATAATACTACAATTCACAAACGCTGCAATGTTTTATTACAAGGCATTTTAGAAGCGGCGCCGTGAGAGGCTCCGATCTGCAGCACTACACTCTTGTGTGTTTTTGGGGCTTGAATACAGTACATTTACGACAGTTAACAACAGCCTATTAGGTGGGAGTTGGGAGGTCACGGGAGTACTGTACCAGCGAATCAGGGGTGTGTATTGGTTGCTGTGGGGCAGGACAAGAAGAGGAGAAAGAACGGTAGTTGAGTGTGATGCAGTTATTTCTCTTAAATATTACTTCTGAATATCTGTTTGATTTCTGTTAAAACTCAAATATATCCTACTCGTTTTTTGTTGTTTTTTTCTGACTAATTTTCCTGCTTGTTTGTAATTTCTCTGTAAGAGAAACAAACTAAATCTTCTCATAGATAGTAAGCACGTTTTTTGTTTATATATATATATATATATATATATATATATATATATATATATACAATTGTACAGGACTGAGTAAAATTCCAATTGAATAAAAAAAAAAAACTAAACCCCTACAAGAAGATATCTTCAGCCAGCTTTCAGATAGCGCTTAGATTGACCAGCAAAGCTCCAAGTTCCTCTGAGTTTAAGTTTTCATCATCCAAGCTGACGACGAGGTAGTAAACAGACAGCCCTTGTTTTATCCCCTGCTGTGTTGGCACTGAACTCTGCTGGGGGGGGGATAAGAAAAAAAAGTCGTGAAGGACTGCTGTGCTGTAAGTAGTTCGTCTTGGGTTGTCTTTCGGGACTGTACCATAAAATAAAATTTGCTTACTAAGGTGTGTGTACATTAGTTTGTATTAAATGGTGGATTGAGGCTGCAGTCTCTTCGGGGGGGGGTCACATGTACATAGCCAGAATTGCGCATCTCTTTATTTACTTTTTGAGCAGGGGTAGAAAAAAAATACCTTTACGTTTCATTATTGAGAGCGGCGTTTATTCAAGGACGGCGTCTATTAAAAATCTGATATCTGAGTGAGGCGTTAATTCAAAGTAATACGGTACATATATATATTATTACACACACACATATATATATATATATATATATATATATATATATATATATATATATATATATATATATATATATATATAAAATTTAAATCTAGCCTTACCACCCATTTTTAAAAAAGTATTATTTTTTAAGCTAAATATATTTTTCTAACATATTTCGCAGAACAAAATTTAAAAAATCTAAGTGCCCAATAGTGTGTTGCAGACTTTGAACTCGATTTGCTTTTTCTTGCACTGAGGCGGCGTTAGTAGTCAACTGTATACAGCTTGTTGCTATGTGAAGTATGCAAAGGAATGCAGTGTTAATAACCGATACCAGGGTCACAAAAACAGTGCACATTGTCCATAGGAGCGTCTAATACAACAAACTCATTACAGGAATCAAAAGTGTGTGGAATACATCGGAGAGTGTTTTTCACCTGTGCGTGTCTATATCCAAAAATTGCGGTAGCTAGTGGTCGGTCCTGTTTTGGGACAGTTTATATTACGCTCGTATTTAAAGGTGAACTCCGCACTTTAACAATTTTCCAATAGAATCCTGGAAAGGAGATGCAAGTGCCTTCTGGGGGCTATACTGCATGTATGTTTAAACAAACTGAAAATACAAGTGGCATACCAAGATAAAAAAAAAGACAGAGTAGTCTTTGTACCATGAGAACAAGCTATTACAGTATCACAGCAATCGAGTCACCTTTATATAAGCTATGGGGTGGAAAAATGTTTAAATATGGGGTTTGCTGCATTCCCCTGGACAACAAAGACTTCTTGTTTCCTCTCTCGATCACTTTGATGGTATTGTCTTGGTTAAAATTTTCATTTAAGACATCCAGCATTTACATATTAAAATAAAGACATACATTGTATGTCACTTTGTATGTCACTTTGTTTAACATATAATAATTTGTAATTCATCAACAACTATATATATACAGTACTGTGCAAAAGTTTTAGGCAGGTGTGAAAAAATGCTGTAAAGTAAGAATGCTTTCAAAAATAGACATGTTAATAGATTATATTTATCAATTAACTAAATGCAAAGTGAGTGAACAGAAGAAAAATCTAAATCAAATCCATATTTGGTGTGACCACCCTTTGCCTTCAAAACAGCATCAATTCTTCTAGGTACACTTGCACAAAGTCAGGATTTTGTAGGCATATAGTCAGGTGTATGATTAAACAATTATACCAAACAGGTGCTAGTGATCATCAATTCAATATGTAGGTTGAAACACAATCATTAACTGAAACAGAAACAGCTGTGTAGGAGGAATAAAACTGGGTGAGGAACAGCCAAACTCAGCTAACAAGGTGAGGTTGCTGAAGACAGTTTACTGTCAAAAGTCATACACCATGGCAAGACTGAGCACAGCAACAAGACACAAGGTAGTTATACTGCATCAGCAAGGTCTCTCCCAGGCAGAAATTTCAAGGCAGACAGGGGTTTCCACATGTGCTGTCCAAGCTCTTTTGAAGAAGCACAAAGAAACGGGCAACGTTGAGGACCGTAGACGCAGTGGTCGGCCAAGGAAACTTACTGCAGCAGATGAAAGACACATCATGCTTACTTCCCTTCACAATCGGAAGATGTCCAGAGGTGCCATCAGCTCAGAACTGGCAGAAAACAGTGGGACCCTGGTACACCCATCTACTGTCTGGAGAAGTCTGGTCAGAAGTGGCCTTCATGGAAGACTTGCGGCCAAAAAGCCATACCTCCGACGTGGAAACAAGGCCAAGCGACTCAACTATGCACGAAAACACAGGAACTGGGGTGCAGAAAAATGGCAGCAGGTGCTCTGGACTGATGAGTCAAAATTTGAAATATTTGGCTGTAGCAGAAGGCAGTTTGTTCACCGAAGGGCTGGAGAGCGCATACCGAATGAGTGTCTGCAGGCAACAGTGAAGCATGGTGGAGGTTCCTTGCAAGTTTGGGGCTGCATTTCTGCAAATGGAGTTGGGGATTTGGTCAGAATTAATGGTCTCCTCAATGCTGAGAAGTACAGGCAGATACTTATCCATCATGCAATACCATCAGGGAGGCATCTGATTGGCCCCAAATTTATTCTGCAGCATGACAACGACCCCAAACATACAGCGAAAGTCATTAAGAACTATCTTCAGCGTAAAGAAGAACAAGGAGTCCTGAAGTGATGGTATGGCCCCACAGAGCCCTGATCTCAACATCATCGAAGTCTGTCTGGGATTACATGAAGAGAGAGAAGCAACTGAGGCTGCCTAAATCCACAGAAGAACTGTGGTTAGTTCTCCAAGATGTTTGGGCCAACCTACCTGCCGAGTTCCTTCAAAAACTGTGTGCAAGTGTACCTAGAAGAATTGATGCTTGATGCTGTTTTGAAGGCAAAGGGTGGTCACACCAAATATGGATTTGATTTAGATTTTTCTTCTGTTCACTCACTTTGCATTTAGTTAATTGATAAATATAATCTGTTAACATGTCTATTTTTGAAAGCATTCTTACTTTACAGCATTTTTTCACACCTGCCTAAAACTTTTGCACAGTACTGTATATATATATATTTTTTTTTTTTTTTACAGATGCCATTTTGATTAGATGAAAAACACGGAATGTTGTTTTAAATCTGTTAATAAAATCACCACCTTAATTATATATTGCACCAGCAGGATGGTGAGTAATCCATAAACCAAGATGCCACCGAGAAGCACGCGTAGTGTTGACACAAAACACTAAATTGGAGGAAAAAAAACTGTATTGCTTGGGAGGGAATATAACCAGCAAGACTGTAGGACTCTACAATGTTAGAGTCTGTTCGCAGACAGGGGAATCTCTAATGAGGTGGAATTGAGGAATTTGGAGGCTGAAATAATATAGCAAGGGAGATTGTTAATTGAAATCCCAGAAGAAACACTGTCTCCAGCCTGAGTTATATAATTTATGGCTTGTAGGCTGAATTGTGAGTCAAGTGAATACTGTATCTTACATTTTTTCTGATGGTTGTAAATAATTATAGTTAGGTCATATAAATGTGCTTTTTAGCATAGTACTTCTGTTAGTAAACAGAATATTTTGTAATTTCTGTATTATCCTTGTGTAAATTATGTCGGCTTCACTTGAGTTTGTCTATCAACAATACATACAATGACATAAGAACGGGCTCAGAGTAACTAAGAAAAGTATATTGTGTAGGACCAGAATTTGCTGGCTGTCTGTTATGCAAATAGCAGCATCATAAACAAAAACATCAGTTCATTAAATACCACTGAAGGTAACATATATGAACAAAATACAGTTTGCAAAGAAAATGTTTCGTTATATTAAAATATATTTAGATCAAACAGTTCTCTACAGTAACAAAGTCATGCAACTTCTAAACATCCTTTGACCTTCACTTCCTATTGGGTAATATAAAAGGAAAGCAATCACATTTATTCCAGAACTTCCAAGGTTCGGTCTCTTGGCTTTACATTCCAATTCATAATATGTGGTATTCATCGTCACAGCACTCATGTCGCAATTTCTGCTCAATCAATCCTTCAGTTTTCAATGGTTCCTGCACTGTTTGATTAATTGTTTTGAATGAATTGTTTTCTGTTCTACACACTGCCTTGATGTATAAACTATCAATATATAGTGTTGTAATATAATGTATTGTTCATTAGAGCAAAACCATCATGCCATTTAATAATTATACATATTAAAAGACTGACAAGCTGCTGTTGTCAGCTGTAGTTTATGAGGAATGCTGAGAAAATGACTATGCATGATCCAAGCAATGTCACTACAACATACCACACTGTACTAATCAACACATTAGAGTGCTTTCAAACAACTATAGCAAGAAAAAGAGGGCTGTCAATCTTACATTTGCAGATTACATTAAATGAAATGTGGGGACCGAAGTGGAAATGCTAGAGTTGACAGCCCAAATCTTTGCAGCATTCAGATGTTACAACATGTGAATCAGAGCAGCCAAGAGTGAATTGATGATGAAAACAGATAACAGACTGTGTGCACTGAAGAACAGTGTAAGATTCCTCAACCTGCCGCAGCATTTAGGCCTTCCAATTGCACACAATGTCAGATCCAATACTGCAGAATTACAAGACTAGACTTTTAGGACATTACGATTGTAGGTCTCGCAGTTGACATATTATTTTAAACCATTACAACTGCAATACATATTATCAAAGAGATGTGCGAACCTGTTCCTTTGAAACGGGGTACCCGGTTCCTGCTTTGGAAACAACGAACGGGATACAAATATCAACGATCCGGTTTCAGCGAGTATTATTATGTGTTTAATAAAATTGTTTATTAAAAAACATAGAACAATTAAAATTATTAAGACTTTTAATTTCTGTAAAAAATACACTTGATAAATATAATTGGCACGTTCATACAGAAAAAACACACACTTAGCTAGACTATATATTTGCGTTTTGTTGTCCTTGTTTTGTACTACTGACTGATCACGGCTGTGATGAGTTTAGTTTGACTTATTTTTTGCTCTGTGTTCGTTGTGTTCAGGGTCTGTAAAATGTTAATTTAATCTATCATGGGGAATGGCGGCTCCAGTTTTGTCATAATGTTAATCCTGGTTTCACCTATGCTATAAATGAGCATATAATATTAATAGGTAGATAATTATTATTTTATCAAAATTCTGACTACGAAAAAAAATAAACAGGAGCAAATAGCTATCTATAACCATGATCCAAGTAACAGCTTCCTTGTTTTATCAGTACGAATGAAATATAATCTTGAGGTGCATTCATTTATCTATGTTTTCTTTTTATAACAGATTAGCACTACCTTGCTTACTAGTGAAACGTGTGCTTTAACAAAAAATGTTGCACCGTCAAACTATAATTTACACACATAGCGAACTAATGCACTGTTTGAACAAACCAGTTAGTATAATGCGTTGCATGATTCTTTTAAACATAGTGTTACTGAGTTGGAATTGTCAGCTTGGTTGTGGTTGTAACCTTATAATTTATAAGGTCATACAATGCAGGATTCAACGATATTGTGGCACACGTTACTTTTTTAATTTATTTATTTATGCTTCATAAAGTCGAATTGCTTTGTTGTTTTCCATACACAATGAAAAACTGACAAATTGACTGACAAAAACGTGTACAAAATCTCAAATTTCAGAAGAAAATATTGATCCTTCTCCCTTTTTGAATTCAATTGACCTCAAACAACTCTCTCAGGAAAGTTATGTTAAATAATTTTGTTGGAAATCAGACATTTTGCAAAGTCTTCCCTGCAGAAAAACTCCAGGCATGGATGGCTTTGTTTCTGAGATAAAATATCACCCCTCTTTATGGAAGTTTTACACCAAATTCCGCTAACAAACTCACTACCTGCCTCCATGTATCAAGCAGTAATCTCAGTTATTCTCCAACCAGGTTGTTCCAGACACTCTCCCTCTGACTATAGGTCTATTTCATTAATTAATTGCGACGCAAAATTAATTTAAAAAAACTTAACAGAATTAATAACATACTACCAGACATAATTCACTGCAATGGCTTTACAAAGAACAGACACCTTCAAACTAACACCCGTACCTGTCTTACACAGTATGCTAAGAAGAACAAAATAGATATTTTCTTAATGGCAGTTGCTGTGGAAAAAGCTTTCGACCGGCTGGAATGGCCTTTGTTGTTTAAGACATTGGAAAAATATGATTTCCCCATTCAAATAATTCAATTCCTAAAAATACTATACCAATCTCCTCAAGCACAAGTTTACACCAATAACTTCCTTTCTGAATTGTTTCCTCTATTTAGAGATATCCGTCAAGGCTGTCCCTTATCCCCCCTACTTTTTGCAATTTCTATTGAACCGTTAGCTCAGAAAATAAGACCGGTCTCAAGAAATTAAGGGGATTAATATTGGAAAATAAAACTATAAGCTTAGCCTTTATGCCGATGATTTACTTCTTTACTTAACCAACATTGAATCAATGATGCCTCTTCTCATGTCTATTTTGAATGATTATTCATTAATCTCAGGTTATAAAATTAACAAAGGCAAAACAGAAGTAACTCATATTAATAATACTGACACTGTTCCCAACATACTTAAACAATTTAAGTGGCAAACTAAAAGTATTAAATATCTAGGGTGTCATATATGCTCTCATAAGAAACAGTTATACAAAGATAATTTCCTTCCATTAATTACTAAATTGAAATCTGACTTGAAAAAAATGGTCTGACCTCCCTATTAATATTTCAGGCAGAATCAACCTCTTCAGAATTACTTGGTTATTGAAGTTTCAAGGTCAGGACAGTCCTTGATCCGAACAGTATAAATCAGATAATGGATTTGGTTAAAAACAATTCAATTGTGACACTTTTTGAATTAAAAGAAATTCAAACTCACTGATTTTGAAAAATTTAGATATCTTCAGATTAAAAACTTTATTATATGTAATTTTTCAACAGAATACACCATTGACGATAGTGATATTGAACGTATGCTATGTAATAAAAATCGAATTACTCATCGTACTGCAAGACTATGTAATACTTTGATAAACTCCTCCTGTAACAACTCCACCTTAGACAGAATACATGATAAATGGAACCTGGACTGGGTCGTGATAATTTATCTAAAGTGGAAAGAGTGTTGGGCACTGTGGCAGGGCGAGGAGGCCTGCACATGAAAAAACCCCATTTTAGAATGGGATACCCCTCCACCCCTGTGCAATTTATTATTTTGTATTTGTTTTGTTGTATTATTATTATTATCATTATTAGTATTAGTATTATTATTATTATATGTATTTATAAAATATGATGGTGAAGCCGTATGTTTTGTTATTGTTTTACAGCGTGGATGGGAAGCCCCATCCACATTAGAAAACCTGTGCAGAATGTGGCTGATGGATTATTATTATTTATTTCTTAGCAGACGCCCTTATCCAGGGCGACTTACAATTGTTACAAGATATCACATTATTTACACATACAATTACATTATTTTTTACACATTATTTTTACATACAATTACCCATTTATACAGTTGGTTTTTTTTACTGGAGCAATCTAGGTAAAGTACCTTGCTCAAGGGTACAGCAGCAGTGTCCCCCACCCGGGATTGAACCCACAACCCTCCGGTCAAGAGTCCAGAGATAGTTAATCCCTCTGTCACTAATATAAAAGCCTGCAGTTCTCCCTGCTCGGTGTGGGTGTTCGGAGGAGCGAGTGAGAGCGAGCGAGAGAGGTGTGTAAAAATAAAAAAAAGAATAAGTACGATCAGTGAAGGCTACTACCCAGCCTGATCACAGTATTTTGTGTTTGTTATTTTGTTTTTGTGTACATGTTTTATTTTTGCTCTGTGAGCAGTGTTTTTTGTTCAAATATTTATTTTCATTTTACTATTCAAATAAACTGCGCCGCAGCGTCTTTTTGCCCTGCAGTACTTTGTTTTTGTGTCTCTCTGGCCTGACGTCACCACTCAGCCATCCTTGTCACAGGCACAAACTTTTGATATTACTACTAATGAAAATCTTTGTTTAATACAGTATAAACTGATTACTATAATTTACGACACTCAATGTCCTACACAGTTTTAATAATAACATTCCAGATACTTGTTTAAAAAGCAAAATACAAACAGATAGTCTGATACACTCGTTTTGGGACTGCTGGAAAATTAGAAAACTGTGGTGCGAGTTAGAGAGCTGACTGTCTTCCTCTTTACAGACTACTGTAGATTTCACCCTCTCTCGCTGCCTACTCCATGATTCAATTCATGACTCAAACCTAAGATATCCCCTTGGCTGGATAGTGATGTTCTCTTCACTTGTTTTGAAGAAACTAATTCTGCAAAACCGGAAGTCCAATTCGGCTCCTAAAATCCAGCATTGGAAAAACCTAAGGCTTTACTATTTAAACATAGAACATAGCTTAGCAGAAGATAAAAACAATTTTAAAAGATTTGGGGCAATCTAGTGAGGTGCCTCCAGCTCTCTGAAAAAAAAAAAAAACTATTATCTTCTTTGTATATATTTTTTGTAGAACTGTAGAACAAGTTGTATAATATGAATATGTGATGGTTTGCTTAACATATATAATGTGCTGTTTTACAAATACATACATTATGTATAAATTGTATAGAACTATATTGTATTCACTTTGAGTCTCAGAATTGATATACAGTACTCCCAAGTGCCTTGTAATGTGAACCACCCCCACTTTCCCAATTGTAATTTTGTTTTTTTTTTGGTTTTGGTTGTTATCTGTGCAGCAAAAGTAAAAGTAAAACAATAAAAAAAGTTTTACAAAAAAAATAATAATAAAAGCTAGAAAAGACAACAAAGTTTGCAAAAGACAAATGTACATTACTTTCATCTTAAAACTACTACAGTTCGATGGTGCCCACAATTTTTGCCCTTGTTTATAATTAGTGTTTCCTGTCAACTCAACTATTAGTAGGGATCTACTTAAATCGCGGTAAATTTACGTATTTTTCACGGGTATGTTGCGGAATAAAATTAGGATTTCGCGGAAATTTCGCGGACATGTTTAAACATTAAATAAACCTAAGTCGACAGTATTTCAGAACACTATAAAGCCTAAAAATAGTGGTACTTGCTTCCTTACTAAAACAGAGTGCTGGTATTTGTTAAAGGCGAGTATGCAGCATCCCCCTGCAGTTGACTTGCCCATACATTGAGACTGCACGTCTGCATCCTCTGAATTGGTTGGAAGTTAAAGCAAAGCTTTGCCAAGTTATACAGATGTGGAAATCGATTAGAAACAGCCCAAAAACTCGGTTACACAAGGGCATCTGGCATACTTTAATGAAGTCAATGTATGCAGCACATTCGTGGTCATGTTATTTGTCCCATCCAATAATTTATTTTATTAGTACCGAGTCAAAACAAAGAAAACGTGGCTATTCGGGTCTAAAATTCCAACTGTAAGCAGCAGGTTGAAGCGAGGTGGCTGTGGTGGATCGTTTTAGTACTGATTTAACTTGCAGACAGGAATACTTTTTGTCTGGGCTGACTTTCCAGTTTGGTTTCTGAAAGATGTTTATTTTACGTTCTGTTCAGCAGCCTCTGTGGTAGCCTTTTGTTTAATGTGTGATTCTGAAGCTAAATAGCGATCGATCGTATTTTCTCCAAATACACATTAAGATATGGAAAACAATTACCTCAGTCTGCATGTAGTTTATTTGGGAAATATCTTGAAACGATCATCAGCCGAAATATAGTTTGCTTTCTTTGTCGTCCATTTCTACTATTTTACCTCCAATGCTGAAAACTAGATTTTAGCAACCTAAATCAAAACAACAATGCAGCACCAACTTTGTCCCGCCCCTCCTGCACAGTACAGGTCACATAAAAGCAGTAAAGACGCATTGATAGGCTGATTAAAACTTTGTCATTTGAATAGTAAACAAGAACGTTAACAGCTCTGGAGAAATCCTTTTGTAAATGTTACTTGTGGACATTTTTGTTTGTTTTTGCTTAAGTGCAATGCACGCAGGGACGGCGAAGGAATAAGAATGGGCTATCTACAGAAGGAAGATACGTAGTTTGCGCCACTTGCGCTGTGCAGTAGTTCATTTAAACGCGGTTTCTTTTTTCTTTCCTCTCCGTACTTGTTTGTATGCATTGGCCCCTAAGAGGTGAATTTACGGTGACCCCTCAATTTCACGATTTCACGAAATCCTGAAATCGCGAATTAGGTAGGTCCCTAACTATTAGTAATATTTGATTTTGCCAAAAGAAATAAGAACGATTTTAAGTTTCAAAATCAAATGATGCTGAAGTCAAACTATATTTAAATATTGAGTTTTATAAAGTGAATACATTAAGCTCTCTTGGCTACACAATGGTTTGTAAACTAGTGAACATTTGGAATCTTATGCAGTTTTATACAGATTGTGTGGAGTATTTCTTGCATTTCATCAAAATCAGAAATAACCAGTTGAATAAAAAAAATTCAGGAGATACCTGTAGATGTTTTACATACCTAACATAAAATTAGTATACAGTAGGTCAGTTCAGATTGCAGTTCAGATTAGCATAACATTAACACCTCAACGAGATGTATTACTTTATGCTGAAAGTGCTTTATCAAAACCACCAAATATTCTACATAAAAGAACATTTTAACAATATGAGGATGACAATTTCCATCAATTATCACTCTGCTTTTTGTGACTCCTAAGGTCTTGTTTTTCATATTTAAGCATTTGTTATGATAGCTTAATTAACAAAGTAACACAAAGCAGACGGATTCTAATCAAAATTTCACTAGCACTGCATGTGTTCTAATTAGAAAGTAGCTTGGCAATATATCATTGATTTTGCACCTTAATTTCTATTTAATTAGATCAAAAGGTACTGCAAATGTTATACAAATACTTATCGTTGGCTTTTCAAGCTGTTGATTAAAAAGTGTAAATGAATGCAGTGTTTATTGACTACTTTCAGTTGCTGGAAAGGGTGACAAATTATTCCTTTACTCTGTTACTTGAGAATGAGAAGAGATATAACCATGACTTTAAACCCCTTCTTATCTTATTAGAATAAGGAACATTATCACAGTGCCTTAATGTACTGAGCCTTTTGTTCTTAGCTTGCTTTTTTTTTTTTTTTTTAACTTTTCAACACTTGTGGCCTACTGGAGTGAGACTGGGACAATGGGAGTGAAGCCCTGAGGCCAAACAAAATCAAATGTACCTTTACCACGCAAAGTAACATTATTCTGCTACAGTAGGGTGAATGTGAGGTTACTGCGTGCTTTGTACACGTGCTATCTTCACTAACCAGCGGCAAATGACTTTGCACGCAAAATGAATCGCGTGGAAAAAGATACCGTATGCGAGTCATTTACATACAATTAATAATGGTAATCCATGGAAATGTATTCAAATTCTCTCCCCTAATACCGCAAGGGAGGGACTTGATATAAAAACCATATTTACTTAAAGGTGCTAACTAAGCGTCTCATCACGTGTTAAGTTTACCGCTTACTTAAACCAGGCAGCGTCTGTCTAAATCACAATTTAAATAGAGCAGACCACAAGTAGTGCTGGGTGGGAAACATGATAAACGCGTATATCTGCTTTCAGGTACACAGAACACTACAAATATAAATATAGGCTACATAGGAAGTATTTTGTTGGTTTTGTGGATTAAGGGCAATATTTTAACATACGGTGTTGTAATACTGTACATAACGATATGACTCTGAAAATGCAACTTACCAAAAGATGACTGCACGTGAACTGTATTACATAATAATTTCCTTTATTCCAATTCCAAACATGATGCTTTCTCAATGGAAGATGCATTGTAGGATTAGACAGTGCTGTATAAAATCCCATGATGTACTGTATTTTTTCCTTTTCGACGTTGTATTTCCGAAATGGCCAAGAGACAGTTGTGCTTTTTTAACACATGAATTACACTGAATTATTTCGGCCCTGAAAACAATAGCATTTTTTTCATGGAAAAGACAACAGTGAGTACTGCACACATTGTGACTAGCCTGTGCAGCACGTCGAAATCTCCGGATAAGCAGCTGGAAGTTTCTTAAAAGAAAAAAAATAAATAAACCGCACACTTGCAATCCCTTTAAAAGAAACACATTTATATTTAGCCAACGTTTTGGTACCGGAGTACCTTCAAAACAAACCAGGGGGGGTAAAGGTGAACAAACAAATATTTGTTTTCAGTTAATTATTTTCTGTTTCCCTGCTTTGATCGTCTCAAAGCAAGACTTTCAGAATTCTGTATCCCCGCATGTTTCCATGCCTGTGCAGATGCAGTTTTTCAAAGCTGGACGTGGATGCGCGATATTCCTGTGCTAGAGTCCCGCTGTGTTCTCAAGCACTGCCATTGAGTTCTGCTGCAGTTTGCAACAAATATTGAAAACAAGACCAAACTAATTCTGTAGCAAAATAAAACAGCACATTTAACACCACTGATTTCCTACAGTACGCTCAGCCTCCTGCATTGCTAAATACACAAAACCCTTGATTAAAAGTAACCTTATAAAACTGTATTTTTCTTTTAAAACAATTTAATTTTATTACATGTGAATACTGTTCAGAAACATCAAGAGTTCACGTATCTCGATCTACGCAGGTGTCAAACCTAAGGGGATACAGAATTCTATGGGGATACAGAAATCTGCGTAACACCGGGCTGCCTCCCCTCATCCTGCGGAGACCCACTGAAGATGTAGCTGCTGCCGGCTGCTGCCTCCTTGGTCGCTTTCATTCTGACAAAGTGAGAACCGGACTACCTGTCCTTTGGAGTGCCCATATACTAAAATAAAGGGTGTGTAACGCGTGCCATGATGACTGGCAAATGAATCATTTTGCTCACTGCCTCCTTGGTCGCTCTCATTCTGACAAAGTGAGAACCGGACTACCTGTCCTTTGGAGTGCCCATATACTAAAATAAAGGGTGTGTAACGCGTGCCAAGATGACCTGCAAATGAATCATTTTGCTCACCTTATTCGTGCATATTATTATATTAGTGAATAGAGCGGTCACGCCTTCCTTTTTGCGTGCAGTATGGGTTTCTCTTACCACACAGTATATCAGGTAATTTACCACTGTTTAGTGCATGAGGCCCTAAATGTTTAAAAGACAACATGTTCTATAAGAACAGATTAAAATATGTTAATATCATGTTTCGTCTGGGTTTTTTTTGGATTTCATGATTTTTAATAATGTGTGTTGATTAGTGTACAGTGGCTACCTCTAATCAAGTTGACAGCGTACTTTCTCTTGCACTCACTTTGCTCGCGGGCCTGACACAGTAAGCGTGCAGGAAATACTCTTGACTTGATTAGAGGTTGCCACCGAACACTTACATACAGTTTGCACTGCTAAAATAGTGGTCACAAAACAACAAGCTTCTGACGGAAACAAAGATCAACGTTAACTACAGTGGAAATGCAACCAATCTTTCCACCCACTTGAAGATGCCAAGACATTAATGCAGATTGAAAATCTGCCACTCGAACAGAAACACCAGTGTGCCATCAGAAAGAGCGTTCAGTCTAGCAGCTGATATAGTAAACATATATATAAGAAATGTACTAAAAACAAATCTTAAAAAAAAGAGGATACAAAGAAAGAACTATGGAGACAGTTATGAAAAGTGGATAAACTAAAAAGAGATGATCTACTAGATTATAAAAATAGAGATAAAAAGGTCAAAAGAGACCCATTAGTAATGACTTGCTCAAAACTTTTGCCTAATATTTCTAAGATAGTTTGGAAACACTTGCGGATTCTACATGATTCAGAAAAATTGAAAAAAAGTATTTTTTAAGGCCACACTTGTAGCATTCAAAAGAGAAGCTACTTTAGGTGATATTTTAGTTCACAGTAAACATAAAAGAGCAATTGCCAGAGTAGGTTCTACAGATACTTGCACTAGTACATGTAAATTGTGTAAATACATGGACAAAAGTAAAAATATAATTAAACATAAGAACAACACATATCCACTAAAAACTAGACTGAAACAACTTTATATAAAAGTATTCAGAACCACCTTTCATTAATTAGAAATAAAAAAAAAAAATAATGAACCAATAGTACAGCACTTCACCAGTCAAGGACATGACATAAATGATGTAAAGTTTGTGGTATTAGACCAGCTAAAATTAGACAATGCGACATATAGAAGAATAAAAGAAAGTAAATGGATAAATAGACTGAACACAATTATGCCAGCGGGACTCAACAGAAAAGAATGAACTAATGAACTCCAATAAATACATAATATTTAAATAAATAAATAAACAAAATTCATTCAAAAGTTGTGCATGCTGATGCACTGGGGAGGCCAAATCAAGGTTGATTCTCAGAGCCAGCATTGCATGATAATATAAATATAAGTTTACATAAAATAATGTTAGAGTTAGAATTAATACAGATTTATTAGAATTACTACAGAGATAGAAGTGAAAATGATGTCACAATATAAAGAACACCACTACATCATGTAAGAATAAATCATGGATTTGACTATAAACAATAACAAGTCGTTGTCATATCTTCAAAAATCTATAAATACCTCCAATGTTGTGATTCAAACACATGCTCCCTTGAGAACAATATGTACAACATATTGAAACGTTGGGCAGCTGGCTCTAAAGCCTAAATATGTTGACAGGTTAAGTGTTTTTGAAGAAATTTAAGTGAATTAACAGTGCATGTCTTATAATTTAAAGGGGCTTATGTGATGTACCTCCAGCTAACACTGAAAAATGTAAACAAACTGGACTGTCAACATGGTTTTGATAAAGTAGAGTAAATAGAAGCTTAACTAGGGAAAAAAATAAATAAAATGAATGTGATTGTTCACTGTATCTAACTAGAAATATTCAGGTAAATGTTTTGATTTTGAGGGTGTATGACACTTGGTTTTGTATGAACATGCTGAAGCCTTTTTTGCAATGTAAAAAAAAAATATATAGCATTTATGTGTCATGTTTATTAATATGTTTACTGGTAATGAAGATTTGTTTTTAAATGCAAGTTTTGCAGTGAGCATATGAACAAACCCATGCTGATCTCATTACTGGATTATACTCTTATAATATACAATGAAAATTTTTCATTCATATTGGCATGCCTTTAAGCTATATTAAGCTAGTTTAAATATTTCAGCAGTTGATGCCACATTTTATTTAAAAAAAAAAAAAACTTGAGAATTTATTTTGCAAGTTCACAGTAACATAATTTTTTCATGCTGTATTAATTGTATCTGAATATGTATCATATACCACGTATTGAGGTATGTTTCTATTGTATCGCTGCGATACCCAAGCATACAGCCCTACTGGCCACATCAAAATAAAACTGTACTGGTTTGTGGTACTGCATTGACTGTAAATGTTTGGCGTTTTTTCCCCACCAAGAAGGAAAAAAAGCAAATTGGTAAATTCAATGAAATAATCTCTTTAGGTGGGCAGAAAAAATTAGATTTTTTTTTTTTTACACCTTTATTTTACTAGGTAAGCACATTGAGATTAAAATCTCTTTTACAAGTGCGACCTAGCCAAGAAAGGCAGCAACAACACAATAAAACACGATACAAAAACACAGATACAAAAATAAAATACTTAACAAACAAATAATAATAATACAGTCAATCGGTGATACAGTCAACAATCAAATAGTAACAAACAGTAACAAGTCTTTTCAACTATGTAAAACATGCACAACTCTCTAGCAGATAATAGTGCAGCTTACTCTTAAATTGTACTAAAGTTATTTGGGACTGCAACTTAAGTTTAGATTGTAAATTATTCCAAGACCAAGAAGCAAAATAAGCAAATGACCTTTTAGCAGCCTCTGTACGCACTTTAGGAACCGTAAGATTAAAAAATGTATGTGATCTAAAACTGTAGTTACAAAAAGCAACTAAAAAGTATTCATTTATATATGGAGGTAATTTACAAAGAATAGCCTTATATAACAGAATATATCAGTGCTTCAACCTTCGCAAAGCCAAGGAGGTCCAGCCAACCAAACTGTATAACACACAATGATGAGTACTGTAACGTGAATTCATAATATATCTAATATATCGGATCCAGTTTGCTTAATGTTAAGGGTGATGCAAACCTATAGACTGTGTCCCCATAATCAATTTGTGGTAAGAATATACAAGCAATTAGCCTTTTTTTATATATATATTTTTTTATAAAAGAAGTCTATAATGAATTTCAATTTTTTTTTGCAAGATTATCAATATGGACCTTAAAATCGAGATTACTATCCAACCAGATACTTATAGTTATCAACTATCTCAATAACTTTAAAGTAACTAAAGATAATTCTTTAGTAGCATTTGTCCTTGAAGAAAATACCATAGCTTTTGTCTTACTAGAATTTAAAAGAAGCTTTAGATTAATTAAGGCTAGTTGAATGGAATCAAAATCAGCCTACAAATTATTGATTCCAAGGAAGGGGAGGGATTACATGAGTATAAAATAGTATCATCTGCATAAAGATGGTACTTACAGTGTTTAATGTTATCACCAATGTTATTAATATATAGGATAAACAATAACAGCCCAAGAATAGAGCCTTGAGGAACACCCTTATTTAACAAAACAGGATTTGACATCATATTTGCATGTTTTAAAACTAGAAGCTAACGTAAGCTTTTTTCGTGCACTCGAATATTCGTGTAACTGTGTATTTCGACTACACTGACCCATCCCTATCTGATCATAAAGCCGACTTTTCACATCTGTAAACACATCTGCGGTTTCTTCAATATAGATCAGGGATTGGCAACTTTGAGGTAACAGAAGTAGATGGCCACAAAATCCACTAAAAACATTTGGCGGGCCATACATTTATTTTAGTAGGCTACATGATGTATATTTGAGAAATATGTCCTACAATAAAGCATGTTAACATACAATTAATCATGTATTAACAGTATCTTTCTATTTTTTTATGGCAAAAGGGCAAAAAATGCTGACTGAATGCAGTAATTCCCACCTGACACATGCCGCAGTGGGACCTGTGGTTTCAGCATAGCGAATTAGCTTGTATTCAGCATACGGAGCACACGACCCAAACAATCGAACACCCACCTCACTACAATCAAACTTCCACCTTGAAAAAGGCACTTTACACTTGGAGAATAAAAATAATTAAATAGATAATTATTAAATAATGTTTCCAGGCCAAATAAAATGGTCTGGCAGGCCTGATGTGGTCCCCAGGCTGCCAGTTGCCCCTCCCTAATATAGAGATGCTTATAAAGCAAAGGAATGACATTTAACACATATGGCTTCTGAATGTGTTTCCCATTGGAATAATTTTAGATAAATGTATTGAATTGGTTTAAACGGTATTAATGTCAGTTATTGACTTCCGAAACATTTCCCAGTTAAGCCTATATTACTAAAACTAGATTATAACCAATGGATTACATTACATTCCTTTGAATGAGAAAAGTATACGTAATATGTATTTCCAGATTGTGTGGACCTGCAGCTCCCCCAGCTGCAGTGCTATGCACAGAACCAAATGGAAGACGAGAGCAACACTTTACATAAGCAGGAGTAGAAATTGCCATGGTAACCACAGCAGCTGCTATAAAGAAATACAGTCTGTAATCAAATGCTTTCCTAAGAAAACAGTGGCCTCGTAATTCTATATACAGCCCAATACTGATTTTCAGACAAATTAATATTGAAAAAAAATCAATATAAAACAGGAACAACTTGGCTAGGCTTCAATAAGACCATACAGATTATGATGTGCAACTCTACAACTGTGGAAACCTCAGTTGTACTAAAAACTAAAACCTCAGTTGTACTAAAAAAATAATTCCACCAAATCTTACACTATATGTACTACCATTTCTTCGTACAGCAGATCTCACATTTTCCTACATGAAAAATCCACATAGTTATATATTTTTTATTAAGTCTGTCCAATTATTGTACCTTGCACCAATTATTTTCTCCCCAATTTGAAATGTCACACCGCAGCAATTCCCCACACAGCTCAAAAGATCAGAATTTGATTTTTAATGGTATTTTTTCCTAGCAATTTTTGACAAAAATTTGGCAAACATCTTTTGCATTATTTTCCATGCTGCACTTCTTTGAAGGAATGCAGCCAACAAACTTAACCCTCATAGTACTACGTCACAGCGAGTGCTCTACGCCACAGGACTACAGTTGTCACACGCAAATAACAGCGCTTGGGATAGCATAGCAAATTACTTAATTTTACACCCAAAAATGTATATATTATATGAAACCTATATATCACAAGAAACGTAAGACATTGAAGTTTTTTGTTCTTTCTGTTATTGATATATTTTTGGACTGAATATAGAAATATGCATTGGCAAAGACACCTTTGTTATACAAACTGTATTTTTATCATCAAAACATCAGTTCTTTTCAAAACCAACCATGCACATAAACACTTTCAAAATACAACATATAAATCCCCAGGAATGTTATTTTTAAAATGTAAAAAACCACAGATGTTTACAAACAATGAATCAAAAGATATATTCAATTTTGCAAGCAACACATCTATCTGTACAAACAGATCGGAACCGCACAGCACAGTAAACGTACTTGCCCTCGAAAGCCTTTTCTTTTATATAAAGATTGTTTAACATGTATACCAACACAAATAAGTGTTAATTAAATATAAAAGCATATGCAAAAATACTACTTATTAGTATTGCGTATATATTGGACTCGTTGCAGATGTGTTCTTGGAGCTCCGTTGAAAACAACAGCTCAAAAGAATTCAGCAGGCGGGTTGCTGCGTGGAATAAATCTCGGACCACTAACCTCTGTGTACTTCTTTATGTTCGATGTTATTTTCTGTTCTGGCAATTCTGTTACTTGGGTCCAAATCGGGACTCTGAAGTTGTTGTTCAGCAACCAAATTAAAGGCACGTCTTCGTCTGTACTGTTGTCACCTCCCGCCACATCCTCCTCCTCTTCTTCATCCCCCTCTTCATCCTCCTGTTCTCCATACTCCTCCTCTTTTAAATCACTGTCATCACTATCCACATAGCTATACAGTCCCAACCAATTATACGTTTTATCAGCCTCAGAAGTCGTAAAACCTTCAAAACATTCTCCGTCGGAATCGCTTAAAAACTTACTCTCTAAATCTGCCATTTCTCAACTCTCAGCTAGCCTAGGAGACAGGATTTTCTTTTTAACCAATAAAAAAAAGGTGTTCGCTTTACAACCATTTTAATTGGCTAATATTAACACCAAAGCCCTCTGCTATTGCTCGGCACAGTTTGTTGCTAGGTAAAATTGACCAATAAAAAAATAACAGAGAGCAAACGGGAGGGCAGATCTATGTCTGATAATCAGCCCTTTAGTCCTCACGCAGCACACCTCCGTGGGCCGATCATCGGCCCTGTAGTACTCTGAGGGTTAAGTTGCTTTTGGGAGTTTGAGTTCTTGTAGGAAAACAATTCAGAATCGCGGATTTGCCAATAACATAGACATTTTCAGTATCGACTTGGTTAATGTGACCTCTCGAAATTCCTGGAAATGCAGCATTGCTATAGCTGCAAACAGTGCTTGATACATTTTATTCACAAGCAGCTTTAAATAAATTCCAATTAAAGAACCAAATTCACCTTTACCATAGTATGTGCATGTTTCATATTGGAAAATGCGAGAGAAAAAATTCTGAGAATTCATAATATGTAAGATTTACTTAAATTTTTTGTTTTTTTGGGAGTGTTGGGGTAACAAGGACTTCCCATTTTAATCTAAGCAAAAATACCAAGGTCTGTATAATAAGTAGTAGTACCTAATTAACAAGGGAATATTTACACACAGCCAGCACGAACCTCTTCAACCTCACTGTGCAACTCATGAAGGTGAAGAGGCGGACTCGGATATTTTCAGTTGGCTCTCACTCTCTCTCTCGATATACTCAAATATCACCACAACCCGGGTGCGTTTCAAGTCACGAGGCTGAAGTGCCTTATTGCGTTCATAAAATGGGTTAACAAACTAAATTGAAAAAAAATTAACCAACAGCTGAATTTTATTAAATATCCGTCCGCCTAAAGCTGAGGTAAGAGAAAAAGTGTTCCATTTACAGTAACTTTAAAAAATAATACCAAAAATGCATTAAAAAAAAGCATTTAACATTGCCATTGAAATATACTAAATTAAAAGCTGCAAATTAATTTATCCACTACAAATTGGTAGAACATGTATTGTACAATATAATCACATTTCCAAACCAAAAACAAAACAAACAAACAAAAAAAAAAAACTGTTTGATATGTTAATATATCGCACAAGGTGGCAGTAAATCCCATTAGGAAGAAGATGATCAAGTTAATTTAATTCAAAACAAAAAAAAAGGATTTTGCCTTAAATGCAACACTTTTCACTTTAAATGAAAATGTATGTCCAAGCACTTGTAGTTCTTGAACAGAAAATAATGCATTTGTGCCCTGACACTCACTTGATTATCTTATTCGTATCCACTCTGTGTAGTTTAATTATGGACACATAATTAAGTTCATATTTTATTTTGGCAGTGCATGTCTGGCAAGTCAGTTTATATATTTAATAAATCATCAACAACTAAATTTAGATAGATTTTGATGGCTACATTGCCTTAATTTGAGTTGACATTTTCAAAATTAATGCACATATGAACTTTCTGACAGCTACACAATTCACTGCAGGGGCATTTGCTATCATACAAGCACAGTTCACTGCCATCATTTTGTTTAGGACATTTAGTACCCATAACAAACCCTTCTTCTGCTGCACCAAAAAATGGGTCTCTGAGATTCAAGGTTTTGACAGTATGACAGTGGCAGCGTTGAAAAATTACTGCCACAAAAGGGCTATTTTTTCTTGTACAATATCCACCTGACCTGACCTAGAGGCTTAAAAAATAGATTGATATCTCGAATATGAAGCCAATGTCTCACAGCATTTGGTCTTATCTGGAATAGTACCCATATTGAGTAGGGATGGGAATTTTAAACGTTTAAACGCATAAACTCTAAGGAAGTGGTTAAACGTTGAATAATATGCTAGGCTTATAACCGGTCACGTGACAAATTTCACCAAATGCATATTTTTTAATACATTCATTTTAGTAATTTATCATTATATACAGCAGTCCGTCACGTATCCGACTGCTGTGGTGAGTAAGGGTGAATATTATGAAAGGGAAGAGGTTTGGCAATTGCCTCCAAGTAGTTTTTCTAATTAGTGCAACAGAAAGATTGACACTGGGGTGGGTTTTATTCTCAGTTGATCTGGTGCTTCATTGGTGCACTGTGTCTTCATGCTGTAGTGGGCATGGTACAGTATGGTTCAGTCCACATAGAGTAAGAAAAGCGTTTTTCTGCCGTTTGTCATATATGTTTAATAAAATTGCCCCTCAACAAAGGGAACGACAAACCCGTGGTATGTAAATAATTATAATTATAATTAACAAAATTGCTGTATCACAAAAACATAGGTTCAATGCTTCATCATTTGAAATGAAAACATTCAGAATTACTGTGGAGTTCCTGAATGCAGTAAAAAGCAAACATCCGTAATAAACAGAACACTCTAGATGGTAACTGAATACGTATAACACGATTTTAAAAGGAAGTTGTTTTTTTCAATATTAATTCAGAGAATGCATACGTGTAAATGAGTTATGTATAGGCTTTACTTTACCAGGACACTTTTACGCAAATCATTTGTTTAAAAGTAAAAAATAAATGTCTTAATCTATGTAATTTGTCAACACAAGGGGATATTTAAAAAATCACCTACTGCCACAAAGTACTGTATTGATTGGTCAACAGTGATAAGCTTGCTAGCATTAATTCAACAACTGTCTCACTATTTAATTAGCTAGCTACATATAAGAACATAAGTTTACAAACGAGAGGAGGCCATTCGGCAGCAGCTTCTTGAAGGATCCCAGTGTGTCAGCTTCAACAACAATACTGGGGAGCTGGTTCCAGACTCGCACAATTGTCTGTGTAAAAAAAGTGCCTCCTATTTTCTGTTCTGAATACCCCTTTATCTAATTTCCATTTGTGACCCCTGGTCCTTGTTCCTTTTTCATGTTGAAAAGTCCCTTGGGTCGACATTGTCAATGCTTTTTGAATTTTGAATGCTTGAATCAGATCGTCACGTAGTCTTCTTTGTTCAAGACTGAATACCGTATTCCTTCAAATGTAAGACACCCTCGTATTTAAGATGCAGCCCAAATTTACCACCCTCAAATTTGAGGAAAAAATAAATCATCAAATAAATATGCATTTACAAAGATACAACCTCAGTTATGCTGTTGTATCGCACAAAACTGACACGAAACAGTGTAGATTAACCACAGAGCTTGTTTATTGTTCTGCGCACTGTGTAATACTTAAGATGGCGTCTCTGTTGTACACATACCACCACTCACTTACGGAATCACACATCCTGGCAACAGCAAGCATGACACAACACTCCCCGGCATCAGTAACATGTAACCCAGCAACCACAACAGCATTCAACATTGCTTGGCATGTCGAAAAATACGGGGGTCTGATCAGCGTTTCTGATCTGTCTAAGCTGGTACTGTTTGTTAGAAATGCTGAAATTGTAAACGTTTCTCTTGGAATTCCTCAGGAAGCTTGGTTTGTTTTTTTCTCAGCAGTGTCACTTTTCTGCTCGTGTATTTGGGCAGATGTCTTTGTTGTCTTTTCTGGGCAGTCAGTGACGTTGCTGTTTGTGTGTAGCCACGTCTTTTATTGGCGATTTTAATACACGCATAACTATACTATACTCTAATTTAAGACGCAGGCTATTTTTGAGAAGCAAAAAATGGTTAAAAAAGCATGTCTTAAATTTGAAGGAATCTGCTCCTCTGCTCTTCCTAATCTACATTAATGACATAGATTCTGGTATAGTAAGCAAACTTGTTAAATTTGCAGACAACACAAAAATAGGAGGAGTGGCAAACACTGTTGCAGCAGTAAAGGTCATTCAAAATGATCTAGACAGCATTCAGAACTGGGCAGACACATGGCAAATTATATTTAATAGAGGAAAGTGTAAGGTACTGCACGCAGACAATAGTGGCAAACACTGTTGCAGCAGTAAAGGTCATTCAAAATGATCTAGACAACATTCAGAACTGGGCAGACACATGGCAAATTATATTTAATAGAGGAAAGTGTAAGGTACTGCATGCAGACAATAAAAATGTGCATTATAAATATTAGGTAGCCTTAATAAGCATTAACCTTATGTAATACTTATGTGAAGATTCCGGTGTGAAATTGGCATCCTTTTAGGTAAAGCAGCAAGGAATAAACAGCTTGGAAGCCATTTTGAAGACAAATTTAGTGGGGTAAAGCTCTTGATTTGTCCTAGGGTCTCTATCCCGTGACAGACAAAGAGCTGGTCAGAATGACACAGAGCATTTATCCTATCCACGTAACACCTCAATGCCCGCACCGGGCTGAGGAAGTTCAATCTCCTGTCCTCCTCCAAAGAAAACGGAGGTGGATGGAAAGACTCCAGTTCCACAGACGGATTCAGGGGGAAGGCTGTGATCACCTTAGTGAGGAAAGCAGGGTTTGTACGTAGTGACACCCTGCTGCCATCTTCCCAAATACGCATGCAGGAGCTGTGTACCGACAGCGCCTGTAGCTCACTGACGTCTCTGTCATGGCAAAAAGATCGACTTGGGCTTCCCCAAAGCGTTCCCAAATCTGCTGCACCACCTGAGGGTGCAGTCGCCATTCTGACGGTTGAAGACCCTTCCTGGAGAGGAGGTCCGCTGCCCAGTTCACCATTCCCAGAAGATGGACAGCCCGGAGGGAAAGTATGTGCCTCTGTGCCCAGATCAACAGCCAAAAGGCTGTGCGGTGTAACCCCGGGGACCGGGGAGCTACTGAAATTAAAGAAGGAATCTATGAAAAAGACCTTGGAGTTTATGTTGACTCAGAAATGTTTTCATCTAGATAATGTGAGGAAGCTATAAAAAGGCCAACAAGATGCTCGGATATATTGTGAAAAGTGTTGAATTTAAATCAATGGAAGTAATGTTAAAACTTTACAATGCATTAGTAAGACCTCATCTAGAATATTGTGTTCAGTTCTGGTCATCTTGTTACAAAAAGGAGATTGCTGCTCTAGAAAGAGTGCAAAGAAGAGAGACCAGAATTATCCCGGGTTTAAAAGGCATGTCGTATGCAGACAAGCTAAAAGCATTGAATCTATTCAGTCTTGAACAAAGAAGATAACATGGTGATCCGATTCAAGCATTCAAAATTCTAAAAGGTATTGACAATGTCGACCCAGGGGACTTTTTCAACATGAAAAAAGTAAACTTTCTTATGTTCTTGTGTTCTTATTACTGTTTCTTCATGCGACTGTCACTGTCAATAGTGATTCTAGGGCATTTTATAAAATACAAATCTAAAGTACACATCTTGATTAGCATCACAGTAAAACACAGTTTAAAAGATAATATTAATAATACAGGAATGAGTAGTTAAATTGATACTGCAGCTTTGCCCCTTAAACATATTTATGTTGTAAAATCCCACCTTTTGGTCAAAGTGAAGGGCATCCTTAGATTTTCCTTAACATTGAAAAAATGAAGCCTCTTCATGAGCTATGAGTACTTAAAGAAGCAACAGTGGAACTATAAAGATATATACACTCCCCTTATAGTGATGCTTAATACAGTGTATAATTTAATTAACTATATGGTCGTACTGTAGTTATTAAAATGAACTACTACTGTAGACTTTACTTTTAAAGCCATGTACAGTAGATAATTTTGAAGTGTATTCTTAGCACATTTTCTAAAGCAAATTTCAAATGGCAATTTTATCACAATTAAAAAGCACAGAAGGTAACTTAAGGCATCGTTTAAACTAGCCTTCTAGCATATAATGAAGATTTGTGTTGTAGCTGGAAATTATATTTCTTTTTTTTTCTTTCTAAAACAAGACGATATGCCACATTCAAAATCAACATTTTAAAATCAAAAGTAAATGTTAACTTACCGAGGTCAGTGTTGGGGCCTGCCAGCAGCTGTTTAAATTTGTCTAAGCGGGATGCCTCTCTTTCTGTCATTACCGGAGACCCCGACGTGTTCTGATCAGCCATTCTTGCTACTAAAGGTATTAGCGGCCGATGTGGGAGAGACTGTTGCCTTTGGAGTGTTGCTCTTTTACCTACACCCTCTAAAATAGCAACAAAACAACAAAAAAGAATTACTGCACATTACACAACATGTGCAAACAACTGCATTCTCATTTTCTTACATTTTGTGACTGGAGACAAATATATTACATATATTCAACCTATTTTCATCACTGCCGTATTTTATAGGCATGCCTAGGAAATCATGTAATTATTGAAAAGCAAACCGTTTGCTCTGTTGGGAAGTTTAAATAAATGCAAAAACACACTACTCACACACAAATACAAAGTCACTTAATTTCAATTAATACAAAATGTGCAGATTGCACACAAAGACAGAAGTGCTGCTATTGAAAGTTACTGCAAAAAAATTATATCGTATCAATCAGCAAAAATATTTTCTATATTACGCCACCACAAGATGACACTATAAGCAGAATTATGCATACTGAAAAGTAGTAAAAGGAAACAGAATGTCTTCATGCAGCATATCTTCCAGCTTATCTCTGTAGGGTTTATTGTGCTAAAGTTTAATGTAAATGGTTACAAAAGGACTGATCATTAAATCAGCAGGGATCCTAGGAATACGTTTGCTGCGGAATGAAACGGAAAAATGTTGATTTTCTATGATAACACAGAAAAACTTGGATTTTCTATGATCAGGGTTGGAGGCGGTATCGAGGAGAGATCTGCAAAGCCTGAGGACACAGCCTGGAGTCTGAATGCAAACCCACACCAGCAAAGACAAGGAGGACGGGAGAAAGAGAAACTGAAGGAGAGACTATGAAACCAAATCAAGCAATTTGTTTGGGAATTCGGGGGTAGGAGAGAGACTCACCAGACAGTGGGACCGCCAGATCAGCTACAGGAGCAGTGAACCCGATGGGAAGTATTATTGTGTTTAAAAAGTATATATAACACAGTTAAGAACAGACGCAAGTAGTATTGTGATTATTAGCAAGTGATTTGACAAGAGCAGGGTTACTGCAAGTGGGTGGTATTTTCTACAGTGAAGTAAATTATATTGATTTGCCATTGCCTGCTGAAGGAAGGCGAAAACAGTCAGCAGCCACTGCTAATAACAGTATTCATGTACTTTTGTGTTTGGATTTTAGCTCCTCCTCATTTGCGCTGTGGAGAAGAGGGAGAGGTGATACGGCCCCGTAGGAACCCGACTACTGCAGGGAAGCAGGACAGTGTTTTGTTTACACTTTAAACGTGGGGCTTGAAGTATTTGAAAGGAACCGCACAATGGGGGAGGAGCCAACCTGGCCTGGAGACAAGGCTGTCAACGAGGGAGAGAACTAGGAGAAGACCAGCAAGTAACCAGCTGGCAACGGGGGACAGTGATCATAAGAGTGGTGATATAGAACTGAAAGTATAGTCTTGGGATTACTGGTCCAGGTTAAATAAATATATTGTGGGACCAGTGATTGGAGTTAAGAGTCTCGGGGCAATCACATATTTTTTGGGGTTACTGATGGGTTGATTATTGTATTGAGCACCGCCTGGGTAAAGCCCACCATTGTGGATGTTTTATGAGTCTGTTATTATATGCATTGTTTTAAATAAAATAATATAGTATCATTGGGCTGGGTAGATAAGGTCTCATTAGGATTGTTGGAATATACTAAGGGCACCAGAATTCATTGCAATATTTATTTCAGTATGAGAACTGTGTAGACTGTTTTGGCATATATTTCATGTGGGGGAGGTTTGATATGGGTTACTGAACCATTCTCATTATTTCTTATGCATTGTGTTATGATTTTAACCTGTGTGTTAATAAAATATATGATTGTGGAACTTAATGTGTGGTGTGCGTTGGTTGTGTATTACGGGTTGGGTTCGGGTTAAACTGGGATCCTTTGAACAGTGGTCCAGTGGTATCGTGTTGTCAGGGCCCTATGTAGGACTTTGTATCTCCTACATAAGAGTTGTTTTTTTTTAAACTCAAATTCTACCACTTACACCTACTTGGTATTTAACAACATGATCTTGATAGCCTGTAGAATAAAATAAATACCACACATAACCAAAAAGCATGTCACTAAGTAACACAGACACCGCAGGCGTAAGTTCAAAATTAAATCTATCAGTATTATGGAAAAGTTAATACCCATAACCTACATGCACTAGTGCTTTCTCTTTGTGTTAGTTTACAATATCCGTAACACATTCTGACTTTGCTGTGTGAGTAACGGATGAATGAAGTCATAATACCTGTTTATCTGGAGAATAAAAGTCCTTGAAAAATATTGACTAGAATAATAGAAACAGGATGTTTATCCTTTTGAAACAGATATTTTACAATGTATTAAATACTATAATATGAGAAAAGTTTATAAAACCATAGTTTTTATTGGTTCTGTGGCACAGAAGCACATATATCTGGTTCCATATTAGGTTAAAGTGAGTTCTGTTTGCATGCCTTACTTTCAGGTAATCTTTACCTGCAATTCCAGGTAATTTCTCCTCAGCAGTGTCACTGGGGTGAAAGTGTGTCACAAGCTGCTAAGCCTGTCAGTCAATACATGAAGAAGCTGTGGTTGGTTAAAGACATGAGCTGAAGCAATGAAAACAAGTTCACTCCACAGATGAAATTACTTAAAGTACAAGACTTGAAAGGAAGATACACTGTACAGAGTTTTGTTTAAACTAGTACGGGACCAGATTTCATATTATAAAATGAAATGTTATACTGTGAAATGTGTCTGCATAGTAAATAAAAGTGCACCGCAGGTAAGATGTATGGAATTATATAATTATCTAGAACCATTTCAATGTCTATAATTCATTAAAATTAATATCCCCTCATTGCTGCAGGTAGCAGTGGCACTGTGTAACATGAAGTGATGAAACTCAGTTGTCAGACAATGTAAACAAACCAAACAGTAAAGTCTGATTTCAAAGGATTTTTTTTTTTTAACTCAAAAGGCTAAACTATGAAAGAATGTAGTAAACAGGCAGCAAGTCATACTCTCTTTAAATTTCATAAAACTGAACGCAATATGCTTATAAAAGGATCATGGAGATATTCACAAAGTATTCATCCCAGTGTTTTGTTTGTAGGAAAAGCAGCGAAGTTACACGTAGGAGCCCTTGATAAAATCTCCTGGAATATTTATTTGAAGCTTTAATATCAATGTTTTATTATCACTTGGTAAATGCTTCAAGAAAATATTTTAATATATCTAAAATGGATAGCATGTGTACAGCTATGGCCAAAAGTTTTGCATCACCCTAGAATTTTAGGATTGAGACAATTAAAAAAAAAAAATACATAAATACATAAACATAATTTAGATTTTTTATTTAACATAGTTATCAAATAAACTACAAAATGATATTGAAAAAGTCTACCGCAAGCCATAACAGTAGAGTTCTAAATGTCACATTTTTAAATGGTCAGTGTTTTGTTAAGTATATGGAAAACTACAGTGGTATCTAATTCAATATGTTAACGTAACATTATTCAGCAGGTTTCACTCGACTTTATGATGCAAAATTAGCTGATTATATAGGGTGATGATGCTAAACTTTTGACCATAGCTGTAGATAAAGAAGGAAGATAACATACCATTTTTCCCACGTAAAGCCATTATATTACTAACCTCAGAATTACAATATTTTGATTATGTAACTGAATGTGTAATGCTTAGTCTAGGTTTAGTTTATTGGTTGTGTTTGAACACAGTCTATAACTATGACTGGAATATTACAAACATTACATTACAAACCTTTTGATGCTGCAATGTGTGCCTCACTGAAAGACTTCACCATTCTGTTTTCACTGTAAGAACTTGAAGCGGTCGGTGTTACTAATTCTTCTTCGTCCCTATCCTTCTCCTCCTCCTCCTCCTCTTCTTTTTCAAAACGCTCTTCTTGCTGTTTCTGTTCATGTAACTTGCTGTGGTTTTCAATTACTTTATTGGCTGTTTCCATAACAACTTCTATATTTAAGTTCTCGGCAGCCATTGCTAAAAGTTCGTCGTCATCTTCTCCAACATCCCATGCATCACTCGTAATGCTTTCAAACTCCTGAAAAGTTGTTGCTTTCTTTGGTTTCACTGGTGTTGTATGTGGCATGTTGCCGGTTTTCATTAAACTGAAAGAAAGGTTACACATTAATGGAAAATATGCTTAGTATTGTGATTATTTCCCTATTGTCATTTTCTAATTGGGCTTTTTTTTTTTTTTTTTTTAAACATGAAAAACAAAACAGAACATGTTCATAGTGGTTAATCATTTTGCTTTTTCAAGCATTCTTTGATTGAAATATGATCCTTACATTTAAATATTCTCATCCTATTCACATGACCGCTACATATCATATGCCAGAAGTACAGTTAGTATTAATACAGTGCTCCCCCCTTTATAAGGCGGCCCATTAGATAAATGAAGACAAAGATGATTGTGAAACTGTACTTAATTCCGATAATACTCAAAGTAAAAAATTAAGTTTCAATCGGAAGTATGACTCCATCTATATAAAAGTATGGATTCATCCCATCTGGCGATTTGGAGGTGCACAAACCCTTAGAATGATGTAATGAAACCTTCAAAACATATTACGCACCTTGAAAAAAAAAAAAACACCCAACAATAAAAAGGAAAACATGTCAACATGTAAAAAGAAAACAAAGACCGAACAAGCAATGGAATTGATACTTCGTGGACGGCAACAAACACACACTATTTCCAAGGAAACCTTAATCCAACAAGAGATGACGATTTATGCTTCTGAAACACCATTAAACATCAGTGAAGATCCCCTGATTCGGTGGAAAAATAACCAGACACGCTTTCCCAAACTAGCAGCCTTGGCAAACAGCATGTTAAGTATCATATTAAGGTCCCGAGCGAGCGTGTGTTCAGCAAAGCAGGGATGGTTATGAACAAAAACTGTTCTTTGAAACCGAATGTGGATGCCATAATATTTCTGAATAAAAACCAAAAATGAGCTCTAGAGAGAGCACAGACTGCCTTAATATCGTACTTCTGAGCGCTGATGTGCAATGGAGGCTTTGTAGTAAATATACCTTGTTTCAGTATTTTAATGACAAATAAATACAATTCTGTTGTACATAACTTTGAACACAAACATTTTTTAAATGTAGTATAAACTTAATGCTCAACAAACGCTAATGGAAGTTAAAACTTTTGCTAATTATTTCGTTTCTACTAGATCTATAATAATGTTGTTACGCAATACATAATAACAAAATCTGATATTACACAAACATATGATATTATACAACACAGCTGTCATAGCATCAGAAACCATATGACCAATATTTAATTTTTCAAACACTCGCTCATGTAATAAATATATCTAAAAGTTGGGAAGCTAGCAATAAGCTACAGAAAATACTTTACAAAAATGACCTTCTACTACTCTGTGTATGGGGACAGAAATTCCATCACTTTCATGTACTCATGTTCTCTTTTCTGACTGTTAAGCCCTGACTGCTCTTGGTTGCCCTGTCATGCTTCTTTCTCTGATATTGTCTCCAGGTTAGGCCATTGTTTCTTTACTTCCCCAACTACAATTTAAATTAAAAGTATATGTTTGTAATAACCTATATTGCACAAAATCCACGTGTTTATGTATGCTATCAGTTCATAATTTCATGTTTTATAATACATATCATGCATGCCCAAGTCCGCGACAATGTCTTTCCATATGTTTTCTTTTTTTTTTCCCCCAAAGTCTTTGTAATCTTTGTTGGATTTATCATAAAGTAATTTTTGTTTGGCGACACACCCAATTAGATTTTCCATTTTGTTCAGGGAACTGCAAGAATCCACGTGTCTTCCCAGTCGTTTCTTCATTGGTCAATGTATTTTTTAACACACGTCAGATCGGATCAGATCGAACTTGTTTTGATTCCAAAATTGAAGCATCACCGTCGTACGACAATTACAGACTCAGTGTGCAAGGTGCAATAGGGAATGTACATGATCGTTTTTTTTTCTGTTTAGACGCATGTTAAATTTGGATGCGTTATCGGATCCAGCGTGCAATGGCCTTCAGGCTGTAAAAATATGAAAATGATATACTATATTTTGAAATACCTTCTTAACTATTTAATAGAGCATATATTGTGATGGCAGTATAGAACGTGTACTAAACACTTTTGTATGACTTACTTTGCATGGAGAAGGGGATCAATAGGTGGATGTTGTGCTCCATACACATGCTGAATGCTGAAAGAAAACAAAAATTAGTGTGAAGTGCAACACAATCTGATCTAAGTGGAGGTGGATTTACAGTAAATACAGCAGTCACTCCATGTCTGGTGGGTTCATGGAGGTGGCAGACCCAACCGTATATGATAAGTTGTATTCTTGTTCTCGTGATGTACAAATGGGTTTACATAAAACTGCATTATGTTAGAAGTATTTAAAATGTGTATGAAGTATTACAATTGAAATATCTAAATTCTACAGTATAACCAATGCCTTTCAGTAAGCAGTCACATCCACTGATCGTCTGTATGAAAAGCAACAAGCTGTCAGAAATGTGAGCCAATAAGAAACCACTATTAGATTTTGGTAGCAATCGGTGGTATTAGGAGGGCAGATTTCTCAGGAAATAGGTGTAATAAAAAAATAAAAAATAAAAGCGCTTCTAAATACATGCTAAAAGGCATCAAAATCCGATTACTGTCTTCAGATTAAGTCTTCAATTTAAAAATGCAATTGGACATGATGCTATGTTGATATGAGGCCTATAGATATAATGAACTTTCATTTTAACTGAAAAACAAACTATCATAAAAACTTCAATTTCTTATTCGTAGTACATATTTTCTGCAGTGCAGTAAAACAAGAAAAGAAACAGGATACTAAATGTCAAACTATATGATGATTGGTTGCCAATCTGTCCCTGTTGATGGTTACAGCCAGTCCACTGTCACCCACGTATTAATACTTATTACTGGTAACACAAAAAGCATATCCTACAAGATATTTACAATAGGATTAAACATGAATGTATCTTAAATTACACATACTATGAGCTCTGCAAAAACACATCTTTTCAATTCAGCTTTGACATGCAATAATGCATCGTTTTGCAGAGGGTTTAAATCAGTTTCCGTTCTTAATAATCGGTGTAAATGTTTAATTTAATTACACTGGAAACAGCAACACGAAAATAACCATCCCTTCCTCATAAGCTGTGTGAACATTAAACAATTTATGTAAATATAACACGTCACAAACCTCCCAGGAACTTTCGAGGCGTTCCTCTTCCAGAATTGCTTTTTGCTTCCGTCGTTTGACATTTTCTGTTTGTTGTGCGTTATCCCTTTGCTCATTTAGAGGCTGGTATTTAAAAATGATTTCAAGACAGTGTTTATTTACTCATAGTCTCTTCCTGCAAAACTCAGTGATCCGCCATATTGACAGACTCTAGCGAACAAGCACTGTTTCTATTGGCTGGGTCAAGTAAACTATGGTTTTCCCCAATGAAAAGTGAGAATCTCCTTATGTGATAAAACACAAATTCACGCCAAAAACTCGTTTTTCAAGAGAAGATGATGTCATATCATTTCTAGAATATTTTTATTTTATTTTATTTTATTTACGACTATATTTGTAAATGTTTACGTCACAGGTGTTTTGTTCTATTTCTAGACTAATACAAAAATATTAGTAGCACAATACAATGGAAGTACTAAAGGGATGTGTTAATACTGTTTGGAAAATGTAATGTATTCAAATCGGCAAGAAACCCTCTTTTAATACATTTTAACTGGAAATGGAAGAATTCATTGATTTATATTTGCTGTTTTGAGTATGGGTATGAATAATCCCATTGCTATAACAAATTAATTTCTGCAGATAACTAATAATTATAAGTCAAATAAATAAATAAATACAACAACAACAACAATAATAATAATAATAATAATAATAATAATAATAATAATAATAATAATAATAATGCATTATTGGCCATTCCTAAGGAATTAGCAACCTGTCCAGTAAGGAATAGGGTTACTTGTTTTCATTTCCAAGCTGATAGTATTTTATAAATTGTTTTTAAAAAATGCATTTTGCTGTGGTAACTATTGAAGCAGTGTTCCACCTCAGATGCTGATGGGATTTAAACTAGAGATGTGGCATGTGTCTGGATCTCAACTGTGCATGACAGCAGAACGCATGTCTTGATGGTCCACTACTCTTTGTCAATCTGACAGAACAGTGGAGCTGGAAGCTGTCTGTCAGGATGGTAATAACTGTCAGAGGTCCACAAGAGAAACCAGGATATGGACAGGGGAGCAGGAGATGACAGTGATTTAAATAATTGGAACGGTAAAGGAGCTTGACTGGGCTGAAAACCATGCATGACCCAACACCTCAGTTGGTTGAACTATTTTGGACTTGGTGTACACTATTTGTTATGGAGCACAGAAAGACCAGGTGGGGATCATAGTACATGTGGGAAATTAACTTGTGTTGTGGCAGGATAGATGGGTTTCCCATTCATGTTGCCAACTCAGGGCCCTATCACAAAATGTGCACTATTTAGAATGATTCTGTTATTAAAATAATGTTTGTAATTCATTAAACCGTTTACTAAATAGGGGTTGGGGTGTATTTTCATTATAAAAACCTTTATTTAGCCTCAGATTAAATGTCTTTGGATAAGGTAATGTGTGTTGCTGTCACCAGCAAATGCATATCAAAGGTAGTTATTTTACCCCTGTACAGCAATGTTGGAACAGTAATAGCTAGAACTGTGCATGTGATCATTTTAGCTTCAGTTATGCATTAATTTGTTTTGATTTCACAGAACAAGCTGTGGCAATCATAATTTGTATGATGTGTATACAAAGGCTCCTCTATCCAATTAAGCATTAAAGGGTATATAAGGACCTTTTTATTTTATCATCATCATCCTCCTGCTCACATATGTAACTGAGATGGATTTACCAGTGAGTAGGAGGATGATAGGAAATGTAGTTCTGAGAGGTCCATGCAGGTGAAGCCATCTTGAGGCAGGGAATGCAATTAAATTTGTTTAAAAAGTGGTCAAATAAATAATTAAAACAATACACACAGCTTACTTAAACAGTTGTAGCAACACATGGGAGCATGTAACACAATAAAATAAAAAGGTCCTTATATACCATCTAAGGTTCTTACTTTTGAATGAGTTTGTGGTGAAATGCAATAATG
The DNA here is from genome assembly GCA_030684275.1 of Acipenser oxyrinchus oxyrinchus. Taxonomy (NCBI): domain Eukaryota; kingdom Metazoa; phylum Chordata; class Actinopteri; order Acipenseriformes; family Acipenseridae; genus Acipenser; species Acipenser oxyrinchus. Next base: position 20,196,765 of record CM060256.1, on the reverse strand, counting down.
AAATCCCAATGATATAAAATCAGTCAAATGTATTTTATTGTTAATAATCATTGCCATATTACAAATTATTTCAAGGCGTTATGAAAGATGCACATCATTAGATGCGGCCGGTTAACAGAGTTCACTTGCTCGCCAAACCCCCAGTCTCTTATTAATGAATGCCGTTCATCCCATCTGTTTAATTATTATTATTTATTTCTTAGCAGACGTCCTTATCCAGGGCGACTTACAATTGTTACAAGATATCACATTATTTTTACATACAATTACCAATTTATACAGTTGGGTTTTTACTGGAGCAATCTAGGTGAAGTACCTTGCTCAGGGGTACAGCAGCAGTGTCCCCCACATGGGATTGAACCCATAACCCTCTGGTCAAGAGTCCAGAGCCCTAACCACTACTCCACACTGCTGAATGGGCTGAATCCGGGCTGTGCTCGCTCAGAAATACGAGCACCCAAATCTGCAGTGCACATGAGCAGTAACACGGTGCCAAGACAACAAAGGCTATAAATATGAGCAGCACGACTTCTTCTTATCTCAGTCTTGCATGGTGTGTTTTTGTGGGGAAGGATAGAAAAAAGTTTAAGCTGTTTAAATATTAAAATAAAAGTCTAATTATCTTTATCTAACTTTAAATTAATGTTATTTGTCTTATTTGTTCAGCATCAGCAGTGCTTTAACTTAAGCTCAGTAATAACTTGCTGTGTTTGGCAATTTAAAATGTTTTGTTTTGTTAACCGACCACTACTGCCTGTATGGGGTAATCGGCTATTAAATATACCGTACACTATATTTGTATTATATATATATATATATATATATATATATATATATATATATATATATATATATATATATATATATATATATATATGATATTTTAAATCTTGTTGATAGCCACCTCATTTTTTTTTTGTAAGTGTTTTTAAATTACTATTTTTTTTTTAACTGTGTTTGTAGTCTTTTATTAGGTCTATATAAATTATCTGCTGGTTCTTTTTTCCTTTGGCCTTAATTCCATTTAAGGTCTTATTTTTTCCTGTTCTTGGTCTTTGAACTTGGGATTGATTTAGATTCAGGGACAACTTAAATTTAAATAATAAAGTAATTGCAAAATTTGCCACAGTAAGACATCACATCATTTGCCAAAGAAAAAGCATATTTTGTAAATGCATGACTTTTAGAGAAAATCCCCTCAATAAATTGGTTGTTATCAGTGCCTCTGACGGACAATAAAATCGTCTATTTTACATTTGTCAATGATGCATTCGGGTCAATTAGGGATAAACTGTTGTTTAATAATATTAGTATAATGCGCTAATACTGTTCAATATGAAATATTATGTATGTTAACGTAGAGCAAAGTGTTCATGTCTGTATAATGAAGAATATATCTATATAATGGCCCGTTTCATTACACAGTATAAACTTTCTTATGTATAAATAGAAATATAGGCCAATTAATTGTGACATCCACTGTAAAGCTATTGGTACACTATGGGTAAAACTACGTATCAAAAACAACACCCCTAACAACAGTCGTGTGCCAAATAAATAACTGCTGCACATATTAAAATACGTCAAATAAAGTCAAAACCAGCAATTGAAGAAGACCACACTAAAGCAACTTTGTTACACGCTTCATATGTATTGAACAAAAGAGTGTTTTGGCTTTAGGACGTTGCGAGGAGGTTGGCGTGTATTTGCATACCCTACGCGATGACGAAACGCGCAGGTCGTATTCTCGCAGTTTTTACCGGTAAGTAATAGAATCCGCTAAGCAGCTGCATCCACAGCCATTGATGGGAGTTACAGCTACATTATAACTAGATTTAGACATTAAATAACAGGTCTGTTTATAATTAAAAACACACAGGGATGAACTGGACTAGTTAATACACTGAACAGCAAAGCAGCCCATGCTCTGACTGTGTCAGATCGGTTGGATTTCCTTTCGTAAGAATGGAAAAGCAGCCGAGTGTGTTGACTTCTCTCCTCCTGGTAAAAAGCAGGCTTTTTGAAGTCACCTTAAATCGAACACTTTTGACATGGAAAGAAGTGCAGCTCAGGACAAAGAAAGTCTCAGGCAACATCAGTAGCAGACTCAGATTTGGTAAGTAAAACTAACAAAGTGTTTTCATTTACAGTAGGGTCTTTATGTTTTGGAACAGGTCAGTACATACACGATTAATCTGTTATTATGACGTCAGAAGCCAATTATGTCCGCTATATGTTCTTGTGTTACACAAACAAAGTAAGGAAGTAAAGCAAGTGACACACAGTTCGCTTAATCTCAATGTAACTGTTAATATTTAGCACATTATTTTGTGGTGCGTGTAAATATTGTGGTATGATGATGTTGTTAGGGCCATCGGCGGCGGTGGAAAAGTGTTATTTTACTCGGTACTGTGCTGTCGGAATAATAACGTGAGTTAAGACATTGCGTAGTTTACCTTTCTTTTCATCCGTAACAACAAAGACACCGCATTATTAATAAACATTAGTGATACTGTTTATAATATTAATGATGATCATGAATTCTATACTTTGTGTAGTACACAGAAAAGCGTGCAGTTTTTAATTTCATGAAAAGCAGAATTTCATGTCATTTTATTATTGTTCTGCTTTGCTACTTTGAAATACCCGCAAGTAGTATTTTATTTGTTACTTTGGACATATAAACATAGTTTTGTCACGTGGTTTCTTTTGGTACGATCATGACAGCTGTGGTTCCCCTTGTGTTTTCTACGGGTTGAGCAAATACAGTTCGTTTGACCTGAAAAAAAGTAGTTTGCAATTTTATATATATATATATATATATATATATATATATATATATATATATATATATATATATATATATATTTGTTGACTTCTGGTTCAGACCTCATTTATCCTGAAGAAATTGAAGTAGAAAAATGTGAAGGCCAGCCTATAACATTCACAATCATTCGAGTTCAATTCATGAAACACATTTCGCTCATTTTAACGCTTCAGTGTTACATAATCTTATTGAATTTGACACTAAAACGTATTGTTGGCCTTGTTGTTTGTTCCTATTTTTGTATAGTTTAGCCGCTTTGTTTACATTGTCCAAATGTAGTCTTTTATCTGAAACTGTTTGCCACGATGGCTGGGATTAAATTAAAATGATGGCGTTGCTATCCATATAGCAGCTTTAAGTAACAACCAAACCACTGCTATAAAGATAGGTGTTGTTTTGATAAAACTGAAAGGGACAAGTTGCCGATCTTGGCAGAGGTCCCTAAGGAAGTACTACATTGGTCCCTTTGCTGATTTAGGGTTAGGAAAGAATGGCAAATTCACCTCCTCACACTCCAGCAATCACTGCTAGTTAGGTGCCCTATGAGTACAGGGACATATTGGTCCTACCCTCCAGGGTTTGGCAGGTGAAATGAGCTATTGGATTATCAGCGAGAATGGAGGTTGCATATTGATCTTTACCTCATTGGTAAGTATGTCGCAGCAGTGAATCAAAAACGTCAAGAATAAAAGCCAGTAACAGAGCCTGTTAAACATGAAACAAGATTTATGTTTTGGTTAAAATGAGCCATACAAATTAAATGTCACTATAATCTTTATTTTTCCATGGAGATAGCAGAAACAAAACGACTTTACTTTAAAAGCTGAAACACTTGATACATTATTCTCAGCTGAATACAAAGCCATTGTTTGAAAATGTTGACACTGTCTGACCAAGGAGCCAGCACCCTGTGTCAGACTGCCACAGAGGATGACAAATAAGAAATAAAAAATAGATTAAGTACTGGGTTTTGTTAGAACATTACTGTTAGCTTGTGTTGCCTTTTTCATATATTCAGTGATTCACTGGATTTGTATGCAATTTTTTTAAATGTGCATTCTGGCACTGGGGTGTCCTAATGTGCCACTGACAGTACTACTATAAATGGAAAACAAGTAAATGGGCACAAGGGACTAAAAGCTTTCCCCACTGAAAGTCCACTGTGTTCCTTTAAATGTGCAGTTGCTGTCCTAAACTGTGAATGTATTGAAGACAGTATTGTTGGAAAATATTGACATTGCACACAACATAAAAACCTTAATGCAGAAATTAAAATGAAATTTTTGCGAACTTTAATGTTTTACCAAGCCCCTCATTTTAAGGTAGAACTGTGACATGTTTTATCTTTAAAACAACAATGCCAAATAATGGCGTAGACCTCCTGGTCATTTCCTAAACTATAGTCAGTAACAACCACAATATGTTAACTATTCCTAGTGTAAGTGTCAAATCAGTCACCCTAAAGATATACAGTGCACATTTCTGTAACAGCAAACTGCTGCTTTGAAGAGTTGTCAGTTGATTTGAAAGTTGTCAAAAGGCATTGAAATTAATGAGGATCCACAGTATGTAAGGATTTTATTTAAGAATGAAATGAAGACAGGGTGCAGTGTTTACTGGAATAAAGGTCAGTGGTTTGCACCATGCTTGTTGTGGCATACTCTCATTTGCACTTTTTATTGGTCCAAAGGTTCTTATTTACGTGTTCCTGCAGCTCAAAGATAACATTAATAACATGGTCATATTGTCTGTAAGCAGATAACCTTTACCAGAATTCTTGTTATGAAATTCTATATAAGGTGATAGGAAGTTGGTGCCTTGTACGTCTGTTAAATGATTTGCCCAGCATTACCCAACTAAGATGTTTATAAAGGTACTAAAAAAGATAACTCACAACAGAACTGGTCAAAATTCAGCAGGTCAATTTCGAAATTCACTTCCCCCGACCAAATGGGAAAATCTTCAAGGAAGGAGTGACACTGCCAGTATCACCCACACATTGTTTAGCAACAGATACTGTATCACTGCAGGCAGCAGGTGTCCTTTGAACAAATGAAGGTGGAATGTTCCCTTTCTTATTTCAGCAGTATGTTTATCTGCATTTTCAATTTGTTTATCTGCCTTTTTCTACATTTGTGGCTTTTGCAAATTTATTTTTAGTATATTTGCTGCTAAACATTAAAAGTTTATTCAAAATTTGTTTAGGGGTAGGGCTGAGATCTTCTGGTTGGATTGTTATACATGTGCCTTACCAGTGTTGTTTTTTTTTTTTTTTTTAATACTGCAGAATGATTACTACATTTGTATGTTGTGTTGTCTTCTTTCTGATTTGCTCTTTAAAACAATATTGTAATTTATATATTTGCCCTGTGTGATCAAAGCATGGTTATGCAATTCATGGTATATAATCAGGACAATGCAGATATTAGTTAGCAGAAGCAAACCATTAACCGGTAATTCCAACAGAAACCTTTAATTTATAAATTAAAATTCCAGTGTTTTATGAGGCCTTTTGGAGTGGTTTGCTGTCCTATTGGGAAAGGCTGGTGGATTGAGGTTTGTTTGAACAGGTTTGAATATGAAATGTTGTACTCAGCAGTGTTTGTGTTTGTATGCAAAACACATAGGCATTTGTGGTTGCATAAATACACAACACTGCATCTGGCTTGTTCCATTTAATCTACCTAGTGCTGGCTGTGTATGATGTTTCTGTGATGTTGATGATCAGGTCTCAATTATTTATTAAAAACACACACTGTTTCTGATGCTTTACTCTGTGCCTGAGAAAAATATAACACAAAGCATGCTTGGATGGTATGTGTATATTAATGGTGGCATTTATCCCTTGGCCCACATGCCCCAAATCCTGTACTGGGAGAAACTGAAACAAAAGGTTTTGCATACATGCAAAACAAACTCAAGAGTTTTTAAGCTAACAAGATGTTGTTTCCTTAACATTGCAAATTATTATGTCATTGATGGATAGACAGTGTGGGTGTTTTTGGGGAAGAGGTTTGGTATAATAATCTGTACCTGCCTGTTTCATTCACCTACTATTGTGGAGCTGTATTTCCAGAGCAATCCGACAAGTCATTCAGAAGTTTTAAGCCTCACAAGTATTCATAGGAACAAACATCCTAATAAGAAAGCATAAAAATAGTATGTGTGCATGATATAACGGCCTTTTTTTCTTCTTTAGTTATTTAGTGTGGGGACAGGGGCTTGTTAATATTCCCTTTATGACTTGTAAGAGTTGCATGTCTGTCTGTAAATATTAAAAGAATCTTAAATTCAGTGACAAATGTTTTGACTAGTCTTTTTCAGCATCTTTTTATTAGTATATTAACTGAACAGGACAGTTTTCTGTCAGGGAATCCTGTGATATTCAAGAGGGCAAAATAGAACCAGTGCTCCCATGTAAAGGATATATAAAACAAAATCGCAGATCAAACCTATGCTTTTCTAAATTGAGTGGGTTAATCTAGCCTATGACCTCAACATGTTCATCAGCCAATCAGTTTTAAATTAACCATGCCATGAGAACTGCTGTTAGACCTTCCATTATAATGCAAAGTATGAATTCAGTTTTAGGATTCTCTGGCTGTGCCACCAAGTGTGAGTCAGGCTGGGTTGCCTGGCAACTACAGTAGGTGAATACACCACAGAAGAGACCTGTTTTTTTTGCATTGTTGGGGAGGGAGGGACATTAAGAAACTACTTAAGGCATGTTTTAATCTTTGCTAATAAGATTTGTGATCTATTCTCTTAACCTCCACATTGTGTTCATATGTAAATTTGTAATTAACCTAAAATGTATTTGGAAACGGTGAATTTCATCTTAAATGCCAAGATCATCAATGCACATTGAGTAAAAAAACAAATATGTTTTGCTTACAAGGATTCATAGGTTTTTTTTTTAGTTTTGTTTTTTTTTAATAAAAGGTTCATCGTTAAATAGTACTGTAGACTTGTATTTCTCTGATGTGAATTTCGTCTCAGTTACCCACATATAAGTCCCCTCTGGTATTTAACATTGTGTGTACTTCAAAGAGAGTTGAGCACAAAGTGTTCATTGTGTCAGATCACAGTGTACAAAATCCAGATCAGTCCCTAAATGAAGTTGCAGGCCAGCCTCAAACACTACAGTTTTGGTTTGGTGGTGGTTAGATGGTTATGGTATATTTCATCTAAAATATTTCAGCAAGTTTAAGCAGATGTATTTCAATACTGTAGACCTTTTGAAATCCCTATCTTGAAGGATGGCCCTATTGACCTTTTTATCCACATGTTCATGTAAAAGAAAACAAGATGCAGGGAAAGACAAAGTTGAGCTGTTCCATCTGTTGAGTTTTATTGGCATGGAAATCATGTGATTTCATCTCACTGCCACCTTGCACCATTACTGACCAATATTCCTTGTATTAATGCATAGGACATGCCCTGCGTTTTTTTAGCCCAAGGCCAGCTGTCTTTCCTTCTAAACTGTTCATTTATCCCTAGGAGTTCTGCATATTATTTATTATTATTATTATTATTATTATTATTATTATTATTATTATTATTATTGTGTAGTCGTAGTTGTAGAAGTCAGTCGTTTTTTCACCCTTTAATGCAACATATTTAAAATTATATGTTGTAAAACAGGTATGTATTGGTTGTTTTATGTTTCTCTCAATTTATACAGCTATACATATTAATTTAATTTCAAAATCCCATTATTGACCCAGTGCTGTGAGGTACTGTACAAAATAAACTACAGGGGAAGCATCTTACAGACAGACTTCAGCTTTTTATCAAAGGAAACACTGGTAATCTTATAAGCATGAATGTGAACAGCTCCACAGACTGTGCAGAATGATCTTGTCCTCCAGAATTGTATTTACCTTCGCTATGCATGCCTGATCAAGTTAAGCCTATTTCCTGAGTATGCTTCCAACACAATCCCATATCAATTTGTAAAATAGGTAGCAGTGCTAAATTGCCCCTTGTCTGATTTCTATAAATATCTACCAGAAAAACCTAAACAAGCTACTCAACATACTATAGTCAAGTAAGCACATTGAAATGTACGATTTTCGTTTTGAGCCAACACCTTCAGGTTCAAAGCACCAGGGCCAATGCTACAAACAGCACTTTATTTGACAATAATTCATATCTTTACCCTCTACATGCCTCCTATCAAAATATTGTGCTGTGTTTTTTTATTTATTTTTTATTTTTTATTTAGTCGTCGCCAATGATTTTTACCCTGGTTTTCCCAATTATTATTTTATCCCAGTTCACCCGGCGACTCTGGAAACGGAGGCTGGAACACGAGTCCTCTGAAACGTGTTGCTGCCAATCCGTCATTTTTCACACTACTGGTACACCAGACCTACAGTGCCGGCGGACAACACAGATCTGAATGGCTCCACTGCAGACCCACAGGCACCCTATCAGCTACAGGGGTCGCTGGTGCGTGGTGAACCGTGGATTGCCATGCCAACCTAATCTCTCCCTACCGGGTGGCGCCGGCCAGTGTGCGCCGCCCCTAGGAACCCCCGGTCATGGTTGGCAATGACATAGCCTGGATTCGAACCTGCTATCTCCAGGCTATAGGGCGCATCCTGCACTCCACATGGAGCGCCTTTACTAGATGCACCACTCAGGAGCCCTGTGCTGTGGTTTTAATTGGAGCTGTCATTGTTTTATTTTTTTTATTAAAAGGGGAATAACTTCTAATCTGGAGCACTGTGTGACCAATACTATACACTTCTTTCAAATATATGGAGTGCACAATTAAGTGCTACACAAAACTAGAACTGGTTATTTTTCCACATTAAGAGCATTTGAGAGCAGCGTGCACAGACATAACATTACTTTGATGTCACAATTAGTGGTCCATATTTAGAATAGTGGTTAATGCAGTCCCTAATTGTTGCCCCCATTTGCTGTGTTCTCATGTAATTTCCTAATTATCTGTATTTGAAGTTCCCAGCATCCTATAAAAGTAATGATGTCATGCATGTGGCTTATTTAGAATTACCTTCTTGTTTAGCACTGCAGTAATGCAGCCAATTCTGACTGCAATTATCCTGTTTGGGCCAGTAATGTACAATGCTGTGTTATATGTAAGCAATGCCCTTAAATCCCCTGCCTGCAGTCGTTGTGTAACATACCACGTCTCTGGTGTGTGGTCCTGAGACAAAGCCAACGTTAAAAGTGTGTTATTGCACTTTTACAGTAAAATGGCTTGCACAGCATTAAAACATAAAACAAAACACTTTTTCTTGAAAGACATGTATTAACTCATTCAGCCCGGCAACATGGATTTAGAATGTTAACGTTTCTGCTGATACCATTTCAATGGATTTTCCTGTAAAACATTCTAATGTGTAGTGCAGTGCAGAACACATTCCTATTTACCTCAGCATATCTAAAGAAGCAGTAAAACTACATAAAAACCATAAACAGAAAAGTTGTTGAGCACCGATTGTGCTTTTCAATGGTGCCTAAAGTGGATAAATCCACAGCTAACCTTTTACAGTGTTCAGGTAAATAATAAATAATAATAAAAATATAAAATAAAAAGGTCTGTACACACATGGTCATCCCTCGTTTATCATTGAAACCTTTAGAAATCAGTTCAATATAAACCCACTAGAAAAAATAATTCATTAAAAGTATCTAATTAATACATTTTTAACTATAACATATTAAATGTTATATTTTAAATATGTATTTACAGTCAACCTCGGTTACCTCGACACCCCACAGGAATGCAATTTAGTGCAATTTAATGTTAACAAATGTTCATTATACAGAATTAACTTGGTGAACAAAAACAGTTACAAACAACTTATAGTTTCATACAGAAATCAAACATTGCCAACTGTTTCGCATGCAAAAAAAATGTGCTTTTATTACAGTAGTATTACGTGGATAGGAAGAACTCCTAAGAGAACACTTCGCCTAAGAGAACACCCTTGTGGTGAAACTGATTTTTTCCATTGTAAATGCTCTGCGTAAACGAACAGGAACTCCGCTTAAAAGAACACCTTTTTGGCACCGCCATTGATTCGTTCACAACAGATACGGTTCTGTTTTGTAACCTGAAAACTCATCATCATCAAACTTAAATTCAAATGGTTTATTCAATCTTTTCAAATGTGACTTGTCATCGCGAGAGTGTCTTGAGGCTCACTGGTTGGTTTATTAAATCTTTCCAGAACCGCCGTCATATCATTGCCTTGTTTTGCATTCTGATTTCCACCAGTGCACCTCATCACTACAGAATGGCATGTAAACAAACGGAGAAATGCACCGCTGTTTCTCTTTTTACAAAAAGTTGGAAATTGTTCAAGCTCCTGAAAATAACCTGAATCAGACACAAGTCACCGAGTAATTTGGTGTTTTCCGTTCTGGTGAATTGCTTCACCATTCTGTTTATTAATTTTGTGCATGTCTTGAATATTGCTCCTGTACAGGTATTCATAATGAATCTAGAGCTGCTGCTTTATTTAACGTGTGTAGGGGTACTGTGTTAATTTAGTTTGACAGTTAGTTTATTATCGTCAGTTTGTCTGTTACTTTTATTATTATAGATTATAGTTTATTAGCATACACTTGCCTATTGCTTTTCTCTTACTTATTCTGTTCTTTTCATATGTTGATGCTACTGCGTCATGACAAGTAACAAATGTATATTTAAATATTGATTCATATTGTGGCTGGTGGTCAACTCCGTCTTAAAGAACACTTTGCTTGCTTCCTGAGGGGTGTTCTCTTAGCCAGAGACTACTGAATTATTATTATTATTATTATTATTATTATTATTATTATTATTAGACAGCATTGACTTTATCTCTGGTCCACCTAGGGGCTTTAAATGACAAACCCAGGAGTTTAAAAATATACATAAATGTATCCAATCACAGCAGTCCTTCAGTTGAAACCACACCCTCGCCACTCCAGAGGTCTTTTCCTCTGATGGGAACTAGCCTCGACATTGATATATGTCTGAAATCAGCCATGTATATTGTAATTTTATAAATAATGTAAGCCAATGTGTAAAGTATTACTGTATAAAAATAGATTGTTGTAGATAGCTCATGATTACCTTTTCGCTGCTCCTTTATAATCTCTATAATTTGAATAAAGTTTATTTAAGTATATACTGTATATACACACACACACACACACACACACACACAGCATATCTATGGCCATGATCCCCACTAAAAGTATAGAAACGACACAAAAGGTAAAACTGTGGACATTTTAAACTACTTAACTCATTCAAATTAAAGCTTTGATACTACATGAAATATCAGCAGAAATAAAACGAGCGTTTTTATTTAAAAGCAAAAAAACTATAAGGGAATTGGCAAGTTACTTGTAAAACAATTTAACCAACTTGGTGTCGATTTACATGAAAAAGTAGGTCATACTGTTCATAACACCATGGTGAAGTCAGATCATTGTGTTGTATAACTTTGTCCCTGGAGCTTCATTACAATTGGACAAACAGTTCATATGGACGGTACATAGAGGAGGCCTCTATCTGTGTCACAGGGGGAATCATCTGGACTGGTGCAAAAGCATAATACCCAATCTTCACTCCAGATAGAGCAGAATGTATTGCTTGATAGCCCCACAATGTAAATGAAATTTCGCAGTAGCTGTTATTCATTCCTCTATATAGGTGGATCATATTAGTTAAGATTGATTAGCTTTTTCTTGCAGCAATGGAATACTAGACAGGACTTTGTTGAGTGACCTGGCTGAAATAGTTGAGTCTCTATCAGCCATCAACACCCTGTGATGGATGTTTCAATCATGGATTTATACACATTTCAACTATTGCCCGTGTAATATGTTTTAGATGACTGTGTTGCACTTTTTGCAGTGTGTGCTGTAAGATACAGTTTTATTACCATTTCCCTCCAGGTTTCTGCCTGGCAAATGCCCTGCACAGAACAAGAGGAATTACCGCAGGTAGGAGGCATCTCTGCAGTGATGAAAGATGTGTTGAATACTTGGATGAGAAGTTTTCTCTCAGGTATATGCTGTATTTGATTGTACTATTTGTACTGATAGCTGAAAAATGGCAACCCGTGTGGGCTGAAGATAACAGCAGGTGTAAAGGTAATTGTTAAAAACACCCATGGTCAATTTAATTACCATTTATCAATAGCTGTAATAAACCTAATATACTGTACAGTACATAACATAAAAGCATTATAGCACCTAATATTGAACACTGGTTATACAGTGTGTCATTGTGAAATCTGGATCTCTGAAAGAGGATTTTGCAAAATAATTTGATAGATTGTTATTTAATGTTAAAATAACCAGGTTGTTTGCCTCTAATGTACATCAAATACAGCATTGCGGTATATATTTATCAAGGACTTTACACCAAAATGCAATTTGCACCATTTTTTGTGAAAGAAAAAAAAAACTGTTAATGTTACATAATTAGAAACAAACAATATACAGTAGAATTAACATTGTTGTGCTGTTTTGTTACTTGTTTTGTAATTTTACTTTATTGAGTCAGTTCCATTTTGGTGTGAACACCTTCTTAAATCGTGTGTGCTTCTTTTAGTGCTTTTTTTTCTAGCCTTTATAGTCCAGTGTTATAGTGGGAATATTGAAGGGTTAATGTATGAATTCAACATCACTTTCACTGACCGCCTCTTTCAAAATCAACTTTCTATCTTTTTTGGCTGTTTCTGTAGTGGTTTACAAAGATTCATTCATTAACACACCATGAAACACAAACCCTGTGTGTTGTACAGTTTATTTATAAAAAATATATATATATTTGGAAGTATATTAAAAACATAATAATAATAATAATAATAATAATAATAATAATAATAATAATAATAATAATAATATCTTATTTGTTTACTTTTTTCCATGTGTTTTGCTCTTGTGCAAATAGACATCACAAAAGTAAACATAAATGCCTCTGATTTTATACCTTTTAAGGGTTTTTTTTTTCTTTTATGAAAAAATGCCATTTTGCATTTGACCAAATCCTCCTGTTTAATGTTTATAAATGTATGTTCATTTAAACAACCCGTTTGCAGTAGTTGCATTATATCTAAAAAAACCATACATTTAAAATATGTAAGTAAAAATGGCAACTGTAAAAACATTTTTTTTTTCAAACAGTTATGCAAGGCAGAAAGTTCTGGTACCACATCCATTGTTTATAAAATATAGTAAATGGTTTAAAATTGTGAGTTAAGCGACTAAAGAAAGTCTGAATTTACTGTTGAACTACTATTTTCCCACTGCAGCTTAATATCTACCAGAAGGTGTAATATTAACAAGCAACCTTTTTTTTTTCCTTTACAGGGGGCATTTGATGCCTCTAAGTATCAACCCATAATAACTGACCTGTCTTTACGATCAGTTTGTCTCTGTAGTGGTAGAGCTTGTAAAAACGGCATTAAATTGATTACTATCATGCATTGGAATACCAGCAGCTTACACTACAGGAAGTTCTGTTTTATGACAGCAATTTTTAAACAGGGAATCTGTTCATTTGATATATTGTTGTAAACGAAAGACAGTGGATATATATATCTTGCTGAAAATGCTCTAATCTCCTGTGTGTTTGTAATGAAATGTCCACAGATCGATGCAAGAGTGTTGATTGTGATGTGTTGTCTTTCAATCTCTTTGCCTCTGTCAGTGGAATAACCTTATTTATGATACAATAGACATGTCTCTAGAAATAATGAAAGCAGTTTTCTGCTTGCGTAGTCCATCTTTTATTCAGGTCATGTTTGTCTTTGTAATCTTGTTTCATAACTATCTGATGCCGGATGCCCTTTGTTTTAGCTGAAGTGAGACGTTTCTTTTGTTCTGCACTGGGATACCAGAGCTAATTTTTCTAACAAGATATGACCATTGTTTCATATTTTTAGTAAAGCGAATTTTTTAAGTTCTTATTTACCAAGCTTTATTCAGCAATATTGTCGGTTCCAGTCAGTGGCAGAGGAAGAGACCATAGTAAGGGCCCCGATGCAGGACCTTATTATGGGCCCCAACCTTTATGCAGTACTTGTTTATAAGCGTAAAACATGTCAAGTGTTTAATATTTAACAATATTTTATTCTCAGAATGTTACCATGTATGAAACTGTATACGACTACACATAATAAGAAACTTTTCTACTCCCCTACTTGAATTGCATTTTGCATGTATCTTTACTTCCAATACTACATTCTTTTGAATCACAAGCTAAGAAGTTGAATCACCAGTCCCATAGGATTCCGCAGAAATTCACAGAAAATCTTTTGAGAAAATCAATGAGAAACGCAGGCATGTTAATTTGCTTTAGTTGATTTTGGTACCCAGCGGCACCCATTAAAAGCTTCTGCCTAAACTACAGGCTGAATCATGTACTGCTGAACAGTACCCCAAAACCTTTCGTGAAGACCGTAGGAAAAAGTGACTCCAATAAAACAGAAAACAGTGCCTCGTACAAGCCTCCATGCAAAGACAGTTACGAGGGAAGAAAAAAAAAGTTAGGGAGCTTTTTAATTATGGCATTATTTCAGCTGCTGTCACTGTTTCCCTTCCAATTGTTCGAATTTAACTTTTTCCATTTCTAAGCTCTGTATTTGCTGTTCATTAGTATGCCATTCAAACCCAAACCCCTGATTATTAGAGTGATCACATATCCGTGTACATAATGTTGCCGGTGTTTATATCTAAAACAGAATAGAAAGAACAAAAAGGCTGTATTATCCAGCATATTAAGCAGACTACTCTATTATCAGGCCTCGTGGTTTTAAAATTGGGTAGAATGTTGTGTGTGTTTTTTTTTTGTTGTTTTTTTTTTGTTTTTTTTACAGGGTTAGCACAAAGAAGACATGCTACTGAAATCTCTAATGTCAGCAAATATTTTAAGGCTATATACTGTACCTCAGCATACTCTTTGTGGCTCATGTTTTGTTTTAATTAATGTTTAGTATACAAGCCTGGTATGGGTGATGCAGTGGAAATGTTCTTTGATAGTAAAGTGACCCTCACATATTGTTTAAAGAATTCATACATTCCTCTTCCAGTAAACATTCTTTCCTAGTTTATCCATTATTCCTTGTATCCTCCAACCTGCTGCTTGTTTATCCACTCAGCAAATGCACAAGGAGTGTCTTTTTAGATGGTGACCTGAAATGAGCTGCTCCTTGTCTGATTCAACAGACGTAATGGTTTCATGGTTTCAACATTTTATTAGAGATATCCAGCACCAGCTAAGCCAGCCCCTGCTGTTGAGCCAGAAGAATTACAAGCAGGGTCTATCAGAAAAGACAACAGAACTATATCATAGAAAATATATTTTCATAAGTGGTCAAAGAAAAACAAAAAATGGGCCCTTTGTATGTGATTTGGCACTGGTGGGCAGGGTGTGTTGATTCTGGCGGTACAGCAAGTGTTGTTGGAAAAGGTCAGCTAGGGTAGATTTTATGTGGGACTTTTGGCTGTTCTGATAATTTTGCAGGGGGTCTACTATTACAGTTTTGAGAGGAGTTGTCTTTCCTAGACTTATACAAGTCTGCTGTGTTGAATAAGTAAAATGCCTTAAACGCATTTAAACATGAAGGTAATTTGCAGAAGTTTGCCAAGATCATTTGTAACATCACCACCATGTTTGAATGATGCCAGGTAGTATGAAAATAAACCTTATGTGATGGCGCATAATGCTGTCATTAAATTTAAGTTTGCCGTATTTATGAGGAACCATGCTGACACTTGTGTTGGTGTGTTAGACTTTAATAGAACAACTTCGGCAATAAAATAATTCTCAATAAATTAATATTGTTATTTTGTAAACTACTAAGTCAAATCCTTCTGGTTCAGTACAAAATGTATTGACTTTTTTTCTCTTTGTTCTTGTATTTTAAAAAGGTGTCCACTCTGTGCCTGTGTCAGAGATTATTGCTGTTCGGGAAACAGAAGTTGACAAGGGAACCAAAGCTGAAGGAAAATGGCAGAAGATGTCACATATCACAACTGAGACAAATCTATGTGCTTTTACAGGTTAACATAACCTTTTTAACTCCTGGTTTTGGTTGTACACATTGATAGTCTTGAAACAATGAACCCTCTAAGCCAGGGGTTTTCAAGCAGGGGTATGCGTACCCCTGGGGGTACTTCTAAGGGTCATAGGGGTTACGCAGGATGACTCAGAAATGCAAATAAAAATTAGTTTAAAAAATAATGATCTTGAATTGATTTTTTTTTTTTACGGTATTATACTGTATATTATCTCTAAACCACTGTGCTTAAATATGGTAACGTGATAAACATTACAGTGTAGACTGTTTTGTATCATTTAGAATAACTTTGCTGAATAGAAAGTGAATACGAGTGTATTCTCTTTTAAATCTGTGCGTCCCAAGACAAATTAAAAGTTTTAAGAATTAAGCCTACTATTTGGTATTCTGTCCTAAACCAGCAGTTTGTCAGTCCCAAACTATTGTGACATAAATTATATATAAAATAAAACTGGGAAAAAATAAACAAGAATCAGAATATTCTGCCCTTCATTGCAACTGTGGTACCATTTAGTCAAGTGAAAATTGTAAAGGGGTACTTGAGCTGAAAAGTCCAGACAGAAGGGATACAGTTTTAAAAAAAAAAAGGTTGAAAACCCCTGCTCTAAGCAAATAACTCAATATTACCTGTTATAGCAAGATAATTATGTGTTGTAGAACCAGACCAGTAATTAATGTTGCTGAGTACAGTATGATTGTCTTTTGCAGTTTCTTATGTAGAAAAAACAGGGCAGCATCGCTGGCGATGCAGCAACATGACCTTCTTCTGTAGTGACGAGACTATCTGCCAACAATGGGTCCGGAAACTTAAGGAACAGCTTTCGTTACTAAGTAAGTTGCTCATAAATTCAATCCAATTACTTTACTGTCCAATTACTTTTCATATCAAGCTCTGTTTGCTAATTTGCAGTGTAAGGGCTTCAGATTTTGAAATATGTAATTTTAAATTCTTCTGAAGATTCTCTGTTAGAAACTTTTAGAATATGACAGAATGTTTTGCAGTTATGGAAGATTCTTCTCTAGCTAAGCTTCCTGCCTCATCTGTTGTTTTTAATATTGATCTCAATGATAGATAATGCATGCTTATGCAAGTGTCACAGATTCAAATGGTTAAATACTGAGGGATTGTACAGTCAGTAGATCACATTTTACTGCAGCCAATCTGAAGGATACCATCAGTTAAAAGGTGTGGAGTGTCTTTGTGAATTTTCTTTAATATATATACTGTGTGTATATATATATATATATATATATATATATATATATATATATATATACATTTTTGAGCTTTCACCAAAGATAAGTTTCTAATTTATGCACATAAATAACAAATATGTTTTGTATATTTAGAGATGTATGCAAAAAAGTGGTTGTCTTTATAATGTTGTTGAATAAATGTATATTTAATGATCCAATGTTTTTACTCTGTCCTCAGCTTATAGACCAAAGCACCTGCTTGTATATATTAATCCCTATGGAGGTAAACAACAAGGCAAGCAGATTTATGAACATAAAGTGGCTCAGCTCTTTACTTTAGCCTCCATTTCCACAGATGTGATTGGTGAGTTCCTGTCAACACTGACTGTGCTTTTAAATAACAAATGTAATGCTTATCTCGCAAACTGATCACCACAGGCAAAAAAAGCCCAGTAAGTAAACATTCCAGGGAATATGTTTTTATTTGTTGCCTTATCCAGCAACAAAGATAATAATGAAAGCTTTGATGGACAATCAGCTTGAAGATGTAATGCCATTAATAATTTACAGCAGTATGTGCCAAACTGTCAGTAAAAAGCTGCACTAACTGATTTTCATAATCTTGTTTATTAGCAGCATATCTTTAGGTAAGGTAACCATATGGCTCTGTGTTCAGCAGGACAGTTTGGGATAGTTCAGGCTTTTCAGCTCGCAACCCAGTGCATTTTGGTAAGCATCTCTTAAAGGCAAGAATGGTACCTGAGACAGGTAAAACGCACCAGAATGTATTGGGTTGACAGGTAAAACGTGCCAGAATGCATTGGGTTGACAGGTAAATCGTACCAGAATGCATTGGGTTGACAGGTAAAACGTACCAGAATGCATTGGGTTGACAGGTAAAACGTACCAGAATGCATTGGGTTGTGAGTTGAAAAGCCTGAACTGTCCCAAACTGTCCCGCTGAACATGGAGCCCTATGGTCACCTTATCCTTAGGTGAAGGTCCATATACATGGGTAAAACTCTACAGGGAATATTAACTTTTATGACATCTGTCAAACCAAAGAAATCTTAAGACATTTACATGTCAGATGTACTCTGTACAAATCTGTGAACAGAACTGTATTCTATATACAGTTAACAAACAGATAGGGAAATGTATTTGCAATTATTTTTAGGCATCAGAAATTGGGCCCCTTAATGTGATATGCAGCTCTAGCTCAACTAAGATACACCAAAGTGATGAAGATAGTTTTGTAGCTTTCTAATAACACATGGGCAACATGTATAATGGCATAACAAGCAAATTACATTTTTTTTGTTGTTTCCTGATTAATAGAGATTATATATCCAATGCAGAATTCCTATTCTTTGTAACCTGAAAATCCATAAAGGTCGCAATCATAAAAAGAGGTATTAGCAAGAGGCAGTTATGCAAAGAGACAAAAAAGAAGATGAAAGGCTATACAGTTACCATGGAGAATGGTCTCTTGTTGTGTTTAATTTTAAGGAAATTCTTTTTGAATCCCTATGTTGCAATTTCTATGGAAAATGTGTTGAGACATTTTGCAATTGTTATCTGACCGTTTTTACAGTGTTGTTTTAAAGAATGTGAACTGTTTCACACTTGCAGTATTTATAATGGATTAATTTCAGATAGGAAACAAAGCATGCCAGCAGGAATATTCAAAATGAATTTTTAACACTAGGAACAATGGCTATTTATGGGAACCTTTCACATACTGTAATGTACATGTCTTAGCAGCATTGGTTACTTCTGCACTAGCACAGTTACATCATTTGAACCAAAGTCATTGTATTTATCTTGCTCTTAATTGTATTATTACTTGTACTATGATACTTGAAATGTATTTGCTTACGATTGTAAGTCGCCCTGGATAAGGGCGTCTGCTAAGAAATAAATAATAATAATAATCATCATTTAGTACCTTTTCATAGAAATTCTTGGTGTCACTAAGGTGGACATCAAAGTTCTATATATATGAATGCCTACAATTCCACAACAAATGTGGGATACTGACCTTGTACCAGATTTCCAATTTTGCATTAACAACGTATAAGAAATGACTTTTTGTATTTTGATGCATTACACATTTCAGTTATACTTTTCTTCTATCCATATCTGTGTCTGCTTCTATCGTGGTCCTTTGCATGAACTCCTCAACTGTACAGTCACTTTTCATGCAGTAAATTGTCTTTGACGTTTCTATATATTCTTTTCTTCATTTGCTTGTCAACCCAGTGTGTCAACCCAGTGTTCCGGCAGCTGCCAGTTATCTTTAGACAAGTATCAAATCTGTTTGGATCCTTCTCAACCGTTTCTTCTGATGCAAAGTGACAAGCTTTTTTTCACAAAATATATATATAGATTTTTTAAATTTTATTTATAAAGACATTGCCAATATCTTTCTGACAGATTGACCCCTAGGAAGGTCAAAATGGATCTTCGAATTGAAATGATTTTGTAGATGCAAGGACTGTAACAACTGAATGGCTGATTCTTTGCACATAAACTTTGTACAGGAAGAAAACCAATAGTGGTAATGAAGCTATAGGGTCACGTTCACTACTGTATTTAATTATTAATATAGAACAACCAGCTTCCCATTGCTGCGATCTTCATGCTGATGAGATTATTTTACTCTCCATTGTCTGATGGAACTGTGTATTTGGTTTGTTCTTGAACCCATTAGTAGTGAAAGGGATTCAGCAGGTTTGGGGCTTTTTCAGAGTGAACTTGAGTTTATAATGTACAGTGGCAGCTCCAACCTGCACTTGATCCTTGGCAGAAGGATTACATGAGCTTTCAGCTAACTGATGCCCCTATGGCCTTTTTTAAATTAATTTTTCTTATGGTGGCTCTGAACATGCTGCTAGGACTGAAATACATAAAGCAGGGTTTCCAACCAACTAAAATGTCACTGTTATTAAACTGTTACTAGTTGTAGTAAAATGTTACTAAAATTGTGGATTAGTGTTTTATTTGGATTTGGTTTTAAATTCTAAGAAAGCTTACATAAGTATAGTCTGGCACTGTTTTCAACATGTCTTTGTTTCCATAGTAACGGAGCATGCTAATCACGCCAGGGACCATTTGAAGACTCAAGCTGACCTAAGGAAGTATGACGGGTGAGTCTTTCTAATGGTTTGATATAATTAAGTTCATGGCTAGAATTATTAATTGTAATGTTTATGCAATTATTCCCTCAATTAAAAATTCAGAAATGGTAATGCTTTGTAATTGAAGTACATTAGCTGCATCTTGCAGCTAATATTTGTGCTGTATGCTGGAGTGGCACACTTTGAAAGAAACAACATCAATTCCAGTTTAAGGCTAATATATTTTATATTTAACATGTATTCTTTTCCACATATTTGTAGGTGGTGTGTTGAATGGTTTCCATTATTCTAAATACGTTGAAGTCTAAAGGCTGGTTTCACTGACCCTGATTAGCACTAATCATGGACTACCTTACCCAATGTAACATTAGGTTGTCCAAGATCAGGGTCTGTGAAACTGACCGTAAAAGTTTAAACAGGATTGTTGTCTGAATAATAATGTTTAGTAAATTAAACAGACTCTTACCATAATGTACTGCCCAGTAGTTTGGAAGGTCCATGTTCCCATAACATTTGGTGGATGTTTAAATATTAATAATATTAATAATGCAGAACAGAAGCCATTGCACTGCATATGCAATTTGAGTTAATCATAAACCTCAAAGATGTAAAACCATGCCATAAATGTAATTAATTCTCTTTTTAAGATACTTTACCTTGATGTGGTAAACAGCTAACCTTTTTTTTTTTTTTTTTTTAATTAATAGTATTATTTGTGTTGGTGGGGACGGGATGTTTAGTGAGGTCGTTCATGGTCTAATTGCACGGACACAGAGCGATTCTGGAGTAGACCTGAATGATTCCCAGGCAAAACTGGCTCAGTGCAATCTCAGGATTGGTATTATTCCAGCAGGTAAGATACTGGCTTTATGATTTGAATTGGGACTTTGTTAGCTTCATTATGGATTGTGAGCTGGCATAAGTCTCTCCAAAGCTGTTTGATATAATTCTGGCATCTGCTTAACCGTTTTCTATACTCCATATTATAATTATGTTTTTTTCACTTTTTAAATATAAAGATAAAGATTTAGTGCTTCAAGATACTGGCTTCTTGGTACACAATTGTATTCTATGATTCTCTATGTCAGTTTCTACCATGGGTACTCCCCGCCCCTGTGCATATTATGATTTGTATTTTGTTTTGTTGTATTATATATTGTTTGACAGGATGAGCGAGGTGTCATCTGCCATTATTTGTTATTGTTTATTTTATCCAGTAAGAATGCGTGACTGTCGGTTACTGATTGTTTAGTTGGCTGACAGTCAAGCAGAATTACCAAACCTGTGCAAAATGTGACTGAGGGGTAATCGGGTAATTAGCCAGTTAATCCCTCGGTCACCATTATAAAAGACCTGCTGCAGCTTTGGCTGTAACGCGTTGAGTGTTCGTAAGTGGAGAACGGGAGTAAAGAGGGGGTGAAGCAAGTTCGATAGAAATAACAATTGCTACTTGTGCTGGAAGCACCAGCACAATACTTGTTGTTTGTTTGTTTGTTTGTTTGTTTGTTTGTTTGTTTGTTTGTTTGATTTGGCCCACCTGCCTTTTGTTCTGTGTCAGTGTTTTGGTTGTGTTTAAATCTTTTATTTTGAACTAAATGTGCCTGACGTCCCCACCAAAGCCACCCTGTTCAGACATGGGTATTGTAACCCTGTCAGTAATGCAGAAATCAAATGTGAAAGCCTTATTACTCACAGGCTATTTGAGGTTGTGACTTTAATTATTTCAGGGTTATTGTAGCAGGACTGGAGCCCTGTACATAAGGAGGGGGCTTCTGTAATTGTTTATTGTAAGTATGAGTTTAGTGATTGTATAAATAAGAACAGGGTTAGTTTTAGTGGGGAACCTGAAGCTCTGTGTGTAGCAGCCTACCTGGTGTTTAGTTACGGAATGATCATCGTGTGTATGTGTTTACCAGCTGCAAGCTCCTAATCAGCATGTGGGTGTGGTGCAGCAGAGCACATGAATGAAAGGTTCCCGATTACACAGAGCAAGGCTGCTATAAAGCCATAGAGGTCAGAGCGCTGCTGCTGTAAAGCCATAGGGTTCAGAGCGCTGCTGCTGCTGCTGAAGCATCGGTCCATCTGTGCTGCTGAAAGACTGGGTTCAGGAAACTAAGTGACCACCTCTAACGGTCATCGTGTGTATATTCCCTGGGCGGGGGTTTTGTTCAGGGAGAAGGAAGCTGCAAACCAACGATCATGTGTACATCCGAGGCTGGAGTTGGGTGAACTGCCCGAGGGACAGGGAGTTAGTTTCGGATAGTAGATCCCACCCAGTGTAGCAGACAGGTGTGGAAGTGGGACCTCAATTTGTTAGCGTAGTAGCTTGTTTGTAGTTTTTTTTTTTTAATTTAGTAGTCGCCAATTAGTTTTTTGGTTGTTTTTCCCCAATTTAATAGTGTCCAATTATTTTGTTTAGCTCAGCTCACGCTACCACCCCTGCACTGACTCGGGAGCGGCGAGGCGAGCACACGCTGTCCTCCGAAGCGTGTGCCGTCAGCCGACCACTTTTTTTTCACACTGCAGACTCACCATGCAGCCGCCCAGAGTTACAGCGTCGGAGGACAACGCAGCTCTCGGGCAGCTTACAGGCAAGCCCGCAGCCGCCCGGCCAGACTACAGGGGTCGCTGGTGCGCGGTGAGCCGAGAACACCGTGGCTGACGTAACCCTCCCTCCCCGGACGACGCTTCGGCCAATTGGCGCCGCCCCTGGGAGCTCCAGTCCTCAGTCAGCAAAGGAATAGCCTGGACTTGAACCGACGACGTCCAGACTATAGGGCACATCCTGCACTCTACGTGAGTGCTTTTACTGGATGTGCCACTCGGGAGCCCTTGTTTGTAGGTTTTGTACTGTGTTTATTTAGCCTTTTGTTCGCCAGGCCATATGTCCCACATGAGCTACCATTGCTGGTAGCGTCACATATGGTTTCTGTATGTCTATATGTAAATAAACCTGCGTGCCAGCAGGGCGTGTCAATCCCAAACTTCCAGTCTCGGTCACCTGTCACTCAAGCAGCGAACACGGATCCACTCCATCTAATCTGTCATCCAATCTAATCTGTCATCCTTCAGTGAGTGTAAAGAGTCCCCTGTTACAGTTATATAAACACTTCATACAAAATGTGAAGTTGACCTTGACTATCTAACTAAATACGGATACCAAAAAGAGGTAAGTTTTGAGGTATACAGACAGAACACTTTAAAATTGTTGTCTTAATATTTGGTACACAGCTGAGTTCTATGGGGTTTTTTTTCCTCATTTAGTTCCATTACTGGTGTTGTCCTTTGTTTTAAACCACTGTCCACATCAGTGATACAGGCTGCATTAAAATACTGTCTTTACAGTTCATACAGTACACAGCTGCTTTCTGTGATTCATTCACACAACTTTTAACCACTGGTCATACTGACAGATTTTTTTCATACACACTCGGTGTTTGATAAACCGTGTGTTTGATCCAATTACTGTTATATATATATATATATATATTGCCACTTTTTTTTTGAAATGTGAGGGGCAATTTGCTAAGCTGGGGAAATGTTTTGGAAACACTTTAAAGTTTCTGTTGAAATATTTTTATCAGACAGACTTTACTAGAAAGAAAAATATATAGGACGGCATGTGACTGCCATGTAATCTTGTCCAAATGTTGTCTGGTACTGTATGAACTACGTCCAGTGTTGTGCATGCTAATCAGGAAAAAAAAATTTCTTTTAAATTAGGTTCAACAGACTGCATTTGCTATGCAACGGTTGGGGTCAATGACCCTGTGACATCAGCCTTACATATCATTGTGGGTAAGTGAGTATAACACAGTAAGAGTAGTTGAATACATTTTTGCTCAATTGTATAAACCTAGCATGAATAAAATCGACAAATTAGTCTCTTCCTTTAGGCTTGTTTGTATTGCATTAAAAATAAAATGAGAAACATGAGACAAGCATAAACTGTGAAGCATTTATCTGTGTACCTTTTGTTGACAAGATCATATTTTGCAAATATATAAGCTGTTTACCATTCTGTTTAGTAGTTTTGAAAATCTGTTTTCAAAAATGTCCCATTAGGTGACACACAGCCCATGGATGTCTGCTCAGTTCATCATCATAAAACATTTCTGAAGTACTCTGTGTCCCTGCTCGGATACGGTTTCTATGGAGATGTGCTGACAGACAGTGAAAGGAATCGATGGATGGGCCCAGCCAGATATGACTTTTCAGGTATTTATTAGGTTTATTCCAATAATTTGCATTGGATAAAAAAAACAAATACAATATTGATTCATTATTGTTACTTGAGAGTATCTTATGGTAATGATTTAGTAGAAAAATGACAAAATATTAATACTTTCATTTTATATATATATATATATATATATATATATATATATATATATATATATATATATATATATATATATATATATATATATATATTTTTTTTTTGTTCTAACATAAACCCTGTTGTTGGTATATTTTACTGTACAGAATTGTGTCATGCTGTGCAAAGACCTTAATCCGCTACTATATGCTATACCCTTGTGTGTTTCACTATGTTTTGCCCCCTTTGCATAGTAATTGCTTTGTCATGTAGGTTTCAAGACATTTCTATCACATCACTACTACGAGGGAACAATATCCTTTTTACCAGCAACTAACACCTTGGGGAGTCCAAGAGACAGCAGCAGATGTAGATCAGGGTGAGCGTTCTACACTACACAAGGAAAGTGTTGATCTCCTACCATTGTTATTCTGATGCTTCAAGAAGTGTATATACCCTACGAAGTGAGAATAACCATTCTCAAGACTGTAACATATTTAACAGGGAGTTATATTAACAGTTTTGAATAACCATATATTACTGGTTGTAAAATCACATCTATCAATATTTCTTCATACGATGTAACGATTTAAAATGCGGCAATAAGAAAAAGCCGCAAATACTTTAATCCTTACAAAAGACCAACAATGACAAATCTTTTCAGCAGTTTAATTAACAGAATAATTATCTGCCAGCAGTGTGTTTTTAATGCACCCAAACGGTGTATGATTTTTCCTATTAGGTGCTATGTCTGCCAGCATCGTGTGAAGGACATATCCCCAATAAAATGGGGAGGTGGTGATGTAAATGAGAATGGTAAGAAATGAATTTTCTTCACAACAGTATGTGTAGACATTGATGGTTTGTGGTAAACCATCCACACTCACATAAATAAACTATACCTTCTGCTTTACTGTCACTTTTCAAGTTATATTTTCTTAATTTTACTTCTACCCTTCATTTTTATAATGAACATGCTTAATACAGAGGTCTAGTTACATTAAAAGATTGTAACTAACCGAAAGGTCACAGAGGCAAATAGTTATATTCAAATCTGGGAGAGTTAGCGCACATTTTTCAGAGATTCATCAGAATTTCCCTAACAGTATTAAGAATACGCCTAAGAAGATTAAAGTACAGTGCATCTCTCTGACATCTGTGTTTGATCTTAAAATCTGAACAAACTTTATTAAGTGCAAAAAAATCAAGAGAAAATATGTTTGAGCTTGTACTTTTCTCAGTAAAATGCCCTAAAGCTGCGGCTGCAGCCAAAGAGTGTGTATTAGAAAAGAGAGTGAAAACCCTGAGGAGATGTTTCATCCTGTAGCTGCTTGCTACAGATTAGTGCAATGACAGTCAACGCTGCTGGGTTCTCAGGATCGCTGAGTAACTGATATTAACCAGATTAGTACTTTTTTGTATAAACTACAGATTATTCTCATACTTTTATTAAAGGGAGAATTAATTGTATGGTGTCATTTTTCTTAACCAATGGGGGGGGATGTTCCATGCAGAGTGCCTTACTGAACACAGACTTAATCATTGATAAAATGGTTGCAGTGTTAACCTTTCCTTGGCATTCATAATTCCATCACTGGTGCCTCCGTAGAGTGGAAATAATACATAACTTGACAAACTGCAGAGCAGAATGCTCACAGTACTGGTATATAAATAGCTTGCTGTTTATGCAAATGTAGTCCAATGGGGAGAACAGATCTGTTTGTTTGTTATGTAGAGGACAAACAACATATATCATTCACAGAGAGACCCTGTTTGTTGGTGACAATAAAAGCACAACACAAAGCCTGTAGTTGGGCTCAGGGTTCATGTTGAGGTGAAGTACTGTTTTTATTATAAAAGCACACACGCTTATTATAATTTCCTGATTGGTTGTCAGGAGTTCTAATTAAGTTTAGTTGGTCCTTCAAGCAATTAATTTATTGGGATTTTAAATAAATCGCATACACATACACCCAAACATGCTATTGTATTAGCCTGATGGCATTTTCCTGTAGCCATTAAAAATAAGGAATATGTTCATAAGCCAATATCACAATCTTTTTTGTCAAAAGCATTACGGTAAATGCAGCTGTGTCAAGGAAGCACAAATACCTATGCTAAGTCACTTCCCTATTCGACCAAGTCTGTTCTGTTTGTGTGCTTTATCCTCTATCAAGTCCTGTTAACTATTATTGCACTACAGCAATAAAGCAGTGTGGAATAAGGTAAGACTTCATTTAACTGTAATGGTGTATTGCAGAGTCTGAAGGCGAGTGGAAAGCTATCAAAGGGAAGTTTCTGGCCATCAATGCTGCCAGTATGAGCTGTGCCTGTCCACGCAGCCCCAAAGGCCTGTCCCCAGCAGCACACCTGGCAGATGGAACAACAGACATCATTCTTGTCCGTAAATGTTCAAGACTGAACTTCCTTAGACATCTCCTTCGTCACACCAGCAAAGATGATCAGGTAGAGCCATATTACACTTTTTTTGTTTTTATATATATATATATATATATATATATATATATATATATAAAATGCTATGCTAATTTAATACATTTTGTAGTACAAACTTTTTTTGTCCTTAGGTAGGTACCCGTGATAGATGCTACTTGAGACTAGTGTACAACGAATTGCATCTTCTTGCTAAGGGACAGAAAAGTCTAGACTTAAAGCAATCAGCCATCCAATGGTCAAAAAACACTCATTATCATATAATAGAAGTATCCCCCCAACTCAACACCACACGACCATCATCGCAGTAAAATTAGACATAATGACGCGTTCTTACCTTTGTATAAGTTATTGATCAGCAGATGTGTCAGCCGCACGGGACTGTCCTGACCATATAGGGACTGTTGGCATGTAGGAGACTGTGTGGTGCAGTGGTTAAAGAAAAAGGGCTTGTAACCAGGTGGTCCCCGGTTCAAATCCCACCTTAGCCACTGACTCATTGTGTGACCCTGAGCAAGTCACTTAACCTCCCTTGTGCACTGTATTTTGGGTGAGTCATAATTGTAAGTGACTCTGCAGCTGATGCATAGTTCACACACCCTAGTCTCTGTAAGTTGCCTTGGATAAAGGCGTCTGCTAAATAAATGTATAAACTCTCTACTTAAACACATTCTTTCATCTTCTTTGCAGTTTGACCTTACTTTTGTTGAGGTCTATAGAGTAAAAAAGTTCAAGTTTACACCAAAGCACTGTGACAGTGAGTTCTCTGACATCAGAGATGTCAGGGAAAACGCCTTTGGTCAAATCTGCAGGGATCACCCATCATGTGACTGTACTCCTGTCAATAGCAACTGGAACTGTGATGGAGAAATTTTGGAACATGCTGCAATTGAAGTCGGGTATGGTATTTATTTTTTTGTGAAATAAATTTAATAAGAATTCTGGAAGTCCTTTCTGTTGGCTATGATAAGTCACAAGGTTGTAAGATAAGGATGTGGGGGGGGGGAGATTCAATTTACAATAAAGAATAAATGAGATTAAAGATAATGGGGGAAGTACGTTTTAGAAAAAGAACAACACTACTGCAGATGTATTTCTATTCTGTTCTTTATTCTTTTGCAGTCTCCATTTCGTTTTCTTATTTGCAGTACCATATGACACACATTAAGTACAGATTCCAGGGGGAAGGTTTTCATTTTGGTGCATAGCGTCTGAGACTATTGTATTAAAATGCAAATGAAAAACAGGGTCTGCAATATCAAAACTCAGTGCTGTGAAAAAACCGTGAACATGTCTGGGAGTCGTGTGGGGTAATGCACTACTGTTTCTAATATCGATGTACTTTGTCAAAGAATGTAATGAAGCATCACTTCAGGTAAAATGGGGAAATAATACACATTAAAAACTGGGGATTTAATAAACCAAAATAAAAAGATGCACTTCTCACATACTGTAATCGTAGGCTTTATAGCTTCAAGTATTATTATTTTTGCCTGCTAATCTTTTGTGGACTGTAGTAAATATTTGTTTAAATCATATATGCAACAGTAAACAGTTGTTTAACTGGTAAATCGCATATTAAGGAACAGCACCTCTGTGTGCACATGATAATGTCATACAAACTAAAATATTGGTGGGGATCAATAAGATGAGCAAGTGGTTCTTGTGCAACAGTGCCATCTGGCTGCTGTTGGTGGTACTGAAGCAAAGTGACAGCATGATTCTTTTAAATCTTTAGACAAAACTGACAAACCCAGAGTCACTGGAGCTTCCTTGTTCTCTTTCAATCCTGTTAAAGTTCAGTAGTTTTGATAACACACAGAGGCAGGTGCCAGAATGTAATACCATTAAAGGCAGTGTCCTTTGTAAATATATCTGTTATACTTTTATAATTGTGCGTAACATTTTAAGTTATAGACATGATGTAAATTTGAAGTAAACATATACATATATTGAAAACGTATTCCACTTAATTACCAGTAGTTTAGTATTTATAGGTGAAAAGGTTTTTCTTACAAAGCAATAAGGTTAAAAATGTATTATTAATTTAATTATTGTATCTATTCAATGTTATTTTGTCAATGATGTATAGCTGTGTAATGTACTTCATTTGATACTGCCACTATTCCACTTTTAAAAGCCTACTGCATTTTAATTAAATGTAAATCCATTTATTGTTTGTATTCTGCATTTCAGTAATTGCAATGAGACAGCAAATTAACTTGTGATGGTGTGGGAGATTGTGGGGCACAAAAAAACTAAATATTTAAATTAAGACATTCATTGGGAGTTTCAGGTAGAAATCTAATATGGAACAACCAGAATGCTGTAATTATTATATTAAACTGTCATTTTAAAACCATAAAAGTACCAATTCCTAACACATTTACATACAATAAATACAAATTAGAAACTAGAAATGTTGTCTCCATCCTCGGACAACTTGAGCGGGGAGGGAGCGGGGTCACTTCTTGGTGTCATATAGCAGCATCACGTTCTGTATCTTAGTAACAACTTTACAACCCCATCCGAAAACTTCTGCTTGGGCTATCACCCCCAAAATCCTACAGGTTTCTTGTGCGCCAAGTCCTTCACCTGAATGCAGGGCCACATTCCATTCCATCAGCTGAATCAGGAGTCATTCGTTTCCAAATAAAGTGATAGCGTTGTGGGCAAATGTCTTTCCCCTTGACTGGATAGACTAAAATTAAGTAATTCATTTGCTATCTACTTTTATACCCATTTAATTTAAGCCAAAATGTTATTAATTGTGGACTTGATATTCATTTTGTTGCATCCTGTTTCATATTGTATTTTAGTAGTATTGTTTGCACTTACTGTAAACTATACTGTATTTAAATATTCTATTCATTTAACATTGTAACCCTGTACTGCCCTGTAACACCTGTAAACCGCCTTGGATAAAGGCATCTGCCAAATGAGTTAATAATAATAATAATAATAATAATAATAATAATAATAATAATAATAATAATAATAATAATTTTCTTTCTTCAGGGTTCACTGCCAGTTGATAAAGCTTTTTGCAAGAGGAATAGAAGAAAATCCACCATTTGAGGAAGATGTTAGTCCCTCTGCTGTTTAGACTCTTATCAAGGACCCAACGATTGTCTGAAGAATTCTCCTTTATTTATTTTTATGTTGCTATAGAAAAGTATATCTATAGTTATTGTTGTTAAAATAAAATACTATATTATATGTATCAAAAGGCTACATCTCTGAATGTATTAAAATGTTAGTTAAGACATTATTTTGAGTGAATTATGCCAAATGGTGTAACTATTGTCGCTTTTATAATCAAATAACTATAAGAAATGGATCAGTATTCAGTTATTCAATGATTGGTGCCTCTTTTTCAGTTTCAGTTTCCAGCATCTTGAACAGCTACTGCAATTGTGGAACTTTTTCTTGCATTTAAGAAAAGGAACCACTTGCTTCACCAAGGTCTTAACTTATGGCAAAAATGTAATTATTCTGTAGTTTAGTATTACATTTTGCAACATACCAATGCAAATTCAATGACAACATTCCGAATGTGGGAAAAATAGTCAATTTCATTATCGTACCAGAGCAAAAATAAAAACAGAACTGCCAATAATCCTTTAGCACCTGTTACTAAAAAAATATATAAATATATATGAACATTTTTGGATTTCGACATTTCTATAATAAACAGTAGTATTTTTCATTTGGACTAATAATAGTTTAAAAAAATATATATTTTAGTAGATAAGTTTAAAAAAACAAGTTATGCTAAGCATTCTGTATTTTAGTGTGAGTGTGTGTGTGTGTATATATATATATATATATATATATATACACACAGCTGGCTCTTTGAGCTATATATATATATATATATATATATATATATATATATATATATATATATATATATATATATATATATATATATTATTGTTAAACATGGTGTAGCAGAATCTGACCTTTGCTAAAGCTTAGAAGCTGACCTTTGCTAACACGTATATGTTCACTGTGTGAATAGTTTGCTAGTTGTAGTTTGGTTGCACCTTAAAGAGTAAAGGCTCACAAGGTATACTTCAACACCGTACAGATTTGTTCAAGTTATTTTATTGTTGGTTTAGTTGTAAAAGATTTCTGAGTATCATTGTTTTATAGCTGCCTTATATTGTATCCTGCACTTTTCCATTGTATTATTTCTAAACTACCATAAATGGAAGTTTATATAAAACAAGCATTAGAGCTTAGTTTTTTGTTTTTGTTTTTGCTTTTTTTATGTCCAGCAAATGCATTGCAGAGTTTAGTTCTTCTGAATATGACCAGCATTTGCATTCAGAGATGATTGATCAGGTGAACTGGTTCAGAATCGAAAAGTAATATGAATGAACATTTGTTTTTTACTACAGCCTCATACAAATGCAGTATGCATGGAGAAGACAAATCCACATTTGTTAAATTCTCCAAGCTTACATGTTTTCTGACCAATACCATTTCAAACCTGTCCCATGTTCGAGCACTATGACATAGCAATTCATTTCCACATTCTTGAAGCAGCAGTTAACACTGATTTATACTTAGCAACACAGACAGAAAAGCTGCTGACTGCCATTGAAAAACCCCAGGGTATTGAGCCTCATTATTCTGCATGTTCTAGAGTCATTTGAGAAAAATCTGATTCCCCCACCCCCCCAACCGAAACCAGTAGCATGTTGTAGATTCAGCAACCGGTAAATAATCTATACCTTCACCTATCACCTGTGTCTGCTGCTTGTCAAAGTCATTCTTCAAATGCTGGGTTGTGTTATTTAAAAAAGATAGCACTGTGATGCGCTAAGTAGTGCCTATCAGGCCAAAGGTGACACTGCAACATAGAACTGATGGTCCCTAAATTCTGCCCATGTAACAGTATGTGAGCAACTTGACTTGTTTCTTTTGTGATCTTGCAGGCTTCAAGATGACAATTGAATTATAGACATTGCATTGACTATTGTGTTTGAATATTGTGACATTTTAATAAAATAATGATAATAAAATGAGTAGAAAACAGAAGAATGCATCCTGTTTTAATTGTGTTTTAAATATGTTCAAAATGTAAAAGCGACTCAAATAATACTTTTTAATAGTAACCTGTCTAATCACTGTAACTTCCCTATTTGTTCCTCATTTAATAAGTGTCAAGCAGTGTATTTTCAGCCGTATGTGAAATTTGTATTCGTCCCTGCATTAAAATCTAGTCAATAATACATATTTATAGTTTTTCCTCTGCTGATAATGTTAATTTGGTTGATGCAGTCCAGAAAGCAGCAATACTTTGGAATAAAGCCTCAGTTGAATGCACAACTAAGAGTGTTACAGTATGTGTCACAATAGCACCAAAGTCAATCTCAAGTCAGACTCTTGGTCTCTATCTTGTTCCCAAAGGAAATCAGCTCTACTGCTTGTTGGACTTACTAAGGAGGTAAAAGGGACTGTGAAAAGACACTTGATTCTTTAAAGCTAACACCAATGCTTGTGTGATATTATCAAGAAATACTTTCGGAGCAACAAGGCAAGACGTGTGATTTTCAAAAGATAGTTATGTTGTGATTACATTAGAAGACAGAATAACCCTCTTGTCATATCCCATCTTACTGAGGAACATATAAGGTGTCCCATCTGTTTGTACAAGTCTCCTCCTATAAAAATGTACTGTGCTGTTTCATTTGGATTCATATAATAGCTAGTAAAAGGATTACACATTTAGTCTTGTGGAGGATTTCTCCCAAACCATGTTGTTAAACAAGTATATGTTCATCGTACCCTAGTTTATCAGTCTTGTTGTTTGGCTGGCTTTTCTGGGATGCCCTGTATTCTCCACAATAACTACTTTTTGATGTTACTGTAAAATAATGGGTGTGGCCACTTTAGTACATCATGAAATACAGTGGGCAATTGTGTTATGCAATGAGCTGAACAACATTTAACTATACTTAATAAGATCTACGTGTTAGTTGTAAAATGGATAAAAGTGACATGTTTGAAAATGACCACTTTGTCATAGATCTTTAACATCCTGAATGGCAACTACTGATTGGTCTATGTGTGCTCAGAATTGACTGCTGGCCGAGATATAGGAACACAATGGCAGCATCGCGACTTCTGACAGGTTAATCAATACGCACAATGACTCACACGGGCAGGCTGCAGGTAGTGTGCAAACTAGCGACCAGAGTAGTGTGTATGCAGTTTTACAACATAGATGTTCACCAAGTACTAATAAAGTGGTAGCAAGCAAGGCTGTGTTTTTCTGCAATGCTATGCTTTTTTTAGGTTTTTATAGTTAAACTACCTGCTTTTTACACACTTGATGGATAGAAACATCTAGGCAGTTCTTTGAAAAGAAATTGAAAGAATATTGCGGAGCTCCAGATCAGTTAAGTTTGAATGGTTCTAGTCATCAGTTTACACAGGTATAAAATTGTGAAAAACCAATGGACAATGTGTGTGGCATATTAATCAAATACTGCATGTTAGATGTCAGACATTTTGTGTGTAATTATATATACTGTAAAGCAAAGTTCTAAAACGTCCTGTGGCAGGGCGGGGCCTGGCCTGTAAATAATATTGTTTTGTGGTGTTTTGGTGGTGGTTGGCAGGGATGGGGTTAATTTTCTATCCCTGCCAAAATACATGTGAGAATGTGGCTGGAGCTAAATTGAATAATTGATGATAATTTGTCTCCAGCCACATGGTATTTAATATCAATAAAATAATGTCAAAGGCAGAGAAAAACCAAGTATATGAGTCGTGTCGCTGTGCATGTATGTGTTTGGCTACCACATACAGTCTTGGAAAAACAGTACCTCGTTGTTTTTATAGATCCTGTATATAATCATGCACTCCAGACCTGCATGGCAATGAAGACACACTATTTTATCATACCCTGTCTGTGAAGTAAATCCTATTTCCTCCTGCTCCCTTGTAGACACTTCAGTATTTATTTATTGATTTCTTTTTTCCCTCCCAGGTAAAATCTCATTGAGTCTTCCTGTCTCATTTTCAAGAGTGTCCCAGGGGGCAATACAAAACAAGCAGCTGCATCTGAACATTCAAGTTACTGATACCACACACAATACATCCAAGCTTTAACTATGCCTATATTTTGACCAAGCAATCAAAATCACTATCACCAGCTCTCCAAAGGCCTCATGATGGCCTTAACTCACTACTATTCCTGACACTGCAATCATTGCAGTAAGAACCTGATGAGACGGGGAGGGGTTTGGAAGGGGGATATCAATACTGGCAGTGCTGCAGAAACCTGGGAGATGATTGGACTTATATTCATAACATAGCGAGGTCTGTAATGCTTGAGGAAGAATTAAGAGTATATTCTAGACAAGTTAAATAAGTGAATACAAGATAAGTCTTTATATGGGGACATATGGAAGATGCAAATGCATGATGACCTCATATGAGGATGCCATTTTTCTCAATATAAAGCAATGGAAAAAAATTGAAAACATTTTCAATGAAAAATATATTATGTGTTCAAAACTGCTTTTTTCCCCCTGCTATTTTCAAGTTCTTAAAAGGGTTAATACTGTAAAATTGAGCAAGTTGTCATTGCCATCACAACAGAGAAGGCAGTTATTTTCTACATCTCAGTAGAAACTGATGGGGTTTTTAAATTTTTTTTAGGAATAATTATCTCCCTTTCTGGCTGCAATGCAGATGCAGTTGGTTCAGTCCACCACAGGTCTTGTGTCAGTCAGAGGTGGATCGGCAACTGATGATACATCACAAGGTATTCTAATGAGGTGCTTACTTATTACAAACAAACAGTGTTTGCTAACACTACCGAATCACAGCTCCGTCCTGAATTTCAGCAGCACACCACTGGATTGGAATGTAAGCAAAGACATTATTAGAAACTAGTCCTGGTAAGCATGTTATTCCACTTATGTTATTGGAAGTGGAATAACAAAAATATATCCCACACTAGATATACCCATACATAGAATCAGTGTGAAAAAAACATTAGTATTAGTAAACATTTAAACAATATTATTATTAAGGTGTGATATCAGTTGGACTCCAGTTTTTTATTTTATTTTAATGAGCTGTACTCTACAGTACTCCTGAATGGATCTATTGCTCACATCAGAACACATGATCTTGCTGATTCAGGTTCGTCCAACCCATTGGGTAAGCCAGATGGACATTGCCAAAATAAGCACAACCTGACATGCAACTCCCCAGCTGTGCCGAAGAAACTCTTAAAACTCACTAAAAAAAAAAGGTCATTCAGGTGGTCTGAAACAACTTGTCTTCCTGTTTCCCAGTGTGTATAATGACAGCTGTACCCATGTGTAATTTGCCCTTACCTCTCAGTACGAACACTGGCAAAATCAATACACCAATAACAATCGTATGGTGGTCACATTCCATTACAACTGGGAATAAAGGTGGGTATGTACCAGCTTTTTAATGTACTCAACATCTTTCAGGTAACAATGGTTAAATGCATTTGAATGATATAATCCTTGAATTTTGAATTGTGTCTTTTTTTTCCTTCATCATTGTATTGGCTTGCTAGATTACCAATTTAATATCATTGCATTTAGACCAACTTTTTCTAGGAACTTCACCGGTAAATAGATGTATTCCAGTACTTACTATAGATTCCCTTTCAAATCATTCAGCCACAGGATCCCATACAAAAAACCCTACCAGAAGGTGGTGTTTGCTATGCACAAATCTCATAATTTCATACATGATATTTAGCCAATTCCATCAATGAAGTATATTAATTGCAGTATGTTGTTTCAGTTTTAAAGTGCTACTAGAGAAAAGCATTTATAGTTTCTGTGGTACAATTAAAACAAAAACTTTTTTCCCAGGATGATTTCTCTTTGTTCACACTAAATGGTGCTTGCAATTAAATCATTCTGTGAAGTACTTTTTTCAAGGGACTCGTCAATGTTGGTCGCAAAAGAAGCGCACAGCAGCCCAAAGTTTAAACACAAAATTATGTAATTAAGAACATTTAGGATGATGATTCAAGTGTTACAAAAAATGTGATGTATTTAACTGTGCGTTAATTGAGTGCAAACCATGTTAATTAGGCAATTGTGCATCTGGATATTAGAAAGCTGCTAGCCTCAATCACCGAATGGTCCCAGTATAAATCTGGAACACAAATTTCCAAGGAAGCCAATTAAAAGCCTAGATCAGTAATTTGGGGAACAATTTAGAGAGAAAAGTATGAGTGTCATATGTAATTGTGAAGACATTTGTGATATCTGTCTCTGAGGTTCCCTTTCAATTTAAAGACAACCAACAACAATACTTTTGGGATATGCCTGCCACAGGACAGGTATTTACTGAGCATTTTTATGTCAGAGCTGCCGATAGGCCCTCCGGGGAGTGACATCCTCGGTCCCGCCTACTGAGGGAATAAGAAGTCACTCCGCGGAGATCACTTTCTCGTTTGCTTCTCACAATCAGGTAGGTAAGCTAGGTACTCAATCACAGCTGCTGTGATTGAGTCTGCGTGAAAGAGCTCTCACTTCCCCAGAATCAGAAACTCGGCTTCTGAAGACTGAGCTATAAACACTGCGCAACTGCACTCCGTTTAAAAAATATTTATTTTCAACAGCCTACATTGCCTGGTGACTGTAGTCTGCTTTCTAAACCCTACAGCATTGCTGTTTTGTGTTGTCTTTTTTTCCTTGGCTATTTGCAGCTAAAAAAAAAAAAAAGAGAGCAAAGACAGACGCGTGATTCCTCCACCGGGACCTGGACTCTGCCCAAAAAATAAATAAATAAAAGCTTCTGCTGTGTGTGTGTTTTCCTTCACTGCTTCGCAGTTTAAAAAACAAAACTGTGCTTCCTCCACTGGGCCTGGTTATACTGCCCCACTGTCGAGTAGATTCCACAGATACATTGACCCACCCATCTCGATGCATTGGGTCTCTTTCTTTCTTTTTTCTTATTTCTTACTGTCTGAAGGCTGTGCTCCACTCCGCTGTGAGCATCGCGCCGCCCAGGTTGAGTGACTGCACACGGTCCAGACTAGACACCCAGCCCAGTACCCTCAGTGCTTGTGCCCTTGGAGCTTCTGTGCCCTAGCTGTCTCGGTACCCCAGAGCCTCGGTGCCTCGTGCTTCGGTGCCCTCAGTGAACTCGGTGCCTCGTGCTTCGGTGCCCTCAGTGTACTCAGTGCCTTGCTGCCTCGTGTCTCATTGCCTCAGTGCCTCGGTGCTTAGATGCTACCTGCATCGGTGCCCTCGGTGTCTTATAGCCTTGGTGCATCTGTGCTTCGGTGCTTAGACGCTCTCTGCATTTTTCAGGCACTAACACAACAACGACCATAAACATTTTTATACTTATGCAAGGTTGTCATAGTTTTGTTATCTTGAATACGTTTTTTTTATTATTATTTGGGCCTGTTTTTACAAAGTCACCAGAGAGAAAACATATTTTATAAACCATCTAGCGATGATCGTCAATTAAAAATATTTAACATACACTGATTCAGCCATGTAACTTTCAAATATTTTAAAAACTCAGGATGAAAGAAAGCAACAACACAATGCTCACAACAGTACCAATACACTAAGACTAGAGGGAATTATCCATTTTAACACAGGAGAAATGTGTTTAGCTGATAGTTCAAGTTTAAAATCTTTTCCATAGCAATTATACTACCACATAGATATTTCTAAGGGTGACAGAAGGGCTTGCTATTCCTTATTGAAAATGTTCCAGAGAAATCAAATAATATTTACCTCACCAGATTAGGTTGAAATAATCTTGAAACATTTTATCACAGCACTCAATATATCCAGATGTAAAGAAAAGTCACCAAAATATGTTTCTCTTTTCAGTGCACTGAACTTTATGCATCTGACTTGAAACAAACAAACTTTTTTTTTTTGCTCCCTGCTTACCACAATGAGGCAGTAGCCAGGCTCTCCTGGGCAAGGAGGTCCTGTAGCTCCCTCCTCTGGAAATCCAGAACAGAAAAGTGGTGTGAAAGGCCTTTGACATGAATACATCAACACAAAATCAGTTACTACAGTATTAAAAGGTGTACATGAATAGCACAACGAGATAATGGAATAATAAAGTTTTCGAATGCATTTAAAAACTGCAATTCAGTGCATTATATTAAAATAATTACATTAAAAATGCAATGCATACACTAAGATTTTGTGTTTACTGTACACAGCATGCATGCTATTTTATCAAGAAGGGAGATTTTCCCACCCCCTAGGATGGAACCTTCATGACAAAGTCATCAGCCAAGCATGCAAGAGAAGCAGATAGAAATATGATTCATTTAGTGTATTTATAATAATAAACTAATAATATAATAATACAGTGCTAACAGTATTTTGAACATAGTTTTATTATAAAAGCAAATTACATTTAATTTGAAATTACATTTTACTTTTGCATAGTAAGATAAATAACATCACTGAGCAAAAAAAGAAAATGAAATTTAAGTTGAAAAAAAAGCAAAGCTGATTTATAAATTGAATCCATTCATTCACAATCCACCACCCAAGCTTTCAAAATCTTTCTGTCTGCTTGGACAAGTATTATAATAACCTCTAAGCACTTTACAAAAGAAAACAAAACATGCATTGGGATAAATACTAAGGCCACCTAGTCACCTATTTCTCAAAACTGTTTATTTTTTTCATTTGAAAGAACACACCATTAATGTTCCAAAGCTATTTATTTTTTTAAAAAAAAGCTATATTTAGTGTTTCTTATTGATTTTGTAACAGGTTTATTTCCTTTTCAAAAACTGTGCAAATTGTACACAGAAGTACATTTATACCTGGTGTCCCATTTCCATGACTCTTTAGCATGTGAGAAAAGCAGACAGGACAACATAATGAATTTAAATCCCTTCATTCTATAAATATACAATTCAGAACATGTGCTAGAAGTAATAAGCACTAATCATTATTTGTTAGTCATCTAATAACACAGCCTTCAAGGATGAACAATGCAACCTTTAGTCTCCATCCACCCACCAGCATATTAAAATTAAAAATGCATTTTACTCCAGGAATTAAGTCACAGTATATTCTTTGCTTACCACTCCCCAGGTTTCAATTGAATACAAACACAACATGATTAGTTTGTTTTACACCAGGGCCAATAAAATAATAATACATTTATTCAGTGCACCAGCTAACAGATAAGGTTAAGGTTAAGGTTAAGGTTAGGGTTAGAATCAGTACTAGAGGTTCAAATTATTCCTGTGTTAACTTTAATGCATTTTGGCCCACTGATTTATTTTTAATGTGATTGTGCTATTCCTTTTTTTATACAGTAAACACTATATCATAACAGTTTTCACATTAATTTGTCACTTGTGAACAGAAGAAAGAAGTGTATTATTTTAATATAGTGTATATTCATTGAATCACAGTCCAACTCCATCTCTTATTCTGCCTTTTATTCTTGGAATGTTTAAATGTTGTAACTTGTTAAACCACTTACCGTAACTGCTTAAATGACATTTCAGATGTATTGAGTTACAAATGATTCTTAAGATCTTGATGATGATATATTTATGGGATTTCAGCTTACACACCTAACATTTAATCAGTTTTGTTGACTGAGTTTTTACCTCACAACAAATGAAAAACAAATTTTCTGCACAAAACAACTATTATTGAGTGTCCTGAATTCAAACATTTACATGGGCATTTCTCATTCTAGGGTCACAGGTATACAAATACATAAAATAGTGATCTGTATTGAAAGCTATGACGCTAAATCGTAGTGTTTTATTTTGACTGTCAGTTAAATACACAGATTTGCTTTTTTTTGTTTTGAAAATTCTTTTCCTTCTCAGATTTTAAGGGGAAGATGGCTGCATAAGTAACACTAACATTTACAAATCTGAATAATGCATTCTGCCCAGTCTTTCTGCAAAGCTCCAATCCACCTGCCAATCGTGTATATTTAAAGCTTCAGGAACCATTGACAGCAACAGAATGTTTGTAAATGTAATTCTTGTGCCTTCTTTTTTATTTATTTTAAACAACATCTTAAAATAGTGGTTATGTTAACTGTCAGCAGATTCAGCACCTGTCTATCCTTTTTATATAGCATCTAAAGCTGCTGACAATACAGTTATTCAAAGTGTGAAAACGCAACAGCCTGAGTTTTACATCAATAGCTCATTGGGCACATACATCATGTTATTTACATTAGAAATAGTGAGCAGATAGTTTTGTTGATTGTTTGAGTAGTATTGTTCCTTGAGATAACAAAATACTGAGCTCAAGTCATGTGATTTCATAAAAACGTCAGGTGCTCAGTGTATTTGAGTTGAGTTAAAATTGCCAAAATTAGTTGATTAAGAATCTATATAAATAGCCATTTGAAAAGACATGATTTTAATTAACGCAAGAACAGCAAAAGATACGACCATGCCCCGCTTGAGTAATGAAGATCGCCTGGTTGCTATCGGCATGATTGAAGGCGGTCTGTCTGTGACAGAAGTTGCCCGGAGAATGAGATGTTCTGCTTCACCAATCAGCAGACTAGTCCAGAGAAACCAGGAAACCGGTTCTGTGCGGGACAGGGCACATCCTGGAAGGCAGAGGGTCACCACACCGTCCCAGGACCGTCACATCCGACTGATCCGACTGATCTGTCTGCGTAATCGTTTTCAGACTGCAGTGGCCACAGCACGAGAAATTCCAGGAAGAAATAAACCGCGCATCAGCAGAATGACTGAAGCTCGCCGTCTGCATGAAAATTATTTGCATGCTCGGAGACCATTCAGGGATAACATGTTGATAGCTGAGAGATTAAACTGCCGTCTTCTGTGGGCCAGAGAACATCTGAGGTGTTGGCAGAGAGTGGTGAAGTGTTTTATTCACTGATGAATGCCGTTTTGCCCTTGACAGACCTGACAGAAGACAACGTGTGTGGAGACATTGTGGTGAGCGTTATGCTAACTGTTGCATTGTTCATGCCAACTGGTGGGGAGGAATCTCCTTTAACACAAGAACACCTTTGGTGCAGATTGAAGGCAACCTTACTGCTCAGCAATACATTGAAGCTTGAGGCAACCTTGAGGCAACAGTTTTTCTTTTCCTGTAATCCGGAAGTGTCGATTTTCCAGCAAGACAATGCAAGACCACACAGTGCTAGGATTACAATTGCATGACCTAAGTCCAATAGAACATCGGTGGGACCAAATCACCAGTGCCATCCACAGGAGACAACCGCGACCAGCCAACCTTCACCAGCTGGCTGCAGCTGCACAGGAAGGGTGGCGGAACATCCCACCGCAGTCTATCCAGAGGCTGATCAGGTCTATACGCAAACACTGCCAGGATATATGATTAAATCCTTTAGACCTATGAAGGCTGTATTTGCAACTGAGCAATTCTAAAAAAAAGTAATAATGCCACAGTCATGACGTCAAAAAGTGATAATTCCTCTAGAGGAAAAATATACTTGAACTTTGACCCATTCCACAATTCCATCTCAGGTTTCTGTGACAGTTTATAAATTACTCAACCTTCGTTCTTGTAATTTATGACATCACAGAAACCCTAGATGAAATTATTTTCCTGAAACTCACTGAAGCCCATCTATTGTTCTCTCTCTCTCTCTCTCTCTCTCTCTCTCTCTCTCTCTCTCTCTCTCTCTCTCTCTCTCTCTCTCTCTATATATATATATATATATATATATATATATATATAAATATATAAGCTTGTTTTTGTTAGAAACAAGGATAACAGCTGATTTACTCTCCAGCTGTATACTGGCAGGCATGGTATAATTATGATAATACCAGCATTTAACCCCCTTTGAGATTACAGCTTCTCAATTTGTTCTTGTGAAGTTAATGCCACCTTTATAGACTATAAGAAACTATAAGAAACTAAGTCAAGTGGGCAAACATTTCAGCCAATGCCATTCTCAGTTTAATATTGCCATTGCTTTTAAACCTGAATCAACGAGTTAGTGTAGCAGGAGGCTGTTAATATCTAGCTCTCATGTTCTCAGAAGGCTGCGCACTTCCATGAGCCACAGAAAAAGGTGACTAATTTGATTTGAAGTATTTGATTTGGAAATGAGGACAGATTGCAAGGGGGTATTCAGGTCAATGGCACCTTGCCATGAGCACTAAGTTCAGATACCCCACCCCCACCCCCTTAGAAAACAAAAAAGAGATAACTTTAAAAACATAAGAAACTATAGTCCTAACAATAATGAGAGGCATGTACACCTTTAAGAAAATAATGTTGACACCTCTACAGATAAATCCACAAAGATAACTCTTGAATGTCTCACTGCTATTGTATTATTCTTGTTTTGTGTTTCTCCAGTTTCAATGGGACAAAAGGATAGATTTCCTTTACCTTGGACTGTTTCCAATTCTTGAACCGTGTTTGTTCATTTTGGACCCTGAATGGGATTGTTGTATTTGTTTCTCCCTCAGGTTCATATCCCAAGCTTATGACTGTGTCTTTAATCTTTCTTAAGATGCTTTTACCGAATCCGTTTCTGGTTTCCTTCCCTTTAAGCAGTTCTTTAAAAAGTATCCTGTATACACACATTACAATGCGTACTTGCTTCTGGCACTGTAAAATCCACGTGTCTACCTTTTTTTGTCTCTCCATGAAATTTGTGGAGGTCAAATTTTGAAATCCTTTTCAATCATGGAAGTCTCTTGAAGCAGAGTGTGTGTGCATCACACAGGAGGTGTAATAACCTCACAGAGGTGGGAGTCAGGCTCATGGATGCTAACTGGAAGGTGCACTAAAGCTTGAGCGTATGTGACCGGAATCTGGATCTTTCAAACCTTCAAAAACCCATCAAAATCCACATTAGGATGGGAGAGTAGCGAGAACAGTGCTAAAGTTAGTTCATGGTAGTATATCTTTTGGCTTATATTGAACCGCAAGGGCCAGACTGCAGCATTTATATGCATTGAATATCACTGTCAGAGG
This sequence comes from Acipenser oxyrinchus oxyrinchus, assembly GCA_030684275.1. Lineage (NCBI taxonomy): Eukaryota > Metazoa > Chordata > Actinopteri > Acipenseriformes > Acipenseridae > Acipenser > Acipenser oxyrinchus. Next base: position 20,153,785 of record CM060256.1, on the reverse strand, counting down.
TCTATGAAACCAGTTGTATGTGTACATTAGTCTGATTGTGGGAATGCAAACTGTATATGGCTATCAGCTTCTGGTGCTGTGATATTAAAACTTTGCATTCCTTAACCCAGGATTTAGACTTAACATTTCTCCAAGCCAGTGTCACGGAGAGCATTTAAATGACTAATCTCATCACCAAGTGCACAGACCCTGGGATCTGAACTCATGGCACTAAGATACAAAGGGCAGTGAACTAAGGATTAGAGGTTTAATGAATAAAGCTACCTCACAATTAATTACTGACATGAAAATTGAATGGATTTTATTTAAAGCAGGTCTGATTTAGAATAAAATGTGAAAGTTAACAACCTGAATTCTGGAAGCAGCTCAATTGAAAACATGAACAGCATACAATTTCATCAATGAGAAGAGAACATCTTGCACACAGCTGAGAACTTGTTCAAGATGAAACAATCACTTACATCCACAATCTTTTTAAAGGAGATTTTTTATGATACTTTTTCTTTTTTATCCCGAAGATTTTAGGTTCTGAACATGCCCGAAGTAAAACCAAAAATAATTTAAATAGCTTAAATTATTGTCTTTCATTGTGTATTTGTATATGTGTAATGCCTGGCAATTTTTAGCTAGTAAAAGAGACTACGCCATCGTGGGACGTTACACACAGGAAATTAACAGACAACAATAAACAGGTTCTTTTGATCTGTGTAGTCAGGTCAGTCATCTTAGGTATTTTCCCCCAAAGAATGCAACATACAGTTCAATCTGGCTAAGATGACCAGACGTCCTGTTTTGGATGGAACAGTCCCACTTTTGGAACACTGGTCCCAGTGTCCCCAGAACCTTTCTTGGGATGCTCATTTTTCGTTCCGTTTTTTTCCCAGAGCATTGTCATGCTGGTATTGTATTTTCATGCAAGCTGTACTTATTACAGTACAACCCTTGATGTGACTAAAGAAGGTTGAACGACCAGTAGCATTAAAAAGCAGCTGTACAGCGCCATGCAAATCTGGAGAATTACTGAACAGTCAACGTTCATATTTGCAACCAATCACAGAGAATCCATGCTGCTAAAACAAACTGGCGGCTATCCTTGTCCGAATCATCACTCTCGCTGCCCGAAGAGGTTAGACTGCTATAGTCGAACAATAATGGCTCATACAGGTACCATTGTATTGTGTTGGAATTATTCTCATCATCCATGATATTTGTATATCTGCATGCAAACGACTTTGCTTCATGTGTAGCTATAGGCGACAATTGCGGAAATTATCACGTCACATCACGGTGCCATGTTTACTACGTAGTGCACTGAAGCTTGTTGTGGTTTGAACACTGTGCATCAAAATAGCCCATCACAACAATAGGAGGGGCTGTAAAAGATGACAAAAGTATTTGGAAACATTTTCTATTGAAATAAGTCTATATTCACTTTCAGCTCACCACAGGTATCCTCTAAGAAACGTATGTTCATAAATAATACAATTTCAATTTAACATCTATAAATAGTGCTTCTTGTTTTTAATCAGTTCAGTGTTTATTAAAAGAAGAAGAAGAAGAAGAAGAAGAAGAAGAAGAAGAAGAAGAAGAAGAAGAATTATTTTTTAACTTATGCATTTTTGGTTTGATTTTTTAAGTTTTAAGGGACTATCTTTTAGGTCAGAGGCGGAAGGATTTTAATAAAAAATACTTTTTTGTTAATTAAAACATGTTTTTACATTTGGATATTAGAGTATATCCCACACCCTGTCATGCCTTATTGCTTACTTAAGTAGTATTCATTTCGTAAGTAAAGAAGTGACAACATTTCATTTGATCAGAAAAGGAATATTATTTAATCTTATTACAGCTGGATCCATGTCTCAGCCTATACTGTTGACTCAAAAAAAATAAACTCCAGCCAAGATCAGCAAAGAAACTAGCCTTGGTAAAATGCATCGTTATCAATTATTTAGATTATCAGAAGACGCCTTCTCATGATCATTGATTGGTACCAAAAATAGAATAGGCAGAAAATGTCATCATGCAATTGACACATTTTTAACAGGTTCCTTTCTGTTGTAAGCGATGCCCATCAGCTTACAGCATGTTAAGGGGGAGTTTGGAAATACAACTATTTGGAGAAACTTAAAGGCTTTACCACTGTGGATTACTAATACTTAATAACTACTTCAGAAGGAAATTCCTGTGTCTGCAATTAGGGCAGCTTCTAAACAAAACTCAGAAAACTGATTAGTGTGCTTCATTTATTTCACACAGTCAAAGAGGATATTTAACACATTACCTTTAATAGTAATAGTTTAATAGTAGAAAGTGGCTGAAAGAAATCCTAGTATCTATTAATCACGGCACACTAATGATCCAAGCAGAAACTGCAATATTCAAATTCAATATTTTTTTTAAAAAATAGATTCTATGAATTAACCATTTTATAAATAGAAATATTGATATATGTAATGTTTTCGTACAGGAAGGGCCTGGTTTGCAGCGTGGACACTGTAGGATAGCATAGAGATAGAGATAGAGCAAGATGGAAAGTGGAAATCAAAGAGAGAAAATGCAGTTTCTTAGGCAGAAAAGGGACTAGATTTGCAGCAGTAATCAGCAATAAAATAGAATCTTGGAATTTTATATTACTGAATAGCTACTGTGTAATGTAATAACTATAATTGTTGTGTAGAAATGGCATTACAAAAACAGTAAGATAATTTATTCATAAAAAAGTTTTTGAAAGTAAAAGATTCCACTCTGAATATCACTCTGCATTTACTTTCAATATGATATTAGATCAAACATTGCCAAAGTGAAAATAAAACCCCTAGATCTTCCTCATAGCTTGGATGTTGGAAGTTATTCACAATATTTCCATACTGTCCCAGTTTAAGGACTTAAAAATCTGGTCACCTTAAATCTGGCTATTATTGGATGCAGCCCACGTCACAATATTATTTAAAACAAAAACAACAACAACAACAACAACAAAAAACACGATTAATCCAAATAAACAAAGAAAAAAAGGCAAAAGCAAAACCATAACACACCTGAATAAATTGAAAAATATAAATAAGAAAAAGGAAATCAAATCAATATAATACATATATAAATCAATAAACCAATAATTAAACACAAATGTATTCAAATGGTGGAGGAGGCTGTCACAGACTTAAAATGCCAGACTGGGAACTGGAGGGAGAAAAGGGGATTACAATAGATAAATAAACAATGATTTTAATAGATCTAAAAACACCTTTAACACAAGATATACTAATAAAACCAGTTAAAATACCAAGAACAACAAAAAAATAAATACAAACTAATAAAACCAGTTACACAATCGAGAAGGAGGCATGGAGCACGTTCAGATTCACTAGAACACAGCGAGCGGATTTGGTCAGAATCCAACTCCAAGTAAATAGTTGTCGAAATCAATATACACACAGTAATATTGCACAGAAAAATTAGTGCTATAACAAATGTGTTACTCTATATCGCACCAAGCAAACATTATTCTTCAGGATCACGGTTTCTCAGCAAATAAATCCTGAAAGAAACCTGACAAAACAAAACAATACTGCATCTTCATACTTCCTCCTGATTACTTTCCCACTCTCCCCCCAGCTTCCATAGCTTTCTGCCAGGTTTATAAAGGCTTAAACACAGGAGCAATCAATTAGCTAACTAATTACATCAGCCTAACCCACACCGTGTCTCAGACAAAAGGAAAACCTGCCATGGAGCACGTAATGCATGCAGTGAGAGGCAAGAAGACACACCTCTTTTGCCAGCACTACATATGCATAAACAATAAATAACCCTTATGCTATGTTAAAGAGGCCTAACAAAACTGATACCAGTTCATAAGCCGTTAGCCTATACAAAATAACAGGCTGTTGAATGTATGTTTTACAGTGACTTTATAAAACTGATAGCCTATATAGCCTAAAGTTAGCCTTTCTATTTGCATGCATTCTTGTCTTTCTACATACTGTGTCTGTGCCTCTCTACATGAAGTGGTGACCGAGAATTGTTAATGTAGTTTGACACATACAGCGAGGTTTATTTAAAAGAATACTGCTTGCTGGTGTCGCCTGGCTTGGACATGTGGCTGTCAGTTATGACGTGCGAAGCAGCTAGTGATCTGTGTAAAAGCGTAACTCTGAGAGACAGAAGTGCATCAGTAACATTCTCTTTCTGTCACTGCCAACTACCTTTCATAGCTCAAATTACACTGTGGCTGAGATGGAGGTTGTCTGTGGATGACATCCACAGCATGGGCAGTTCTCAGAACAAGTTTTTCCAACTTATTGGAAAGCATCAATATCAAAAGTGTATTGTCGATGGTTTTCTTTTAAAGATCGAGTCACTGATCTGCCTGAATCACCCCAGTGGTTTGATTGGCTGATTAGGTAGCTGCAACTGACCAGGTGATCTGACTGCAGTTGTGCTATGACATTCCAAGGTAGAATGATTTAATGTTTTTTCCTCGTCAATTGCTATCAAAAAAGCTGTTCTTATTTATATACAGCATTTGATCTAATTTTAGAATTAAAATGAACAGGCTCAATACTGAGACAGAATCTGCCCCAGCACAGCCAAAGCAATTTCATTCTCCAGTCTCAGTCCTGTAGTCTCATAGACCAGAGACTGCAAAATAACTGCCCCACCCCCCAAACAGAGGACTGAACCCATTTACAATGTAACCTGAGCTAATAATTCATTCATAGCAGTCTCTTGATTTAAGTCATGGCCTTGAGATAAAAAGCTAGTAAATATTCTTGAACCAGTACTCCCATGCACTTTTTTTCACTACTGTTAACTGGCTGTGGCAAATCTGCATTAAGATGAAGAGATAATGACAGGATTTCTTTCAAATTATATTTCAAACAGTTTTTTTTAATTTTTATGAAACAATTGTATTAAACATTTGGGCCCTATTCACAGTTATTATTCTTCTTCTTATTATTATTATTTATTTATTTATTTATTTATTTATTTATTTAGCAGATGCCCTTATCCAGGGCAACTTACAGTTGTTACAAAATATCACAATACAAAGTATTGCATTGCAAAATAAACCATTACACAATATCACATTACAGATAAGAGCAGTTATAAAGTACAGTAAAATCAGTGCGAATTTGACAAAGAGCAGTTAAACTTATAGCAAAAATATTTGCTTATAAGAGTAAATTCCATTGAGAACATGTAGTACATACAATAAATGGGTAAGAACGATTTCAAATAAGAGCAATTACAAAAAGATTGAATACGGATACCTTTAAGAGTAAAATCAAGTACAAGATACAGAAAATAGTTATAATTAAGAGCAGTAGTAGAATACAGCAAAATATGGAACAGTTCAGTGCAGGTACAAGATGATGCAGGTACTGGTACAATTGGGTGCCATCTAGTCCAGTATAGTCGAGAGTTGTGAGGTTTACAGATGCCATCTGAACAGGTGTGTCTTGAGGAGGTGCCAGAAGGTGGTCAGGGACTGAGCAGTCCTGATAGCCGTGGGTAGTTAGTTCCACCACTGAGGGGCAAGGGTGGAGAAAGAGCGGGCTCTGGAAGAAGGGGAGCGGAGGCGGGGTACAGCTAGTCTGCCGGAGAAATAGGGAGAAATAATAAAGTAAACATCTTGGACTGTTGGTAATACAATAATTAAAGTAAAGTTTATTTGTAACTTTGTAATACAATAACTGATTTTACACTACAAAACACATATTTATACACATACATATTTAAGACCATAATAATTCCTAATTACCTGAACATTGACTTAAATCGCTGTAACTTGTATGACAATCAAATTAAGACTTATTTTGTAGAAAAAACATAACCCATATACCTATATACAGTATATATAAAGTGATGTTATTGATGGCCATTTTGAAAACAAAGGTGCACTAGACTGACGATTTGGATGGGGTAACCAAGCTACACTGTGAACTTAATGCAGAAATCAACATGTGTAGAACTGTTATCTTACTGCCTAGCCCAAGCTCTATACTGTGCATCCTTTTGTTATTTGTTATCAGCAGTCACTGCTGCTATTAACACTCTTTCCTGCATTCACACATCTTTTCTAGTCTAATCCACCTGCTCATTTCACCTTTTGCAACCTTTTCTTCACAGCTTACTTTCATCTCACATGAATATCTTTCCAGTTGCTTTCTCGTTTTTTCAAATGATCTCATCTGCTCTCCCCAAGATATTTCCTGAGAGACGCCTATCAGCTTAAACATTGCTCTTTACCCTTATTTTTGTTTGCACCTTGCATTTCATAACCTACTTTTTCTGTCATTTATATTCTTCTCATCGCATACTTCTGTGTCTATTTAGACTACCCAAATTCTTTTGTTTTCAAAATGTTCACTTTCAAGTTGACACTTTTGCATGTGTACTGCGGTGTACCGTGAAGTGTGATCTATTCGTTGACTTGACAGACAGGAACTGAGGGAGAAAAACACATGGAGCTGTGAAAAGATCATGGCATGTGTGTGCTGGGAAGTTGGTTGTTGTTGCAAAGAGCTAAAACAATCAGAATACAAACAAATATGTTTGCAATTCTAATTATTACAACATTATTTAAAGGTATTTAACAATAATATTCAAAGCATTCAGAAGTGTATACAAACTAAAATAGATGCAGCATCAAGAGTATATCTAATTAGGTATGAGAAGTGTCAACTCATCAGAGGGTGTTTCCTGATTAGGAATAATCAAAGATAAATAGATACCTTTGGCGATTGGGGCATTATGTTAAACATTGATTTGTGCCCTGAGTTCTGTACAGAAATGAGTGTATACTTTTTCAATTATTGAAAATGTACAAACAAAGCCTAGGTGAGAATGTTATAAACGCATTCTCAAAAAAAAAAACAGTCTTTAAGATTTTGGGACTAGGACCCAGTGTTACAAAACTGTGAACGTTAGTCAACGTCAGTTACACATTGTTGTTTTCTCTAGTTTTTTCTCCTTCCGATTAAATTAGAAGGTAAAAAAAGTAGTACGTAATTAAAGACGTTAAAGTAGATGCTTTAAAAACTATGCCTTTATATCTCAAAAAGCAAATTCAATCTGGGCTGTAGAAAAATAAGCAGTGATTGATAGACTTCAAAGAGAGTGTGCAAGAAAGCAGATTATCATGAAATAAAATGTTTTTATGAAGCACATTAAAGTACTTCTGTTGTCAACATCATAGCTTCAGTTAGGTGTCACATTAACAAATCTCTGTTACAAGTATGCTGTCACTTAACTAACATTTAAAAGGGAGTTTATCTACACATGAGCACAATTTGGTTGAGCTCAGGTCCTCAATTCATTTCACAACAAGCCATTTTCACATTCATTAAAGTCCTTTATCTTGCCCTGGCCTTCCATTATCGACTTAGAAGAAAAGCAGCTTATTCAGGTTAATACCTGTAATTGACAATAACATGTCAGACCATTCTTCCTCTGCAGTGTGAATGGTATTGAGAAAAAGCCAATACAACAAAGTCTTCACAGGTTTTTAAAGGCACAGTGTACAAAAAAAACTTTCTATGCTTTACATAATCTTGTCCTTCTCTCATACAGTATTTTCAGCTTTGAGGAAAATCTCATTCTTTAATGCATGAGCTATTCTAGGTACTTTAAACTGGAAGAAAACGTTAAGTTACTTACGTATCACTGGTTCCCTGAAAGAGAAGACGACCACCAAAACATTACTTATGGGATATGCCTGCCTATTGGTAGATATTTACTGAGCTCTTTATATCAGAGTTGCTGATAGGCCCCTTCCTGGGGTGACCTCCTCAATCCCGCCTACTGAGGGATTAAATAGTCAGCCCACGGAAGCCACGTTCTCTTTTTGCATCGAACCCGTGAGGTCGACCGATGCGACCTAGCTGGTTGGTGGTTGTCTTCTTTTTTCACTGAACCAGGGTTACGGTAAGTAACCTAACGTTCCCTTTCAATTTGAAGATGACCACCAAAACATTACTTATGGGAAAGTATACCAGAGCCGTCGCGAGGGAGAAGGAACGGCAGCATACGAGGGATGCATCAGAACCGCATAACCCAAGGTTAGCGGTGTGAGTGTGCAACCTCAAAGACCCTCATGCCTAATGAAGGCAAGGAAGGATCTATCACATTAAGGTGATAGAACCTGGAGAAAGTATGCGGCGTAGCCCAGCTAGCTGCAGTACAGATATCTGACAGCGAGGCCCCTCTGAAGAGGGCCCAAGATGTAGCCAACTCTCTGGTAGAATGCACGGCTACCCTCCTAGGTGTGGGGAAGCCGGCATTATCATACGTAGTCGAGACTGTATCCACAATCCAGTGCGACAGAAGCTGCTTCGAGAGGGGATGTCCTAGGGTCCGTATAATATGACAGACAAAGAGCTGGTCAGTGTGACGCAGAGCTCTTGTCCTATCCACGTAACACCCCAATGCCCGCACTGGGCAGAGGAATTTCAATCTCCTATCCTCCTCTGAAGAAAATGGAGGTGGATGGAAGGACCAGTTCCACAGACTGGTTCATGTGGAAGGCTGTGATCACCTTAGGGAGAAAAGCAGGGATTGTATGCAGTGACACCCTGCTGCCATCGTCCCAAATACACAAACAGGAGCTGTGCACCGACAGCGTCTGAAACTCACTGACCCGCTTTGCGGAGGTGATAGCCAAGAGGAAGTCTGTCTTCATAGACAGATATTTCAACTCTATGGAGTGTATGGGCTCAAACTGGGCCTTCGTGAGAACCTCCAGCATAATATCACGGCTCCATTCGGGGAGAACAACCCTCCTTGGAGGACATAATCACCGAGGCAACCTCGAATAGCTGCTACTCTGTCGTCCGACAGGTATGCACACATCGTACTGGAGTCCAGCAGGAGCCCCTGGTAGCATAAACCAGGGAGGCACACAGGCTAAAGCCGCGGTGGGCGAATTGAAAAACTCATCGACCCGGAAGGGAAATGATGTGGCAGCCGCGGTTTGGAGGAGCGGCTGCAATCGTTTACCAAGGGGTCATGAGTGACGGTATAAGTAGGGGTCGAAGCGACGTAATCTGTTCCTTCACCACGAGCACTAATCCACGCACTAACGGACTTATGTATGTGTTTTCTGTTTCGAGTGGGTGTACAATAAACTATTATTTCGGGACAAACCCAGGGATTACAAAGTAAGTAATACACTTACCATCATTATTGTTTACTGTTTGTTTTGGACATACAAACCCATTAAACAACTTTGCACCTGTCTGTTCATTGTTCACTTGCACCTGCATACTGTTAACCACTTTGCCACAGGGAGAAAGACACTTTTTTATTATTATTATTTATTTCTTAGCAGACGCCCTTATCCAGGGCGACTTACAATTGTTACAAGATATCACATTATTTTTACATACAATTACCCATTTATACAGTTGGGTTTTTACTGGAGCAATTTAAGTAAAGTACCTTGCTCAAGGGTACAGCAGCAGTGTCCTCCACTGGGAATTGAACCCACGACCCTCCGGTCAAGAGTCCAGAGCCCTAACCACTACTCCACACTGCTGCACTTTTTTTTTTGAAGGCCCAACACACCGGGGTGGGCGGGCCGAGGAAGCCAGCAAGGTCTGCTCTACAGTGGGGCAGGTAAACACGCAGCCCCGGTGGAAGAATTATACGGCTGACTGGCTGTGGTTGTTTTGTTTTTGTTTTTTATACTAATCCACAGCACAACGCAGCCAAGTTGGGTTGCACGATTGGGTCACGGAACAACAACAACACCATTTTTTATTTATTTATATTTTGCACGACTGCACGCACGGCAGTCGGCGGAATCACTCAACAGCGGGGATACAGCAAAGCCTAGCAACTGCGTTCTCCCCAAGAGTGTAGGCAGAATAGACATTTAAATCAATACTGCACAGGCAGTCGCTCCCATACGACAGACAGTAAGAAAAGACTGCTGAAGAAAGGAGAAAAAGAGGCTTTATTTTAGAGCTGCTGATTCCACGAAAGCGGCAAGCCAGCTTTCAGCACAAATGCAGGTGAACTGCAGTCGGCTCAGAAAAGCTCTTTAGAAATATATTCAGTTTCAACACAGAGGTCTTACCTTACCATCTTGAGAAGCAAAAAGAGAATGTGGCTTCCGTGGGCTGACTATTTTATCCCTCGGTAGGCGGGATCGAGGAAGTCACCCCATGAAGGGGCAGCTCTTATATAAAGAGCTTAGTAAATTCCTACCAATAGAAAGCATATCCCATAAGCAATTGCAGGAATTCAGCATACGTAGACTTGGAGAAATCCAACAAAGATTTTACACCAGCTGATTCAAGGTGCAATCCAAAAAGAGACCAAAAGCCTACTTCACCAATAAAGTAGACTCCTGAACCAAGCAAACATTTTAGGCAGCTGGTATGGAGTTTCTTAATATCATGCTCTGTCTATTACCTTATATACAGAGGCTCCAAAAAGGGGCTCTGCAATGTACACCATTTAAAGCCACAACTCTGCCTCTTTGCAATGCAGAAGATACAGGGATCGAAAGCTGTAAAATGTGAGTGTTCATCGAAAGTCAAATATACAACACTGGTGCAAAACTGATTACAATCCTGATCAATGTGGAGTCAAAGCCTTGTTTAAACAACCAGCCCATCTGTTTTTGAAAACTGCAAGGAATTTTGACTCACAACTTTTCATACTGAAAAATACCCTCACTTTGAAATTTTCAGACTACTTTTTTTGCAGAACAACTGAAAGGAGACCATATTACCCAACTAACATTTTTTTATTATTATTTAATACTAAAATATAGCAGAACTGAGTGAGGTATGGACATGGAAATGTTCTGAATGGAAAAAACTGGTTCCATTGCTGTTCTATTCTTTTGGCAAATTGGATTATATTTTTCAAACATTGTGACACTGTCAATAAAATATTATGAAATTATTCATTAATTGTTATTATTATTATTAGCAGTGCAATAGCAGTACTGTATAAATTACAGGAGTTTTCAACCTTATTATTTACAGTTGAGCAAACCCTGTAAGATAATAAGATTGCGTGTGATACCTGGAGACAAAATGATTTTATCAATAGAGAAAAATGGCCCCAGAGAGGTAATGGTTCTGTGTGGAGCAAGTGCAACCTTCTGCTATCACTACATTTAATGTTTTTGCATCTCACAGCCTCTTAAATTGAATTTCATCAAATCATGTAAAAGGAATTACTAATAATATAAACCCAACTGTACATTTATGACTGTAATTCCACCTTTTGGTGGCATTGCTAACTCATGAGCTGTTGTGATTTATATGGCACCAAAAACCCTTATTGCAGCCATATTATGTTGAGTGATGTAATAATACTACTACTAATAATACTAGTAATACTACTACAACAACTATTACTACTACTACGACTACTACTACTACTAATAATAATAATAATAATAATAATAATAATAATAATAATAATAATAATAATATATATTATTATTATTATTATTATTATTATTATTATTATTACTATGGTTAGTGGTAGTAGTCGTAGTAGTAGTCATCGTAGTAGTACAAATCAGTTTGTTCACGACTCATAGAACTTCTAGTCTGAAACACAGTTATCTATAGACAAGGTTTTACAAATGGACTGCATTGTGTGTTGGACTTTTTATAACCAATCCCAGCAACATAAGACGGCAGGAGTCTTAAATATCTGCTTAGCATATATGGAGGATCTACTTGGCAAGAGTATAAAATAAAATAAAAACAAGTAAAAAAAAAGCCATTGAGCAATTTTAAATGTTTTCCTGCCCCCACTGGATTTGAAATGCGTCTTCTTTCTCATAAGAAACTAAAGCATCTCTTTCCTAGCCATGAATCAATCTTCATTCATGTGTGCTCTGTACCAACACAATGCTGTAATTGCTGTAAATAACAGAGACCGTTCTTATGTGCAATTTAAAGCCAAGGTGCAAAGTTTTTGTTCACTGTTTCTTCTGAAATGGGAGCTGACTACATCTCCTATTGTGATTAATGGCTCAACGAGTGCTGTGTTAAGGTAAGAGCTGTTCACACAGGAAGATAAATATACACTCCAATGCCAGGAGACAATCAGATTACAGCACAGATGAGCCTTTCATCTTTATTCTCCTGCCCACTCACTGCCTTACAAAATGCATCTGACTGCCACCAAAAACATGGCTATCTTAATGCAAGCTCGATATCCATGGTCTAGTGTAATATGTGTAATAACTGTACGATAAACTGTCACTTGTAACCGACCCCATTCAAATGTTTTTTTTTATAAAAAATGAAACAAATTGCATAATATTATAACATCCTAATAGCCAGATAGATTGTGGTGCTATTTGGATATTTACCCAGCAGGGTGCAGACTGCTGAACTTGACAATGCACACAACCTTTCCAAATTGTATAAATGTATTACCTGCAGAGACCTGCTAGAGACAGCGCACTTGTGACCTGAGTGCAGCCCATCAGGGTACATTCTTTTTAACTTTGAATGTGTTTTACTATTAAAGTTTGCTATCAAACTGATTAAAACCATATTGGTTGATTTACCGTGATTTTTTCGTAGTTAACAAAATGTTCAGCAATGCTGCACTGATTACTATATTTCACACTGCTATTAGTTTGTATGAATAGCATGTATAAATGAAATGATTGATATTTGCACTTATGCTTGTTCTTAGCATTGAAGTATTTGATGTATTGTATTTTCGCACAGATAACTAATGTGCTTTTATATTTATTTTATAGGAGGCCACTGAAGTCATAAGTGCATAAGTGAGGTGAATACTACTAGAAAACGTGCAAATAAGCTCTCTTTTTTGGTCCTTGTGGCAAAGTGGTTTGTAGAGGGCAGGTGTAGAGGTGATGCAATGCATAAACAGATGACAAAGTTCACGGTCCAAACAATTCTTTATTTGTTTTTATAATCCGGGTCGTTTGGCGACCGTAAATAATAATCCCTGGCAATACACAGCGATGTGAACTGCACAGTGAAACCACGGGGTTCAGTCCCGAAATAATAAACACGGTATAAACACACACAGAACACGATCATAAGTCCAGAGTGAGTTATTTGGTGCAAGTGGTGAAATACAATTTATTAGTGAACAGTAGTGCAGTGCTGTCCGGGTTAGTGCTGGCCTTTAGCGACAGCTACCGGTACGTGTTAGCCATCTAACAATGATAAACAATGACAGTTAGAACAACAAAATAAACAAAACACAAAACACTTGCGCTTATTTGATCTCTGTACTCCTTTTACAGCTCAGTCCATAACCATAGCAAAAGGAACAGATTGCTTGGCCACATCCCCTGATATACCTTCAGTCATGGCCCCTTCAGTAGCGAGTGCAATCATGTATCCTCCAATCCATGACTGACACATCGCCTACCGCATTAAGGCGATGACTTCTGGTATTGTGGCTCCGCCCCCTTCCTGGATGGCCGACTTCCAACTGACCCTGGAATGAACTGCCAAACCATCCAGTCTGGGGCACACTGTTCCTGATATACCGTGCCCTCACAGGAGGGAGATTGTTGACTCATTCGCCCTCTGTCACAGTCCTCTTTCCACCTTATTTGTAGTGCAAATAGTAATAAGGGTGGCAATAAATCACCCACGGCTGGAGGAAACTCCAGAGGGTTTATTATAGGGTTAAAAGATAGAATAATAAAACAGACCCTAGTCTTCATATTGAACTTGACATTGCATAGATAACTTAATAGACAGGGTGCTTAATTAGTTCCAAAAATTATTCCAAAAAAGATTTATCATACTGTACTCATCAATGTCAGTAAATACGTGTAACAAGTTGGTAATACTACTTACAGTATAATTCCCAACCTGAAGCTGCATGGTGTGGTATGGCATGTGTCAAATTATTAATCTGTATTGATGACTATGTATGCCCATTTATCTGTACCATTCATCATGTTTGAGTAACAGCTTCATTAGTTGAACCCTGATACCACTTTCAATTTCCATTTGCTGCTGAGTGAAAGGCTGGAGCTGTAGATTCATCTCAACTTTGTGCTAAAGAGCTTTTAACCTGTAAAGAAAGGAAGGGCAATGCTGCTATAAAACAATCAAAATAACACGCACACGTGTAAGTGTGAATTCAATTTAAGAGGCTGCAAAGGCTGTCAGATGCAAAAACATTAAAGGTGGTGATTGCAGTAGGCCACACAGGCAGTAATCTCTCTGGTGCCCATTTTCCTCTTGATAAAATAATTTTGACTTAATGGAAAATATATTACAGCGAGTTCTGTTGCAGAAAAAGATGGCACAAAACTCTTGAAGGAAGAAAAAAACACTCTCCCTTTATGTTTGAGAAGGGCTCCATTACTCCTTGAGCTGATTTTCGTAGGGCACCCACCTATCTTTCAATGGGAACATCATCGATTTGGTTTCTATCTACTAGACAGTAAATAGGATTCATATAACCTTCAGAAAAGCAGACAGCTTGCCATTTTATGCTTTCATCTAGGCAAAGTGAGCCAGGAACAGGACCCAAGACTCCTAATCTGCATACAGTACTTGCCATCGGATGGTATAACAATTTAATGATAAATAGGTTACTCTGCTTGTGGTTTGTTACTTTATTATTAGAACTTCAAGTGTTGTAAAGGTGTCTAGAATATGCTGCAGTAACTTAGCAGTGCTTTATATCCACACAATGAGTCCTGGAAATTCTCTTTTTTATTCTGCTATTCTGTTTGATACAGAGGAGATACAGAAGTCACTTGAAAGAAGAAGCTTCTCAAATGTAGGCAAAATACAGGAATCAGTGGATGAATAAAACAGAACAGACTGTTCGTAATCTATAAAACATATTATGCAGGTTTATTGTATTATGTTGCTAGGATTTGATAGAAAACAACACAGATGATACCCAAAGGGAAAAAAGGTCATCAGTTAGGTACTGCTTATAAACATAACTGGTGAGTTATTTAAATAGTATTTGTTTTGATGAATTAATACAGTTTGATAGTCATGAAACTTTCATAGACTGTTTAAGAAACCAACAACAGGAAAACAATGTCCAGAACGTGCTGTATATTATATATATATCAGCAGAGTGAAATGTCAAAGGGCTAATGTATTTTTTGTCAGCCATACTGACGGTGAATATTATACCTTAGTACACTGGTTATTTATTTCTGGAGCCAGGTTAGATACGAAAATACACAATGCAATGAAATATATTTCTCATCTCGAAAACGCACACATAAAAACAATGGATGTTATACGCTGCCCCTCCCTATTATTAATCCAATAAACATGTCTAATGAGAATATATTGGTTTATGTAATGCATACATCGCTGCTCAATGAATTTGCTTTGGGGATCTATTTTTTAAGAATGGTGGCTGGCAACATGTAGTTGATATATCTTAATTGTATAAACCGATTGGTTTAGTGGCATAAATTCCGAAATGTATAATGCTAAATGTTCTAAGATAGTAGCTATAAATCTTATTTACAATATACTTCCATATAGTTAACTTCACACTCAGCTGTACTGTACAATTCAACCACACAGCATGCAAATGTAAATGCAAAAAAAAGGTAGAATATTATTTGCTGGTTATTTTTTATGTGTAAATGCTATTGAAATGCCAAATCATTTACAGACTTCTCATTCGATTTAAGTATCTACTTTAAATCTCTCTAAAGAGATTTTCATGCTTATAGACAAATTATTTTAATTAAGCAGCCCACACCTCTTCATATAATCCCTACATGAGATAGTAGAAACAGTTATTTTAAGAGATGATAAGACCTCAATTGGGAAGGGAGTATTAAATTATTATTGTAAGAGCAGTATGCTAAATCATCTGCGATTAACAGTGTATATGTTGAACAGAAGGGTTTTAAATTATGTTAACTCTGGCTCAAGCACACTACATTAAATCTTCATTATAATTTATACCCTAACATTGGGTCTCAGTCGTTTTCATGTCACCATTCCCCCTCTCTGGTATTACAGCCTTGTTACACATAGTGATTGTACATGATCTCTTATACTGTGTTTATATCATTATTATTAGCACCACAACAGAGACTTGTAATGTTTGGTAAGCCTTTCAACAGTCTCTGTTTGCACAAATTTTAAATAAATAATGCAAAGGACCAATTGATAACATTTTAACTTGTTCTTTATTTTAAAGAGTGTTAGTTAACTTTCTTTCAGGTTAGAAAGTTTGTACAAGCACAAGTTTCAAGAATACCAAAACATATATAAAGAAAGACTTACAGACTGCTTTGGGTAGGCAGAAAATTGATTAAGGATTAAGCTGCTAAAGATGCAGCTTTAAATATGTACAAAATAACATACAAATAGTGATAAAGATAATGACAGTTATGCTAAATCTTCAAAACATAAACTATATTTCCCACAGGGATTTCTTATTTTGTTATTTGATACTTTAAATCTTCTATAAGAATAGCCTTCCAATGATTACAATTTAATCAGCTTCTCTGTTGGGAATTTGCTGTAATATATTTCACTGCCTGTGTTTCCATCAAATTGGTATTCTACCAGTGTATGAACTGTAGGTAAAATAAACAAAATCTTTTATTGCTATTTGGCATCAAATGTATTTTTCTGTGATGCTGGCTGCACTCATTCACTATCATTTTAACAGCAACTATTTTTGTTCAAATGGTGCCACTTTGTGGTGGCCTAATGTATAACAACCAGCCCATAAATCAAACAGCAATGTTGCAATATGCACTCAGGGTGTTATAGAATAGAGACTGCATTGCTTTGAAGACTCCACAAATGTTGTTATCTTGACATTAAAACTTATTAATACATGGAAACATTACATTTATACATTTATTAGATTTATTCCTGAGTTTATTTTGTATTAATGTAACTATGGCCATGTTAAATGAGTCCACATTTCTCCCATTAGAACAATACTACTCAGTGTGAAACAAAGGGCACAGCATTCATTTCAGCCCCACATATACTCAGTGGTTTTCTTTTAAGACCTTCAATAGTGCCCAAGGCCCAGTTGTTGGAAGATGTGTCACAAATAGAGAAAAGAAAAGTAATGATAGTCTCCAAATGCAGACTGTTTAAAGGGAATTACATATCTCAGACTCATATATTTCTCATCCTTTTCATGCTATAAATGATTATGTTTCATAGCTAGCTGCCTCACATTCAGAGAAAGGCCCACAATATGCCTTTCACGTTTACTTAACTTGAAGTATCTGGGAGCAGTAGGAGAAAAAAAAGCTCTGTATTTATTCAAAAACATTTTTTTTGAAGACATGGTTCATTTCATTTCATCTCATCTCATGGCTCCCACATTGGCCAGATGGCACTACCCCACTATCTGGAAGATAATTTAAGCAGTCTTTTAAAAAAAATAAAAAATTCAGAGCCAATATAGGTTCAATGGCAAGAACTTTTGAGACATTCACGTCTCAGGCATTTTGCAACTGTTTAAATATGATTCAGAGCACAGTGACAGCCACTCACTGTTTTTTTGTTTGTTTGTGTTCTCTCTGATTGAACTTAATGTATTGAAGGGCATCAAGTGCAAACATCCAGGTCAGATTTCATAAACCTTTCATCTAAATATATTCCTTAAAGTGATGCATGTTTTAAGGTTGTGTAATTATTCAGATCCTAAAAACCTCAAAGTTTGTGAAAAAACAGGACAACTGCCTCCAACAGCAAATAGCTTGAAAAGTCAGCCTCCTTAGGGATCTGAACAAAAGACTTGGATTGAAGATAAGCAAGCCATCACGTAGCCACTCCTTGACGGCAAGCAGCACAAATTAAAGTTTCATAGCCTCACACTCCTTTTTCTATTCACTGGAAATATCAGTAGCAGTCACTGAATCCTGGGACACTGTTGGTTCATCCAAGCATCTATCGGCAGCCTCAAAACATCCGCCCCTGGGATAGTAGCATAACAAAGAATTCATCATTCACTGCACAAAGAGCTTTTCAAAACTTTCACCTGCAAATGGGATTACAATGCCAATCATTAGCACAGATTACCAGAGAAGCTTTCACAGTATTACAATTAGATTTCCCTTTCAAGCAGCATCTAAATCAATATGATATGATTAGTTACCCCTTTGGATTACATGCTGATGCACAAAACCTTCACAGACGGAAATCTGTGTAATTGAATCTGCCGCAATTCCATTCCAGGAATCTTAAGGTTGTCCTTAAAATGAAAGGATGCAGGACCTCAAAAAACAAAGGCAGAGGGATTACACTTTGAAATGGGTCATTGCACTCGAGAAAATAACAAGATGTCTGGACTGCAATAGGGGTTTATCAGACCAAGGGGTATTTTTAAGGCTAAGGAAAATGTAAACATGAATAAAAACAAATAAATATTTAAATGAATGTATAATATCATACAGGGTGCTGTTTTATACAGGCTGATATGAACCTTCCGAGGGGTCTTTCTGGCTTCTCTGAGCTTGAGTGATATGAAAATTAGCTTGTATCTTACAACACCCAGTACTATATATTTTTTATAATATATAGTTCAATAAGGATAATTAAACAGTAAAGCTTATCTAAATGTGATGTCATTTCCATCTGATACTATCTGAGACAAACAGAATATTTTATAGGCTCACAAGTTCATCTCCTCCCACAAGAGGGTTTGTTTTTTGGCAGCTCTGACCTTAAGTGTTGTGGAAAGAAAGCACCTTGTGTCTAGTGTTCAAAAGTTTAGAAACAACACATTATTAAAACAAGACTAGGGGTGGGGATTGTATTGCCCATTTTTCCTTACTCAGACCCCTGACTTACTGAATACCCTGGCTCTCTGAATAGATAATTGTCTCCTTTTTCAAAATATGTTAAATATTTTAATAAGCCAGACATCACACAAGTAGAATGGTACCAGAAATGTTCTCCTTTTTCTAGGAAGGCAGTACAACTGAGGATGCAGAGTTTGTTGCCAAAATACTTTACTCTGACTACGTTCTCCATAAATACTGTGGTACCCCAAACAGGATCCACTTCTTACCAATGCTTTTCTCTTCATTTTACCCTCAAAACCTGGTTTCTGGCTAAGGACTGCCAAGGACATCACTTCATTGAATATTGTACCTGTCTTGGCAGTCAACACTCAGGAAAAAGTAGAGAAGAAATGATCCACCAGTCATTCCACCAGTCATACCGCCTGCGCGGGAGAATGAAGGGGGAAAGCTCAATGAAAGAGAGGTAGAGTGGGAGGGTTCAGGCGTGGAGCGGAGCCTAGCTGCGGAGCCCTGGGGAAAGACAGCCTGTGAGGGGGCCTCAGTGAGAGAGTGTGAGAGAACGGAGGCCGGGGAGAGACGTAGAGCAAGAGATAGAGGGTGGGGGTTCTGGCGTGGAGTGGAACCGCAGAGCCCTGGGGAAAGACGGCCTGTGAGATGGGGCCTGTGGGAGACTGGAAGAGGAAGGGGCCTGGGAGAGAGTGAGAGTGGGGTAGAGTGAGTGAAGGAAGGAGTTAGGGCTTTATTGTTTTTGTGGCGTGGTCTTGGCCCGAACAAGGACTGTGTTAATTTCACCAGTAAATTGGTTATTCATTGCACCCTGGCAACGCATCTGTCTTCTGCTTTCTCCCCCGAGGGCACGGGTCATTATAGTATAGATAAAAGGTACTATAAGTTTACTGCTGAATGGTGCGTCCTGTGTTATGGAATATTTTGGCACATTTCCATGTAGAATGTGATCGAAATATCTGTCTATATGACCTGCCATGCCTCTGAAAGAATTAGGTTGGTATTCCTCACCATCTTTCTTGCGGACACACTGTATAAAATTGGGCAGGATTTTTTTTAATCCACTGATTCTCGCCAATGGTAATTTAATCATTTGCATGATTATTTGAATGTCTGCAAAGGTTTTCCATGCAGTGTTTTTATTTTATTGTTCCTTGGGGATTTGTCTTGGCCCTCAGGTGAACATGGTAAAAATATTTCAGGTCACTCGAATATTGTAAATCTTAACATGACGTCACTTTCAATAAAACCTGAAATACGCAAAACTATCACATCAGTATCAGGATCTACTATATACTGTTTTATAGAGACATTTCAGATGACTGTATTACACCAATATCAGGGTCAACTACAAATCATACCTTCTATTTGTACTGTTATATCTGTTTGTCCTTCAGAATGTCATTGTTATAGAATGTTGTATCTCAGCTTGTATTTTGTAGATGAAAATAGAAGCTCTGAATAGTTTCTTCCTTTGTGAAGATGTGTCTTTGACTTTGCACTTTAAAGTGGTTGTAGCTGACAAAAACAATTGGACGAATCTAACCTGTCATGTGCTTTTATCACTCTACAGGTTTCAAATATTCTGTTTTGAATGAAACGTGTTGTCGCAACCTTTTATTTTAAACACAATATCTTTTATACTAGGTTAAAGAAAGTTCTCAGTCTGTCTGCCTTATCTTCCAGGAAGCCTGTTACTGCTTTACTTCCTTGGTCATTTCATCCCCAGCAATGTCTTCGGGGTAGCAAAGTCATTAGAGGAAGCAGCTGATTGCTTACTGACAGGAAAGAAAGCCCCTGAAGGGGGTGGTGACAAATTCAGGTAATTACCCAGAAAGTGCAAGGCAATCTGAAAACAAGGCTTGCAAAAAGACGTTTCTTTATTCTAGATATCATGTATGAGACCTTGTGACCAGGTTGGCTGGTGGTGACGTCAAGGCCAGGAAGTATGTAGACAACAGAATGGTGAGTGAATGAAGAAATGTGCCGATGCGCCGGTTTATTGAAAAATTGAACAAAACAAAAACACTTGACAGAAACAGAAAGGTGCAACAAACAGATGGACATGGAACAAACAAGTATCATACTGGTGTTTAACCAGCACACGTAGCAATTGTTTTCTTTTGATTTATTTTACCTCCTCTCTCTACTCCCGTTCTCCACTCTGAACACCCAACTCAGAGTGAGTGAAACACTGCGTCTTTTATGCAGCTGTACTGAGACTCAGTTGCTAATCAGTTATTCAACTGGAATCTCGGTACATCTGCACGAGAACTAATTGTGCTCCCCTTCCTTCCATTCTAATACCCACTTTAATCTGCACGTGGAGTGATTGTGCAATCCATGTGCCTAAATACAACTATATATTTTAAATCACTCATGATAACCCACACTCCATGCACCAATACATACATACATATAACAGACAAAACACAAAATCCGCACAGGGGCGGGGCACCCTGCCACAGACCTATATAATGAATGGATGTGCACGGCAGTGAAAATGTATTGCGTTAGCTACATAGGGCCAAATGTGTTAACCCTACAAGCCACTGAATAATATAATATTGGCAATAGATTACATGAATTAATTGTTATTTCTAAATAATGTAGCCATTCCCCATTTATCTGGGCCATATGTGAGAATACAATATATCTCAATTTTGCGCCTCCGTGATTAATGACATACTGTACTTGTAATTGTATTTGGTGGTTTCATGAATTTTGATTGTGGGTAGTAATATTTAGAAATGTATATATCCTCGAAGAGCTGACCAAGACAAACCCACACACACCTTATTGGGGGTGTCAGTAGAGTGATTTAGTTCTTTAGGGGACAAAAATAAAGAAATTGCTAGTCACACTCTCTCTCACACACACACACACACAG
Organism: Acipenser oxyrinchus oxyrinchus; assembly: GCA_030684275.1. Lineage (NCBI taxonomy): Eukaryota > Metazoa > Chordata > Actinopteri > Acipenseriformes > Acipenseridae > Acipenser > Acipenser oxyrinchus. The sequence goes on along the minus strand of CM060256.1, from coordinate 20,132,138 downwards.
ATACTGCAATTAATACAGCTATGCCTGTTTCTCCATGGTGATGAAATATGAAAATTTTAAAAGCAGCATTTTCATCCTTTTAAATTGTTCTTATTAATAAACAAAGGGAGTCCTGCTGATAACAAAGCTATTCGTTAGAAGATATATTTCACAGAGTTTCTAAATGACAAGGGTTCTATGGTATTGTGCTGTTTTCAGCAACTTTCGCTACTCTCTAATTTATCAGATCTTTTATAGTTTTTAGTTATTTTGGTAACAACATAATGTTTCCTTTTTATATACACTGTGGTTATTTGATGTACTTTTTAAATTGCTAAAGGTATTTTATATTTACATACAATGCATAAGGGTCATTGTTATGTGGCATGCTTTGGTAAACTAATTGCAATTGGGGCATTTTAATGAAAGCCAGTGGGGTCATAGTTCAAATGTACAAGCAAAACTTTGTAGCATACCAGTTATTTCTATTATAAGACAATAAGAACATAAGAAAGTTTACAAACGAGATGAGGCCATTCAGCCCATCTTGCTCGTTTGGTTGTTAGTAGCTTATTGATCCCAGATTCTCATCAAGCAGCTTCTTGAAGGATCCCAGGGTGTCAATTTCAACAACATTACTGGGGAGTTGGTTCCAGACTCCCACAATTCTCTGTGTAAAGAAGTGCCTCCTATTTTCTGTTCTGAATGCCCCTTTATCTAATCTCCTTTTGTGACCCCTGGTCCTTGTTTCTTTTTTCAGGTCGAAAAAAGTCCCTTGGGTCGACATTGTCAATACCTTTTAGAATTTTGAATGCTTGAATCAGATCGCCACGTAGTCTTCTTTGTTCAAGACTGAATAGATTCAATTCTTTCAGCCTGTCTGCATATGACATGCCTTTTAAACCCGGGATAATTCTGGTCGCTCTTCTTTGCACTCTTTCTAGAGCAGCAATATCCTTTTGTAGCAATGCATTGTAAAGTTTTAACATTACTTCCCTTGATTCAAATTCAACACTTTTCATTATATATCCGAGCATTTTGTTGGCCTTTTTTATAGCTTCCCCACATTGTCTAGATGAAGACATTTCTGAGTCAACATAAACTCAGAGGTCTTTTTCATAGATTCCTTCTTCAAATTCAGTATCTCCCATATGGTATTTATAATGCACATTTTTATTGCCTGCGTGCAGTACCTTACGCTTTTCTGTATTAAATGTCATTTGCCATGTGTCTGCCCAGTTATGAATGCTGTCTAGATCATTTTGAATGACCTTTGCTGCTGAAACGGTGTTTGCCATTCCTCCTATTTTTGTGTCATCTGCAAATTTAACAAGTTTGCTTACTATACCAGAATCTAAGTCATTAATGTAGATTAGGAAGAGCAGAGGACCTAATACTGATCCCTTTGGTACTCCACTGCTTACCTTGCTCCATTTTGAGGTTTCTCCTCTAATCAGTACTTTCTGTTTTCTATATGTTAACCACTCCCTAATCCATATGCATGCATTTCCTTGAATCCCTACTATGTTCAGTTTGAGAATTCATCTTTTATGCAGGACTTTGTCAAAAGCTTTCTGGAAATCTAAATAAACCATGTCATATGATTTGCAATTATCCATTGTCAATGTTGCATCCTTGAAAAAATCAAGCAGGTTAGTTAGACACGATCTCCCTTTCCTAAAACCATGCTCGCTGTCTCCCAGGATACTGTTACCATATAGGTAATTTTCCATTTTGGATCTAATTATAGTTTTCATAAGTTTACACATAATAGAAGTCAGCCGTATTGGTCTGTAGTTACCTGGTTCAGTTTTGTCTCCCTTTCTATGGATCAAGCTTTTGGCACTTAGCAAACTCACAAGCGGCTTGTGATCTGTCTCAAGCAGGAAATGTGCTCCTGTGAGGTAGCAACTAAATTGCTCACATGCCCAAACAAGTGGTAGGGTTTCTTTCTCTATTTGAGCACAGCGTTGTTCCGTGGGCATCAGTGCTCTTGAAGCATACGTTACCGGTTTCCACTGTGCATTGTAGTTTTGCATGAGGACGCCCCCCAGACCCAAGGATGAGGCATCAGCTGCAACCTTGATAAAAATACTAAAGTGGGTGTTGATACAAGCTCAGCTTTCAACAATGAGAATGCATTTTGCTGTACGGTATCCCAAGACCACAGATTTATCTGCAAGAGAAGCTCACAAAGGGGTTTTTGTTGAATTTCCCTAGTTGATTAACCATTCAGAGGAAGCGGCACAATTCTGAAACATTTGTAGGTTTCTGCATCTTCTGAATGGCTGACAGCTTGTCTGGGTCCGGCTGTATTCCTTGTGAGGATAGCTTGTGGCCCAGGAATAAAATTTCGTTCTTGCCAAACTCGCACTTCTTTTGATTTAGTGTGATTCCAGCACTCTGCAGTTTTGTTAAGACAGCTTCTACTCGTTGGTCATGCTCCTCGCTGGTACGTCCAAAGATAAGGATGTCATCCATGTGGTAAACAATGCCTTCCAAGCCTTCCAGAGTTCAACACATTCTCTTTTGAAAATGTTATAGGGTCGGAAGAAATTCCAAAAGGCAATCTCTTGAAACAGTAGCGGCCAAATGGAGTGATGAATGGTGGTCAGCTTTTGAGATTCTTTTGAAAGACGAATCTGCCAGAATCCAGAATTTGCATTGAGTTTTGAGAAGAATGCAGTACCTCCTAGCATGCCTGGTATAGTTTCTGGTATAGTAGTGACATCTGCTCCTCTATCCATTTTAAATGGCACATTGTCTTGGTTCAGTATAACGGTTGTGCACCAGCCCCTTATTTTAGCATCAAGTGCCCCTCTGAAAATGTGCTCTTCCTCAGAGCTTGACTGCTCTTGTACTTCTTGGAGAACAGTTTTAGAACGATATTCACTCTTAAAGTGACCTGTCCTGTTGCAAGCATGACATGTTGCATTCTTAGCTGGACAAAGATCCTTGACATGAAATTGAGACTTTCCACAACTTGTGCACTTGTGCATGCTGATGCTTGCTTTGATGTCTTTTGTTGTCTGGGCTGTGCTCTATTTTGAATAGCAGGGTTGTGAGATCCATATGATTTTGATGGCTTGCACTTCTCTTGCTGTACAGTGTGAAGCTTCAGGGTGTTTTGCTCCAATTGCCTGAGCTCTGCCTGCTGTTTGTGAACGTTTTCGCTTTGTCTGACCATTGTTATGGCCTTTTCTAATGTAGTAAGAAAAGCTATGTCTTCGCTAATAAATTTTATCACAGTAGGTTACAGAACTATGCACTCTGCTGTTGAAATTAATGAACTTGTATTTTTTTACTCTATAGTGGGAGAAATACATCAGAGAATTCGTGCTGGTCCCACCCAGTTAGTCCTCCAAGGCCGAGGGCTGCTTACTTTGCAAGAAAAGGGTGAGACATAATCATTCTTTCTCTTGTAAAACTATTAGATCTATAAATATTCACAATCAATTTTTAAGAATTAGTTTGAGAAATTCAGTGTTTACTGTACTACCCCTCTCCTCTTCATTTAAAATTCCATCAGCACAGAATAGTATAAAGTCATTATCGATAAAGCAATGGATGGAATCAATCAATCATGGATGGAATCAATCAACCTTTGTATAATGTTCATCTTAGCTTTGACTTTCAGACACTTTCTGTCCGAACTTACTGAAATCTTGTATTTCAAAAGCAGTTTGACAAACTAATGTATTCCATTGGATTTTGTAATCAAGAGAAAAAAACTCAAATGCAAAAAATAACAGGACCAAATTGACCCCTATACCTGCTGTGTTACTTTTACTATTCAGTACTATTATTATTTGATGGAAATTTTCCCAGCCTTCATCAAGCATTTGCATAAATTGACAACTTCTTCTACAAGTACCTACATCAAGGAACTAGATGGAATTCAAATGTGATTCAATTTATTTTGCTTCTTGAACTGGAAAGAAAAAATATATTCTTGGCGGTGGAAGCATGGAATACTAAAACATTACACTTCCTTATCAAGCAACTGAGCACCTAAGTTATCTTTAGCAATGTAAAAAATAAAAAATAAAACAATCAATCAGCTTGTAAGAAATGAAGAAAATAAAATCTTATAAGGGTGGGCATAAATAAAGAAATGAAACAAAGGATTCGAAACCTCACGGAAATTTGCAAAACTAAAGCAAATTATGCATACAAGAGAAAAAAAATATGTCATTAAAAATTGTTCCACTTGTCATGTTTGCATACTTACTGAACAAGGGGCAAGACCTGTACAGATTTCTGACAAGAAATTAAGACTTTTTGGTACACTGCACACATCTGCACTGAAGCTTTGATAACACTTCAACATCTGGCACTTAATGAAACATTTGAATCCGGACTCTGGTGCACTGTGAAAACAGCAAGACTATTAAAACATGAATGCACAAACAAGCCTGTTTTGTGTGCATCAACAGAAGATACTTTCAACTATTTTAATAGTTTGAACAGTTTGATCCTAAGCTAGAAAGTGCTAGATGATAAATGTTAGCCTTTAGGTGTAATTTGGGGGCGCTGGAGAGGGCTCTCTCTCTCTCTCTCTCTCTCTCTCTCTCTCTCTCTCTCTCTCTCTCTCTCCAACTGGCGCTCCCCACGGAAACCAGTAAAATAGTTCCGGTCGACGCAGCTCGCCCATTCCACCTCGAAGCTCTGTCTCTCTTTGTCAGCTCGCCAACATTGTTGCACCCTGCATGCTACGTCAGCCTCTGGGCCATAGCGGGGCGGGCAGGGGCTCCCTCTTCGCTGTCCCTTCTGTCAATCACTCCCTACTCATATATATATATATATATATATATATATATATATATATATATATATATATATATATATATACACGAGCATGACTTCCTGTCTTTGTCTTGCGTTTGTTTCTCCTCCTCCTCTGCTTCCTTTTCTATACCGCATTGCCCTGCACAGGGTTCCCCTCTGGGGGGAAGTGAGGTTCACTCCCCCGGCCTGGGGCTGGACTCAACGCCCTCTGCTGATGCATCTCATGGTTCTCCCGCGGAGTCAGAGGGGACCCCCAACCACAACTGTTCTTTCGCAGCTCATGCGCTTTGCCTCGCCTGCTGGCTCTATCCTAATCCTACTCTTACTCTGCCTGGACTTGGCTCCTCACCTTGCTCCGACCTTCTAAACATTTCACTTTTCCCAGGGCCCTGCGGGTACCTCTCTGTACCCGGTCTTAGAAGCCGAGCTTCACCTCGACCACGAGGGCGACTCCTGGTGACAGGCACCTGACTACCCTTTTCTTTTACAGGTTCTCCAACCGTACTCGAGAGCCTTTCTGTCCCCAACGCCGAGTGGAGGGGACTCTTCCCTAGCCTGTGTGTTTTCCAGTTCTCCAATCGTGCTCAAGAACGCCCGTTCCCTTAAGGGTAGACCGAGTCTCCCAGACCGACTGAGAACGCTTCTCCGGTCCTCCGAGAGTGAGGGTCTATCCTATCCTATCTGTCCAATCTCCTAACACTCCCTGATAAAAGCCCCTTGCAAGCGCCCGTGAATATAGAATCTGGCTGGGCTTCAAGATGGAAAGGGCATTTAAACCCCTTGTTTAATTACTAATAGTATATGTTGTTCTCTTTGATGAGTTTCGGTATATTAACGCAAAATGTAATAAACTTTGCCACAAAATGTAATAAGCTCCCCCCAATAAAGTAATGTAATGACAAACAATGTGCAATATACTTGTAATCAAAATGGCTTAAATTGTGCACTGCATCATCTTAAAACCAATCAAGTGTCCCAGAGAACGTATTATTGTTTTAATAAACAAGCTTACAACTTATAATACCAGAAGACAAGTGTGTTGTGTTCTTCAACATAATTTGAATCTTTTTTTTTTTTTTGGCAAATAGCAAAAGAGTTTTACAATAGATAAATAAAATAAGCTTTCTTTTCAGATAGAATTATAGAGCCTCCAAAAAAGAAGTCAATTCCAATTTGGGCAAACCTGGTCATTTTGAAGTTCCTGTTAGATGCAATGTTTTTAAAAGGGATCAGAATCGGCCTAAGCCATATTTTCTTCTCATTAAATTATTTGCACGTATAAATATTAAAAATATTAGTTGTTTTTATTTTTAAACGTTCAGAGTCAACATAGTGTTTAAATGAGACAGTGTTCTGTTTATATTTCCTATTTTACTGTCATGTAAACAAGCTATTACAAATAGCATTTCTAGCATTCTGTACGTTCGTATTCCAAATAAAGCCTAATTCTCAATACTGTTGCTTGTAAACACAGAATTATACATGGAATGTATTATTCTATGCTTTTTCAGCAGCAGGAACATGTGTATGTATTGCTACAGAAGCAAAGAAATTGGGAGATTTTGTGAAAATATGTCTGAAAAACACAGTATACTTTCCCATATTACCTACCAACTATTGTAAATATATTGTATCTAATGATTTTTGTGTATCCATTCAACCTCTTGCGTGTTGTCGCAATACAGTGGCATAGTAAGGAATCCATTGTAATGTTCCATAATATGCACAGAGATCATCATTATGTACTAGAATGCAGAAAAATAAAACGTTACAATGTAGAAAAAAAACAGGTTGCAAATGCAGAAGCACGACTCATACTGTATATCACAGCCAGTACAGTTATATATACTTATTAATGTACATTACACCAACAGAAAATAGATATATTTCTAGAGAATTAAAATGAGCTAAATATTGGAATGTGCTTGTTAACCGACTTCCCACAAGTGCTGCTGCCTTATTGCATAACATGTGTCTCCAAATCCTGAGTGTGTTCTCAGTTTGAAAAGTCTTTGTATTATCCAATGTTGTTTTTATAGTGTTTAAAATTCAATATATAAGGTTTAATTTTCTCCACATTTTTTATAGCATTGTTTGCCAGGGCAGCCTGGCAACTGCCATAGTATTTCTCTATGTGAAATTGAGGTAGTCGGTTGCAAAACATGTTAGGACAGCCTCCCATGCCTTTTCTTAACATTCTCATTATAGAAACAGTGAACACCAATGCAGCACTGCATGACAAAAAGGAATTTCAGCCCTATTCTAGGCTCCAGGGAATAATATTCATCAGAATTCAAGAACCCTCAATGAGACCTTCTAAATGGCAAATCAGAAGGCTCTTAGATTTAAGGAGCTATGATGTTCCTGTGAATATTCTACCACTCAAATATGACTAAAATAGGCATCAGGCAAAGTTCACCTTTGGAAAGTGACAGAGACTAGAAATCATTTCCCTCTGTGACGCTTGCTCAGGGCCCACTGGAAATACTGAGTGATGAGAGGGAGAGGGTTGATTGATGAGAAGGCAATATTAAAATGTCCCCTCACATAACCAAACTGAATGAGAGCGATCATGAGAATTTATCAGCCAGGGAGAAGCTGTGTGTTTACATGGCTCCAAGGGTATGTATTCCGCTACATCAAAGCTGTAGGAAAGTGTCGCAAGTGAATAAAACATTCCCAGAGCAGGTCCATATGCAGCATCAATTATACATCTCTGGGCCTACAGGGACTGGGACACAAGGGACTTCTCAGGCAGCATGTTTCTGTTACAAATGACTGCATACATGATTACATCAAATACAGAAATACATTAAAACTCTTTGGACCTTAATGTTTATGTTAATTTGAGTAAGTATTTATCCATGCATTTACATTTAGAAATAAAGCAGTTCAATGTTTGAAAATATACATTTAGAAGTGCTTTGATGAGTTCTAAAACCTGTAACCTGTTCTTTAGAGAGCTAGCAGGTAAACCATCGGTGTATAATTACAAATATTATCTGTCAGCGTCATCCCCCACATGGAGATAGATGGTCATCAGAATGTGGTCTTTTTTTGTTGTTGTTGCAAACTTCAAGTTTTACCATGTGGGAGTTACACAGCTCTTTTGAATTCACATGACACCTACTCAATCATTTTCTCCCTCATGTGGTTTGTGTGTCATCAACCACAAATGGAGGAGACAGCAAACCAGAATTCCGTCCGCTTGAACTTGAAAGACCCTCCTATTTGTTTTTAGTCTCAATTCCCCCAAAAAACACTCTCTGTTTTGGATTTGGCCGCTGGGTAAGACCTGTCACAGGTAAATGCAATCTTAACATTCCAAGTAGGCAGAACATTTACCTTGGGTATCTGTTAGGCAGTACTTTTTGACCCAATGAAAACCATAATGTGAGAAAGAAAGTGAAAAAAAATGTCCCAGAAAAGACAGAAAACACAACAAAGTGTACACAAAACCAAGTGAATAAAGATGTACTGTATCTCTGATAACTTAACAAATGAATACTGCCATGAAATACAGTAGATCTACTAACTCATGAATTGGTGCCTAAGCCTGCTATTTGTAGAGTGAACAGCAGTTTAGATATTAATTATTCTACTAATAGCACTGCCTTCAGTCTGAATGTGATTGTCTGCCATGTATATAGCTGGAAAATGTTCTTGCAATGCTTCTAGGCTGTTTATAAAATATTATAAGTGATCCAGGTTAACAGCAACTAACGTTTGAACACATGAATATGTAAACCAATTCAAATTCTATTATTGTGGTCAGCAAACAAGAGTTTCATGTGTCACTAAATACTTTATTTGGAAAGCTGAGTTTGTGTTTTTTAAACAACATGCCTCTTGCTAAATTTTTCTTCCCTGATTAAATGTTTACATGTAAATATTATTATTCTTATACGTTTTAGGTTCGGAAATAACTTTTGATATGACAAGGTAGCAAAGGCTTTGCTGCAAGAAAAGTAATACGTTTAATGTCAAACTGCAGTGGTGCACAAACTCTATAAAACCCAACCTGGTAGGCTTTAATAGCCCAAGCTGAAGACATTAGCTCCAATTATTATCAGATCTGTATGTGTAAGCTGTTATTAATAGCCCTAAAAGAGTTACATCTCAGAGTATTCATGTATTCTCAGGATGAACGTGACTTATGTGACCTGAACTTTAGGAATATATTACACTGCAATTAACTGAAACAGCTGGGGAACTGGGGAAAACTCAGGACTTAATTGGTTGTGAAATGTCAAATTTGAATGCCAAAAAAAAAAAAACATGCACTGGACAAGAACTGAATGTGTCATATACTGTAAAAGGAAAAGAAAGGACCTTGTGGAACAAAAAGACAAACAGAAAGCTGCGAATGTCAGATTTCTCTCTCTATGTGGAAACTTATTTTATTTTATTTTCAATTATGAGTTAATGTCAGTATGATACAGCACGGCCCATTGCAAATTTATGCCATTTTGTAAAAAGGGTTTCTGTTTTTAAAATGTTCACTATTTTCTGTGATTTCATGCCTTTTTGGAGATGGACAGGGTTTTATCAGGGTATATTTTTTATTTTATTTTGATAAGTCATGTCCAAAAGTACTGTTCTGGAGTTGTGATGTGTTGAGGCATCCTGTAAACTACTCAATTCAATTTGCTGTAACTCTATTGCAACAAAATACAGTAAACTGCAATGAATAGGGGTAGGTGAAGATAAAAGTAGTAGTCTGGTGTTCTTTCTTATCCTGTAAGCACCAGTTTCAATGTCATCTGGGTGTCTTATCTGTGTTTATTGGTTAAAACCTAAAATCAGCTCTACACCATTTACAAGACGTTTATAACTTGTGTTCTTCCACTGATGGCATCTATTCTTACAGCACATCCAAACAACTAAAATCTTGTAGACTTAGGTTCCATCCCCATAAACATAAACATTCAAGAAATGCTATTTTATACTACAAGTGTGAAACCGTCCCTGCATAACACTATAACATTTTGATCATCAGCATATGTTGGCTTCCTGAACCACTAGTGAGTTTAATCATAAACCTCCTCATTTACATACCAGTTAATGGCAGTACCTTCCATTAGGTTAATGTCTTTTAATTAGCAACAGAATATCATGATGTGTGTAATGTCTTTATTTTTCTAGTAGAGTCACATTAATGTTTTTTTTATTATTATTGTTAAGAGTACAGGACATAATGTATTTACTTTTTTTTCAAATTAGTCAACAAAATATATTAATTAATAGTTAAATGTAACATGCAAGGAAAGGACCATTTATTTTAATCTTTATTAATCTTTTATATGCTATGCTTTGTACCATATACTGTACAGTTTTGAACCAGCCGTTCACTATTCAAGCTAAGACCATTAAACATTATAGTTTAAATGTTCAAATTTGCAAATGTGGTAATCAATGAATTGTATTCAAGGTCAATATAACCTAAATGGTAAACCCGAGCACATATGAGTATGTTTTTATATCGCAGCCTGATTCGTTTTGAATATATTTAGACCCCTTTCTAGGATTGGGCATGATACTAGGCTTAAAGGTGAGTTTTACTAAAAGCTGGGGTTGAATTATGTGCTTCTATTCAATAAGGAAATAAAAATTAAAAGGGGGGGGGGCTAGAATGTTTATTGCAGCTATCTTCATTTATCCTTGTTTATTATCTGCTGTCATCAGCAATAAGGAGATGGGATCACTGAGGCCTGATTGCTTTGTGATGCAACTGGGGAAATATGTGTTTATGCAAAAGTGTTTTATATTTAAAATAAAAAGGCATTTGTGTCATTTTTATCTTGATAGACAGTTACAAGCCTTATAAAATTGCAGCCAGACAGACTTCAAATTCCAAAGGCCATAAAGAATGACAAGAAATAACAATTTGATTAATTTTAAACATTTATAAAGGTTATCACACTTTGATGCATAATCCATGGCTAAATTGTAAGCATACAATAAAGCTTCTCACAAAACAAGAAACCTATGAGAAAGTTTGACAACGCTTTGCATTATTAAGGCCATTGTTTGAAACCCATACTCAGTGTCTTGTCATTTTCTTCATTCAGCATCATAAAACATTAAAATGCAGCTGTCAAACCGTACGTCACACCGGATCATTTATCTTCGTCAAATAACGTTTTTCTGTCAATAGAACTGGAGTTGATAAAACAACAAGATACAAAGGTTTAATAAAAGCCGTCTGTAAAGCTTTTAAAGAAACAAAAAAAAAAAAACATTTGACAAGACATAAAGAATACAATTTCTTTACAAACATCTTCACTATCTAGAAAGCCAGAGGGCACTAGGGCATTAGTAAACCAATTCCTTTGAAAAAGAAAACACCCAATGTCCACAAAAAACAAATAACTCAATGACCTTGATTGTCTTGCTTATTGATAAATCTGCTATAGTTGGTAAATGTAAATTTACCGGTAAACAGTACTTCAATTAATCAACTATCCATTTGTATATTTTAGCTACTGAGACTCATCGACCTGCATCTTACTAAGTAGACAAACAAATATATATATTTTTTAATTATCTAAATAGTGGTTGGCTGAAATAAGGTTGTCCTTACAACTCTTTTTGAGAACCAGCGGTATCTAGATCTTTAAAAAAGTGGATGGGGTTCAACAAGACTCCCAGACATCTACTACTACTACAAGGAAGCCTGTACATTATTTTTATTTCCCTGTCATTATACATTCGATTATCTGTTTTATCCTCCTCCTCACCTCCAGAACCATGACGGAGTTGCTTATTCCTAGCCAGTTAGCCACTCATGAGCTGCTGTTATAAGCAGAACTCTCCAGGGTTTCATTAATATTTGCATTTGTGACTCCAGAAAAAAAAAAAATCTTGGGTCAGTGAGAGAGTTACATGTTTTAAACATATCAGTATTTAAAAAGAAACAGAAAATGTTGGTTTGTAACATAAGCCTTGGCTGTGAAAATTGCACACCATAAAAAGTTATATTAAGAGGAAAATCAAATGTCCTGCAGTAAGTTCATATATCTGAGGTGTACAATTACAAAAAGTGTGAGCTACAGAAAAGCTCTAAATAATTCTGTATGGTATATAAAATGTGCTGAAATATAAAGAACTGTACTGTATATATTGTCTTACAATATATGCAATGTACACATGTGGATAGTATAAAGGCACATACAGTATTCATGTTTACATGTCTTATTTGATCAGATCTGACCACCATAGGTCCAGAATTACCTCCTTTAGCAGGCAGATGACTGTTTTGTATAACTGCTCCTCACTGAACAAAGTGGCCAAATGCTGAGCTAGCATATTGGAACTCTCCAAGTCTCTTCCACAGAGCTTGTCTATGATTATCCTGTTTCACCCCCTGGGGAATCCATAATTTATTCATAAGGCAGAACTGCATAACTGAAGGCCTCTCGCTACAAAGCATTGTCCTCTTTGGAAAACTGCCTAGGGACAGATGTGAAATTTAAACAGACAATCCCACCAAGTAGTCAATCTTGTAAAAGCACTGATATTACAAAGTAAATACAAGAGATATATTTATTTAAGGTTATCACTGTGACTGACAAGGTATTAAAACAGGCTTTCTACTATTACAAAATATATCACGATCTTGAGTACCAATTGATGTTCTTAGACACGCTTCTATCTTTTATATTCTTTTTCTGTGGTGCCGCATTGGGGATTGGTGATTTGATAGATTTGGAGATGTTAATGAAATGCTAACTGAAACCCTCCCATCTACATTCTAATTCAGTAGATGTACAATAAAATCCTGACTGTTCATATTGATTTGACTTCTAGGTAGCAACCAATTATTTTTTTTCAGCAGGCTATTTTTTATACATGAATTTGCTGCAGTAAATGTTAATCCTGTCTAAATAGGACCCTGCTTCTGTGATCATGTACCGTTCTTTAAACAGTCTTCTCTAACAAACTGTATTTTGTATGTTTTCATTTGCTAAACTCCTTTTATAAAAATAAAAATAAAAACATAAAACAATATAAATTCAACAAGTGTCTCTTTATTGCGAAAAACACCTATATTAAGGTCGTCATAAATCAGTTGGAAAGTTAACACCTGCATTGATTTATTGCTGGACAAAGAAACCAATGAAACGCTGGGGCCCTCCAGTGGCATTGCAATGGATTTGTATTTTGTTTAAAAAATATACATTTAAATTTGAAATACCCAACTGCTTCATGACAACCTATTTGTTAAAATAAACAAGCAGATTGGTTTGTAAAATGTGCGATACCACTATAGTCAGTCAGTATTCAAAGATTTAACACACACACTCACACACACATTATATATATATATATATATATATATATATATATATATATATATATATATATATATATATATATATATATATTTTGTTGATGATTAATGAACATTTCTGTATTGTGGGTGATGTCTAGTGATTGAAAACGAGATATTTTGTGTTTGAATTGAAAGTGATGGTCTCGAGGAGTTGAATGGGTCAAAGTTCAAGTATATTTTCCTCTAGAGGAATTATCACTTTTTGACGTCACTACTGCGGTATTATGCCTTTTTTTCTCAAATGGCTCAAGATGCAAATATAGCCTTCATCCACAACAGCAGTGCCACCTCTTCACTGGTATAAAATAAAAAACAGATAACAAAATTAACAATTAATATAAATATATAAATACCATTCCAGCAGACAGGACAAAAGGCTAGTCACCACTGGATGAGCCTGCTGCAAGGTGGGGTAAGGATAAGGAAGTATTATAAAGGAGGCACTTTAAAAGCATTGTAAAGCATAATAAAACATGTTTACTGAAATTTACAGCATCTTTGATTCTCACATAAAAATTATAAAATGCCTGCCAAGATTGTGTTCTTGCCCTTTTCAGTGTTCTCATCAGCATGTTATTCAAAACAACTGCACCTGCTGGTTAGAATAAGCTTTTGATTCAATAAGCTTTCAAGTATCCTGTAAGTGGACACAACTTCAGATTGTGCAGAAGTGCACAGAAGGGTAACTTTCAAAAAGAAAAATACTGTATATAAAGGCTGCAAATACATACATTATAATAAGCACCAGAATATCTTCAACACCTTGAACTGCGGAAATATCAACGTTTTCTCCAGGATTTGTCTTTTGAGTGTGCAGAAACATGGAACTGTCAACACTGAGGAAACAGCACTGGTAGCAGTAATACATATACGAGGGCATTGCCAGGATTGTAAACCATTTTAAAACACAAACAAATGCAAGTGTCCACGACACAAAGTACTGTGTTATTTTGGTGCTGATGCAGCGACATCTCTGTGAAATGTCTGGAATTTTGATTGAAATGTGCCATAAAACAGAATTAACACAGGTCATTAATAAAAAAGTGTCTTCTTCGATGTCTATTGTTTTGCTTCTTATGATACGTCTGTACACTGTATTTTATAGCCCCTGATAATCTCCTGTATGTTGCATTAATAGTCCTTTATTTGGAGCAGACTTCCTCCCTACTTATTTCCTTATGTTACTTTCTTACAGACTTTTACAACTTACAACTCAGCAGCTATATATTTTGATGAAAACATTCAGCCTTCCCTGCATTTGGACAATTATTTAACAAAATAATCTGAATACTCAATAGAATTTCAGGTTAAAACATATGCTTTTACTGCAGAATACACATAATGTACATTAAGAACTGAACGGTGAATGAACAAAGCATTAGGATTATGATCTCTTGAAATCAGTTCTTTGAATGCCTGTGAAAGAAAGGTCATTAAAAAGCCACCAGCTGCCTCCATATAATAGAGTTGCATGGAAATATCTTCAACACACAAAAAAGGCAACCAGTTTGTCAGAAAAAGGCTTTCAATTATAAAGACAAATATTACATTTTACTAGGTTGTAATATATTTTTTTGCATAACCAATATTTTAAAATGCATGTAATTGCTTCTTGTTAGCACTAGCAACAGTATCACTGATATCCCTTACAGTATTTATTCTTGTGCTTTAGAATTTAAAATGATTGTTGCTTATAGGTACTATAGGTATAGGTAGTAGTTTTTAGAGTTTTTATAGGCAGGCAGTGTGGTCCAGTGGTTAAAGTCCAGAGCTTGTAACCAGCAGGTCACCGATTCAAATCCCACCTCTGCCACTGAGCAAATCACTTAACCTCCTGGTGCTCGATCCTGCGGATGAGATGTTAAATCAATGTCCTATTGTAAGTGATTCTGCATATAATGCACAGTTCACAACCTACCTCTGTAAAGCGCTTTGTGATGGTGGTCCACAATAAAAGGTGCTATACATATATTATTTTTTGTAATAAAATGGACAGCCTATGTAACATGCAGCTCTTGTATATGACTGTATCAAAATCCATAGTATACTACAGCAGGCTATAAATAATATTGTAACAGAGTGGTGATAGCACCGTTTAGGTCAGTGCAATCAGAGACAGCAGCTGCAGGAGGAGCAGGGGGCGTGGCCCCTGGAATGTGGACTGAGTGTGTTATGTCTGTATCTATATCGGTGTGTTTTCTCTCCTTTATATACATAAATGTATTACTTTGTATATTTTAGTTGGGCCACTGGATAGGCAGCGAGGGCATCCGCTCCGACATGGAGAAGATTGCTGCTGCCCAGGACTGGCCTGTCCGCACTGCAGGGGTTCCTGGGCCTCGCTTCATATTACCGCCGCTTTGTGGCTCGGTTCGCTGACATCGCTAACCTGCTCTACCAGCTGCTGCTGAAGGGAGGCCTGCCACAGTGCCTTCAACACTACTATTTCTGTCCCTACCCTGCGGGTTACATTTCACCCTTCATGCCACACTCCAGTGGCTGCTGAGATGCTGGGATTTGCAGGGGCAGATGGTGCATCGGATCAAGCTGCTCCAGTCCTGCCGGCAGCAGGAGGTCAGGGAGCATAAGCTGAGGGTTGCCCAGGACCTGTGTCGCGGAGAGGGGCCAGATGACTCCCTGGTTTGGAGCCCCTCAGGAGCTGCACACAGAGCTGTGCTACCAGCTGGGGATCAAAAAGACCCGCATCACACAGCTACACCCTCAGATCGACAGGCTAGTGGAGAGATTTAATCGAACCCTCTCCACCCAGCTCGTCATCGCCACCGCAGCGCACCAGAGGGACTGGGAAGTCCAGCTGCCTCTGATCCTGCTGGCCTGTCAGACAGCGGTACAGAGGTCCACAGGCTGCTCCCCAGCACTCCTGATGGTTGGCCTGGAACTCCAGACCCCAGCTGGGCTTCTGTTCGACCAATCCCCCAGACGCTGCAGCGGATATCTCCTGCCTTGAGTACGCCAACGTGACCCCTGGTGTGTTAGTCCCCCATTGGTTGTGTTATGTCTGTATCTGTAGCAATGTGTTTTCTGTGCTTAATTTACATAAATGTAATTATAGACTGCTCAGGGTCTTTCAGCCTTATATATTCCACAGCACATCACGGAGAAACCATGTCACTTTCAGCTTTCACTGTGCTGGTTTTTCCGTATCCGCATGATTGACATCATCTGCTTAAAATAATTATACCTGAGGCACCTCAGAATTCCTTTCAACTGCAAAGTCAATTCAAAACGAAGACATCACAATCTGCCACAACCCCATCTGTGTATGGGTTGTATCGACACTCAGCGTGTAAAACAGACCTCAGTTTTCAGCCTCGGTCGATTCATTTCTTCTTACCCACATACACGGATGTTCGTCGTCCTATAACCCTATACTGTTGTCTGAGTATACTGAGCACCTTGTCTATAATGCTTCATACAAACAGTGGTGAATTTAACAGAGCTCTTCAGCAGTTTACATATATACCCTAAACTTACCTAAGCAGGTACACATTGGAAGAGCAATACTGCTAATCCATCAGATGTTTAAATGCAATACTCTTTACATGCTCTTTACATCCATTACTAAAGCACACTGCTGTGGAAGCTTGAAATGTACAGCTCCTACTGTGCAAATTCCTAATGGAAAATTGTTGGAAGCTCCCTTGGGGTGCCTAAGAAATGACTAAGGAATGGCCCTTTAGAGCATTTAAGAAATATACATTACCACTGCATGTGTTAAGTAGCACTGAGTGAATTTGAAGATGAGTGCTTTGCAAAGATTGTTTTCCAGATTCATTCTGAGGCAAAGCAAGGACTTCTGAAGATAGTTACTTGCACTGTAATAATCTGTCCACATGTAAATGCACATGTAGCACATGTTCAATTTACATCCCTCTATGTCTGGCATAATTTTCAATAAACTGAGTGAGTACCATTTCGCAGCATGGGCTTGTAGCAGTAAAGTTCTCCTGTTGAGATCCAAAAGGATTTATAATGCTTGTGGAGCTAAGGCCTGTCTCCATTTTGTTTGTTGATGAAGCTTTTAAGCAACAGTATGAAACAATAACATAGTACTCTGTCACAATAGTAAATGTGGAGCTGAGGGCATGCTACTGTATGTGGCAATCATGGGGTTTCCATGCAAGGTTTTTTTTTTTTTTTTTTTTTTTAAACTCGAGACATTTACATGAGAAACCCCATGAATGTAAAACTACCATATGAGGTGGTTTTAAATAGGGTGGTTACATGTCACTTCACTGATAATCTACCCATCAGAAACACTACTGGTCACGCTTTATTTTAAGGAGCTATTTAACTAACATGTCAAATACTATGCATTTTTGTTAATAGTACGCTATTTGTTAACTAATTCACACAACCGATGGTTGTATATGTAGTAATTTTTAAAGAATCTTTAATAAGTTTTTCTCAATGTCATTTTAAAAGATACCTATAAATTCGTTTTATATAATTACTTTTTTCTGAATAATGAATGGACAATAGGATGAGGGTGTAAATGATTCAGACTGGCAGGGGTGGATGCCTCCTAGTACGTTATTGCACACCCAACATGTTACCATTACATACAACATGTATTATCATATTGGTAAGATAGATGTCCCCGAAGAGTGACTACATTGTCGATCATATTATTGTTACTATGTCGCTTATAAACAACACAGACAAACGCGATGTAAACATGGAAGCAGTCATGGAACATGCTTTGCGATTCATTGTACATGCATATACAAACCTTAAACTATATCATGTTCAACAAGACATTATTGCATTGCTGCCAAAGGCTACAGCAGGAGCTGCATTTATAAGGTTGTTTCAGAGATGTTTTTAATCCTTGGTTCAATTGACTTCCTAACCTGTCTTATTGATAAATTACTTTCACTTATGGGAGACATTGCTTATATTATATATATCTTTTAGCATCCCCCAATGCATCGAAGCTTTAAAAATGAATCGATGTCTACAGTACTCTGCAAATCCTGTTTTTATCTTTACATTGACTGACATCCTGTGGTCATTTGTAAAATTGCAAATGACAGATGAACAAGGTAGCAGTATAATTATTGGTTTGCTAATAGTTATGAAAATTGCCCTGTAATTAAATCTGAAATGCTTAAAACTGCTTTTCCCCTACTATTTCTACACCATTACTAATACACATATTATTTACCTGTTCCACAGGTGTGTACTGAAGAATGTGTACCAATCAAAATCATGATTGCAAAGAAAAAAGGATTTGGACCCTCGTAACAAAAAATGACACTGGTTTAACTTACTTAATTTACTTAAAAAAAAAAATACAGCACAGTTTGTATGATATACACCATTCTCTTTAAAAACTTTACAGGGGAGATTTGTACATTTTTCAATATAAATTTTAGCTTCACACCAGCTACACTTATTACACACGTACTCACAACTCCTTGAAATGACTGATAGAAACGTTTCCTTCTGTTCTTTTATACCAATTGGGAACATTACGAAAATAGTTAGCAAACATTTACACACAAAGAACTACTACATTTGAACACCAACAGCTCAATTTTATATTTTAAAAATTGCAGTAAAATGAGACACCTCCTTTCTGTATGGAAAATCCTTTTTTTCTCATCTCCAACACTTTTAGAATTACTGCCATAATTAGTAAGCTGTCTTCTACTCGTGCTGTAGAACTGTGGAGAAAATATATACAGTATGTATCCACTGTTGTGCAAAAAAATATAAATGTGAAAATCTCAGTAGCAAGTGAACTGAACTAATTCTTCCTTAAATTTAAACCAAACCCTTTCACCCATAGAAACCACAAGATTGGCTGCAGAAGAGCTGCTCAAAAGCAATTTCTCAGTCCCTGTCAATACTGCTTTAAACAGTTGTGGATATGGGGTTGTGGTGGCTTAAAAAATGTGTGCGATCTAAATGTATATATTGTACCATTATACATTCTTAAGACATATCTGTGGGTTGTCATGTGACCATTCAGATGGGGCCCCAGTGTTCAAACGTATGGTTTCATTACAAGACATATCGCTAGTTCTCATATCCCATTCCACAAAAGGGATTCAAACTGGCTTCTTCACTTCCATTTTCAGAAGTGGAAAATCGTGGAGCTTCAACCTGCCTTCTGTAAACATTTCAGATCTTAACTGTAAACTAAAACAGAGCACTTCACATTTGGCAGCAACAACTATCAATTTTACAATACATTCTGTGCTTCTTTAGTATTTTCATCTACACTGTTTGCATTCTATTAATACAAAGGCAGTATGCCACACACTTGGTTGTTTTGGTATTCATGTGACAAAAATCATCCATTGTGGTATTGTTAATGTTTTAGTTCTGAGCTTAAAACAGGATAGTGGGCAGTTTTTCTAAAGTTTAAGAATCTGGATTACAAAAATGTTGTCATACTGTTTAAAAACAAATACATACAAAAAAAAATTAAAATAAATCACTAAGCAATTCTCTGGTAACAAAATGAAACCGGAAATGGAAAAGGCTAATTAATTAACAGTGACATGTTTCACTGCTTCTTGATGGTCTGCTTGGTATCTAAAAACATTTGAACACAATTATTTAAAGCCAGAGTTAATATACTGATAATTCATGAGAGGTGGTGGCCAGAACTAAAATATGGCAATTCACTCAAAATTGGCCCTGTCACCTATTCTGTTTTACTGTGTTCCTCCATCACTGTTCACAAACATGGTTTGAAAATTAAACCTGGTTAAAAAGTAAACAATGTATCAGAATTCTTACAAAAAGCTAAACAAGCACATAACAGGCAGAGGCCAGAATACTGTTTAAAAAAGAAAAGAAAAGCCTAATCTGTCATTGATGCAAAAGTTAAACCAGAATTCATTAGGCAATGATTCTGGATGAAGTGCTGTTACGAACCCATATCTTGCAGCTAACAGTTTGCAGTGTGCATCATTGAAGTGTACTAAGTAAGGCCAAAATACAAAATGCTGACCAAGTATAAATACTTGTACAACCTGGCCATTACCATCACTGCCCTTCCACAGAGTGCCTTTAAGCAAGTGCTTTGGTATGGGGATTTGGAAATGATTTGTGCTGTGTTCACATGAACTGTGTAACTTGTATTGAATAGTAGAAACGGTATTGGTCATTCTGTATCTTGTGTCTTAATTCCTTTTCTTAAACACTTGCTGGTCGGGGCTACTAAACAGTTTCATGAAGGATTTATTTCTTGAGTTTTTGTACAGTATAAGGGTGCAATAAGCTTTGTCGTTAAAAACAAAGATAAACTTCAGTGCAGTCGATACAGTAGAGCTGAAGCCCAGCAAGACTCATACTTTCTATTGTCTTCTTCCAGTTGTGATTAGAAGTCTTTTGTAAAAACAAGGACGTTTATTAACAGGCACCTCTCTCCTTTGAAGGATTTCACCTTTTTTTTTAGATATACAACAACTACATATAGAACATGCGTATGGTGTAAGTGGTCTATGCATTAGCTGGCTAAAGGCAGGTGAGGGGAGGCAATTTCACTGAGGTGTTAGTGTGCACTCATCCTGGAATGGATAACAAATCTGCTGGGAAAACTACACAGAAACCCTATCAATGACAATCTAGTGAAATGTAAATAGTCTAAAATTAGAAAGTCACTTCTGGCCTGAAAGCACTTAAATAAACACTGTTAGTTATACTGTAGGGCATATATGGTATTACATATAAATTACTGAGTAAATGTTCTCCAAGTACAGAATAGTGTCAATAATAGTGTCATGTTAGCAATAACAGGAAACTATTTGGTTATCACTGCCATGTATAATGTAATAATCTAATTGTGGTATAAAATTCAATTTTAAATAACTAACAATCTGTTACAATGTAGTAATTACATGGTTACTACTGCTGTAATGTATGAAAATGCACTCTATCGAAAGTTTATAACTCTTTACTTACATGGTAAAACTGTTGTCACCAATTAATTACTTAGCAATTACTATGCAATATTTCTTGAAGCGTTGTACAAAAAAAAACATTTCTAGGAGGTCAAAACTCATGATAATCTCCCAGCTTCTTAGAGACTACTTTTCACCACATATTTTTAAATCGTTTTTGTTTTAACTAAATGAATTCCTTTTAAAAGGTAAAATATTGGCAGGCATTTGCACTATCCAGTCCATTCCATTTGGAGCAGGGGCTTGTTTTATATATGGAATTTATGGAATTGAAAAGTCTTTCTCCAGGTCAGTCTTAACTTCTATTTTCTCACACTTTCAAAGCACTTGGAAACAAATGCAAAAAGTGCTTACTGTGCAAGGCTTGCAGTAATAGTTACAGTAAATGCGTAAAATAAAATAAAATAAAATAAATAGACAAATACAAATAATACACAAACTGTACAATACATAATTCCATGACCTGAAAAAAGTATTGCAAAGCAGGCAAAGGAGTCCCTGGCCCTCACCAAGAACAAAAGAGACAAGACGTAAATTTCCTTGCTGCTAGGTTTCATTGATGGAAGCTGCAGACATTATTTTCATATACTGGGTGAAGATCATCTCAAAGGCCTCGTCTCTGTGTATCATGGCACCAAACACCAGTGGCTAAAAATAGTAAAGAAATAGAAGACCCAAATGTTTGGTTATTTATTTTATTTATTTACTTAAATCAAGCAGAGATGATACACATTACATTACCCCCTCTCTAAACTGCAGGACACTTGCCTTTCTTAAGATAAAAAAAAACTATATTATTACAATATATATTGATGGCTGCCAATTTCTTTTTTTTTTTTGCAGAACAGCCTAACACCAGATGTGTAAATGCTTTCCAAATCACAAGTGGGGCTGTCTTGGTTCACTGAACTAGCTGTGCATCCATTAAAACAGAAAGATGACTTAAAGTTTAAGTGCCTGGGAGCTCCTAAACTTATGCATTGGAAATCATTCATACTAAAAAGCACCTGTCTCCACGAATGAGTACACCACTTACATGCATTAACCCATTTGTATATGGGCCCTTTGTGTATGGTTAACTCACCTTTTGTGTAGACGGTGTTGCTATTGAAATGCCCATGCCTGATCCTGGCAGGACAGACAGCACTTTGTACTGGAAAAAATATATACATGCTTTTAAACTGAACAGGTCCTATCATGCTTTATTATTTTATTAATTTAGTTCATTAGCTAATATTTTCATTGTAATTGTAAAAGGCTATACATGTATATTGATTTCCCAAAAGGTATAAATTCGTTTAACCATGTATAAAAGACATCAGATTTTTGGGGGGATGTTATTTGTACTCTCCCAAATATGCTTTACTTAAATTCAACAAAAATATCTAAACATTTAACTTAAGAGGCTGCATATAACATTCCACTGCTTATACCTATGGCGTCTGAGTAAAATACTGAACATTTTAATGAAATCATGCCAATTATGAAGACATTTTAAAATAAAACTATCCACAAACTGGAACACAGACGAATTAATGCAGTATTACCAACAGCAAAAATGACATTTCTCAAAACACCTACTCATTATTCCATAATGTTTTTTCTAATGAAAAGGCAGAACACAATGCCTGATGTAATCACATTAAAATGAAAGCAAAACAGCAAGGCACACAATTACAAATGTCAGCTTTGACATGAATTGCAAAGCAATGACCAGATGAAAGCGAACAGAAAACAAGCACACACATTGAGAACATACCTTTTGAATATCTGTTATGTCTGTTAGTTTTATGACTTTATTTTTCTTGGATGATCCGGACTTGGAGCTTTCAAAGCATAAATAACTGGAGAAGAAAAAACAAAAAAGTTGCTTTTTCAATGTTTCTTATCTTTATAACAAAAACTAAAAGGAATGTATTTGGAAACTTTTGTAATTATCATTATATGCAAAATATCAATACATACACAATACATATATATATACATACTCATACATACAGTGTTGTGAAAAAGTATTTGCCCCCTGTCTGATTTTCTGCATTTTTGCAGATTTTTCACATTGTATTTGGTCAGATTTTTTTGTGGATTGTAGTAGTATATAGAGGGAGTCTGAGAGAAAAAATGCCACCAAAGTTTGGTGCTTCTTTCATTTGTTTGGTGTGCAAGGTAATCAAACATGCAATCTTCAGGTGTGAAAAAGTTATTGCGCCCCAATTAAAGGGATAATTAGGGTCAGCTGTTTGAGTACTTTGGTTAACAACCAGGCCTGATTTGGGCCAGCCCTGCCCAATATAAATCTGACTAACTTTGGCCCTTATCATCAGAGTGAAGTTGTCAGGACACAGGTTCGAGAGGCACATCATGCCACGAACAAAAGAAATTCCTGAAGACCTCCGGAAAAAAGTTGTTGATGCCTATCAGTCTGGAAAGGGTTACAAAGCCATTTCTAAGGCTCTGGGGCTCCACTGACAGTTTGGGACAGTAGTGAATCTTCCCAGGAGTGACCGTCCTGCCAAAATCTCTCCAAGAGCAAGGCGTAAAATCGTCCAGGAAGTCACAAAGAACCCTAGAACAACAACCAGGGATCTGCAGGCCTCTCTACCCTCGGCTAAGGTCAGTGTTCATGACTCCACCATCAGAAAGACACTGGGCAAAAATGGGATTCATGGCAGAGTAGCAAGGCGGAAACCATTGCTCACTAAGAAGAACATTAATGCTCGTCTCAAGTTTGCCAAAAAGCACCTGGATGATCCACAATGTTCTATGGACAGATGAGTCAAAAGTGGAATTTTTTGGCCGACATGGGCCCCGTTTTGTCTGGCGAAAACCAAACACTGCATTCCACAGTAAGAACCTCATACCAATGGTCAAGCATGGTGGAGGTAGTGTCATGGTTTGGGGATGCTTTGCTGCATCAGGACCTGGACGCCTGAACCATGAATTCTGCTCTGTATCAGAGAATTCTACAGGAGAATGTCAGGCCATCTGTCTGTGAGCTGAAGCAGAAGCGCAGCCAGGTCATGCAGCAAGACAATGATCCGAAACACACAAGCAAGTCTACATCAGAATGGCTGAAGAACAAGAAATTTAAAGTTTTGGAATGGCCTAGTCAAAGTCCAGACCTAAACCCCACTGAGATGTTGTGGCAGGACCTGAAATGAGCAGTTCATGCTCGAAAACCCACAAATGTCACTGAGTTGAAGCAGTTCTGCATGGAGGAGTTGGCCAGAATTCCTCCACGGCGCTGTAAGAGACTAACCGATAACCACAGGAAGCGTTTGGTTGCAGTTATTGCTGCTAAAGGTGGCATAACCAGTTATTGAGTCTAAGGGGGAGATTACTTTTTCACACGGGGGCATTGGGTGTTGCATAACTTTCTTTAATAAATAAATGAAATATGTATCACATTTTTGTGTAATTTGTTCACTCAGGGTCCCTTTTATCTAATATTAGGTTTTGGTTGAAGATCTGATAACATTCAGTGTCAAAAATATGCAAAAATGCAGAAAATGCAGCTGCAGTTTTGAGTGCTCTAATTTTTGCTGTGTAAATTAAAACATGCCCAACAAAACATTATTTCTGAATATTCTAGCCAAGAAGCAGCTTTATTTACCATGCTGCATTTACGAGTGTACTTCCAAACATATAATTTGCAATTGCATATTAAATTGTTTACATGTCCTTATTGAAAATACAGTTAATCTGACTTAAATGTTAATGGGAAGTAACAAGGAATAATTTTACGTAAATTTAATATGCAATTGCATATCTATTAAATATTAATTTAACAATGTAATATGCAATTGCATATCTATTAAATATTAATTTAACATTAATTTAATATGCAATTGCTTATCTATTAAATATTAATTTAATAAGCAATTGCATATCTATTTAATATTAATTTATACCACGCAATACAAAGCATTACCTACATTTCTTATGATTGAGTACACTTGCATGAGGAAATCCGTCCACTTTGTCAGTCAGAAAGTGCAAATGTGGTAATGTTACATTGGTAAGCAGAAATCAATATTTTGGAGATGATTACTGTGAAGCGTCTGAATCGGATCAATTTGCTTCCCGAAGCAGATTTTTATTTGGTGGTTTGTCTAGATACGGCAGCAGAGCTCCTTGTTGACGCTTGACTTGAATTTCTTTATATTTTTTATTTTCCTTTTACAATGGCCCGACTCGTACTTGTGAGGGGCCGACATAATACTCGCGAGACTGTTTCGACTCTGAAGACGTCATACAATTTCTGACGTGCGCTGGGGCCCCTTAAGTGTGGGGCCATGGGCGTCGCTTGCCCTAAGGCTGGCCCTGGTTGTAATAATTAAGTCACTTTGATAGTCTCCTCCACCAATGCACACTGCCCAGCACCACTTTTGATCATCTACCCGATTAGATTTGGCATCTCCCTCAGATGCAAATTAGTTTGATCATGTGATGTGACATGTAATTCCCTGCAGCACTATAAAAGCTACTGTAGTTTACTTAAGCACTGCTGTGGATCAAGTCAACCCAACCCAATTTGTACCCTGATGATGAAGACTTCATTTAATATGATATTGCACCTATCCACTGCGCAGGAACTGCCTGTGCATAAACTTAAGACAAGGAGATTTTCCAATTGTAATTCTAGTTTCAAATTATTTGGCTGTCAGTCTAATTATTACACAGTTTAATTGTGTTCATATTGTCAAGAAACTGGAATTCTTTTGCATTTGTTTTATGACAAATCTCCCCTATGAAATAATCCTATTGCTATGAGAGATTGACTGTCACAGCTGACGACTTCCCTGGTGGTGACAGCTGAGGGGTTTCCAGGCTTTGCTATAAATTATATACATTTCCATTGCTGGCTCTCACCAAGACTGGGGGGTGTGGCTCTTGCCCTCAAGTGTCTAGACTGTGACCAAACAGTGTAAGATGCCAACTGCTGACCTTAATAAAGTGCATCAATAAACACGATGCTAGCAGGCTGGGGTCCTGTGCTGCTGCTTTACTATTATGCCTTACATTGGATTTATGGATTACTTATTATTAGTTATTCACTGCAGGAACCAAACATAAAAATAATGCAAAGAAAGAATGGGAGAAATGAAGCAGCAGTAATTCATTTAAAGCAAAGAGATCAAAAAAAAAAAAAAAAAAAAAGGGTGTCAATATTTAAAACATTACATGTTAATATTATTGTATTTCTATTTTACCTTGTCAGAAAGACTGCATCTATCTTTATAAATATATATTTAATAAATACATATATAAATAAAATATACAATATCATACTTTATTACTATAGAATCAAACAGTTTCTATGCAAGTTGTCATATTCCAATACTGACCAAAGAACTTGAACCTACAATATGCTAAAAATCTTGCTTACTTTTCTGTTACATAAAGGATTCCATTACGAATGTAGTCAGTTGGCATCTTTCTGTCTCTATTTATCAAGCAGCAACGCCATCCATTTTCATAGGCTGCAAAATAAATTAAAAAAGCTATTAAAAAAATGAAATCGTACATCATGTTTACATGCAAGTAAAACAGCAAGAACAGCTGCTTTAATATCAAATGGGAATCATGTAACACACTGTTAATAGGGTTTTTAAGTAAGCCATGCCATTACATAAAGCATGTCATCTTCTAAGACAATAAACAGATAAACCCACATACATTAGTCATTATTATGCTACTCTTGTAATTAAAGCATTGTACTAGTATTTAAAGCAAAAGGTGGGATTTTAGTTTTAAAATTACCATGTCAATATGACATTCTCCTGCTGGGCAAAAGACACGCACAGAAAAAAAAAAAGATAAAAAGAATGTTCTTTATTATACTTGTTAAATCTTGCCTAATTTTGTTTGAAAATACCAGAAATCCCAAAAAAGTCTCTGCATTATGTTACAATACATACCCGCTAGAGGGCGCTCAGTCTCTGACAAGTTCATCTAGTTAAATCTTGCCTAATTTAGTGTGAATATACCAGAAATCCCAAAAAAGTCTCTGCATTATGTTACAATACATACCCGCTAGAGGGCGCTCAGTCTCTGACAAGTTGAAGATTTCATGGAAACTGCCTTTTTTGGTGCTGTGAGATCGCCCGCCTTCATCTTCCCTATTGATCACTGAAGGATTATTTGTCCCAAGGATGCTTCGGGATGATGTAACTGGTTGAACCTATAAAATGGAGAAACTTTTTTTTTTTTTTTTTAATTCCTAGTAAAACAGAGGGTTTCTTCTAACTGAATATCAACTCAAAACACCCTTTCTGTTTTATGCAACAATGGAGGATTTTTCTGTTGCATTCTCCGTCATTGGTTCAGCACTTAAACCTACTGTATAGGCATAATTGCTTTACATAAACCACAAACAGCAAACCAAATGCACAGCCGTTCATAAAATGCAAAATAAATCTACAAAAAGATGTATTTAAATTGATCCCAAATTTAAACATTTTCTGGCACGCAGGGCAGGCAAAGACTTTACTAAGCTTGACTGTCTTAAAAGAAAGTGTGCTTCTGCTTTTTTCAATCTCATGCAAAAGCATACTGCAAGCTGAAGTGATGACAAACCTACTCATCCCTCAATAGTTTTTTTTTTTTATGGTTTAAAAATTCAGTCTGGGCAGCTTGTTAATGCAATCAAAATCAAGTGCAAAACGCAACTAAAACTAGATTCTTAGTTCACCAAAAAAAAAAACCCACAACACATGCTGGATTAAAGACATGAGCAAATACCCTATGAAATCACAGAATCGCATAAAGTTGGGACTGTCACATTTTATCAACCCTTTTATTGTTACAAAAACTAAAACAAACAAACGTTTTTCACTGAATCTACTGCAATTTCAAAAATAAATAAACAGGTATCTACCTGTTGGAGAGTAACCTGATTACCTCTATAATAATAATAATAATAATAATAATAATAATAATAATAATAATAATAATAATAAAAAAATCTAAAACAATATTTTTGTCTAACTATTTAATATGAAATAAAGGTCTCTCAGGCCCATTTTGTTACCACAACTGAAATATTGTGTTTTGTGATAAAGCTGGACACAAAAAACATTGGTATTCAGGTATCACTGGGAGCTTTGATATATTTCCATTTGATCTGACAAATTAATTAAAAACATAATTAAAACTATACCAAACAATTTAAGTAGAGGTTACAACTTTATGTTTTTTTTTAAGCCTTTAAAAGCGAATGAAAATGACAGGGCACCTTTAATCCAACAAAAATGTATGTTCCAATAAGAAGAAGAAGAAGAAGAAGAAGAAGAATTATAAATACTGTGAAAAGCAGAGCACAAGTTCCAGATACAAGCTAATCAAACACTGGAACCATAATTTAAAACGTATTCTAAGTATTAGTAATAGTGTAAAAAATGTATGGAAGAAATATATGCCATATTTTTTAGAATTGAAAAAGCAGTTTTGTACAAAATATTATCAATTTTGAAAAAGGTATATATTTCTTGCTATCTGGATCATGTAGATCAATTTTAGTTAGTCTAACATAAAAAGATGGAAAGAAATCTGCGTAAGAATGGTTTGAAATGTTACAGAACAGTTGCGTTGTCTATGTTAGACTACCTGCAAGCTGAAGTAGACTGTAGGTACACTTGAGGGTGTACAGGTCTGAACAAAGGGAAAAAAAAGGCTTTAAAATGTTAACTCGAAACCACTACCCAATAATAGAATTTGGAAGAACGTCATCTCACATACTGTAGCAGAGTTAAAGTAGAAACAGTATAATATTTAAATGTGTGTCATAAAATGTGCAGAATACATTTTCTAAACTAACTGTCTCTTGAAACAGCTTTCATCCATAACAAGTACACAATCCTGGATAATCAAGGTTCTGTTTTTTGGGTTTTTTTTGTAGTTTTATATCACATTATCTCCACAGTGATACTCAAGCCTTTTCATACATAGGCATAATATGAACTGAAATTCAAGCAACTTTTACCTTAGCCATTATAAAAACAGGTATAAAACTAATTGTACCTTTAAGCAAAACACAGAACCATGACACAACCATATTGCAATGGTGAAGCTATCAAAATTATACAGAATAGTATTACCACAATATTCTGCTAAACTTTGTATACAAAAAATACCCTTGCATACAGTAGACCAAAAATAAGTGCAGGAAACCTTAGCCCCATTTAAAAAATAATAATAACAGTTTCATATATCAAATACAGAATAATGTCACTACTCAATATTGTTTTGCTACATAACAAAAAAAATAAATTAAAATTAAAATCTGAGCAGCTTTTCACTGAAACCAGTATTGATTTACAATACATGCATCTAAACTGAATGGCACGACTAGCAGTTTCAAGTATAGGCACTATGTCTGGAGGACCAAGATTAAGCATGGTAAAATTCAGAAAAATCAAATTAAAAAATCTAAGAAAACAAAGAACCCTACGGATAATGGATTTGTGCGACATCGTTTGGTTTTCTTTCAAACCCTTGTTTAACTGTTTCAGATAGTTACCTTATAACAACCTCTATTACCACCAAGGACAAAAGTAATATTAAAAGAAGCAACGTTTATAATAGTTCATGTTGATAATTCCACTTCCTCTTTGCCTGCCCCTGTTTTGCAGACACACTCTCAGAGCACACACCACAAACACAGGAGACAGCTCCATCAGAAGAGGGTTCCTGCTATTTCTATTACACACCAGAACTATGGATGAAAATGTTGCCACATAGTTAAATAAAAACAAAATAAAACATCAAATAAATGATGGGATGAATTAAAATACATAAAATCAAAACTAAGGATATACATATGATAATCCCCAGGCTGTGCAGCACAGTATTGCTTCGCAATAGCAGCATGGAGGTCAACTATGCTCATTTTGCATTTGGACTAATTTGTTTCAATCATGAGTTGTATATACAGTACACACTGTAGTGTATGCAGTTAGTGTGATATGAAAACATATGGCACACATTTTACTCCATAAATACACACACTAGACTGTGTTAACCAGGAATGTATCTAATACACACACAGCATGTCAGCTTATCTTGCACACAAGCACTTTCAAACTAGTAAACTGTCGCACACATGAAAGTCCATACCTTTTCATGCCCTGACAGCTGGCAGGAAAAGAAAATAACAGAACACCAATGTGACAGTGACAAAAGAAAAATGCCATGGCTAGGTTACAGTAGAAGAAATGAAACAAGAACCAAGTAATACACCAACAGCACAACAGCACAGTGTTAACAGAAAAAGGAATATAGGTAAGGAAGTCTACAGGCTACATAGCATGTAAAAAATAATGCAAAGATTTTTTTTTTTTTTATAAAAACAAAAAGTTAAAATAAAAAAGAAACTTCCTTTAACCCCTCCTCTCTCAGATGCCACTATAACAGACTGTTCCTTAAAAGTTCATGAAAAATACTTCAGAAATATTTAAATAGTTAATTAAAATCCAACCATTGTTTATCTGTGTGATTAGAATATAAATTAGCATGCAGATGTAAAATGTTACATTTAACATGATACCAGAAGAGTGTATTAATTGGGAAGTATTTTTCTAACACAAACCGTTCATATAAATTGTAATAACCCTTTGAGCCAATATTTTCCCCTCAAGCCCCTTTCCTGCTCTACTGCATGGATATTTTTATTCTCCATTTCACTTCATTCATTTGGCACGACTGTCATGGCTGCACTCAGTTCATACGCCCCCTTGCTTTCAAGTAAGTTTCAAATTGAAAGCGTTATGAATCGTAACCAAAAATAAATGAACACAGAGCAGAGAATAAAAAGAACAATGCAGGAGAGTATAATAAAACACAGCAAAATGTAACACACATAATAAATCTATATGAAGCAATTAATAGCAAATAGACAACAATACTGACTGTTTGGTAGACCCTGCAGAAGCTGTGTTTGTTTCAGAGTGAATAATAAGTAAACTGGATTATGAATGGCTACCTGGCGACATGAAAATCCATCAAAAAAAGGATGGAAAGGGTTTAATTACTGATGAAGTATGCAGTCAAAATGACATGAGTTTTAACCACCCAGCAGTTCAGTGGAAGAGTAGAGGAAAGGGTCTTAGTTACCCGTCTTGATACTGTTGCATTTGTCCTTTCTTTGAGCTGCGGGTCAGTAGGCAGGTTCGTCCACACAATGTAAGGAGTATCATACTTGTCTCGGAGCTTTGGGCAACGTTTGAAGATGAAATCAATCATGAAAAACTTGATTCCAGCATACACTCCTTTTCAGAAAACAAAATGAATGAAACCATTAAAAATTATATTTTAAAAAAAAGGACAACAAAATGTAATACCGATGTTCAATAAACATTTACTGGTAGGTACACAGGTACACCGAACTCTAGTCATATTCAGAGAAATACATATATTGAGAGTAAATCCCCAAACCCTGTGTTGAAAATGGACCAACACCAGATATTAATAAGAAATATCCCTTAAAAAAAAAAACAAGGTTTCTTACCCATGAGAAAGCCCACCAGTTTGAAGGGAAGGAAACAAGATGTAATAAATGCAACCCAGAGCCCTATATATAGCTTCTGTGTTATTTCAGGCTGGACCCACATAAATAAGCTGCAAGGACAGGAATAACAAACATCTGATTAAAGGCAATAGGGAAACACATACACTTTTCTTATTTTAAGTACTACTAGAAACCATATTATTTAAGAACAGGTTTTATTGGAGGAGAATCTACTTACTTTTTTATTTTTTCCAACACATCTGCCATCTTGCCAAACAGATTCTGTATTTAGGAAAGATGAATGTTGTAACAATTAAAATACAAACATACGCACTATAGACAGAGGTTTAGTGAAAAAAAAAAGTTCTTACATTCTCACTGCTGGGCCAATGAGAATTTACAACCCTTCTCAGGCATGACCTGGACATCTGCTGGCTACAATACTAACAAGTCCACCCAGAGTGTTGTCTGTGAGCATGCATGTGTGTGTGTGTGTGTGTGTGTGTGTGTGTGTGTGTGTGTGTGTGTGTGTGCGTGGCATGAGGTCTCTTCCCTACTTGCTGGATAATAGAAAGCACATAATACATTTTAAAGAAGAACTACCCTATTGATTCTGATGCCCTGGACTAATGCAAATAGTGTTGCAGAGGCCACTGAAGGTCAGATATAAACACGGTAGCAGTGCAGGACTGTGCTTTGACTTTGAACTCCATTATTTCATCCAAGCTCTAAACAAAATTGACCCTGGTTGCTTTATATCTATCTATCTATCTATCTATCTATCTATCTATCTATCTATCTCATACACACACAGCCTGGTAACGGCCATGGGCAGAAACGGGCAATAAGCAAAGGTGGCGTTATAATAACGGTCAAAAAAAAATAATAAAAAAAAACACATGAATCTTTTTTAAAACTACAGTACTAGACTATTCTGCCGTTTACAAAACTGAGGCTTTAGTTTAAGTCAGCCTTCATTTGTGCAAAACACGTAAACAAACAAACCTCTTACCGTACTTTTTTTTAACATTTACTGTGGTTTATAAAAGTCACTTATTTTATTTTAGATTGCGTCAAGCCTTTTTCAGGTTAAACAAATCGACCCGTTCCTTCAGGGTAAGCCATTTGTTTTTATCCATTACAATGTCTCCAATTGTCCTTCGATTAACGGTACATGCCCCACTTAGGCAAGAAAACATTTGCGATGTCTTGCTTTCTTATTTTCAGATGCATACATGCAGATTTTTTTTCTTTTGCTCCGGTGTTAAATGTAGGGTCGACTCGAGTGGGAGTGCTGGTGACATTGGTATGAATGTTCAGTTAAAAACGAATTAGGAAAGCCAGTCAAAGGTTAACTGCATAACTTTGTTGTTTTAATTGGCCATGATTATTTCGCTGGTACTAGAATTAGGGAAACTGCAATGCTTATATTTACGTTTGCTTGGCTTGGGAAGCTGGCGGATGGCAGACAGCGGGGTGGCGATATAATGGGTAAAAACTGCACTGTTTTATATTGGTGACATTTGTTCAGAAAGAATAGCTGGAAGTATGCAAGGGTGGCATTATAAAGGGGGTGGTATAACACGGGACAACTGTCTATATATATATATATACAGTACTGTGCAAAAGTTTTAGGCAGGTGTGAAAAAATGCTGTAAAGTAAGAATGCTTTCAAAAATAGACATGTTAATAGATTATATTTATCAATTAACTAAATGCAAAGTGAGTGAACAGAAGAAAAATCTAAATCAAATCCATATTTGGTGTGACCACCCTTTGCCTTCAAAACAGAATCAGGCATCAATTCTTCTAGGTACACTTGCACACAGTTTTTGAAGGAACTCGGCAGGTAGGTTGGCCCAAACATCTTGGAGAACTAACCACAGTTCTTCTGTGGATTTAGGCAGCCTCAGTTGCTTCTCTCTCTTTATGTAATCCCAGACAGACTCGATGATGTTGAGATCAGGGCTCTGTGGGGCCATACCATCACTTCCAGGACTCCTTGTTCTTCTTTATGCTGAAGATAGTTCTTAATGACTTTCGCTGTATGTTTGGGGTTGTTGTCATACTGCAGAATAAATTTGGGGCCAATCAGATGCTTCCCTGATGGTATTGCATGATGGATAAGTATCTGCCTGTACTTCTCAGCATTGAGGAGACCATTAATTCTGACCAAATCCCCAACTCCATTTGCAGAAATGCAGCCCCAAACTTGCAAGGAACCTCCACCATGCTTCACTGTTGCCTGCAGACACTCATTCGTGTACGCTCTCCAGCCCTTCGGCGAACAAACTGCCTTCTGCTACAGCCAAATATTTCAAATTTTGACTCATCAATCCAGAGCACCTGCTGCCATTTTTCTCCACCCCAGTTCCGGTGTTTTCGCATAGTTGAGTCGCTTGGCCTTGTTTCCACGCCGAGGTATGGCTTTTGGCCGCAAGTCTTCCATGAAGACCACTTCTAACCAGACTTCTCCGGACAGTAGATGGGTGTACCAGGGTCCCACTGTTTTCTGCCAGTTCTGAGCTGATGGCACTGCTGAACATCTTCCGATTGCGAAGGGAAGTAAGCATGATGTGTCTTTCATCTGCTGCAGTAAGTTTCCTTGGCCGACCACTGCGTCACGGTCCTCAACGTTGCCCGTTTCTTTGTGCTTCTTCAAAAGAGCTTGGACAGCACATCTGGAAACCCCTGTCTGCCTTGAAATTTCTGCCTGGGAGAGACCTTGCTGATGCAGTATAACTACCTTGTGTCTTGTTGCTGTGCTCAGTCTTGCCATGGTGTAAGACTTTGACAGTAAACTGTCTTCAGCAACCTCACCTTGTTAGCTGAGTTTGGCTGTTCCTCACCCAGTTTTATTCCTCCTACACAGCTGTTTCTGTTTCAGTTAATGATTGTGTTTCAACCTACAAATTGAATCGATGATCATTAGCAACTGTTTGGTATAATTGTTTAATCATACACCTGACTATATGCCTACAAAATCCCTGACTTTGTGCAAGTGTACCTAGAAGAACTGATGCTGTTTTGAAGGCAAAGGGTGGTCGCACCAAATATGGATTTGATTTAGATTTTTCTTCTGTTCACTCACTTTGCATTTAGTTAATTGATAAATATAATCTATTAACATGTCTATTTTTGAAAGCATTCTTACTTTACAGCATTTTTTCACACCTGCCTAAAACTTTTGCACAGTACTGTATATATTAAATGTGTTTAGTGAGTTCTTCATAAATGGAATATTCTTTGTGTACAAGAGCAGTTTTTGCAATCTTTGTACTATATTTAAAAACAACAAAACCAAAAAGTAAAAAAGGGGGAAACTAAAATCACAAGAGCCAAGCATAAAAAAGTATTTAAGAGTACCTGTGCTTTTTGTGCAACATCAAGAACAAGCTGAAACTTTTCTGATACGGTAAGGTCTTCTTTTGGAGGTTCCTAAGCATGAAAAATTACATTTCGTGAAATGATTGCAGGTAAAAAGCTATTTTTATCATTTTGTGGTGGAATAAAAGCTGTGTTGCATAATTATACAGATGAATGTTAAACAATTAACACAAATACTACATTTGTCTGACATCAATTGTGTGTTGTATTCTTCAGAAAATCTTGATCTTACATGCTAAATGAAATACTGAAAGACAACAGTTGTACTTTAGATTTAGATTTGCAACAAGCCAGGAGTAAAGCAGCTCTCGTGACATGTAACAAGTCTCAACTTCCTGTGTCTAGTATAAAAGCAGACCTTACCACAGGTTCTGAAACTTCAGGCACAATACTCCACTGTATCCTCCAACCCCTGCAAACAGGAATACAACAGTTTTTTTTTTAAATTATTATTATTATTATTATTTCTGGAGTTATTGCAATTTAACAATGTAGGCAAAGCAGAGAAAGCAACATTTACATTTCAGAAAAAAAGTAACGCAATAGTGCTTACTCGATTTAGCACTACAAATCTACCTAGACAGGAATTGTAATTTGCATTCAGTGAATCAATAAGTAGCTGGATTATACTACAGTACATCCTACTACAGTATACTTTTGTGCTTAATATTTCTCAGAAGAACCAAACATGGTTAAAGTGAGACTGCTTACCTTGCAATGAGGTAATTTAAGGATAACCTCAAAATGGCTAAAAAGAGGAACATAGGGATGGCCCAGCCATGCCACGCAGCATTCATGTAAATCTACAAAAGGGGGAAACAACATACTGTTGCATTGATATTAAAAGAAAAAACTAAAAAAGCTAGCCAATAATAAAAAAATGTAACCTTTTCCCTTAAAAAGTGTAACTGAATGGCAAAGTCTGAGTTTGGGGCTGAACTGCAAGCATATTCCAATATGCTTAATTTTTGTAGCACTCATTGACTTAAATTCTAGCGCTGTATAACAGAGCTTAGTCTGGTTTACCCACTTAGTGGGAAGCCTGTCCTCCCCAATGTTGTTAGTAAGATCTATGCTATGCAATGAAACCCAAATCCAAGACAACATTCAACATTTACTCAAAACTAACAGATATAAAGCAATACAAATATTTAAGCATAAATCAGAAAAAAAACTCAGCAAGTCTATTTACTGTTTAAGGCTTAATGTCAAGAAAATAAATAACACTGTATACTGAACAAAATTTCAAATCATTCGAGTCTGATTAATACTTACAATGAAGGCAATTGCTGAAGTGTATACAGAGTGCCAATTTGATAAGGCTGAGAGATTCCTTAAAAAGTTAGTGACAGGTTTGGCACCTCGCTCTGAAATTCAAGAAGAAATAAACCATTTTCCCCTTTACTCAAGAAGCCTTTTGTAGCACGCGCCACAATAAAACCTGCTAATGTTCTCCAAGGCCCGAAATTACATTGTCTGAAAAGGCTAGAAATGTGACTCTTCTTAAAGATGTACCTGGCTATGTCTTTTAGTGTAAATACACTTTTTATCATTATTTGAAAACAAGTCATTTAAAAAATATTTTATAAGTTAATCTTTAAAAAGCAACTGTAGAGATCTGTTTACTTACTTAATCTTCTCATGTTTTCTGTTAACCTAGAAAACAAAATAAACCAGCCGAGTCATTAAATACATATTCCTTGTACCCGACAGCAGCATATGTCAATATATAGTACAGCGCCATTGGCCACATCTCAATTGTATGTGTTTGCTGTAAAAGACAGCAGACCTTCCACAAGTTCAGTATGGGTCATTTCACATTAAAACAACCCAAAGTGACAGAACATCATTCCAAAAGTCAGCCTCTCATCAGAATGCTGCGAGTTTAGGGAATGTGATGCTTAAACATTCAAATGTGTTCGTACCACACACCCATGCTCCAATTGTTGGAGGAAGCTATAAGAGAGACTTGAAAGGCAGCAGTTTTCAGTGTATCAGGCAATACCTTAATATGTGTACCGTGCTCGAGTGCTCCAATTGTGAAACAGCGATGGAGGTTTAAGCCTGTGATGCATAGATTAGATTCTTGGCCTCTATAGCACAGTGTGACCAACAAAAGTAAAAGACAAAAGGTATAGGGGAAGAGTTAAGTTACAGCAGAGCAAAGAGCCCAAGAAACACCTGCTATTCACCCACTGGTGATTCACTATGCAAGAGGCAGGTAGTCAAAAGTCTACCCATAGTTCTGCAGCTACAATCACAGGCCTGAATCCATTAATATGTAGGTCACCAGGACTGATTATGATACTGTAATGATAAAATGTCCACACCAAGTTTCATAACAATTGCCCGTTCTCTATATGGAATGTATGCAACCTCTATAGGGGATACTAATGTGTACAACCTGAATAAAACAGCACAACCATTGGGCATGAGATAATCATTTAGATAGAGTAGGTTGCAATCTGTATTTTCTTTATTATATAACATTTAGCCTCAAGGCCAGCTTACCGTTTAGCACTTAGTGGTTCTTCCGTCTCCACAGTGTTTTCTTCTGGCTGAAATCGAAAGTCCTCAATGTACACCCCAAACTTATCATAAAGCCACTTCTGAAATCTTGAATAGACTGTTTCAACCTTTTTCTCTATATAAAAAAAAAAAAAAAAAAAAGAAATGCAAGATAAAATATTGTATTATTTTTTGCAACCACCCCCAAACTAGATTCTATAATCTAGTTTAAATGAAAAAGATTATAGATGTTTCTCTACAGTATGTGACAATGCTACAGTTCAACTGGACATTTGTACAAATTGCTCTTCAGTTACTGAATTTCATCTGGACTGTAATAAACTACATTGCAGTTTGAATTCAATTTCAAGAAAAAAACATGCCGTTTCATTTTCCTGAAAATACGTGATATGTGTAATCTACAGTACATAATTGCATTTATAATTCATTTACATTAAAACTAACACATTTGATTTTTGATGTTTAATTAAAAATGCTTGGAGTACGTATATAAACTCTATCTGCATCGTCGCACAGCTCCCCCTCTCTCAGGAGGAGTATGTGTTTGATATCCGAAACTCAAACTCATATCAGTCCAGCACTACCTAATTTTCACACCCCATCTTGTTTCCCCTGATGAGATTCTGTTGAAACAGCCCTTCTAGAAATCCTAATCACCCCCAGCTGAGAAATGAACTCTGAGTTTCATTCAATGTGTCGCTTTTGAGTAGGTGTTGACATGACAAGAAATTCATTTAAAAAAGCAATCCTTTATCCGTCAATCCTTTGTACTTTAGGCCCCAGTAGGAGGTCATTCACAGAGAAAGGCTGCAGAGTTCTCACACTTCATCACATTAGTTTGGTGGTTCACATATTTCCTAATGGAGGTGGGGGCAGGGGGACGGGACTGACAGACTTAATGGTGTGCTGACCTATACAATATTAAAATAGTTTTGCAGAACGTGCATCTCCTCCTGAGACGTTAATGGAACAAAAACACGAAGTGGGGAACAACAGAAGATCCTTTATGTTAACGTTGCATCCTTAATTGTAACCATTTAAAACTGCTGCGCTTACACCACAGCAAGTGATAGCAAGAGGATGTCCAGCTAAAACTACCAGGCATGTAATCAAACAGGATAACAATAAGGTGAGGTTACTGCATGGTTTTGGAGTGCACAGACAAGTAAAACTATTATAGGTAACAAATTAGATTTTTTATGTTAAACTGAGCAGGTGTCAGGAACACAAACCCAGCGCACACTGCTGAATGAGTAAACATGATATACTTTCTACATGGAGGTACATGTACATGCAAAGTATCAGCCATATTCAAACAGCATTCAAACAGGGTTGTTATATGTTTTGTTACCTGTTCCATTGACTTTCGTAGGCTGCTGTACTGCAGATTCTTCTGCTCTGCATGGAGGGAAAAAAGACAACACGGGTTTGTTTAAAATGGCAAGACATTTTACGTATGGTTGCATTACTCCATGCATATTATTATTATTAATAATAATAATAATAATAATAATAATAATAATAATAATAATAATAATAATAATAATAATAATAGATGTCTGAACTAACCAACATTACATAGATGTTGGGATCAGTTTTAATGATCTAGTGGTGGATCTTCAAGGTCTTAAGTACTACATACAACAGAAATGCAGTGAAATAAGGGTCTGGAAAAAAATCATGTTTATAAATTGTAGGGGTCTTCCATGGTTTAGAATATTAAAAAAAGAAGAACTTGCTATGTTTTAGATACTTTACATATTGAAATAAAGCAAAACACTAAAAAGTATAGTTCAACAGTAAACTACTACAGGCAGGAAACTTTTCCATATTGATTTGTACCTCATAGTACATGCTGGATTGTTGGTGTCAGTAGTACATATTTTGCTTAACTATATTGACGTACATTTAGCCACTGGCATGCAGAACTGCTCCTTGACAAACTCTTAGGTCGCTTGCCAAGCTGTTAGTAAGCAATTCTATTTTTAAAATTGTGTTCTTGAATTCCTGCATGGGATACTGTTAACAGTTGCAGTGTTTTAATGTTAAAGGTAATGGATGTATTTTTTATTGATTTATTTTTCGTTTAGTATTAAAAACAACCAATGTTTAGCATATTCTTTTCTGTACAATTTTAGGCCTGTCAATAACATCCTACATCAAGTATAAAAACACTACATTGCAAGGTTCAGTATTATCATTGCAAATGGTATTGGTTTAAATCAAAACAGTACAAGTCATTCCTAGGATATACCATTAATCAGGTGTTAGTATTGTGAAAACATTTACAGTACAGTCAATAGATCTTGTTTTATCAAAGGTCAATGCAAAATAATGAGATTTGAGAAACTGGTCCTGAAAATGTAGGTCATTCTTAGCTCAACCAATCAGACTCCTGAAAATCCCTGTGACCTCAATTCTAAAACCCTCAATAACTTCTGCTAAGGAATAGCTCCACTTGGATGAAGAGCGCTAGTCTACACTATATCCCTGTCACGGGGACGAGATGCATTCCCATAGGGATAATAACAGTAATCGTATTTCACAGCACCCGACGTTATGTAACGTAAATGGCAAATGCTGCTTAACAGCGTACGCTTACTCCAAGTTGTTAAGGAAGCATTGAGCATGTAAAAGGCACATTCAGCAGTTCTGAAGACTGAACTGTGTAAAACTTCAAAGTGATCAGTATTGTGAACTCCTACCTTGCTTTCAGCACTTCATTGACTTTTTGTTCCAGCTCTATTCTTTTTATTCTCTCTTTATCAAGTTCCTGCTTTAATGTTTCAACATTTGTTTCTTCTCGCAGTTTTCTTAATTCTTCCTCTGTAACAAAAAAGAAAACATTTGCAAAATGTCTGATGCACAAACCCAACCAGCAAAGACTTGCATATTTTAAAACATTATCTACAAAAAAATATTAACTGTTCAATTAATACAATGACATTAACAGTTTTTATATAATACAATATTACACACACACACACACACACACACACACACAAAGCTAAGGTTTACAATTTTAGAAAAGCAAACTATGAAGGTATGAAACAGAGACTAACAGAAGTAGATAGATCCACAGAAAAAGGATGGCTGTTTTTTAAAAATGTAGTACTAGAGGTGCAAAACAATTACATCCCAAAAGTAGTCAAATCTAAAACCAAATGGCCTAAATGGTTTAATAGATCAAATAAAAAAAATAAAAAAATCAGCGAAAAAAGGCACTTTACAGAGCATTTAAAAGGGACCAAAAACAAACTACACAGAAAGAGTACTTGGAACTGCAAACGCAAGTCAAAAAGGATGTCAGAAAGGCCAAGAGAGAGATAGAAATGAACATTGCTAAGGGGGCTAAAACCAATTCCAAAATGTTTTTCCAATATTATAACAGCAAGAGAACATTCAAAGAGGAGGTTAAATGTCTTAGAGATACAACTGGCAAAATCATAGATGAAGAAAAAAAATAGCAAATATATTAAATGATTACTTTTCACAAGTTTTTACAAAGGAGGATACGGACAACATGCCCCACATGTCGACCTGTTCCTATCCAGTTTTAAATAACTTTAGCATAACAGAGGCAGAAGTGTTAAAGGGACTAGGAGCTCTTAAAATAAACAAATCCTCTTGGCCAGGTGAGATCCTCCCAATAGTACTCAAAGAAATGGAAAGTTATTTACAAACCGCTAACCAAGATCATGCAACAGTCTCTTGACACAGGGGTTGTACCGACAGACTGGAGAATTGCAAATGTAATACCGATCCACAAAAAGGGAGAGAAAACCGAACCAGGTAATTACAGACCAATAAGCCTGACTTCTATTATATGTAAACTTATGGAGACTATAATAAGATCCAAAATGGAAAATTACCTATATGGTAACAGTATCCTGGGAGACAGTCAGCATGGTTTTAGGAAAGGGAGCTCGTGTCTAACTAACCTGCTTCATTTTTTTAAGGATGCAACATCGACAATGGATAATTGCAAAGCATATGACATGGTTTATTTAGATTTCCAGAAAGCTTTTGACAAAGTCCTGCATAAAAGAATAATCCTCAAACTGAACGCAGTAGGGATTCAAAGAAATGCATGCACATGGATTAGGGAGTGGTTAACATGTAGAAAACAGAAAAGTACTGATTAGAGGAGAAACCTCAAAATGGAGCGAGGTAACCAGTGGTGTACCACAGGGATCAGTATTAGGTCCTCTGCTATTCCTAATCTGCATTAATGATTTAGATTCTGGTATAGTAAGCAAACTCGTTAAATTTAAAGATGACACAAAAGTAGGAAGAGTGGAAAACACTGTTGCAGTAAAGGTCATTCAAAATGATCTAGACAGCATTCAGAACTGGGCAGACACATGGCAAATGACATTTAATAGAGAAAAGTGTAAGGTACTGCACGCAGGCAATAAAAATGTGCATTATAAATATCATATGGGAGATACTGAAATTGAAGAAGGAATCTATGAAAAAGACCTAGGAGTTTATGTTGACTCAGAAATGTCTTCATTTAGACAATGTGAGGAAGCTATAAAAAAGGCCAACAAGATGCTCAGATATATTGTGAA
The DNA here is from genome assembly GCA_030684275.1 of Acipenser oxyrinchus oxyrinchus. NCBI lineage: Eukaryota > Metazoa > Chordata > Actinopteri > Acipenseriformes > Acipenseridae > Acipenser > Acipenser oxyrinchus. The sequence continues at coordinate 20,090,099 of CM060256.1, read as the reverse complement.
AAGTGTTGAATTTAAATCAAGAGAAGTAAAAAACTTTACTTGTTAAAACTTTACAATATTGTGTTCAGTTCTGGTCACCTTGTTTCAAAAATGATATTGCTGCTCTAGAAAGAGTAAAAAGCAACCAGAATTATCCCGGGTTTAAAGGGCATGTCGTATACAGACAGGCTAAAATAATTTAATTTGTTCAGTCTTGAACAAAGAAGACTACGTGGTGATCTGATTCAAGCATTCAAAATTCTAAAAGGTATAGACAATGTCGACCCAGGGGAATTTTTGGACTTGAAAAAAGAAACAAGGACCAGGGGTCACAAATGGAGATTAGATAAAGGGGCATTCAGAACAGAAAATAGGAGGCACTTTTTTTTTTTTACACAAAGAATTGTGAGGGTCTGGAACCAACTCCCCAGTAATGTTGTTGAAGCTGACACCCTGGGATCCTTCAAGAAACTGCTTGATGAGATTCTGGGATCAATAAGCTACTAACAACCAAACGAGCGAGATGGGCCAAATGGCCTCCTCTCATTTGTAAACTTTCTTATGTTCTTATGAATACTAAGGCCAGCTCAGCTCCTAACCCTTTGCGGTCCTATGTCGGACCTGGTCCGACATCGCAATTTTTTCCTTACCGGTCCAATGTCGGACCCTGTCCGACACCATCAAAAAGACGCAAAAAACAGGTCTCTAGTCGTTTTTTCTCCGGAAAAAGCCGAGAAAACCATTCAATGGCCAAGTGAGACCGATAGGAGCCGAGAGAAGCCGAAAAAAGCCGAAAAAAAAGCGTATCTCATGAATACAGATAGCCCCGACACCACATAGATAACACGGACATAAACAAACAAGATAGCTGCTTCTGCATCCAGCGCTCAAAGAATACCACAGACATTTGCAGAGCTTTGTTGAGATGTTATAGTAATAAACTAACAACTTGGACCGCATTATTGAGGAGTTTGGTGATAAAACGAGTGATCAAGAGATGATTTATCGGTATGTACTATTATTAAGAAGTATTTGAAAAATATAGCGAACAAGGGGTGGGGCGGGGCTGCAGATGCAGTACTGAGTGTCCTGTTGATATGCAGTGCCTTTTAAACCTGTTTTACTGTGAAAAAAAAAATACTTTTAAACAGTGCGTCTAAAATAAACTGCGTGTGTGAAAATAAATTGGACCTGACATGCCTGAGACGCGCTGAATAAATGGACCGCTAAGGGCTAATCATGGTCAGGAATCATATATACAGTATTGTGGTTTGGTCTGTGTCATATGCTCTATTTGAATATGTTTGCTTATTCTGGTGCACATGAACAGCCTGCATATCTGTCATGGTAACACAGATAATTACAGCATACATTTTTGATTTTTATAAATTTTATTGGTACACCCTGGCAAAAACACAGTATTGAACACTAAATAAAAAAATCAAAACGAAAAAGTGTAGGGAAATATGGTTTAACATTGTAAGGATCACATTCATGAAACTATGTCATGACTATGCTATGACATGCTTAATATATTACTATAGCTTTCATGGAACTAGATGGGTGACTTTGTGGCTTAAGGCGATGCGATTTTTAGAATTGCGATGATCTTTGCCATAAAACTCGGGATATTTTTTCACGATAAGTTATTTTTGGACGCTGCTTCACCCTGCTGGACCACGTGCATTGAAGCTGTTCTCCGATTGGTCAATTCCCTAGTTGTTGAACGACAAATCACAAAAAACAGGATTCAAATTATTTGTTTTGCGTCACCTCTGATGTCACTTGTGGTGTGAAAACTACTTACCAAAAGTATAGATTCTATTTATTTTGTCACATCGCGACTGCTGTGTAGCAGCCTTTAGTCATGCTGTAAAACAGCAACAGTGCGCCCCGCGTGACTCCTAATGGATGGTTATTAGTGCAAATAATAATAACTCTAGGGTTCTTTTTTCAACCATTAAAAAATTCAACCATTGAAAAATGAGTTAGCCCATCTTCTACTGCACCTCCTTTGATTGAAGCAACACCTGTTAAGTGTGAAGACTTTCTTAATTATTTTCAAAATAAAATCAATATCAGGGATCAAATCTCTCAGAATGGCCCTAACTTGAACTTGAATTTGAATCTGAATGTACCCAATAGACCAGGTGGTTCTGTCATGGAATCATTTTCTCATATCATGTTGCAAGACCTGAATAAATTAGTGATGAAGATGAACTCCTCCACCTGTATTTTAGATCCAATCCCCACTAAATTCCTCAAAGACTTTTTTAATGATCCCTTTGTTCTGGAAATTATAAATAATTCCTTGTCAACTGGAATAGTTCCTGCTGCTTTTAAAACTGCCCTGGTTAAGCTCATACTCAAAAAACCTAACTTGATCCTACTATTTTAAGCAACTTTAGACCTAGACCCAATTTACCTTTTGCCACTAAGGTTTTAGAGAAGGTGGTAGCTGGCCAACTCAATATATTTCTTGGTGATAAACAAATACTTGAAAAGTTTAAAATTGGGCTTTAGATCTGTTCACAGTACAGAGACCGCCCTAATCAAAGTGCTGAATTATTTACTAATGAGTGCAGACCCCAGTCACATATCCATTCTGGTTCTGTTAGATCTAGTGCGGCACTTGATATGGGTCAGCAGTGTGGAGTAGTGGTTAGGGCTCTGGACTCTAGACCAGAGGGTCGCGGGTTCAATCTCAGGTGGGAGACACTGCTGCTGTACCCCTGAGCAAGGTACTTTACCTAGATTGCTCCAGTAAAAACCCAACTGTATAAATGGGTAATTGTATGTAAAAATAAATGTGTGAAAATAATGTAATTGTATGTAAAAATAATGTGATATCTTGTAACAATTGTAAGTCACCCTGGATAAGGGCGTCTGCTAAGAAAAATAATAATAATAATAATAATAATAATAATAATAATAATAATAATACCATTAATCATGCTATTTTAACTGATCGCCTTGAAAATTGGATAGGGCTATCAGGAACTGTTTTAGACTGGCTTAGGTCATATCTTATGGACAGGCAGAATTTTGTTTCAATAGCAGACTATATCACAATTATCTACCATCTCCTGTGGTGCCAGGGCTCCATTGTTGGCCCCTTACTATTCTCCTTATACATGCTACCATTGGGCATGATTATCCGTAAATACCATGTACATTTTCACTGTTATGCTGAGGACACACAACTTTACATCTCTGTGAAACCTGGGGATATATCGGCTGTCTCCACCCCAATTGCATGTCTGTCAAAGGTGGAAAGCTGGATGTCCCAAAATTTTTTGCAGTTAAATTCAGGTAAGACTGAAGTCTTGCTGTTAGTTTCTCAGCAGAAATTGGAGTTGGTAAATTCTATAAAAACAAATTTAGGTAAATAGAATTCAAATATAAATTCCAAGGCCAGAAACCTGGGATTTGTAATCGATTCCGATTTATGTTTCGAGGCTCATTTTCGCAATACCACTAAAGTGTCCTTTTATCATTTACGTAACATGATTAGGTCTTTTTTTTATCATTGCCTGATGCTGAGAAGCTAATTCATGCATTTGTTTCATCTAGACTGGATTACTGCAATGCTCTGTTATCTGGGCTACCAAATCATGCCTTATTCTGTTTGCAACTTGTTCAAAATGCAGCTGCCAGGGTGCCAAGTAGAACAAACAAAAGAGAGCACATAACTCCAGTATTGGCTGCACTTCACTGGCTTCCAGTACGTTTTAGAATTGATTTTAAGGTCTTGCTTCTGACTTACAAGGTGCTCTATGGTCTGTCTCAGATACAATCAACAAAAGACAACACATTATTCAAATTGTCGTATTATATATTTAAGGTAAGGCAAGTTTATTTTTCCATTAAAAGTGCTCCCTGCTATAATGTTCTGCCGCCCTGCTGTACAGAATTCCTGGGGGAAACCCTGTACTACGTTTCATGACAGTTGTATTATCCAGATATATGCAAAAATGTAGGCTGGATGAACAGACAGGAAGGCATCCCCCATGTATTCCTTGAATCTGATACTTTCTGTAAATTATGTTAAATAATCTTAATACTAAATTTCATGACAAATGGATGAGCGGTTCGCCAGATATTTGCTAAAAATGGAAGTGTGTCACACAGATGGACGGGTGTACGGACAGACAGACACCACGCTATGTCTACAGAATCTGATATTAGCAATAACTTCTGCTAACTGGATAAGCAGTTCTCCAGAAATACAGAGAAATCTGTGAAGTCTGGCATACGTACGTTTGACCACCTTCACTACCATATATCCCCTTCTCTGAGGATTTCATACCCGGGGTAGAGGTTACGTCAGCTGGGGAGTCCTTGGTTCACCACACACCAGCGACTCACTCCTGTGGCTGGCCGGGCGCCTGCAGGCCGGCCTGTATGCAATTTAGAACTGTGTGGTCCTCCGACGCTGCAAGTTATGGATATGGCTGCACGGCGGGCTTGCAGAGTGAAAAGAAGCGGACGGCTGATGGCACTCGTTTCGGAGGGGGTTGCAGCGGTGAGCCAGGTTCAGCAATAATTGGGCATTCCAAAATTGGGAGACAATTGGAAAATGCATAAAAATAATTGTTTTAAAAAAAAAAAAGGATACATTTGTACCTAATTTGCATTCAGCCTTGGTTTCCAGTACAAAAGACATACAGTACACAAATGGAGGGGATCTCGTTAAAATCTGAACTTGTTCTTTTCAAAGGGGAAAAAAGTGAGACATGGATTAGGCAGGGATGGAAATATGGCACAGCTTCACTCATTCCAGGTTTTACTAAAAAGTTTTGACAGGAGGTATGAGTAAAACTAGTAGAACACACATTTTGTCAAAATTAATATAATAAATATACTGTGACTTGCCATTTACCTGCCTGAAAAGGATATCTTTGAAACAGTGTGAACTTAAAAATGGCCATATTCTGTAACACCTGCCTGTATATACTGTACAGTGAACAATAAAACAAGCAAAAGGATGGTGATGAGAATTAAGGTCACTGATTTTTTTTTGGTTTTGTTAATTTTTAGCTTACGAAAATAGAAATTTGAAAAGGACTACACTGCTGCTGTCCTATGTATAAATGTACAAGTATGCTCCTCTTTGTTCTAGCATAGCACTCTTAATTGCAGTGTTTTTAAAAATGAATATGCAAAACTGAAGGTGTAATACAGTCAAAATCTCTCGAGCTGCCTCAGGTTTTACTAGAATAATGATAAAGGTACCATTTTTTAATTGTGGCACAGCAGTAGACTTCTATTTAGCTTCTATTTGGGTTAATCAAAGTACATGACATTCTACAGACTATACCATTACCTTTCTAAATAGCACAATGACTGAGCTGGCAAGCTATATTGTAGTTAATGAGGTTAGGTAGTTAAGTAGTCTACATTGTACACACAAGCTTTCAAATTTCTGTCTTTCAATAAAGCTCCATTTGCTTTGTTCATTATTGTTAGCAATGTTTTGTGTTACATGATTTAGGAACTAGTGAACATGACACCCTGGCAATTAATTATTTAGCGTGCCTTTTATGTCCTGATCACCACCTACATAGCATGACATACAAGGAAAAAAAAGCTAGCGCAATTCAAGCAAGAAAATTATTCAAAACTAATGTAGAATGATCTACCTATTCAAAAGACAGGAACTTTCTAGTAGTTTTAAATGTTTCAGCCTGAGACTGCTTAGAAACGGAATAGCCATTATGGCATTTTCAAGCACAGTACGTTGAAACTCTAGTAGGCAAATAAACAATTACTATAACTCTGAGTTTAATCACAAGAAATCCTTTCCTGACCCCAACGCATTACTCCAGATCAAGAACACTGTTGTATAATTGGTATTGAACTCACTGGCATAATCAGTAAATCCTGGTCACACGGTGTCAATCTGGTTAACATCAGCAGTTAACTTGACTGTCTAGTAAATGTTACATAGCCCAATTTCAAAAGGTTACTGAGGACAGGAAATAACAGTGGGACAATCAAAAGGCATTGAAAGTCCTGTTACACTGAAGACGTTTAATGCTGTAAAGTGCTATCTACAGGAACAGCTGTATTTAACTGTGCAGTGTAACAGTCTACAATGGGAAGAAGACATTTCAATGGTTTTGTTCTGGCTCACCAATGAGCCAGTGTAATATACAAGAAAACCATGTATGTGTGTAACGCATATCCACCGCCAAGGACATGAAACATTAAAAGTAGTTTATTTCAAACCAGGACCTTGTTCCAAACAGGTTTTAATGGTTTCCTTTAATATCTATGTTTTATTAAACAATCAAAAACCATACTGGAGCTAGGCACTGGACAGCTAGGGTCAACATGCAAGGAAATGGCTGGAACATGGTCCTAGACTGGAATGGATTGAAAGAGTCACAAGTGTGTATCACTGATCTCATAACAAATGCCCATGCATAGATTTATTAAAACCAAAATTCCAAGGATTCCAAAGACATAACTTTCGATAGCGCAGCCCTCCTACTGTGAAAAAGTAGGAATAACTTGTTAAAAGTGACCAAGCAAGGATGACTCAAAAACAAGCAAGCAGTTTTGAAGAAATAGTTAGAACCCATGGAAAAGGAGGTGACAGTACCTAGATTCGGACTCAAGAATGTACTTACAAGGCTGCATCTCCACTATACTGTAGACCTGGTATATCTATACGTATTACCGATCTGTCATTTTCCATGATAACAGCTCAAGGGGCTAGGATGTATGGAAAACTAGTCGCAATATAACAAATGTCCCTTACATGGTGTTCCGCACACTGTAAATCACTACATATTTGATAATTGAGCAGACAACAAAGTTAAACAAACAACCTCCTCTTTGAAGCAGACCTAAATTTCATGCTGCTGTTAAATACCTTCAGATTCCATCTCCATGAATTGTAAGATCTGGGCCACTGCCCTCTTGTCTGCCCAAAACCGATCCCTGTCAGTTCCAAACATTTTCTTTTAGCTCCTAAGCATGGTGTGTTGTGCTGAATGAAATACCACTGCCCCCCACTCAGTTATTCAACACTAACAAACGTCCTTTATTCCCGTTTTAAAAAGTTCTGCCACAAAGGTTGGCACAACATAAGGCGAACAGGAACGTCATTCAATAGTGCAAGTCACAGCCAGGTCCTTGAAAATTAAGAACAAAAAAGTCTACAGAATTATAATTAAGCTGAGTCTTTCTGAATACAAACAGTTCAATAAATGTTAATTGAAAAAATCCTGGTACTAACAACCACACTAACAACAACAATGGCTTAAGGAGCTAATAAAATAGTTCCTATAAATCTCACATTTTACTAAATTGTACTATGAAAGATACACACACTACGTTAAACAAACACAGTATTACTTTGAATTAATGCCATGCGTTTATTTTAAATTGCTAAAAACAGCTGCGGCACTTATTCAAGGGCTGCGGCAAATCGAAGTACTTTGGTTTTGACATTTTTTATTGCGTTTTTTACAGTATTTGAGGGAGGCGTATATTGAAGTTTATTTCTGGAGATACAACTTGATCTGGATGGTGAAGAAGTCCTACAACCTTTTAAACTGAAAGTTGTTGAGCTGACAGATCAGAAAGGGAAAATGTACATATTTCTTTACTGAGAGCGGGGTCTATTACAAATCTGATATCTGAGGCGGTGATAATTCAAAGTAATACGATATTTGAACTATTTTTTTTTTATAGCATTTATAAAAGAAAAAAAATGGTGAATGCCTTTGCACTCTTTTCCATGCTGCACTTCCTGTAAAAGGCACACACTTGACACACGCAAGTTGCTTCTCAGAAGCATTTCTTCAGTTAAAACAAAATATAAAACGGATGTGACCTAAGCAGCAATATGTTGCACAGAGCTGACTTCTGTTTATAAAGGGGTGTGTCTGCAAGCTGTAACAAGCAGGCATACAAAACGTTCCAAAATTATACAAATACTGGGAAGGGCATCTACGTTTCCTTGTTTTAATGAACACAATCTTTTTTTGGCAGCAAAAGAAACGTGTCTACAAAACATACCTAATAAAATAAATATTACAGGACAGGCAGATTTTGTACTGCCTATCCTGAGGATTAGAAAAAGATTTTCTGTGAAATTCTACCCCTGAGTTTATATTATAACAGCTAAGATCTGTAATACCATTGGATGAACAGTTTTGTTGAAGTTATAAAATGATGTTGGTGGAGAATTAAGGTAAATTAATGTTTAATTAATTTTGCATGCATGTGAAATTATTAAAATTGCCCTACATATCAGTAGCAGTGTCTCAACCCACCTCTGGTGTGGTTTACCTCATCCTGCATTTGAAATCATTCATACAGCAAGTATAAAATAAATAAAATGTGATTTTCAGGCCCAAAAAATAGCTGGTTCTCAATTTACAATTCCCGGTCAAAAATAATAAATACATAAATAAATAAATAAAAATAAAATAGAGTTAGCTAGTAAAAGTAGGATGAAAATATGTGGAACAACTAATATTTAAGGGTAGTGGGCCCTCAACCTATTTCAACAACTTTATTCCAGTCTGCACAGCTGTCATTAAAAAGGATTTTGTGAACAGGCTGTCCATTTAGGAAAAATATCTCAATGAAAGCACAATAACAGGCAGTGCTAAATCTCTTCCAACTCCCAAACTGAACAATAATGTTGGGCTATATATATATATATATATATATATATAGTCTCATTTAGTTATGGATCAAAACAATTAGCATATTGCTTTATAACGCCACAACACATTTGCACATTATGTGCATGGTTAACCTAGCTTGTCTAAGCTGCATCAAACTGGTGACTACAGAGATAACATGCCACAATGAAAGACACAGAGATTATCCTTCATTATGTGTAATTTATAATTGGAAAGATTGTGCATTTCCGAAGACTACAGGAAGCACAATGTGTTAAAACAAAAATCCTGAGCTAAAGGAAAACCATTTTTGTACATCTATGCATGTCAGCTTCTGTCTCAATGGCTGATTAACCTTTTTATGAATTTAACCAGAGATCATTATCCAGGAGTATAAAGTATGTGCAAGTCACAAATTACTGTAAGACATTTCTTCTTGAATCTTCTAATCTCTTTCATCTTGGCATACAGTGATGTTAAGTCATCAAGGATGACATTGGAAAAAAAGCCTTTTGCTATGTGCTAGAACAGCACATGTTTCTGACATTCAACTGGGAGCTGGAAGAAATGCAGTACTATAAAGGGATCCAAAATAATATCCTATTGCTCATTTGTTAAAGTGAAAAATGAAATAGCTACGACTGAGGTATCAGACATTATAAAGCAGTTCATTTTTGTAACAATGTTAGGCCAGGCTTCTTAAGAGCAATGTGTATATTATGCAACTGTCCTTTTGTATAGCGAAGCTGTCAAAAAGACAATTTAATTTAACCATGTGGATTCTGACCCATAAACATGGCAAAGTGTTTTTTGCCTGCGCTGTTTGGAAGTTGTTTTTTAAACAATGGTTTAAAAAGCAGCATCTCTGCAGGGAAACGGATCCGGTTCTACATCAAGGTAAAAACCAGGGGGTCAGCTTGGAAGGTCACATTGCTGTGAAAGTCCAGATGTAAAAAATATTCCAATTTCATACCAGACAGGGAAATACCTACTACAGCATGTTGTAATACGGTTGTAAATTAGCAAATATGGAAGAGAAAATAATAAATTTGACCTGACATGGCACTGATAACAGGACAGCAGTTTCAGATTCAGTGTTGTGAGGTTGGTAAAATAGTCCTGATAATACAGTACTTTAACTGGATATGAACCTATTATTAGACAGTCAACTAACTTAAAATATAAGGGATGTTTATAGGAAAGTGCATATAATAGTACAAAATATAGGACATTTTTATTGTTGTCTCTCAAAATCTATGCTCAAATAGCAGCGCGAAAGGCCACATGCATTTCCTGTCCCATCTCTTTACTGGAATCTACACTGATAAAAAGTTTACAAGTACAGTACAGATATCATCATTCAGTATATCATGCACTCATTTGAAAAAACAGTTTTAAGCGCATACCCATTAATTGTTTCACACATAAGAAAACTCACCTTTAACTTAACATAAATTTAGTTATACATGCCAATAAAACAAACGTCAAACAGACATTGAAAGACAAAATTAGCTTTCGTCTTTGAGCTTCAAGTTTAAAGTAGAACAACTAACAAATACAGTACAATTATTTAAATGCAATAAACACATTGCTTTGAGGAACAGTTTACCTAAACCACTGTTTAAGGCACTATGCTATTTAAACCAATTAGTGTAAATGAAATAATCTGTCAAGCTATTTTCAGGTGTGTCAGTATTAGCAATGGCCAAGAAAAAGCATAATACAGGAAGATGTCAAGTAGTAAGAACAAATATGAAAAACATAATATTTATATTTATTTATTTTTTTAAAACAGGAATATATCCAATGGCAATGACTTTCGATCTCTTATTTGCCCATTTCTATCGAAACCACTGTGCTTAACCAATATCTATCCTTTGATAGAGTAAGATCACAGGCTTGATTCATGGCCTGCTTGGCCCATCCAATCCATAACACTTTGAGACCTGCAATGGTGCCTAATTCTAACAGTGGCAAACTATAATGGTTTTGTGACACGTACTTATGACCTAAACAGAATCTGGAAGAAAGCTGTACTGTTTCATTATGAATACAATTGTTTCACTATGAATATAAATGTTATATATTAATAAGGGGGTATGGGTCATGCCATATGAAGTGGTATACTTTTTTTTTAATAACACTGTGGAGTCCCAACAGGGGTTTGCTTAAACAAAAATGTGTTCTGTGACATCCAATGTCATCAAAATTGACCATAAATGGCATTAACCAATGTTCTATTCCAAACAGTTCATTAGATAGGGACAGTGTTATAGAGCCGTTGTTAGAGGAATAATTCCATACACCAGGTTTGTCATGGACGGCAACGATGATTTCTCAAGCAAATCCCAGTCCAGTTATAGTACTTGACCCAATCTTAATGACAATGAATTCTTCTTTATTTCTTTATTTATTAATTAAAACTGTTCGGAATGTAATTACTCCTACAGTATAAGACCATGTGTGGCATACTGCCCTGCCCTTTGGTGAACAATCAAGCTCTTAACCCAGTTGCCAAAGGCTGGCTTTTTCTTTGTCAAACTCTTGCTCAAGCTGAAAAACATCTTGTTCCAACAGACACAGATTTATATGCCTGTGTATAATTAACAACTAGAGAAGGCCTCCAAAAGGCCAAACTTCCCACGGTTTCAAAACAGAGCCCAAGATGACAAGCTCAAATAAAACTCAGTGGATGCATTGAGAGGTTCACTATATATAAAGTCCATTTTGTCACTATCAAGGACTGTAAACACTGGTTATTATATATACACAAATGGTCCTACATGTACAGTGACAACCTTTGTGGCTGCTTAACCCTTTCATGCATGGTGACCGCATATTGGGACAAATTTAAAGGAAAAAAAAAACAAAACACAAACACACTCATGCATGATGATCTCATATGAGGATGCACCACAACACCCCACCCCATATAAACCAATGGGGGGGGGGGAATGTGCAAAAAAATGGAATGACAAATATATTTATGTGTCCAAAACTACTTTTTTCAGCTATTGTCAATACTTCATGTATTAAAGGGGAAATAAATGTGCCACTTTTGTTTGCTCAATTTAACAACAAAACAGCTTTAACCACGTGATATATCTTTATAAGATATATGAGGTCTGCATTTTTAGCCTTTATCCATTTACTTTTATTACGGGTGTGTTTGATATTACAGCTCCCTTTGATGCAATACCAAGCATCTCCTTCAAAACCACCATTAACTGAAACAGCTTTCTAATCTAAAACAAATACTAATTAAATAACTTATACATTATGAACGCTTATTTGTCTTGTCAAAATTACAGACTTCTTTTTTTTAGCCAGCATTATTTAAAAAAAAAAAAAACTACAACTAGCATTCCCGTAAACGCACTGCTTTCTAATCTGTGCTCATTCTACTGCTTGTGTTATCTGAACTTCTGGGGAACGTAATCTGGCAGTCCCAGCCTATTCGCTCGCATTAAAAGTAGCACACCGCATTGAATACTCCTAACTCGGTTTGGAAAGCTAAGTAAATATATGTGCTACGTTGTTGCCAGAGGTATAGGAATATGCCATTATTCAATACATTTTTGGAGAGGTTAGCTGCATATAGTAACAGAAGTTAATGTGAAACAAAATGAGGCTATATTTGTAGCTTGACTTGTGAACTGTACCGTAGTGTGAATGATCGATTCCAGCTCCATGTTATCATATGGGTTTATTCCACTAGGTTTAATATCTTACAAGACTATATGCCAAAAGGAAATTCTATTAACACTACTGGAAATAATGTGTACTGCCTGTTCTTGACGCTGTCATAATTAATCAAAATACTATAAAGCCTACCAACTGTGTGCCACCAATCCTGTTACAGCCCACAAGAAGTGGTAAGTAACATCCTGTACACTCGCCAATCTTTTTTTTTTATATTTCAAATTGCTTCCCACCCACCTCGTTTTCTTATTCCGTTTTTTGATATGTACATCGAGCAAAGCTGGCAATCAGTGAGTGCAATAAACTGTGTTAGAAATGGATAGATTAGGGGGTCCCCGAGTGGCTCCTCCAGTCACAGGATGAGTCACACAGCTTGGACGGCGCCAGGCTGTGCAAAGAGGCTGAACTTTGCTGGGGACCCTGAGGGGGGGCGTCTGAGGATGACCCAAGCCACAGTGCATTACTTGTCAGGAGGAGGTTTTGTCAAACGAAACTCTTAAACCTGCCAAATTGAGATGCCATTTATTGCCATTGAGGTGAAAAAAGAAACAATTTTAAAACAAAAGAAAAAGGAACCTTTGCCATCAGCAACTTTCAATGCGCAAAATGACAACATTCCTTGCTGACCTGGTAGTGAAGATGCAAGCCCAGGAATCTCATTTAGTTAGGTACGTTCTACACACTTATACATATACACATACAAATTGGTTTCAAAATGCTGATGTGTAAAAATGTGTGGCGTGGTCCGTGGGAAAAAATCCAAACACCAAGGTGGCCCCTACATTAAAAAAGGTTGGGAACCACTACATTATGCATTGATTATAAAAGTGCAGTTACTTGCTTTTACTTTCATTTGTGCTTTCCAGTTCAAGTTTAACCTGTCTCTGGTAAAACTTCTAATTAATACAAACTGTTAATTACAATTGTTCCACCAGTTTAGATGCTTTGCAAGAGCATTCATATTTTGCCAGTACTTAAAAGTAGATATGTCTCTGTACCAGCATTCTAAGGCTAAGAATCAGATGTTTGGCCTGCTCAAGTGAACCTATAGTTTTGAATCATTAGCGGAAGTAACAAAAAAAAACCCACACACAAAAAAAAACACCCCACAAGGATTAGTCAATTTTGTCATTAAGCTGATTAAGTGAATTCTGAGTAGGCTGTAGGATCTGATCTGCTGGTATGGCAGGAAATACACGCTTCATAAACATTATGATGGTTTAAATAGCTATTAATCAACTACTTACGCAAGAAGTGTTTTTCCAATAAGGCAATTTCCAGATGACCTTTGATCTCGTTTAGTCTGTCAGATTCCGTTCTTTGGAAGTCCTGTAATGCTGATGCCATCACCAGATTCCCTGGACCAGCCTAAACACAAACAAAAACATTACAAATCAGGGAGGATGAATGAGGAAAACAAAAAAGCCTGTACTGAACTTTAAGACGAACGTAGATTTCCAGAAGGTCATGCATATAAAACATCCCAAAATCCTGAGGGGGGACAAAAAAATGAAACCTTTGTAATCTGCTTAGCTCAAATAAAATGAATCGTTTGTTCAAATGCAAGCATGATTCTAATTCTCTTGACAGCACTGTAAACTAACCGATGCTTGTACAGTACACTATAAGGAGGAAAGTGCTGACTGCAGGACAAAGAAACTCTGCATCCCACACCGTTATCTTTGAAAGAAGGCATGAATTAAATCTGCAATCAGAAAGGATGCATTCCCCCTTAAAAACAGACCCCACAAACATTTAGATTAGCATATCATTTGAAATCAGTAGCATTTAAAAAAAAAAAAAAGAAGAGACCGTTGTACCACTGAATCCATTGCCGTATCTCCCAGCTACTCACAGCCCTTTAAGCCTCCTTGCTGCTTCACAATGAAACAGCAGTGCTACGCATCAGGGACATACTGTATGACAGGCAGGGGGAAAACCCAATGAAAATGCAGCAGGGCCATACCATAGACCACATGGTACTTCCTTGCACAAATAACCTCACCAGGCTGGGTTTCTTTTTTCTTTTTCCTTTAATTGAAACCTGTACTGCAATTTTGGCTACTGTATTACAATTGGTTTGTTATAAAATGAAAAGGAGGTGCACTTCATAGCAGTTGGAAGGAATAACATCTTAAAATTAGGCACCAGTCACATGGTTTCTTACAGTAGAACGGGCAGGAGGGAGCTGCATTCTCTCAAATCCTTAGCAAGGAACCAACGCAGCACAATCCATGCCTTTCAGATTGAATCAAGAAACATTATGTATGTTTTGAATTACTTATTTTAAATATACCATATTAAGGTACTGCTTATACTGAATGTTTGTTGTTGGACTACTATATAAAAGAAGAGGGCTCAGTTATTCTCTATGAATTACAAAAATAAATGATCAGACATTTTGCACCACCCTAAATTATTTAGTTTTATAATGTAATGCAATTAAATATGAATTATATATTTAAGAAAATGTCTTGTCAATTTAATAATATAGAAATTAATCTTGTTTTGGAGTTATCTTAGCTTGTTCTGTTTTGCTCCATGGTTTGAGTCTTTATTATTATTATTATTATTATTATTATTATTATGATGTACCAGATTATCACTGCACACTAAAATAATTGCCTTCCAGGAACAAGCAGAGAAACAAATAGACAGACAGACACATATATAGAGTGTGTGTATGATTTAAAAAAATCTATTACAATTAGTTAAATAGATAAACAAAATCTGCAGAACAGCTACAAATCTCATCACCTGTTGGGTTAGCTATTGCAGTGGTCAATATCCTTTAAAAAAGGTTCTTGATTTCAAAACCCTTTTAAAAAAAAGCCTTTAATATTATAAGGCTTTGTGATTTGTTTCTCACCTGCCATACAAATATCAGTGTATCATTTTAAAAAGTGGAGCATAACTGCCTTGAGCTTCTATTCCAAAACCATTATCATACATTGATTTTGGAAGTGTGCTCATAAATTGCATACTTTCTATAGCTTTGGAGCTCAGGTTTCCTTTATCATTGTTTAAAAAGAATTACTGACATTTGTATGTTCACACCCCTGTGTTTAGATTTGTTCTGTACTGTAACTTGAAGTCATTAGGCCCTCACAGGTGTCTCAGAGTGTAATATCATAGTTTAAAATTGTGCAACAACAAACCCATCGTATTAATACATTCTGTTCCTCAATTTTCCAATGCTCTGTAAATGAATACCATTTCTGTATGCCATATTGTGACAGTGGTTATTTTTACCATTTTCCCAAGTTTTGGGGAATTATTATAGGGGAGGCTTTCAGTTTTTATTTTTTCAGTGGCGATAACTGTCCAGTTACAGGTTCGGTTTACAAATGTGTGTCTTGTTTTAAATCTGATTGCTAGCTTGTAAATGCATTACAATATGAGCTGCTGGTGCCGTATTACCAAATATAGCGGGCCAATAATTAACAGCTGTTGTTAGTCAATCGATTTGTTTACCTTCTACCATTCTTTCTACTTAATCAGGAAGGGTTCATGTGTATTTTTCTTTTTTTTTTTTTACAGTGTGTTCCTAATGCTAACATAACTTCTTAGCCACTATTATAACACGTGTGCAGGTCAAGAAAGCCAAAACATCCTGCATTAAACTCATTTACTGGATTTCGGAGTGGCGCATCCAGTAAAGGCGCTCTGTGTGGAGTGCAGGATGTGCCCTATAGTCTGGACATCGCAAGTTCGAGTCCAGGCTATTCCTTTGCCGACCGAGGACGGGAGCTTACAGGGAGCAGCACTCAATTGGCCGAGTGCTGCCCGGGGGGAGAGAGGCTTAGGTCAGCTAGGGTGTCCTCGGCTCACCGCACACCAGCGACCCCTGTAGTCTGGCCGGGCGCCTGCGGGCTTGCCTGTAAGCTGCCCAAGAGTTGCGTTGTCCTCCGACGATGTAGCTCTTGGGTGGCTGCATGGATGAATCCGCAGTGTGAAAAAAAGTCCTCGGCTGAAAAAAAGTGTCTTCACCCTCCCGAGTCAGCGCAGGGGTGGTAGCGGTGAGCTGAGCTTAAAAAATAAATTGCCCATTCCAAATTGGGAGAAAATAATAAAAATAATTGGCAACGACTAAATTAAAAAAAAATAATAATTTACTGGATTTGAAGAACAGTATGGTTTTGTTTACAGAAACTGTGTGGGTTTGAGTTTATATGTACCGTATACACTTAAACTATATAGTTGTTAACTATTTTTGTTAAAACCACAAAAGCTGTGCAAAACTACTTTGGGAAATATAACCATGTTAAAACAGGGAAAAAATAAGTCCCCACTTACAATACAGCTTCAGTGTTCACACAAATACTCCAGAGACAGCAACAGCACACAGATGTTTTGATACTCCATGTAACTCTAGTGATCCACTGATTATCTGCACTTTGTTTGAACTGCTATGGGAAATTCAGATGAGGTGCAAATCTGAGGTCCCACCTGCATACCAAAGCCAAAGCATTACTATATGGAACACTATGACTCAGGTTAACCCTTTAACGCCTATGACAGGAGTGACTATTTATTTCTGTTGTTTATTTTATTTTCACTGTTATTTTTTTTTTCTTTTAATTAAGAATCTAGAAGCTCTGAATCTTACTGATTCAATCAGTGGTGTCACAAACAGAAACAGTCACAATCCCAGAGGCAAATTTGCCACCACCAGATGGGGAACGTCTGGGACAGCGGTTCTCAAAACTTTTTGGGCCAGTAAAGGTGCTCCGCGTGGAGTGCAGGATGCACCCTATAGCCTGGAGATCGCTGGTTCGAGTCCAGGTTATGCCATCAGAGATCGTGGCCGGGAGTTCCCAGGGGGCGGCGCGCAATTGGCAGAGCGCCGCCCGGGTGGGGAGGGTTCAGGTCGGCAGGGTAATCTTCGGTTCACCACGCACCAGCGACTCCTGTGGCCGATAAGGCGCCTGTAGGTCTGCTGTAGAAGCCACTCAGATCTGTTTTCCTCAGGCACTATGGCTTCACTGTAGACCTGCAGCATGAAAAAGACGGCTTGGCAACACGTACCCAGCATGCATTCAACGCTACGTAATACCATGTGATTTCGCCAACGAGCACCTGGTGAAGAGTATTCAATTGAGTAAGTGTCGATGCACTGGGAATTTCATCTGAACAAGACATTGGGACAAAATATCATTCAGCAAGTCACAGTGTTGCATCATTCTGAATTTTGGTCAAAGGAGAGGAGCTAGATATTCAGTACGGTGAATGGGACCCGAGGCAACTTTGCACAATGATGTACTGGACGGTGTAAGGGCAGTTAGGATGACCCCCTCTATCCCATCCCATCCCATCCCATCCCATCCCATCATGAGCACTGCACTGGATAAAACTATTATTATTATTATTATTATTATTTATTTCTTAGCAGACGCCCTTATCCAGGGAGACTTACAGTCGTAAACAAAAATACATTTCAAGAATCACAGTACAGGTAATAATACAATTAAGAGCAACAAAAAAATACAATGACTTTGGTTATAGCAAGTACAAGTATATGATAAAATGCGATTCAATAACAGAGCAGATATTATATTATCTGCTCTGGAGCAGATATTATATTAACTATATATCAGCCCAGATATAAGCCTTTTCTGTTCTGACTCACATTGACAGCTCTTGACTGCAAAGGTTAGAGGCATATTGCTTACCAGCTAAACCTTTTCAGCATATTCAAAGCAACCAGTGGCCCTCCCACAGTTTTTTGTTCACCATATTCTGTACATAACCCCTCTTCCTTTTTAATTTTTAAAAAGGCAATCTTAAAATGACCTTTTCTAGTGCCTGCCAAGTTTTACATTTCAACTTCACTGCCATCTACAAAGTTTACTTGTCAGGAGCGAGTCAGGGAGGATCCTCATCCCTTACTTCAGACCTTGTAAAGGTCAGTAACTGGCAACAGAGAAATGTATCCGTTGTTAGAAATGCAGGTTTATTTCTTAATATAATCAGCAGTGCATGATCCCTGACCATTCAAATGCTCTTTTTTATGAATCAATAAGCAGCTATGTACTAAGCAGCTAAGTGATTAGATGAGAGGAGTTTTCAATCCCAGATCAGCTACCTCTCTACAATTAACTTACTGTACATCTGCTCAGGCCTAAATTTAAAGCCTGATCCGAACCCGACCCAAGCCCGAGACCTTTGAAATATTTGCATACCCGACCCGACCATCTCTACAAAATATATTCCAAACATACGCTATTGAAACGAAGTACCTTCATTGTAGAGTATTCCTGGTTTCCAGTTAAAACGTAAAAGAAAATATTTTTATATATATACAGTACTGTGCAAAAGTTTTAGGCAGGTGTGAAAAAATGCTGCAAAGTAAGAATGCTTTCAAAAATAGACATGTTAATAGATTATATTTATCAATTAACTAAATGCAAAGTGAGTGAACAGAAGAAAAATCTAAATCAAATCCATATTTGGTGTGACCACCCTTTGCCTTCAAAACAGCATCAAGCATCAATTCTTCTAGGTACACTTGCACACAGTTTTTGAAGGAACTTCGGCAGGTAGGTTGGCCCAAACATCTTGGAGAACTAACCACAGTTCTTCTGTGGATTTAGGCAGCCTCAGTTGCTTCTCTCTCTTCATGTAATCCCAGACAGACTCGATGATGTTGAGATCAGGGCTCTGTGGGGCCATACCATCACTTCCAGGACTCCTTGTTCTTCTTTACGCTGAAGATAGTTCTTAATGACTTTCGCTGTATGTTTGGGGTCGTTGTCATGCTGCAGAATAAATTTGGGGCCAATCAGATGCCTCCCTGATGGTATTGCATGATGGATAAGTATCTGCCTGTACTTCTCAGCATTGAGGAGACCATTAATTCTGACCAAATCCCCAACTCCATTTGCAGAAATGCAGCCCCAAACTTGCAAGGAACCTCCACCATGCTTCACTGTTGCCTGCAGACACTCATTCGTGTCACGCTCTCCAGCCCTTCGGCGAACAAACTGCCTTCTGCTACAGCCAAATATTTCAAATTTTGACTCATCAGTCCAGAGCACCTGCTGCCATTTTTCTGCACCCCAGTTCCTGTGTTTTCGTGCATAGTTGAGTCGCTTGGCCTTGTTTCCATGTCGGAGGTATGGCTTTTGGCGCAAGTCTTCCATGAAGGCCACTTCTGACCAGACTTCTCCGGACAGTAGATGGGTGTACCAGGGTCCCACTGTTTTCTGCCAGTTCTGAGCTGATGGCACTGCTGGACATCTTCCGATTGCGAAGGGAAGTAAGCATGATGTGTCTTTCATCTGCTGCAGTAAGTTTCCTTGGCCGACCACTGCGTCTACGGTACTCAACGTTGCCCGTTTCTTTGTGCTTCTTCAAAAGAGCTTGGACAGCACATCTGGAAACCCCTGTCTGCCTTGAAATTTCTGCCTGGGAGAGAGCTTGCTGATGCAGAATAACTACCTTGTGTCTTGTTGCTGTGCTCAGTCTTGCCATGGTGTATGACTTTTGACAGTAAACTGTCTTCAGCAACCTCACCTTGTTAGCTGAGTTTGGCTGTTCCTCACCCAGTTTTATTCCTCCTACACAGCTGTTTCTGTTTCAGTTAATGATTGTGTTTCAACCTACATATTGAATTGATGATCATTAGCACCTGTTTGGTATAATTGTTTAATCATACACCTGACTATATGCCTACAAAATCCCTGACTTTGTGCAAGTGTACCTAGAAGAATTGATGCTGTTTTGAAGGCAAAGGGTGGTCACACCAAATATGGATTTGATTTAGATTTTTCTTCTGTTCACTCACTTTGCATTTAGTTAATTGATAAATATAATCTATTAACATGTCTATTTTTGAAAGCATTCTTACTTTACAGCATTTTTCACACCTGCCTAAAACTTTTGCACAGTACTGTATATATATAAAAATGTACTATATATACAGTATATATATATATATATATATATATATATATATATATATATATATATATATATATATATAAACGGGTTTGTGAGATAATATTAAGAGAGGCAATTTCTCAAAGAACCTACAAATGGCAATCCACACAAGACACGACTTGGAAACGATCCATAAGACTGGAAATAAACACATGACCCCGTCCAAGCATTCCTATTGGACATACTAGAGATGGGCTGTCCCATTACAAAACAGGTCTTGTTTTGATAAAAGATTACCACCCTGACCTCCGGTAAAATGAAGGTTGGACTTGTGAAATCTATAGATCAGAGTTATTGAACATCCCTATATATCCAATAGTTTCACTGTTATCATATATTAGTAGTAATTGTACAGTTGTACTTGTAGTATTGTTATTTTTTTCTTCATGGTACCAGTAGTAGTAGTTTGATTTGAAGCCCGGTACATCTCCAGCGGTCAGTAGACAGCTGGGCAATAGTAGTATAGTTGAACTGATATTTAACAAAATTATTTTATTGTTATACATTTATATATACAACTTACTGCAATCTCAATTGTGTTTCTTTACAAATTCCTTCATTGATCTTTTTCATTATCTTCTTTAAGTATTTTAAAGTGCAACATTATTATTATTATTATTATTATTATTATTATTATTAATTATGCACAAGTCACCACTTACCTTGTATTACTACTGATGCCGTTCAAATCTATTTTTCTACTTTATCGTAAACGCTATTGAAGACTGTGACGCATCAGATCATGGGTGAGTGTTTGAGCCGTCTCAACCTTCATTTACTTATGAATAATTATACACAGAACAAGGTCGAGTGCCATGGCAATACGAAAGACTTATTTACTTTTCTCCTTGTAAAATAGTCCGGTGAACAGATATGGCTCATTATCTTCACAAATATAAGCTTGGTAATGTTGGTATGTGTCACATAGAATGCAAACATGTTGCTGGCTTTGTTTCACAACATATAGAATAGTAGGACCTCGATAATATGTTTTTGTTTGGTGAATCTCCATAAATCTTTACTTTATACATACGTAAAGACCTTTTTGTCACAGATTTGTGCCACAGACCAATTTTGTGAACAAAACGTTATTTATCAAAAGCAAACAAACAAACCAAAAAAAAGCCATAGCTTAAAATTAGGTCACATGTTCAAGTTGTGTGAATGTGGGACCTTTTTTGTGTCATTTTTTAAAAACCAGCAGAAGTGGCTCATTTAAATGCTGGACATACAGACTGCATGTATGGTCCAGTTTATTTTTTGCTGATTAACAAACCTATTTTTATGCAACTTGCATAAATCGGAAAGAAAAAAATGTCTCGGTGCTGCTAAATGCACCACCTGCAAGCCACTTACTGGTACTACATAAAATGATTAACTTGTTTTGTGGCGTGACATATTTCAAGCGTGTTAACCTCGCTTCTGACTGATCAGTTTCATTCCAGTCACACGACGAAAAAAAAAAAAATCGAAACAGGTTCTGGTGTGGATACTCACATTTGACTGCAGTGACTTCTAAATTATTCGCTCTCGTCACTCGCGTCCAGTGTGGATGCAGCTTAACTGTGACAGTTCCCGCACTTGAATAGGCTAGGTTTGTAATTATTACCTCATCTTGTAATAATGTATACTGAAATCAAAAGATTTGGACACTGCAGGGACAGTAAAAATATAGTTTGTCTTATTGTACATGTGGTGTGCACCTCTCAAACAAAATATCGAATGTATTTTATGCTGCAAAGGTTTTCATATTATCATGAAATGTGTTGCCACTATGCCACAGTATCCAACTGAAAAGTAGACAATATTCACAATGTCTGGTGAAAGGCTTTAAATATTAAATAATTCAGGAGAGAGAGAGAGGAGAGAGAGAGAGAGAGAGAGAAAACACATGTATGAATAAAAATGGACTGACAGCTGGTGACGCCATTTACAACACATACAATTTTTACAGCACAAAAACAATCCAATAAAAAATTCAAAACATAGGAGAATCCAACAACCTGAAAACAAATATTGAGTTTACTAAAAAGAAAAATGATCAGCTTCATTTAGCTCACAAAACATTGCCAAAGAAGTCATAGTATTGTATTCAATAATTATAGTACATTACATGAAGACACCAATAAATCATTATTGCTACCCTTGATGTTAACGTATTTTTCTTTCAAACAAGACTTTTTGCTCCACCTGTGGTCTTGACCTGTGAACCTCTTCAGCCTGTATTTACCGTCCGAATCTTCGAGGTTGGTGGCGTTACATTTAAAAGCAGCAGCACACAAAACAATCTGTTAGAATACCCAAACACCGTAATGATCACTTCCTTTTGTATTACAGGAGTCTTCGAGAACAAATGTCAAGAACAAAAGTACCCCTAGCCAATGTCCAATGTTAGCTATTACAGCAGGGTAAAGAAACGTACATCCTCTCATCACTAAGCAAGAAAAGTTTCAAGCCAGAGCAATGCATATCCTAATTCCTTTGTGATGTGTGAGTTTGCAACACTAATGTGCACAGTATCAGTGAACAGGAGTACACTACTGTACTGTGCTTCTGTGTAGTCTTGCATTTCAAAATGACATGTACTGTATGCATATGGCTCCTAGTGTATCACCATCACAAAGTCGGACTCGGTCTTGCACATCATCAAATAATCAACGTTGCTCTATTTTAAGCATGCAAGATGAAAGTTCTGATTGGAGAACGTATCTGTATTCTCCAATATATTGTACATACCGAATAGCACAGTAGTTTGTATCTTGTCGTAAGATCAGTTTTAAAGAAATTCTAAAGTGAATCGCTCAGACTGGAAAGATACAGGAGCAACTGAAAGCAGCGATTGACACTTGAGTAAGCAGCCTCACCTTTCAAGACTAAGCACAGATCAATGTACCAATGCCAAGCTATTACTGTGCGCTCAGTGAATCGGTTCAACAAAAATGAAACAGCCCTAAGAAGCAGGATACAATCATTTCCTTATAGATAATGATCATTAGTCAGAGACAAAACCACAGGGTTTTATGGTTGAGTTGAGTAATACAAACTTTGGACTAGTTTGTGTTCACTGTTGTTTAGGAGTTGTAGTACCCCATCTATTTAAATAGTAAATTCTAAAGCCACCGAAACATGCTTTTGTATATATTATGTAATATATAACATGTACATCTTTTTGCTGCTTTGGTTTTTACGGCATGCAACATAGGCTTAAACCTTGTTATGTTTATTTTACAAATGAAAATACCACTGGAATTCAGGCCACTTTGCTGACCCAAACTGTGTACACTGTTGGCAAGCTTTCCTTCCAAATATATTCCAAACTCTGATAAACAGATTAAACCAATAAGGAATGCAACACATCAAAACACTGTAAGACAATAAGGACTTTATGGACAATTAAGAACAGTAGATATCAAAAGGACAACATGAACTCTACAAAACCAAATTTAATTAGAGTGGTGCAGAAAGTTCACTAATGTTCAGTGAGGTCCCGTAAATGATATTTTTTCAAAAGCATGGAAGGTTTTAACTGCACTTACAGGGTCTCTGTAGTCTTCAGCTTCTTTTAATGATGGACGGGGTTTCACTGGGATGTCATCACTACATTCATTGTCTGATGTGTTGGGAGATTCGGCTAAATCAAGGAACTCATCTCGCTTGTGGCCTCTGAACCTTATTTTGTCCAACCGCTTTAGCATGTTCAACACAGAGCTCTTCTGCTTTACCTTAACATGATGAACGGTGTCCCTAGAGGGGGAAAAAATGAAAATAAAAATAGGATCTGATTACAGCAGTATTCATCTCACACTTTATGAACAAGGTACCATGATATATTCAATATTTTTAGGAGTACATGATTATGCATTATTCTTTTTGGAGCTGCTATTGAAGAGTTTTGAACAGTTTGATGAATATCAAAACTTTAAAGATTTGTGAATAAGGCCAAATCTTTAAGGCCCAATCAAAAAGATTCTGCAGGATCTGCAACATATTTTTAATCCATATAGGCCTACTTTAGGTCAGGGGTGGCCAATCCTGGTCCTTGAGAGCCGCAGGGTCTTGTGGTTTTCATTCCACCCAAGTTCAATTATTTCATTGAAACAATTCATTTTCTTAAATTGGACAACACTAACATTTTTTCCAGGTCTTTAGTCATTGATGATTTAAAAGATACCCAGATAACCTGCAGGATTGTGGCTCTCCAGGACCAGAGTTGGCCACCTCTGCCTTAGGTCATTATTCAACTTTTGAAGAAACTAAACAGCTGAATATTGCAATTTTTGTGGCATGTTCAAATAAAACTAAATAGTTATAGAATGCACAGTGGGATTCTACTGTCAGATGAACAGATCTCAGGTTTGAGTGTCTCTGAATGAATGCAGTGTATGTTCCACTTAAAATATGTTATGATTGGTGTATATATATATATATATATATTTTTTTTTTTTTACAACCAAACCACAACTTAAAAGTATTATCTTCTCAAAAGTGATCTGCTCAAAACAATACGCGATAGATCGTCCTGATTTTGTGAAAAAGATACTGGAGTTTCACTTACCATTGCTGCTCATCTAGAAAATGTCTCAGTAATATACCATGTTTAAAAGATGTGGCAAAGTGGCAGAGTGGAAACAGGTGCAGGAGTGATGCAGTGCGGTAATTAAACAGACAGAGCCTTGTAATCCGGTTTGGAAAGTGAAATATTTGTTATATTCCAGGTCTGGTGACCTAAACAATAATTCCCTGGCAATACAAAACAATGTGTACTGCACGGGGTAAACACTAACGGGATTGCAGTCCCAACTAATAAACACAATATCTGACCCACAATAATACATACACAGTCATCAGTCCTGGGTGCATACAATAGTGCTCGAGGTGGGTGATACAGGTTAGTTACTGACAATTGGTGAAATGCTGTTCCGGGTTAGTGCTGGCCCTTGGCGACAGCTCTGGAACTGGTAATGTGCAAGACAAGACAAGACAAGACAATTACAAACAAACAAAACACAACACTCACGATAATTTTCACTTTCACGGGGTCTCTCACAGTCCTTCTCAGTTAATAAACACAAACCAATGCGAAGGAACAGATTGTGATTCTCCGTCCCCTTTATGCTGTCACACATGACCCTTTGGTAAACGAGTGCAACCGCCTCTCCAATCTGCGGCTGCCACGTTGTTTCCCTTCAGGGTCAATGCATTATTGCAACAGAGTCTCGCCCCCCTTCCTAGCTGGCCAACATCCCTTGAACCCTGGGAAAGAACTGTCAGGCCAGCCCGTCCAGGGAACTCTATTCTCGCTGCTTAGTGCCCTCACAGGTCGGGAGGGAGAATTACCACCAAGAATCATTGTATTTCTGTCACAATAGCAAAAAAAAAAAAAGAATATAAACCCACCAGCTTCATACTTGAGAAGGCCCCACCCTAAAAAACAAAAAAAAACAAAAAAAAAAAAAAAACATCTGCAACCTATACTTTGGGTCCTGCCTAACCAGGCTGACAGCTCATTATTAATCTACTTGTAATCCATGAATATGCAGGTGTTTCACAAAGAACAAAAACACTGAGCAAGGGTATGAAGCAGAAGCTTGCCAGCTGACATTTCACATTCACATTAGAGAGAGTGTTCAGCATATTCAATGACTCATTTATCTTAAAAAGCGTGTTACAACATGTATTTTAGAAATTATCCTTCCCTGGATAACAATTGTGGAGATATAAAAAAAAAAAAATCTTGCTCCGGTGAACTACAGTGTAAATCCACAAAAGACATACCATATGCAAACAATAACAATATCATATGCAAACAGATCATTATCAATGCAAATCATTGTCTTTTGTTGTTAAGCAAGTCTCGTTTTCCTAACAGGTAGGTAGGTCTTGTGATATATTTATTTATTTATTTATTTGTTGTGATGTTCACAAGTTCTAATTACCAACACTATCCTAGACAAAGTATTTTAAAAAGCTACCAAACATAGCCAATAAAAACCCACTACAGTTAATATAAAACAGCAGCAATAAATTATTTTATTTCAGGCATTACAGTTGTCCTGTGTTATATTGCCCCCCTTTTTAATGCCACCCTCACATACCGCCAGCTATTCTCTCTGAACAAATGTCACCAATATAAAAACAGTGAAATGTTTACCCGTTATATCGCTACCCCGCTGTCTGCCATCCGCCAACTTCCCAAGCCAAGCAAACGTAAATATAAGCATTGCAGTTTCCCTCATTGTAGCACCAGCGAAATAATCATGGTCAATTAAAACAACAAAGTTATGCAGTTAACCTTTGACTGGCTTTCCCAATTCGTTGTTAACTGAACGTTCATAATGTGGGGCTAATTACAATAACAATGTCATCAGGTTTGTTTGTTTACATGCAAGTTTTGCACAAATGAAGGCTGACAAACTAAAGCATCATTTTTTATTTTATTTTTTTTTAAACTTTATTTATTTATTTATTTTTTAAAGTGTTTGCCTGTACATTTAAAGGTTTTTTTTTCTTTTTTTTCTTTCAAAATGCTTAAGAAAAAATGCTGCTGAGCTTAAATTGCTTTGTGAAATAAATAGATGGCAGCATTCAATGGGGGACAGTATTCAGCAGGCTCACAGTCATGCCACAAACAGTGAAGTTCAAAATGACCAGTACAGTTATTTTTTTAAAAAGTATGTTTTTTTGTTTTTACGGAACTTTCTTTTGGGTGATTTTGTTCGGGTGATTTGACACTAAATGAATGTTTATTTATTTTTTTAAGTATAAGCTGTTCCTCAAAAGGTAACCATGTATGTTTCATACAGATGGGAAAAGATGATAAAACATCACTAGTAGACCTACTGTTGTGTTAAGAACTAGTACTGTAGTTTTAAAAAAGATTAATGTTTTCTTAAAATGGCCTGGAGATACTGTAATTGCAAAACTAAAAAAATAAAACGTTTGAATTTATTGCAAAAATAGAAGGTTGTGTGTGTGTTGTTTTTTTTTGCTGACCCTCACTATAACGCCACCCTCGCTTATTGCCCGTTTTTGCCCATGGCCCTTACCTGGCGGTATAAAAAGGGTTGACTGTACATTTCAAGGCAATACTTTGGTTTAACTGCATTACCAACAACGTGATAGAAAACTACATAGACTGTAATGTATTGTTGTTTTTTTTTTCTTTTATGAAAACCAACACGAATAATGATATGAAAAACTGGAAATATCAACAGACCGGCATTTAATACGCATTTCTTTCAGCCCACTTTCAGTTAAACAATTTTGCAAACCCAGTTAACTCAAACACAGGCTTCAGTTCTGCTCCATACAAAGAGCGAAGGCATTCCTGACCAGTGTGAAAGTTGCTTTTATGGAACTGACAAGTAAATCAGGCTACTTATTAAATCGCTTTCCAAAAACAGCCGATATAAGCCTTTTCCTGAATGTAAAGTTTAAATAACTTAGATAAGGACAGAAAGTATCCCCTTTACTAATAAATTAATCTAGAATGACTATTGTTATTTTATATACCGCATTAAGAGAGTAACATGAACTTAAAATGCCATAGGCAGAGTGTGGACCTGTTTTGTATCTAGGTCAAACGGCACTCACATGGTCTATTCGACTGTTCTGGGATAAGCGGTTTATTACAAATGAATGTTACTCGAAGGGGCAGAGGAATTTTTCCTCTTGGAGTTTTTTCTCAAGAAAAAAAAATAGTTATGGTAAAATGGCTCATAGTTTGTACATTAAAGACAACTAAACTTGCCTTTAAAGATATTGTGCCAAGTAAGCTAGCTACTGAGCATTGTGAGGTTGGAGTTGGAAGTCTATCTGTTCAGACCCGGTTAAGACAGACATTTAATACATACTTAATTGTTTTGTTTTTCATTACATAAAATAAATAAAATTAGAAAACGATTCAGTGCGAACAGCCAATCAGCTTCCAGATCTAGCGGGCTTCTATTTTGCATAGGTGCCTGCTGGAACGTTGAAGTGCTTAACTGTGAATTAAATTTTAAATAAATCTGCGCATAAATACCGGCTTTTTCCCTTAACATTCTAATCTACAACTAATCTGACAACATAAAAAGCTACTTAAACATACTTTCTGACACTGGTCTAGAGACAAGCGAAATCATGTCTGTGACAGGACACCATAATGAAGGCTCAATTCGCAGCTACTGGACAACAAATCAACAGGAAAGACACGATTGGTCCACAATTCTGTCATCAGCAGGATCCAAACAACACCCTTCCTCAAAACCAGCCAGTCAAACTGCCAACCCTGCTTCAATTTTTTCCGCACCAGCCAATCCACTCCCTGCCAGCCTGAATGGCGCCCCGCCTCCAACAAGTTTCGAGTCCGACTCAATACTACACGGACTATTCAACAATTGTACACGTCCAGATAAATTATAATAAGAAAGAGTAAGACCCAAAAAAATAAATATGTTGGCCAAATAATACTAATAATAATAATAATAATCTTTATTTTTATATAGCGCTTTTCATAGTGGACCACCATCACAAAGCGCTTTAAGAAACTAGGGTGTGTGAACTATGCATCAGCTGCAGAGTCACTTACAACAACATCTCACCCGAAAGACGGAGCACAAGGAGGTTAAGTGACTTGCTCAGGGTCACACAACGAGTCAGTGGCTGAGCTGGGATTTGAACCGGGGACCTCCTGGTTACAAGCCCGTTTCTTTAACCACTGGACCACACAGCCTCCTAATAACATTTTCTCTATTTGTTTGTCATTTTTATTCATATTTACCTTAGAGGACAAACATTATCCAAGGGACACATGCACATGTTCAGGGGGTTCTGCATTGTTTTTTTGGGCTAAAGTACTTTACACTGTTCTTGGAGAAGTGGTACGTTATGCTTCAGATTTAACTGTTGCTCTCTAGCAGGTGCACAAACATTAAAGCTGAAGCTGGCATTCAATCCCCCTTTCACACAGTTATGACGGCTCAGAACCGGCACTGATGCGGCATTTTGGTCTGTGTGAATTGCCTATACCATCACGGAGCCGTCATATTTTATGCTGTCTCTGGTTCAGAAACAGCACTGAACTGTCTAAACTCCTGTGTGAAAGACTATGCCGGCACTGAAGCACTATAGTGGGTGTGGATTGAAAGTCAACATCCCACGTAACTGTATACGGGATGTGTTGGGTATTTTTGTCGTTGGTGTTACACGCTTTCATTTTTTTCAAATACAATTGCTGATTAAGAAGGAGGTAGTAATTGGAGTCTGGAAGAAGTTAAGGAATTGTTCACTTAACAGGCTGACGAAGAGGTGAATTTACAAATAGAAGGGATGGTGCGTGATGCTGTAATTTATGGGCGAATTGCCACTGCCATGAAAACGATCAGTCGACTGACAGGTTTGAAAGTTTCTCACATGATCCCTTTGGCTGTGTAAAAGCGTTATAATGGTATTATACCAGCATAGATTATGAAATGCTATGCTGTGTGAATGGGTATTTTATTTTATTTATTTTTTTTTTTTTTTTTAACGTCTTTGAGACGGCTCAGTAGTGCCATATGTGTGTGAAAGGGGTAAAGTCAATTTTCTTTACAAATGGAAATGTTAGTCCAGTCATTTACAACAAACAGTATAATCATAGTCATCTACTTTCACTGAAATGAGAAGCCTACATCTCCAGGTCTGTGCCATGTATCTGTTTACAATACAGGCCTTGCAGGCATCTGCCTTTGATCAAAAATATATAGAAAAAAATACTTTACATATAAAAAATACATTATTAAACAGCATCATCAGCGTTTGTCCTCACTTACAAACTGTACTGCTTGTCAGAATAAGGATGTTGTTGCTACCCAAAAGGCTGAGCATTTGCTAGGTTTTTGTATAAAGGACATACTCACTGCAACTCTTTCAAAGGCAGGATTTGGAACATCACTACTGTATTTCAACTATGTTATCCTACAGTTAGAAAATAGCTGCAATGTTATCTTAAGTCTGCCACTTCTTGCTGTGCTCTGCTGTTCATCAGAGTCTCAGTACACAGCAGGGTACGTTTCTGACCAGGCAGGATTTATTTACCCTTCATAAAGTGACTCAGCATGTCTAATTTCAGACTTTCATCCAAGCACACTCAGCCCAGGACAAGCACCGAACCCAAAACCTGTTAATCGCATACAAACCACTAAATTGATATATTAGTAACCACACAAGTTACATTTCAGTACCAATAAGGACTACTGTTAAATATCACTTTAAGGTTAAATATTAACTGTAAATGAAGGAATATCACCATAAAATAAATAAAAGGACACTTAGGCCTACTTTTTTCCAGCTCAGACTACTATAGAATGGCTTTGGTAGAAAACACAAACCATTTGGTTATGCTAGATAAGAGTACTTTATGTTTGTTTATTTACAAAAACAAGGAACACTATACAGCAGTATACTGTACATTATTACTAAATGCCTGCTCTTTCTCAGTTGATGGTAGGCAACAGTCATGTTGTAGTCATAATCAGTCTGACTGATTCCCTTTTAAAATCGTCAGTTACAATTCTAAACAAAATATAATTATCCACAGAATACTTCCCAAAAAATAAAAATAAAACAAATAAAAATACAAACCTACCAGATGTAGCAGTAATTCCAATTATGTGTTATGAGTAATAAACGTGAGTAGTAAATGCACTAAAGACGGAGACTGTGGTTTAAATTCAAAGTGTGACAAAGCCAGGGCTATAATACTGGCACTTGAACGGGACTGAGGAGGGATACTTTGCGAAAGTACAAAGAGAGTTGGAAAAAAAGAAATAGGAAGCACTACTGAGTCACTGGCTTTATATTTCTCGATTTTACAGGGACCCAGCCCAGGACTATTAAATGATACATTTCTATTGACATTAGTAAATCAAATTGATTGTTCAGCGGTTTGAAGATCTATGTTTGTACGACTGTTGCTGTCAAGAGACCCTTTTTTCTCTCTCAGGAATAAGAACAAAATATCTTCACAACAATTCTCTTACACATAGTAAGTAGGCTGGACAAAAAACATACAAATGACAATCAGCACTTGAGAGAATTGATATATTCTGCTTTAGTAAGAGATCAAATACTGTAAAGATTTTACTGTTGCTAGACCAGGGAACTGGTACTGTGATTTTTAACCAATATTAATACAGTAATATGGCTGTCTTTCAGCAAAGTACCAGGAAAAGTAATGCACCATGTATAGAGTACAATTTGTTATGTTGGCATATGCTATTTTCTTTCAATATCTTGATTACAAACATTTGCTGGAAAGCATTTTATTGCCTGGCTGGACCTGGCTTAATAACATTTCAAGCAATGTCCAAATCTGAAACATTCCATGTAGGCCGACAGGATTCAAACAATTGTTGCACCACCTCCTAAGATTTTGTTCAAATTGTTCACAGTCCTACCTGATTGAGGATCACATGCAAAATATGAGGTTTCTATATTTGCTGTCTGTCTGTGACCTACAGGACGCTAATTAACATTACTTAAAATATGAGTAGAAGGACTTAATATAGTTCCCTAAAATGTGCAGATTCACACAAAACTGCAATTGACCATGTTAACTATATTGGGAAGCCTCCTAAACTGTATCTATCACACCCTATTCTACTTTGAAGTAGTACATGAAGACAACAACAAAAAGTTTTTGCAATGCATAATGCTCATCTATAGGCCTACACAGTTTTCTGAAAAGAGGATTTTCCTATATCAAAGAAACTAGTGCTGCACATACCTACGACTGGAATTGAACTCTCCATAGAAATTAGCTGCTTTGGTTTGCGTAAATTGCTGTTCTCCACGGAGTGAGAAAATCAGCAGTCATCACAAATCCAAGCAGATGTTACTTCTTGTGTTTCACTTTCAATGGTAAATGAGCCCAGGCAACGCCAATGACCCTCACCTGTAAAGAGCTCAATCCAAATAATCGGTCGTGCAGCACTGAAGAAACATCAATCTGCTGCTTTGGCCTTTGTTTATTTACAAAGCCCTGTCCCAATATTTGCAAATGACAGTAGGGTTTTAATTAACATCATTACAGCTCTTATATTTCACGTACATTATCAAGGTTGTTTTAGTAAAGATTACCCGATTAAATATATTCAACATCCTTATAAAATAGCAGCTTGGGACTTTTGCCAAGTCTAAAAAAAAAAAAAAAAAAAAAGTAGTATCATACAGTGTATTTAACACCCCTGTTAAATAACGCCCATGCACTTCAAAAAAGAAACAAGATCCTACAAACTTAACCATTAGATTATTTAAAACAAAAACGTACTTTTTATCATAATTAAATCTGGCTGAATGGTAGTTGATAAAATGCAGTATCTTCCCATCCTAATATGCATGATATGACAAAATCATCGTCAATTTGATAACCAGCTATAAATGCATATCAAAACTAAAATGTTGCCAATACAAGGATGATCAATTAACTTACAAAGGCACATTGCTAAAGTTCAGAATGTCTGTGGCAGTGTGCCAAACCTGTGAGTTGCGGGCAGCGACATTAACATACACGTTTTTCTTAAAAGGCCAATTTAACGTGATTTAACGTGATTGCAACAAGTACACATATACCAAATACAGAGTGCACTAATACATTTCGGTAGTTATAGTTTTGTGAAAAACGTCTATTCTACTTTATACTCAAGGACTGGGGATTCATATTTTCGACAAAATCATTGCATTTAAGATTAGCTTCCGAGAGGCGTAAAAGACCCGCTTCTTTCTACAAGATTAAAACAACAACAACTACAGTCTATCACCTTGTTCTACTGTCTTCTCACTGTTGAACCGATTCCTTCTTCCTAACCAGCAGTCGCCTAGCATTTCAGAATGCAGCACGCTATACGACTATAACAATCTATATTGAAAGAATAAAGGCAATTATTTCAACAAAACGGTGGGGTGTGAGATAAAGCATACAATGTGACTATAGCGGCAGCAAAGTAACAAAGGAGTGCATTAGGTGTTGGCGGTAGCCTAATAATTTATATAACTACCACATATTTATAAAATGCAACCAAAAAAAACAACAACTGACGATTAATACTCATATATAATCAAACTACATTGCAGGATTTTATGGTACCCGATACGCGTCAGTCAGTGGTAATTATATAACACGATTTATTCACAGCAATACAAAACTGTAATTTGCGTTGATCAAACAAAGCAGATACGGTTTATACATTCAAATCGTATGAAACCTGTTGCTCGCATTTTTTTTTATTACTAAATAAATAAAACAAAGTTACTTACCCAGCGCGGAAATCAGAGCAAAGTTTCATTAACACTGAGGGTCCTTGTGATTCTGGGGTGTATTTTTCTACACCTGCTGAACCCACTGAATATCTTTAAAACCTCCAGATGAACAAAATGAAATGTATTTCTGCTTTTGTTTACTGAATCGCCGCGTAATTGAAAATCGGTGTCTTAGTCTCCAATACAGGTTATTTTGTGTCAATGCCAGCCCTCGCCGTACATATATATACAAAAAAAGCCTGCCTCAATTTCTCTTGTTGATTTTCAGTGAAGTACACAAGAGGTGGACCTGACCAGGAAATTTCGTCAATGGCAGCGACTACACTCTTAAAGGGGCCGTCCGTTCGTGATGATTCCATAACACCACAAGCGACCGATTGTCTCGGAGGCTGAGGAGGAACAATACAAACATGTAAATATAATAATAATATAAGAAGTAAAATACATTTACGTGACCGCAAAACAAGTAAAAGTAAACCGCTATTTTTCATTCGTGTGAATTCATTAGAAAATAGACATCAGTAGCCTGTGCACTGGATTATTTATTTAAATCATAAAGCTTTACCAGGAAATATTAAATCGCTGTAGATTAGAACAATGTTATTTTGTATGTTATTTTCATGTTTTAATCAGCCCTTAATTTTGCAGCAACTGAGCAACATTCCTCACCAAAATGAGTGAACAAAGGCAAAACACAACCACTCAGCTCAAAACGCTCCAATACATCCCCTAAATCCACGGCACTGAAACTGTTTTTGAGGAAATACAGTAACAGAAAACCTGTATTCGGTTGGGTGATTCTTCGTGTAGCCTGAGTATCTACTGCCTGCACAAGACTGTTCCGGTGATGTCATGCTTCTGATGCTCTTCACCCAGTGGAATTTTCTGAATTCTAGTTAGGGCAAGGACAGTGTGGATTCAAAGTTTTTAAGAAAACAAAATATATATGTCTTGCAGATAAATTGAAAACACAAAGAAGCAAAATAAGAACCTTATAAA
This sequence comes from Acipenser oxyrinchus oxyrinchus, assembly GCA_030684275.1. Classification (NCBI taxonomy): domain Eukaryota; kingdom Metazoa; phylum Chordata; class Actinopteri; order Acipenseriformes; family Acipenseridae; genus Acipenser; species Acipenser oxyrinchus. The sequence continues at coordinate 20,055,555 of CM060256.1, read as the reverse complement.
ATATATATTTTTGATAATATAATAATAGTCTCCACTATTTAGATATTCATGGTCAAATCAGTGGGCGAGGTCTTAATGTATTTATAAACTGTGGTAGAGAAACTGGTCCATGCAGAAAGTCACCTCTAGATTTGCTAGAACTTCCTAGTTATTCCCTTCACAGCTGTTTCAGAATGCAGCCACTCAAATACATACTAAAACTCCACCTCTTCAGCACATTTCACACATTAAGATTCTGCTTTTGACCAATTCTCTTACCTGGAGTTGTGTGACAAAAACTAGGATGCATAGGGATACAGAGTTTTAACCCCTGGACTTTGCAGTGCTTTACCACACTCTGTGAGGGATACTGATACAATATCTAAAATAACCACTTATCAGGGTTTGTTTTCTTTAAGTTGTAATAGTTGAGTCTTTTTTAGTGTGTGATATTGTATACCAAGCATCAAAAGAAACTTATCACTATTGTAACACATTTATTTTTTAAATAAATAAGGTATATAAATGATGGACATTGACGAAATGTTTTTGGTTTCTTTTTAATTACTCGATCATTCATCCTTGACCATGACACGCTTGAGTGACTATGACTGAAGCATATGCACTTAATCACCTAATTAGTGAGACAGTTGATTGGACACTGGATATGGAGTGATTTCAGCTGTTGAATTGCAAGCTTAAATAAAAGAAATAAAGAAAATCACAGAATAAAACCAATATGCCACATCTGTCAAGAGAGAAGCGCCTTCATGCAATCAGCATGTTGGAGGCTGGACTAGGGCAGCGTACTGTGGCTCGCCGTCTTCCATCTTGGGTGATCACAGCCAGCAATTTCAAACCTGGCGAGACGGTATAACCAGACACACTCTGTCAATGACAGGCCACAAACTGGGAGACCAAGAGTCACAACACCTGCCTAAGATCGACAGATCAGTTTGCAGCATCTTTGTGATGTTAATTGTTAATCAGCACAATAAAAAGTCACAGCATGTGCAAAACAGAGTTTGTCATTTTTTGATCACATCTAGTGAATTTTATCCAAATATAAGTGATACGTTTCTTTTGATGCTCAAATATAAGTGATAAGTTTCTTTTGATGCTCAGTATATTATTGATTGTAAAGAGCCAGGGACAGACGTGCAGTGAAAGGCACTGTGGATGTGAAATGATGGTATTGTGCTTTTGTGATTGAAACATTATTTAGTACATCACAAAAGACATGTTAAAAACAGTATATTTACAGTCAGGCTGAGCACTTTTGAATACTATTTTCTATATAAGAGGGATGTACAGATGCTAAGTATATATTTTTATTAGTATGCACTTATTATCCTTTTAGTTTGTTAATGTATATATGACTGATGGTGATAATTTATGTCAGTAGGAAATTATTTAATTGATGTTTAAACTTCTATCTTAGATTCAAAGCTCAGAAACTAAACCTAAGGTAATTCACAGAGATGAAAGGTCAAACGGGTGGCGTGCATCAATTTAATAACAAACCCAGCCCATTAAAAAAACACCTTTTACTTTAACAGATGATCAATTATTATATCAGAACCCTATTGTAGTAAGCCAGCCCTAAGGATATCAGATGAATGGAAAGCAGTGGGGATGCATTGCATGTGTATAGATGTCTGTTTCCAGCCACAATGTCTATATACAGTACAATCCTAGTATACAACACAGTTTCCAGTTCTTTATAAAACTGTATTTGGTTTGGTTAATGTGGTTTCAGCTTTCCGCCTGTATACTCCCTCAGTGTACTTCTACTATTTGGAAGCTTTGGGTCTTCCCAATAAAAATATAAAAAATGTGGCATTTAAATGGTTCCTTGACTGTTAACCTGGTAATATAATACAAAATACAACACAAGTGTACTTTTATATAGCACCCATCATGCCATGGCATCCCAGTGCACTGTACAAAGTTAAAAACAACACAAAATAGCTCAATATATAATACACTCCAGTTACAACCAATTATATAAAAGCACATTCAAAAAAATATGTTTTCCGTTTAGACTTAAAAGAATCCAGTGTTTCAACCTGCCTAATGGTAACCAGAATAGAGTTCCACAACCGAGGCACACAACTGCAGACAGCTCTGGATCCAGTTGAGTTTAGATGACTTTCTGGAACAAATCAAAGTTCAGCATTTTCTGATCTCAAAGAATGAGTCGGAACATACAGAGTTAGTAGTTCTTGGAGATAACATGGCCCTATTTCATGAATAGGGTGCACGCTGAGGCTGCAGGAGGGTAGCTGTACAGGCTGCCGAGTGTTGCAGCCTGAGGGTGTCCTGCTGGATGGCGGCGCTATGCCCGGAGGAGGGCCGATTTCCCCTGGACCATGCTGGCTGGCGAGCGTTAGCACCTGAGGTCCTGCTCCCCCTCAAGCACCACCTCGACTCATTTGGCGTGAGCCACAACAAGCTCTAGGGAGATTGGGGCAGCAAACCGGACCTGCTGACGCAGGGCGGTCGGGGTCAGTCCGCGGACAAAGGCCTTCACGGCCAGGTCCTGTTGGGTGGCTGGCAGGAACGTGGGGTACCCCCTCTGGGCCAGGTACTGGACATCAGCCGTCAGTATGCCCAGTTTCTCTCCAGGGCCTCTAGTGCGGTTAGCCAGCTGCAGACACAGGCCGACTGCGGGCTCCACTCTCCCGAAACAGCGCTCGAGAGCTGTGGTTAGCGGCTTTCTTTGCTGCCCACTTTCTTCCAGTTTTCAACACAGGCGCTGCCTCCCTTAAACGCATTTGTCACGTGACTCTAATAATGTAATTTCCAATCGGACCTTGGCACACTTAAACTCCTCGGTTAGAGCGGAGACTGGTAGCTGCAGTATTCCTTTACCATAAAGTCCCACTCTGCTGAGGCAGCATGGAACTCCCAACCATTTCCTAACATATGAACTGATTAAAGCTTCCAGCTTCTCTACTGTTGTCAAAGAAACCTCATACACAGTCAGTGGCCACAGCAGCCTCGGCAGTAGACCAAACTGAAAGCACCAGAGTTTTAGTTTGCCTGGTAAAGCGCTGCTCTCTATGCTCTTCAACCATTCCACTGCTTGTTGTCTAACTTCTCCCACACGAACTGTCCTTTAGATCCCCGTTGTCCTTTAGATCTCCCAAGACTTTTCAGTGGCTTCTCAGGCACTGTTGGTATTGCCTCACAATTAATGTAGAACCTTTTATCTACTACTTTACCTTTAATTATAGAGATGCTCCTTGATTTAGTGGGCTTGAATTGCATTCGTGCCCATTCAATGTTATTGGTTAATTTGCCCAGTAACCGATTAGTGCAGGCTACTGTTGTAGTCATGGTTGTTATGTCATCCATGTATGCTCGAATTGGTGGTAGTCACATTCCAGAAGCCAAGCGTTCTACATACAGTACTGTTCAGGCATCTCCAGTATACTACAGCTGTTGTCAGGATATTTCTTACAGAGATAATAAAACTGCACAACCACAATAATACAATATAGACCTAGACCTAAAGCAAAGAAAACAACATCCAGCTTCCATGACAACAAGCAAATACAGTACCTGCATTTCAAATTGAGATTCTGACTGGTTTTTAGCTACTATAGTCATTGGAACATGGGCCCTCTTGTGGACAAATCCATAACTGTCCCATGGATACTATGTGTACAGTATACAGTTTCTTTTATCTGATATTGTTCCAAATGAAACTGGCTCTGCAGATGGTTCCATCTGCAATCTACAATTACAATACAGTTGCAGTCACAGATTAAAAACCTGCATCTCACATCCTTTGCACTGGACACTCATTAGGTAACTTTTACCGTTAGCGGCAGCTGGAGCCGACGAGTTCTGCCAGCTTGCAACCGGGCTGACCCAATTGAAACAGATTTGATCTCAAATACCGCTGATTGAAATGAACCAGTCTGACTTTAAATGACTTTCAAGAGTCCCAGTGACAGATGGAAACATGGATTAGAACACATTTTAGAACAAAATAAATATGTTCATGGAAGATAGAGCATTCAGATGCAGTGTGGTCCAGTGGTCAAAGTCCAGGGCTTATAACCAGATGGTCACTAGTTCAAATCCCACCTCTGTCACTGATTGACTCACTGTGTGACCCTGAGCAAGTCACATAACCTCCTTGTTCTCCATCCTGCAGAAGAGATGTTAAATAAATATGCTTTTGTAAGTGACTCTGCATATAATGCACAGTTCACAGCCTACCTCTGTAAAGCGCTTTGTGATGGTGGTCTACTCTAAAAGGTGCTATATAAAGAAATTATTATATTAATAAATGAAAATGTATTTTTGCAGATTGCTAACAGATGAGATCCAGAGAAATAGGTAAACTGAAAGTTATTTGCCAATATAAAGTAAAAGTCATTATAGAGTAGCTCTCCTATCACTGAACCACTACTCTTACAACCAATAGAAGCATCACTTCTTGTCTTGTATGCATTATGTGGTGGAGGCTGTGTGGTCCAGTGGTTAAAGAGAAGGGCTTATAACCAGGAGGTCCCCAGCTCACTCACTGACTCACTGTGTGACCCTGAGCAAGTCACTTAACCTCCTTGTGCTCTGTCTTTCAGGTGAGACATTGTTGTAAGTGACTCTGCAGCTGATGTATAGTCACACACCCTAGTCTCTGTAAGTTGCCTTTGATAAAGGCATCTGCTAAATAAACAAATAATATGCATTTTTATTTCAAGATAATTTATGTATGCAAGGCAGATCTGAGCCAATGGTGCTCCCCTATATGAATGTGTTTGGCGTATGAAAGTAAAAATCTCTAAACAAGAAACAAAACAAAACATTTTCACCGACCCCTTCAAATGTCTGCATACGTTTAAGATTTATATTTAACATGACGTGTTTTATTTCAACTCTGTATTTGTATTTAAATTATTGATCTTGTAGTTCAGATTTCAAACTAATTGTTTGGTTGATTGTTACCTGTGGTGTTGAGGTTTGTAAATGATAAGGAGCAATGAGTCTATTGGTTGTGATCTCTCAATCAGGGTAAACTGGAGACCCTTGGGGTTCAAATGAGCCTTGGCTCTTTCAAAGGAAACAGACAATGTGGTTGTATTCACAAACCATTTGCCAATAGATACACAGAACTGTAATGCATTTTTTGGCACGTTATATAATGTACCTTTAGCAAGCAACACTATAATGTATTTTTTATAGTCAAATACAGATGTAGCTATAGTGCAGCCAAAAGTCAACTAGAGTGCAATGCAATTAAGCTATATAACTATATTCAGCATTTTCTGTATTTGCTCCAGTTTCATGGCCAAAGTTATTGTTGTTTAAACCATCCATCCATTATCATTAACCGCTTACTCCTTTACAGGGTCGCAGTGAGCCGGAGCCTAACCCGGCATACACAGGGTGCAAGGCGAGACTACACCCTGGAGAGGATGCCAGTCAATCGCAGGGCACCACACATGCACTCACTCACACAGAGGGCAATTTAGAGTGACCAATCAACCTGAACAGCATGTCTTTGGACTGTGGGAGGAAACCAGAGTAACCGGAGAAAACCCACGTGAACACGGGGAGAACATGCAAACTCCATACAGACAGTACCCTCGGCCGGATTTGAACCTAGGACCCTGGCGCCGTGAGGCAGCAGAGCTAACCACTACACCACCGTGCTGCCCTTGTTTAAGCCAGAATATTTTAATTTAGCATGTATATTTCTAAAATGTGTATAAAGGTAACAACTTTGTCTTGGAGACTTGTTTAAATGTTCAACTTTTAAATAAAATTGCCAATAAATGATAAAGTTGTCACAAAAGCTGTTTGGTAAAAGCCAAATAAAGTTCTTGCTGGTTTTAGAGAACCTGCTTTCAGCTGTTTGTTTGCTTGTTTTTAAAAGCTGTCTCTTTTTGAGTGTTACCTAGAAATTTCTCCCCACAAACTCTATTTAACGTATAAGTTATCTTATAAATGCAGTCTTATGGGAATCTGGTATCTGAAAATAAATAAATACATTTGAATCAGTGTTATCTACTGTGGCACGGTAGCGTCACAGCCCAGATGGTATTTGCAGGGAGAGATACTCAGACACAGAAAGATGCCAGTCCAATACGCTAAGTTTTAATTAAAAAATAAAATGGACAAAACTCTCAACAAAACACACTTGACAAAACAAACGGCACAAGGGCCAAAACAAAAGGTTTTACAAAAACTCACGAATGTGAACAAGATGGGACAGCATAGCACAGAACACAAACACAGACCTCTACCTCCATCACCATCACCAATCACCATCACCGTTACCATTATCATCACCAATCACCATCACCAATCACCATTACCATCACCATCACCAATCACCATCACCAATCACCATCACTATTACCATCACCAATCACCATTCACCATCACCATCACCAATCATCATCATCATCATCATCATCATCATCACCATCACCATCACCATCATCATCATCATCACCATCATCATCACCATAACCAATCACCATCATCATCACTCCAGCCACACCAAACATGTTTTGACAGGGAGAAATGTAACCCGCTCCCTGCCAACCCAACATTCCCCATACAAACATACACTCGCAGGGCTTCCACTCTGCCACACTGCCACATCTACCCAAGAAGACAAAATCTTAAATAGACACATCATTGTGGTAGCAACAGTACAGGGTAACACAAGGCTTTGGATTCTCATACACGAGATTGCTATACTATACTGCATTTTGCACAGTATTGTATTCAAGGTCACTGTTCCATTTAGTGGTATATGAGTTGCAGGAATGATCAGATAACAGTTAAAATAATTGATCATAGTTCTGCATTAAAAAAAAAAACTTTCTAAACTACTGCCATGTATAATGTCAGAGCCAACATAAATCTAACAAAGCACACAATTAAATTAATCAGTTCAATTTGTGTTTTAAATTGACACAATATAGCAATATAACCACTAGGTGGCAGCAGTGCTACTTTATCGAGACTATCATCTGTTGTTTCTGTTGTTTATCAGACTTTATCAGAAAGCAGACATATTGTAACGTCTGCTGTAACCACGTTCGAGAAGGTTCTGTGACCCAGGGTCAACAGTTCAATGCTGCAGGTGTTCCGGGACATCAGAGACAGGAGAATCGGCACCAGTCAGGGGCTTGGCTTGCCGCGCGGGCGGTACCCAGTTGCAACATTGTTGGCAAAACCAATGGACGAGATGTTGCAACCATCATGGGATCGAGAGCGGGAAGCCGTGTCTGCTTGGGATTGCTGGCTGGTGCAACGGGGCCGTGCCCTGGACTCGGGGATATGTAGCGGGCTGCTGCTGCTGCTGCTGCTGCTGCTGAGAGGGAGAAACAAGCTGGAGAAAAAGAAAGAGCACATAAGCAACACCAAAAGGGCCTCATTTACTAAAGGTTCTTATGCGATAACACACGAGTTATCCAAGGATAAGGCACGTGCTAGATAATCCTGTATTTATCAAACACGATGAAGCGCGACTTAAAGCATAAGACGTGAGTTAGCACGCACGCGTTAAAAATAACACGATGGGTACATTAGCATCTGCTGAATATGCAAAATGCATGGTGATGTATTCAAATGCAGTGGCATGAGAGCACTAATGAGGCTAATGATATTCAGACGATATTTACTAAACTGTGCTAACCATGAAGCACACCTTAAATCACGTGATAGATAGCACGATGGAAAGCAGGTGTTACGATGGAAAGCAGGTGTTACGAGCTGAGATCGTCTTAAAGCTGTCTGTCAGCACAAGGTACAGGTATATGTATGTACGATACTACACATCCGAAACTCTGAAAATAGGTAAGACTCATTTTAAAATAAATGCGTTTATATACTAAAACGCACATATACCAGTCGACTGCATAAAATAAATAAATAAAGAAAAACAACTTTTGAACAGAAATGTGTCTAGATACAGGTATAATATGATTAAATAAAACTACAAACAAAATAAGTAACAGGACATTGAAAATAAATGTGTTTATGTAGCCTTGTGGCAAAGTGGCTTGCAGTGTACAGGTGCAGAAGTGATGTGGTGATTAAATGAAAAGGCAGACAACGGTAATCCAAGTGCAAGTGGTTTTAATTATAATCCAGGTCTGGTGACTGTAAATAATATTTCCCAAGCAATACCATATTGCACTGTTCTAAATAATGGAATTGCAGTTCCAAACAATAAACACAGTCAATAGTACACACACAATACACAAACACGGTCACCAGTCCTGGGTGAGTGCTGTACTGCTCGTGGTGCTAAATACAATTATTCATGGTAACAAGTGAAGTGCTGTCCGGGTTGGTGCTGGCCTCTGGTGACAGCTCCGGACATGTTTAGCCGTCTACTAAATAACAAGAAACAATTAGAGACAAAACAAAACAAACACTCATTATACGATTTCACAAAACACAGGTCCTTCCGGGTTGTTCTTTAACCAAAACGAAGAAACAGATTACGTCGCTTAGACCCCTATGTGTACAGTCACACATAACCCCTTGCTAAACGATTGCAGCTGCTCCTCCAAGCGGTGGCTGCCACAATATTTCCCTTCCGGGGTTGATGAGTTAGTACACCGAAGCTCTGTCCCCTTTCTAGATGACCGACTTCCTTTTAACCCTGGGAATTAATTGTCAGGCCAAACAGTCCAGGGTACTCTATTCCAGTTACTTAGCGCACTCACAGATCTGGAGGGAGATTTACCACCAAAGATCATTCTGCCTTCCAGCCTATAGACATAAAAAGCATGCAAAAGCTTACTATGAAAACAAACAAACAAAAAGGTCATAACTTACTATGCAAACGAGAAAAAAAAGACATAACTACGTTCATACATACATAATTGAAACACGATAATATAACTAAATAAAGGAAACTGGGTTTACAATCACAACAGCACATAATATCAAAGAAGGAAGTGTTCTTCTAAATCACATACCTGCATACAGGGCACTTTTTTCTTCCACACAATTTGGGCACAGCTATACCATTGCACGTGTCGGGCTGGCACTGGAGTCGATACCTTCTGCATACCTGCTTTTACCTCTACAAATAATTCTGTACCTTCACAGCGTAACCGATTTGCACTTTTCTGTACAAAATGATTCTTTGTCTAGCTACAATAGATTATATACAGTATAGTTATTCATAGTTATTATTACCTGTGCATTTCTTGAGAGATCCACGTTGTAAAACACGTGAACGGCATTTCAATGTACAGAAATGCGTTGATCGCTGAAATATGCCACCTGGTCTAAATGCCAACTCCATTCTTCGTTGTATTCACAGTTTCATTAATGTAGCCTAAGGGCTGCAGACTGATCTAATCAATGATGAAAAAAAAATTCGCTACTTTACTATATAAGCGAAATGCATATATATATATATATATATATATATATATATATATATATATATATATATATATATATATATATATATATATATATATATATATATATACTGTTTTCATATATCCCTCATTCCTTTATAGTCAATGGCCCCTATGTCATCATTTCGTTAAGACACGGCTTATCTTCTCTGATAAGGCACGTCTTAATATGCTAATGATTTCCATAGCAAGCGTCTTAATAAGCGTCATTCACATTAGTAAATACCAACTTATTTATAGTTTTAAGACGCGTGTTACGGGAGTGTGTTAACACGCGTCTTATGGTTACTTTTAAGAACCTTTAGTAAATGAGGCCCAAAGAGCAGAAGAGAAGCGGGACTACAAGAGAGAGAACACCTAGTGGCTGTAGCACACGGCCGAAACAGTGTGTTTATTGGACCTTCTTTTATTTTGTTTTATTATTTGTCACAGTCTGAGTATTTGCACCAGTGGCTGGTTATGCATCACGCTTAACTTGTCCAGTGTAGAGCCCCGGCTTAATAAAACACTGAATTTAAGAACCTGATAACCCCGTGTGAGTCTGCCTTCATTTATGCAACGCTACAATAGTTTAAACGTTCTCAAAAGGTAGTTTTAGCTGTAGGGACACAAACTTACTTCCTACTTGAAATCTGCCAATAATTCAAATGTTGTTGATATACGGATTTGAATTACATTTGTAAACTCTGTTGTAGGTCATAAAGCCAAATGAAAAAAATGTGTCTTTCTTTTTACCTTTTACAGAAAACCTCTATGGCCATATTCACAATTTTCCTTAAAGAAAACAAAGCATAGATATTAGAAAGGCTAACTAAATAACATGGTGTTACTGTGAGAGCTCCTGCATTCACCTTGGAAACATTTTTTTTCATTATACAAATAAAATGGTGAAAACAGCATCGTTTTTTTTCAATGCAGCTTTCAAGGCTTCTTAAATAGTTTGAACACGGCAAGAAACTATGTGCATTTTCAAAGAGATGTGTGACTTGCAGTTTGAAGCTTGTTTGAAGTGATATATGGCTGTCAGACTATGCCTGACTAATACATTTGAAAGCAGCCCTTCCTGGTAAATTATTAACTTGCACTTGTGAAGCTGTGGAGTGGGGGAGGGGTATCCTCCTGTGAGTTCTTTGTTTGGTTTCAATTGTCTTGTAAATACGAGTTCCCTGGTTTTAGTCATTATTGACATGGACATTTTAATGACCCAATTCCCTAGTAAAAGCATGCCTCTGCTCTAAGTGGTATAGTCACATTCAAAAGGTCTGAATACATTATTTTGTGATCTGCCCTATTTAGGAATTTCATTGTGCAACAGTGTGAGAATGAAAATGACATAAACCACACCCCAGAATCATGGATAGTTCACTGTGTAAAGAAGTGTGGCACACAATGAAATGTGAGTTTGATAGGACAGGGATTATATTGCTGATTAGAAAAAAATAACTAGAACATGTTTTTTTCTAAAAATAAGTATTTCATTTCACTGTTTGGAAAAAGTGATTGAAACTTTTTATTTGTTACTTTTATTGCAGGAAATCCACTAAATGCATTTAAAATAAACTTTAATGTAAACTTGTTTGAAATACTGATAAATACATACATAAATAAAATATCACAAACATAGATCAGACTAAAATCGTGTCAGATATTATAAGTATATATATATATATATATATATATATATATATATATATATATATATATATATATATATATATATATATATATATATACATCAAAGTTATTAGTATAACTAATATGTTTTTAGATTATATGGTTTCACCCTGGTTAAATCTAGAAACATTGGATCCTATTTACAAAACTTTACGGACTTTTGAAATGTATTTATAAACATTCTCTTAGGGAAATAATACTGTTAAATGAGAATAAACTAATAAACCCTCTTTTAAACAGTTGCTAGGTTGAAGGTTTCATGAACTGCAAACTTGATGAATAAACCAAAACAGGCCTAACCAGACCTTAGCAAAAGATTCTTTAATACAAAGTTTTGTGTATAGATTGTATATTATCATAGTACAGTTAACATTTATCAAAGAGCTGCATTAAGATGAAAAGAAAGGGTCACTCTATGGCTTATAAGTTCAACACTTTCAGATGTTGTTTCCTGAGGTAAATATTTAGCTTACACTACATTACTACACTGTTCATTCAGATAGGTGTGAGCAGTTACTGAGCAGAAACCTAAAGTTCACACAAGTATTTTTTTCTGGCAAATTAAGTAAAGAACATACAAATAGCTTTAGAAAATGAACATAAGAAAGGTTTAAACGTGCAGAAAGCATGTGTTCCTTAGTAAAGTCATCTCCTTTCCAGTAACTGCTGGGAATTGAAAGCAGACTTACTGGTTTTTATACTGGTTGCTTCTTAAAATGTAAACTAAATAAATCAGTACATCTATTAGAAATAAATGAACTTTACATTTTTATTGAGACAATATTGAGATTTTTTAAGTGGTTCTAGCTGATAACATAATTCCATTAATCTGACATGCTGTGAACTGCCATTTGGTGTGTAGGTCTTGCATGTGCAGGTCTGAAACTCATTTCATTTTAAAAATATCTGGTATGATACATATCTTACTATCATGTAGTCTGTCACTATTTCACATCATTGGACTTGTCATCTCAGCTGTATCTTCAGGGTCAGAGCATGTCCCAGCAAAGCAGTCTTTAGGAGAAGCAGCTGGTTAGCTATTGGCAGGAAATAAGGCACTGGGGATCATTTTATAATTGTATTCTCCAGGTGTAAGGACCATGGAAGTGCAAGACTATCTGAAAGTAGGATTGCAAACCGACGCATGGTACCAGATGCAATGTTTTAAAATGAAAATTCATGTTTGCTGTAACATGTGCCTTGAGTAAAACACCACCAATCTGAGAAAATGCATTTCCCCATGGGATTAGAAATCCATTACCTGTGTTAGGAGGTTAATTTCCACTTTGGCATCTAATCCAGATCCTTTCCCCACCTTCTGATCTTTCTAATCTGGTTTCAGTTTGTTACTTAGTTGTGCTTGAGGCTTGGGTTTAAAACGAGAACGCGTTTGTGAAATCGGAAGCTACAACCAGGGAGAAGCCTCGTGAGTTCAGAATCTGTAGGTGACACTTTGACATAATGTCTTATCTTGTGAAATAAAAAATATGCTACATGTAAGAATCTCAAGGTAAAACTAAAGAAGGGCCTCTCAAATGTCCACAAATATTTCTTGACCTTACTCAAACAAACATTGTGGAGGCGCTATATGGATACAGCCACCATTGTTAACCATGTATCTGCTGCTACAGCCCCCGTTTCTATTCTATCTTGAATAACAGCCAGGGATGATCCGACGTTACTAATGCATTGCATTGACTGCCATTACTTGTTAGGGCAAACCACAGTTTCGGCTTATCTGCTAGTTTTCCTAATACAGTATGTTTGGGTACAATGCAATCTAAACAAGTACTGGAATTCAGCCCACCCGCCATTATAATTTTGATACTTAACAATAGCAACAGCTGCAGATTGGATTTGTACTGCTCCTAGCATGCCCTATGCTTACAGCTATTTTCCCTTAATTTACCAATTGCTTCATCAGCTGTTATCGGCTGTTTAAGATGCCGTGGTTTTAAGTACACTTGTGATAAGTAAGTTGCAATCAAAGTAAAAATGCGTTCCTATTGCCGGTTTAAATATTAACACACTGTGTTGGGCACCCTTAGATTAAGGTCATCGGTTCGTTTGATTGGCTGTTTGCATTTTAGATGGCACTTAAATGAAAAAAGTGTATATTCTGTATATTTTTATGAAAATCAAATAACATAACACATTAATACAAAGTGTATCGGAATAATAGTAACGAATACTTGTACAGGTGATTTTATATTCAGGTATTTGTGGTAAATGATGATTATTTATTTGTAATGTATGTACTTGATATTAGTTTTCCTTGATAGCCGTGGGAACCAATCTACTATTTTAGCGTGATGTTTGCAGGTAATGTAGGTAGATGCGTTTACAGTCTTCCCCAGTAGATGGCACTCTTGAAGAGATTAATTTCAGAGGCACAGGTTGAGTATGAAATGCCGCGGAACGTGGGTTCACTTTACAGCGTCTCTATTGAGAGACATTCTGGTAAATTCCATGGATATTTAATTTAAAAACAAATGAAACTAGCAATAAAACACATGAAATAATAATACAAATATTTGTGCTTATTTCGTTAGTTTGTTTTTACACATATTTTTAAACAGGTTTAATGCAGGTCTTTTGCCAACTTACATTTATTCAGTATATGCTATTTTCTGGCAAGTTTTAGGTGAGATTCTAAAACATTATTTGAAGTACTGCTATAAAACATTTGATTTTTGTTTAAGCTATTATTAAACTATTTTAAAATATTTTTTGAGAACGCAAACTTGCGGGATACTTTTCAAAAACAACCCAAGGTTTTTTTATTTGTATTATTACTTTTTATTATTAAAAAGTCTGCTCAAAAGCTATAACTTAAACTTTCTAAAAAATAACCTTAAATACAAGAGCATTGAGTTTGTATGGCTTTGAAAAAAACACATTAGACATTGTGCTAGCCCAGCGTATTTCTTAATCTATTGAAGAGATTTCTGAATATCCATGAAAAAGTCCCCCTGTGAAAGTTCCCTACAGGGGAGATAAGAGAGCAGGTTTATGCTAATCAGTTTCGGAGGAGGAGAGGAGCTGCTGCGGAGCCATTTTGTAATCATTTTAAACTTAACGTGGAAATAATGTGTTTCAGCTCTCTGGATACAAGGTGTTAAGTTTCGTTGTTCAGCATTTAAAAACATCTTATGGAAGATAAACGAAAAATTAAGTTTTGGCAGTGGGGGAGTTAATGGATTTTCCAGGTTCTCTAGTTAAGTTGTGTGGATCTTGAGAGAGTTTTGAGCCATGGAACTGCAAGCTCACTGGATGTTAATCAGCTTTCTATTACAATTGCCTAAGATGGGATGTTTCGACCTGTACCTTTCGGATACTTTACATACCGGGGTTGTGTTGGCAAATGTATCACTTGGACCGGGTTGGATTTATAACATTGATAGAACTTTGACACCAAAATACCTGTTTAATTTTTTGGAAATAGACGTTCAAGAAGGAGTGTTAAAACTTTCACGGCGAATAGACTGTGCGTCCTTGGTAAGGAATCCAGCGCCGCTTTACTTTAAGATCAGTTCTACAAGATCTGAAAACTTTATTTTAATGCATTTTAATGCCTTTGTCCACGGACAAGACTGTTTTATTAAATACAAGAGAAAGAGTTCAAAAGGTAAGCCAGATATATACATCAATTATCTTTCAAAACTGGAAGCAACTTCTTGCTTGTCCACAGGTAACTTCCTGATGAATGTAAAAGAACATTTACCTGTTTTTAGACGACATTTAGAGTTTTCAAACTCCACATGCACTGAAACAAACTTTAAAATCGTTGTTAAAAATGGGAGTTTAATACTGAAGGAGAATCGTTGCTTGCATTCTGGGGAAAGGAGTGAGGTGGATTTACTGTGTACTCTAACTAACTTGTTAAATGACCAGATCTCTGTCCGTGTGAAATTACGGTTTATGACAACAGAGTCCGATGGTTGGTTAGATGATTATTCACAGGGAAAAATTGATCCATGGAATACGCGAAAAAAAAGAAGCGTGAACGCCCACAGTCCACAGTTTAAGTCATCCAGCTATCAGGTGTCTATTCCTGAGAATGAGCCAGCTGGGACCCCAGTAATAACTCTGAATGCCATTGATCCAGATGACGGGGAGGCTGGTAGGCTTCAGTATTCGATGGAGGCATTATTTTTTTCTACATCGATTGATTACTTTCGGATAGACCCCAAAACAGGGAGCATCACTACCACCCAGCCTTTAGACAGGGAGAGCAAGGACACCCATGTATTCAAGCTGACTGCTTCTGACAATGGCACACCTCCGAGAGTAGGAACATCCTATCTCACAGTCACCGTCAGCGACAACAACGACCACAGTCCCATTTTTGAGCTATCTGAATACAAAGTGATCTTAAGAGAAAACATGGAAGTAGGCTTTGAGGTGACCACGATCAGGGCCACAGATGGAGATGCGGCCTCCAATGCCAACATGATTTACAAGATTGTAAATGGGGATGGGGTAAATTCAGCTTTTGAAATAGATCCAACAACCGGGCTTGTAAAAGTAAGAGTGCGTCCAGATAGAGAAACTATAGCAGAGTACCACTTAATAGTGGAAGCCAATGATCAAGGCAAGGACCCTGCCCCTCGAAGTGCCACAGCAACTGTGCACATCACAATAGAAGATGAAAATGATAACTACCCGCAGTTCAGTGAAAAAAGGTATGTGGTCCAGATACCTGAAAATGTCAAGGAAAACACCAGAATCCTGCAAGTGGAAGCTACTGACAAAGACCAAGGCAATAATGCTTTAGTCCATTACAGCATTATAAGTGGCAACATCAGAGGTCAGTTCTATATTCATTCTCTTACTGGCATCATTGATGTGATCAACCCACTGGATTATGAGAATATCCGAGAATATCATTTGAGAATCAAAGCCCAGGATGGTGGCAGGCCTCCTTTGATAAATAGTACTGGACTGGTAGTTGTGCAAGTGGTAGACATTAATGATAATGCTCCTATGTTTGTCAGCACCCCTTTCCAGTCCACTGTCTTAGAAAATGTCCCAATTGGATATTCTGTGATACACATACAGGCTATTGATGCAGACGCTGGGGAGAATTCTCGCTTAGAATACAGATTGATAGATACCCCACCCAATTTCCCTTTCACAATCAACAACAGTACTGGCTGGATTACAGTCTCTGTAGAACTAGACAGGGAAACAGTTGATTTTTACAACTTTGGGATTGAAGCACGGGATCACGGGACACCTGTCATGTCAACTTCTGCCAGTGTTAGCATCACAGTGCGGGACGTGAATGACAATACTCCCACCTTCACTGAAAAAGTGTATAGCCTTCGGATAAATGAAGATGCAGTAGTGGGATCTAGTGTGCTCACTGTGATAGCGATTGACAGAGATGTTAACAGTGTGGTAACATACCAGATTTCAAGCGGCAACACAAGGAACAGATTCGCTATTACCAGTCAGAGTGGCGGAGGCCTTATAACATTAGCATTGCCCTTGGATTATAAACAAGAGAGACAGTATGTCCTCACAATCACAGCCTCTGATGGTACTCGCTCTGACACAGCCCAGGTCTTTATCAATGTCACTGATGCGAATACACACAGGCCGGTTTTCCAAAACTTCAATAATCCAGTTAGTATATATGAGGACAAACCCGTTGGCACAACTGTGGTAGTAATCAGTGCGGTGGATGAAGATACAGGAGAAAATGCCAGGATCACTTATGTCATGGAAGATAACATTCCTCAGTTTAAAATTGACCCTGATTCGGGGGCAATTACCACTCAAATGGAACTTGACTACGAGGACCTGGCTTCCTATACGTTGGCGATTATAGCCCGGGATAATGGCATTCCTCAGAAGTCAGATACAACATATGTGGAAATTATTGTCCTGGATGCCAATGACAATG
This sequence comes from Acipenser oxyrinchus oxyrinchus, assembly GCA_030684275.1. Classification (NCBI taxonomy): domain Eukaryota; kingdom Metazoa; phylum Chordata; class Actinopteri; order Acipenseriformes; family Acipenseridae; genus Acipenser; species Acipenser oxyrinchus. The sequence continues at coordinate 20,038,575 of CM060256.1, read as the reverse complement.
CCCCTCAATTCTTAAGAGACATGTACCAAGGCAATGTGTTAGAAGATTCACCTGTGTACACCAGTGTGCTGCAGATTTCAGCTTCTGACAGGGACTCGTGGGTTAATGGAAGAGTAAGTTACACTTTCCAAGGCGGGGATGATGGGGAAGGGGACTTTATCATTGAGCAGTCTTCAGGCATCATCAGAACTGCAAGAAAGTTGGACAGAGAGAATGTGCCAGTTTATAACTTGAAGGCCTATGCTGTGGACAAGGGGGTTCCACCTTTGAAAGCACCAGTGGAGATCCAGATCACTGTGCTGGATATAAATGACAACCCCCCAGTGTTTGAAAAGGATGAATTTGACATCTATGTTGAAGAAAACAGCTCAGTAGGCTCAATAGTCGCCAGGATCAAAGCTACCGACCCAGATGAAGGAACCAATGCTCAGATCATGTACCAGATAGTGGAAGGAAATATTCCTGAGGTTTTTCAGCTAGACATTTTCAACGGAGACCTTACTGCCTTAACAGATTTAGATTATGAAACTAAAACTGAATATATCATTGTGGTTCAGGCCACTTCTGCGCCGTTGGTCAGTCGAGCCACTGTTCACATCCGACTCGTGGATATTAATGACAATGACCCAGTGCTGCAGGACTTTGAGATCATTTTTAACAATTACATAACCAACAAATCCAACAGCTTCCCATCTGGGGTAATAGGGAATGTTCCTGCTTATGACCCGGATGTATCAGATAAGCTTCACTATACCTTTTTGGAGGGTAATGAGTTAAATCTGTTGATTTTGAACCAAGACACAGGAGAGTTAAAGCTAAGTGGACTCTTGGATAACAACCGGCCTTTGGAAGCCAGCATGAAAGTGTCGGTCACAGGTAAGAAAAGTCTGCTACTGATAATTCCATATAAATATAGACCAGGAAATTCAAAATTTCAATAAGAAACTATGTAATGAAAGAAATGACGTTTCCTGTGCGTATTTTGCCACTACAATAAGTATGATATTTTTTGTTTTTTGTGTGTGATTTTATAACGTAAGTTAAATAATGTTAGGTGAAAATAAAGTGGATTTGCACTTAATGAAGCATGGTGCAAGCAAGAAAACGTCAACCAGTTGTAGTGGTGTGCTGAAGTAAGCTATAATTTCTTTTACTTTTCATAGTTGGTGTGAGATTTTATATATTAAATAGTTACTGTAATTCAAGCTGCTCTTCAATTTTTTGCCTTTGGGTTGCAAGTTCAATTTTGCATTTATTTGTTTTGGTGTTGGTGTATTCTACCGCAAATATCTTTCTAATGACAGTCTGTGAAAGTGACACCAATAAGAAACTTATTATTTATAAAAAAAAAAAAAATGAAATAACTCATGAGTTGAAGCTTGTGAATATCTCTCAAAAGTGCAACTGCTTAAAGCTCAGGGTACATGTGCTCCTGTTTGTAATCCTGTAAACCTGAAGTGGATGCAGTTGTTACAGATACAAACCAGCTTATCCCAACTTTATTTTGATGTAACTTATGATGGTTTATGTAAGTGAGAGATTTTAAATTAAAAGGTGGAATTTGTATAGTGCTTCTACACACCCACACAACAATACAACCCTGTAACTTAATGACACCAATTATATTCTAATATTTCTAGACAGGTTCATGAGTGAACATTTAAATTTCTTTATTATGATTTTTTTTATGCTTAATGATAGTTTACAATTCCCACAAAAATAACATTTTAATCAATAGATTGCTGAATAGTTTAGAAGTATTGCCATTTCTTTTAACATGCTGCTTTTCAGTCTTGGTTTTGACCTTAATGATAAAATACTGAGTTTATGGATTAGATTGCTTTAAACCTGGTAACAAAAAAAAAGAGAGATCTAAAAAGAACAAAGGCTTTCAGGAAGGACTCACAATATTTGTACTATTTAAAACTGTAACATTAAAACGTCTTGCATTCTCTTGCTTGTCATTTTGGTCTCAGAGAACAGAGATTGTCTTAAAATTAAAGCTCCTTAAACAAGTATTCATTAAAAGGACTAAATTCAAACAAAAGCTTTGCACGTATTCAGGTATTTGGCATTTATAAAAGACAGACGGCTTGTATGAAATCATACTTTGCAGGAGAAAATAAATTAAATCGCATATACATTGTTTTGTAGTTATTATTTTGACGCAGTATGATTACAGGCTGTGACAAGATGACTGGGCGGTGACGTCACGGCAGAAGCAGGAACACAGAACAGACAGAGACTCGGGGTTTTGATGAAGCTGAGCGTGATCGCTCAGCATTTAATAATCAAAATAAAAAGGTTTAACAAAACAGAACACGAAACAGGACACGGCACTTGCGCCAAAATAAATAGACGAACAAAAACGGACTATCAATTAAACACACGGTGGACGGACAGACACACAAACACGGTGAGTAAATAAATAAACAAGTATCGTGCTGGTCCTACAGCACGCGATAGCAATTGTTTCAAATATTACTCTCCTTCTCTCTCTCCGTTCTCCACTCAACGAACACACCACCCGAGTGAGTGAAAACATGCAGCTTTTATGCAGTTGTACCGAGACTCGATTGCTAGTCAATCATTCAATTGGAATCTCGGTACAACTGCACGTGAATTAATTAAAGTGCAATTCCCGTGACCACACATTATATTATAACCAGCACGTGAAGTGATTTGTGCCCTCCTCGTGCCAAATACAAATCTACATTTTTAAATCACACGTGAAACACAGACCCGTTTATATCCCGTGTACCGATGACTATACACCAACATTTACACACAACACGTAACACAAAATACACACAGGGGGCACTTTGCCACATATACCCCCTTGTGCAAAGCACACATGGCCTCAATGGCCACCTCCCCCTCAGTCCCAAAGTCCCGGCTAGCAGTCCGGCGCAGGAACAGGGGCAGCAACGGGCCAAAGGTGGCGGCCACGGTGGGATGTCCTCCTCCCACCCAAACAACTGTAGAGTCCCAGTGGACCACACACAGGCCGGCTCCTCTGGCCAGAAAAATTTTGGGGTGGTCTCCAGACCTGCCCCCTTCTTCATGGCTGGCAGCTGCCCTTCATGGGGCTCCAGCCACAGTATTTCCTGCAGCGAAATTGCTGCGGGGAAGCTGGTCTCCTGATCTCCCCCTTCTTCATGGCTGGCAGCTCCCTCTTCCGGGGCTTCAGCCACACTATCTCCTGCAGCGAAAGTGCAGCTAGGGGAGCTGGTCTCCTGACCTCCCCCTTCTTCATGGCCGGCAGTTCCCCTCCGTGGGGCTCCGGCCACCCAATCTCCGGCAGCGAAACTGCTGCGGGGAAGCTGGTCTCCTGACCTCCCCCTTCTTTGTGGCCGCCAGCTCCCCTCCGTGGGGCTCCGGCCACCGTGTTTCCTGCCACGGAAATGCGGCTGGGGAGCTGGTCTCCTGACCTCCCCCTTTCTTCATGGCCGGCAGCTCCCCTTCATGGAGCTCCGGCCACAGTGTAGCGACCCGAGGCAGAAGCAGGACCCTCGACGACCCCAGGCGAAGCAGGATCCCTGGCGACCCCAGGTGGCGGCAGCAGCAGCGGACCCTCGGGAGGCGGCGGCAGCAGCAGCGGACCCTCGGGAGGCGGCGGCAGCAGCAGCGGACCCTCGGGAGGCGGCGGCAGCAGCAGCGGACCCTCGGGAGGCGGCGGCAGCAGCAGCGGACCCTCGGGAGGCGGCAGCAGCAGCGGACCCTCGGGAGGCGAACTCGGGAGGAGCCCCTGGCCATAGAGGCGGCAGCGGGAGCTCCACTTCTCCCTCGTACCCTGTACCCTGTGTGGAGCAAAGGCAGCCCCAGGCGATGCGGAGCGACAGGCAGCCCCAGGCGATCGCGGAGCGGCTGGCAACCCCAGGCGATCGCGGAGCGGCTGGCAACCCCAGGCGATGCGGAGCGGCTGGCAACCCCAGGCGATGCGGAGCGGCTGGCAACCCCAGGCGATGCGGAGCGGCTGGCAACCCCAGGCGATGCAAGGCAAGCATCCTTGGGCGGCGAGGCAGGCATCCTTGGGCGAGCGAGGCAGGCATCCTTGGGCGGCGAGGCAGGCATCCTTGGGCGGCGAGGCAGGCATCCTTGGGCGAAGCGAGGCAGGGAGTCAGGACAAGCTGGGGTGCAGGTGTTGGCCCTCTTCTCGGCCTCTGCGGCGGGCGGTTCTTCCCATGCTTTCCTCAGCAGCCTATGCAAGGGCTGCTGAGGACCGCCAGCATCTAGTCCTGGTCCTTCTGGTGAAGGGAGAGGCAGCTCCTGCTCCTCTCCTCGTGACGGTGGGGAAGTGATACCAGCAGGCATTCATCCTCTGCTGGTTGGGGAAGTGTTACCAGCAGGCATTCCTCCTCTGCTGGTGGGGAAAGTGATACCAGCAGGCATTCCTCCTCTGCTGGTGGGGAAAGTGATACCAGCAGGCATTCATCCTCTGCTGGTGGGGTTGGCGGAGGTAGAGGCAGCTCCTGCTGCTCTGCTCCTGCCGATGGAGGTGGCGGAGGCAGAGGCAGCTCCTGCTGCTCTGCTCCTGCCAGTGGAGGTGGGAGCGGCGTGTAGTCTCCTGGCGGCGGAGGTGGGAGCAGCGTGTAGTCTACCCTTGTTTCAGGGGACTGGTGCGGCCCTCCCTCTCTTGCAGGGGACTGGTGCGGCTCTGCCTCGGAAGGGGAGACCAGCAGGCATTCACCCTCTGCTGGTGGACAGGGACCCAGCAGGCATTCACCCTCTGCTGGTGGACAGGGACCCAGCAGGCATTCACCCTCTGCTGGTGGACAGGGACCCAGCAGGCATGCACCCTCTGCTGGTGGACAGGGACCCAGCAGGCATGCTCCCTCTGCTGGTGGACAGGGACCCAGCAGGCATGCACCCTCTGCTGGTGGACAGGGACCCAGCAGGCATGCACCCTCTGCTGGTGGACGGAGGCAGAGGCAGCTCCTGCTGCTCTGCTCCTGCCAGTGGAGGTGGCGGAGGCAGAGGCAGCTCCTGCTGCTCTGCTCCTGCTGGTGGAGGTTGGCGGAGGCAGAGGCAGCTCCTGCTGCTCTGCTCCTGCCAATGGAGGTGGCGGAGGCGGGACCAGCAGGAATTCACCCTCTGCTGGTGGAGGTGGGAGCTGCAAGCAGTCCTCCCATGGCAATGGAGGTGGACCCAGCAGGAATTCACCCTCTGCTGGTGGAGACTGGGGCTGTGGACGCTCTACCTTCCCCTTCTTGGGCCGTGGACGCACCGACTCCTCCCTCTTGGGCTGTGGACACACCGACTCCTCCCTCTTGGGCTGTGGGCGCACCGACTCCTCCCTCTTGGGCTGTGGACGCACCGACTCCTCCCTCTTGGGCTGTGGACGCACCGACTCCTCCCTCTTGGGCTGTGGGCGCACCGACTCCTCCCATTCAGGCGTGGGACGTTGGGCTCCTCCCACTCAGGCGTGGGACGTTCGGGCTCCTCCCACTCAGGCGTAGGGACGTTCGGGCTCCTCCCACTCAGGCGTGGGACGTTCGGGCTCCTCCCACTCAGGCGTAGGACGTTCGGGCTCCTCCCACTCAGGCGTGGGACGTTCGGGCTCCTCCCGCTTGGGCTGTGGACACTCAGGCTCCTCCCGCTTGGGCTGTGGACACTCAGCCTTCCTCTTCCCCTTTCCCCTTCTCTGCCTCCTCCTCACCTTCCTCTCCTGGGCCAGTTCCTCCTCTCCCTCTTGGTAGGGGCAGCGCACCACCGGGTGCCCGAACTCCCCACAGGCAAGGCACCAGCCTTGGTCCTCTAGACCACCGAGGAGGACCTCCAGATCCTGGCAGCCATCTCTCCAGTTCCAGCCTTCCATTTCCTTATTATTATTTTTTTGTTCCTAAACCAGAAACTGCAGTCGGAAGAGGCAGAGGCAGCTCCTGGCGGTGGACTGGTCTCGTGGCCTTTAAGCAAAGCCACTCCTCCGCATCCTCCACCTTTCCCTGATCGAGGGCCTTCAAAAGAGAGGGTCTTCATAGGGGCAACCTTCCCGGAGGTGCCCATACTCCATGCAGGAGGCACACCATGGAGCCCCTCCTTCCTTCAACTCCTCCTGGCGATTACGCCATGGCTGCATTTCTTCCTCCCATCCCATTTTTTTTTTTTTTTTTTAACCAACAAATTGCGGTTCCTGCTCTGGCCTGAGTCCTGGAGGCGCTGTTATCCCAGTTCTGACACCACGTGTGACAAGATAACTGGGCGGTGACGTCACGGCAGAAGCAGGAACACAGAACAGACAGAGACTTGGGGTTTTGGTGAAGCTGAGCGCGTGATCGCGCTCAGCATTTAATAATCAAAATAAAAAGGTTTAACAAAACAGAACACGAAACAGGACACGGCACTTGCGCCAAAATAAATAGACGAACAAAAACGGACTATCAATTAAACAAACGGTGGACGGACAGACACACAAACACGGTGAGTAAATAAATAAACAAGTATCGTGCTGGTCCTACAGCACGCGATAGCAATTGTTTTAAATAGTACTCTCCTTCTCTCTCTCCGTTCTCCACTCAACGAACACACCACCCCGAGTGAGTGAAAACATGCAGCTTTTATGCAGTTGTACCGAGACTCGATTGCTAGTCAATCATTCAATTGGAATCTCGGTACAACTGCACGTGAATTAATTAAAGTGCAATTCCCGTGACCACACATTATATTATAACCAGCACGTGAAGTGATTTGTGCCCTCCTCGTGCCTAAATACAAATCTACATTTTAAATCACACGTGAAACACAGACCCGTTTATATCCCGTGTACCGATGACTATACACCAACATTTACACACAACACGTAACACAAAATACACACAGGGGGCACTTTGCCACAAGGCCCTGGCTGGTTATACCAGAATATCATAGTGGTATTTGATTGGTGTACTTTTTCATTAAGCATCTTTATGGCATGTTTGTTATTGTTCCATTGTAGCACTTATGGTGTCTTTTGATTCCATGTTATTTGTTTAGTGTTAGTGTCATGTAATCAAAGCACATAGCCATGCTTGCCAAGTCTCCAGGGTCTCACCTTTTCTTCTGAAAGACGAAAAAAACCCACCACTTTCCCACACATAGAAGGGTCACTGATCAATTGGTTTGGTTAACCTCTGCACAGTACCAGGGTAGTTAACATTGACACGGGAAAAAACACAAAAAAGAAACCTGCTAAAACATCTTACGCAATAAAAAACGGTCAATTAAATAAAATATTTTGAACACTTTGTGGAAATTTTCATATAGAAAACCAACCTGTAATGTAAAGCAGTATTTAAAGTATTAAGTTGCTTATTACATATAAATTAGAACAAGTAGGCCAATTCTTTTTTCTGTCTAAAATCACAGTACATGGAGACTAAAGATGTTTTACAGTTCATGGTTTAAAACGAGATTATTTACAGTACAAACAGTAACAGCAGGCTAAAAATTGTGAATAGACCTGTTTGACAAAATCTGATTGTCCATTTTACCTGTATGTACAAGCTTCAGTTCATTCAGTCTTCATTTAAGTAGCATCCATTAGAGCTTTAATCTTTTGGCAAAAATGCTTATAAGTACATTAAACATGGTATGCCTAATTCATATCAAGTCACAATGTCAGTACTTTAAGAAGTTTTTTTAAGAATTCAGTGTACAGTACTACATTCTGCATTAGGAAATGAATATTGTGCGTACCTATGTATAAAAAGATGTCCTCAATTTAGTGGTTGAAATTAATCGTGCACTGTAAATGTTTTTGCAATTTAAAATAAACATTCACAGTCAATAGGCAGAAACACATACGATTATGTTACAGTATGCATGAAAAAAAAGTTGCAGGGCACATTCCAATAAACAGTCCAAGATTCAGAGTTTACTATTGACATTCATAGAATGCACTAAGATGAATATTAAGATGGAAACTTGTAACACTAAAAATAAGATTTACATGGTAAAAGCATAGGTAAGCATAGTAATGAATAATGACGGATGGTGAAGCATATTATTAAACAAGGCAAACCAGGGTAAACTATGGTAAATGCAGAGTATAACCATGGAAAAAGCATAGTAAAACTGCATACACACCGTGCAAAAATATTGTGGTAAACTCTTATAAGGGAACACAGATACATATTTGCATTATTAGGTTTATTAGTTTATTTTGGTATGTCACAAAGTTTTGTTGGTGTCCTTCAATGCTGTTTATTGCACAAACCTCCACGAAATCAATTAAAAGTAGTTAACTCTTGTTTGTGTTGTGTTTATTTTTGGTAAACATTAATCTTGTAGTAATTGACGACAAGAAAATAACTATTCCAATCTGTCTATGGATAATGAGATAACACAGTGCTATAACAAGTACAAGTAATGCACAAAGATGCAAGGACTGCCACTCTCAAGTGGAAAACAAAATGACCACCATTAACGCTCACATTAGGAACGTTTTACTGTACTGGACATGGTTTCGCAATGAGAGGCACTGTTGTGACTGGGATTGGTGATTTATTTAGTAGCATGTCTGTTGCCATCTTGGGTTTCTTCCTATCATGTGGATCAAATTAAACAGAAGGAATGAGTCTAACATATTTGAACTCCTGATAATAAATGCTTGGCGCTGTGTGGTGTTGTTCAGAACCTAGAACGATTTTTTTACATGTAATTCGTTTTGTGAAATTAGAATGATATGGCTTTTAGCTGTATGTGGTACTTTGTAGTCAGTGTAGCTTTGTAATCATGAGCATTAGACCTTCAGAGATGGTGCATTTGGTAAGCATTTCTGTTGAAAAACATATGTTGTGTTGATTCTAGTTCAGTGCTTGTGAAGTCATTCTAATATGCAATGTCATGTATACAGTGAATTTAGTTACTGGGACCCCCCTCCCCCTCCTCCTCCTCCTCCTCCCCAATGACTTTTATCCAGTGTCTGAATGGTAGGAGTTGAGCTGACTACCCTGCAATACTATGAATTAGGATTTATAACTTCCACTTTCTTTTAATCAATTAGATGAACCTATTAATCACATATTCTAAAATACCATTGCATATAGAATGGAAGTCAGCTTCTCCTTCCAAAATATTCAGTTAAATAAAAACAATAAAATACCAGGACAAAAGCTGTATCAGAAAATGACTGGAAGTAGCCCTCTCTATATATTAATTATATATACTAGTCTGTGTTACCTGATCTCCTCTCACACTGCCAAAGTTCTATTGTTAACATTTATACAAATACAGTTAACACCTGCTATACTTTTTTTTTTTTACTTATGTTGGAGAAATAATAATGTTGTAAGACAACCTGTTTATAAATAATTATTTAAATGGTTAAGTAAAAATGCTCTTTGTTTTGACAATATAAGTTTAGTCAATATAATTCTGTTACTGATACTGCTGGTGACGCAAATGTCTTATACCTCAAGCCTTAAATACAATATTCCTTGAGCTCCATAACAGTTATTTACTTGCTGGTAATCCCTTGTGCTTGTGCTGTTGGAATAGACGAATGCTTACAATTGCAGGTCTGCAGGTATGCAGAGGGTTTTTTTTAGCTGTCCCTCCCTCTGACCTCCAAGGGTTGCTGATACAGGTAATTCAGGTGAATACGTGCTATGATGAGGCTGCAGTAAGGCAGGTTTGTTTAGTATTTCTTCAGCTGACAGCACCCACGTTGTCCTAGGAATACAGGTCAAACCATACTGGTACGATATTGACAGATAATCACAATATTTCACTACTGCCTTATTAAAGCAAAACCATGTACCACTTCCATTTGTCTCCATGCTACAGGCGTTTCAATTTCCCCTACAATCAATTCATTTTTCAGGTGTGGTAAAGCATAGTACACTTAACTTTTTGACCAACAGATTGGGGAATGGCATCTATTTTTTGCCAGTAAATATTATCTTCAATTTTAAAGATATTCAGATACCTTGAAATGTGAGTATGCCATTGCATGGTTGAAAAGGATAGGGCTTGCTTGATATTTTAAGATGTGAGGCTTAAGCTTACTTTAGTATTTGTTTGGTTGCCGAGTTGCATACATGAGCCTGAAGTTTGAACCAAACAATCTGAAGGGTCAAGGCTACTTTATTATTCGGTTTATTATTATTATTATTTTGAAGATTCCATAGAAATCCCTTCAGATATTGAATTCCACAGAAATTTGTAATACAATGTTCTAGTTGTTGTGATGAGTTCTGCCTTCAACCAAGTTAAAGAGTGTCTAGCCAAAAGTGCTTTTGGTTGTTAAGCCCCTTTCTTTTTGTGAAGACGGAACAGAATGCATTGTACAGATAAGAACATAAGAAAGTTTACAAACGAGAGGAGGCCATTCAGCCCATCTTGCTCGTTTGGTTGTTAGTAGCTTATTAATCCCAGAATCTCATCAAGCAGCTTCTTGAAGAATCCCAAGGTGTCAGCTTCAACAACATTACTGGGGAGTTGGTTCCATACCCTCACAATTCTCTGTGTAAAAAGTGCCTCATATTTTCTGTTCTGAATGCCCTTTACATTTAACAAAAACAATGTTATTTTCATTCTTGTACCTTTGCCGTATAGGCGTTATCCTTTAGGTACCCTCTGCTGCAACAAACCACAACTCAACTCCTGCTATTTATTTGAACAATGTACATGACTCTCTAGCAATGTATAATGCTATCTACAAGGTCCCTTGGCAGGTGTATTTGCTGTGGGCTGAAATGTGAATTAAGACAAGATATTTCCTGAAAGTACTGCTACTAAAAAATGAATATTTTCAGGTTTCATCTGATTCTGCATGTCACTTTAGGAGACACATTGATTTAGATTATCTGGATTAACCAACATTCTTCTGTATTCATAATTCTATTTCTTTGAGCACCAAACCCAGGAAGACTTTAGAACTAAAGACAATTAAAGTTGTTGCTTACTTTTTATTAATATTATGAATTTTGTTGTTTTTTTTGTATTGCAAAGCACTTTGAGACACTTTCGGTGAAAGGTGCTATATAAATAAACTTTAAAAAAATAAACCTTAAACACACAATAACGGTTTTAGCTATCTGTAGTTGTTGAATGATTGAGAAGGAATGGGATTTCATGTGTGATCTTGCAGACTAATTTGAAAACGAGTAAAAATGAAGCTTCAAGAATCCATTGATAACAAAATATTCAAAGGCTGCTATGCCGTGGGTTAATATTTTGGGAAAATGTGCAGCCTGTGCCAATGATGCGGCTGTCATGTAGGCTTCTTTTCCTAAATATAGGTATCACCTTAACCAAACTAGGGCCTTGTCTGATGTCCAACAGTGCATTTAGACTTGACAGTTGTTAAAGCACAACTGCATATCACTTCAGCAGTGGAGACAATGTTTTGTCTCTCAGGAGATGGACTGAGAAGGGTCATCTGTTGATTTGAACACTATAATTTAGTCAAACTCCAAGAATTGTAAACCTGTCTGTTTTATATGGCTGCAAATTCGGGTATGCTCGGAAGAAGTTTATTTGACCACAATGTTAGACTCGTAGTGTGGTTCAGTAGGAATTTGAATTTTACAACAAATATCGATACAGTATGCTGTCAACAAATCTTGAATTAAAATTGGGTTATTTTTATAGACATAAATCCTGCTTTTCAGTGCAAACTAGAAAACAACTGATCTTGAGTACAGTTTTACCTCTGATTGACTATGGTGACATTATTTATAGAGTATCTACCACCACGATCTTAAGAAAACTAGATGCTTTGTATCACTCTGCATTGAGGTTTATAACCAACCTGGGTTATTCTGTTCATCATTGTGATTTATATAGATTGACTGGTCTGACTTCTTTATCTTCGCGAAGCTGGAAACACTGGTACATCATTGTTTATAAGGTTATTGTTAATTACCTCTAGCAGTACTTATAATTTTAGATCTCAGACTGTTCTAAGCTTTTCATTTCCTAGGGTTCGTATGTAATTTGGAAGAAAGGCATCCAGTTTTCTAGCTCCATTGCTTTTTGGATGATTTTTTTTTTTTGTGGTGAGGTAAATTGCTTCTTGTAATTTACATAAGAACATAAGAACGTTTACAAACGAGAGGAGGCCATTCGGCCCATCTTGCTCGTTTGGTTGTTAGTAGCTTATTGATCCCAGAATAAATCTGCCTGCAGGACTAATTATTATAGTTTTGTTTAGCCTTCAACCTGAAGTCCCGTGAAAAAAAAGTACCAGGAGGCAAATTGAAGGTCATTTTAGAGTTCAGCATTGTCAGTGATTAAAGGTATTTTTGATAAGAAACTCATGTTAAGTGCTTTAAGCCAGGAAATACTGATTTGAAATTCCAAAACCTATTTGTGCCTCTCAATCAAGCCGTTCCATTGAGTAACAATCAAGAATGAACTAATAATTAGATGCAGAAACATAAAAACTTCCTTCTGTAGTGGACACACAGTAGGGTTGCAGGTTGTAAATGTCTTTGGGTCACCTATGAGTGAATTCATATATTAAGTGGGAGCATAGACCTTTTAGGTGAGACTCATTTATTTCTGTACCAGTGAAAAGATGGACAAGACTTAGTGATACACTACCCTAATGGATGTGGTATTCTGTTCCTAGGAAAGCTGTACAAATGTTGTGGTCACTACAAAAAAAAGCTTATTTCTAGAGCTGCATTCTGAATAAAAGTTTATCACTGTAAATACGCACTGTAATGTATTTTTACCATGATACTTCTATGCATTTACCATAGTGTACCATATTTGACCATGTTTCTTACAACACCTATCTGATTGTTGCTGTTACACGGAAGCCAGAGGCAAGCTGTCGAGGTACATTCCTCCTTAACAAGTCTGTCACCTCCTCAGGGGGATGAGGTAGAGGACACAGGCTTTTCATGTTGGTTTGTAAAGAAGATAATAAGCACTATGCAAGGTGGGAGGTGGGCTTACAGATTAACGTCAATACACGTGTAATTTTACAATTCTAAAAACCAGCAGGTGAAATCTAAGCTTTTCCTAGAGATGCCTTTAGGGCGGAGGTGAACAGGAAACTTTCAGGATCTCCTTTTCTGGTCTGTGAGATGGATTAGCCAAAGTGGTTGAGTTTTCCCAGGTCTTGGAAGGGAATTCCAGGCAGTCTTTGCCAAAAGATGATTTGTCAATTCTTGTTACCGGAACCTATTACAGTGTAATACAACACATTGTGGATTTTTCTAAACAATGGGTCTTTTGTAGGAACAGCACACACTGAAAGTGAGCTAATTTTGCCATCAGCACTATGTGTGAAATTGTATACTGGTCACTAAGTTAAGTGCACTTTTCCACCCCCTTTTTTCCTGCATTAATAGAAAACTCAAGGGATGTGATAGCCCCCCCAAAAATCTCTAATTGGAGCCGTTTGAGGATTGTTGTTGTATTAGTTTACAATTTGTCTGTTCCTGTTCGTTTTATCAAGTCATTTCTGTGCTTTTATTAAAATGCAGTATACAGTATCCCATCAGTTAATACATGATCTAGCAGATCACCCTTCAGTTACATATTAAATCCACATTATGAGTTTGTGAGAAAAAAAAAAAGATTTCTTGCACTTTTTATAACGCCAGTCACAGTATTTACTTTTGTGAGTAATGTGATTGGTCACAATGTATGCTTCTGTCCTTTTCATGTTCCGAAAGGGTACAATCAGGTAGATTAGCAGAGGTGTTTTTTGTTAATAAAGTTTGCTATGTCTAAGTTTTTGGATCTTTGCTGTGCATTCATGGGTATCGTCATCCTTATTGATGGGAAAAGCAGTTGATTGCTTCAGGGAAGAAAAGAAAAACTGGAACCTGAAGTGCTCAGTATAAATTATGTGAATCAGGTGCAAGTATTAACAGGCAGGAATTGGGTTGAACCCAAAGCTGTTCTGAGCCTACTGCTCCCAGCTAATGTGGATGTATGCTGCAGTTCCTGTCCAAATTCAAGATACATTATTTTAACTGAATTACACAGTTCCACGTATAGGCTAGCCAGCAGTCTCTAGCAGTAGGCAGCTTAGTAATTCATGTGGAGTGTGTGTCGACAGTAAAGGAAAAAAGAGGCAGTGAGAACACATTTTATTCTTCACTTTGTGGAGTAGATTTATACTGTAATCTAAAGAAACACTTATGAACTATTGTTTTTGTTTAAATCAATTGTTTTTGTTTGCTAACAAAACAATATATCTAAAAAAAACTTCATATAGGCAGAAGAATTTATTACCATCAGTTTGAGTTTTTTTCATCTTGCTCCTACCAGCAAATCTGAAAAACCCGACTTGTCTTCTAATCGTACATAAAGTCTGTCTGGCCACAGGTTTAAGGACTAAGACTATTAAACAGGTGGTATGTACTGTACTGGGAATGTGTTGCTGTGAGAGGACTTTAAACAGCTGGAACTGATGACATTGTCATGGTAATCTTCAGCGGCCTGGCGTGAGCATGCTGAAAGTCAACATGTTGGCAAGGCGACACATTTCAGACTAATGCGTAAATGTTGTCTTACACTGCACCGATGTTTGAGGACAGAAGAATGACAGAATGACAGTTCAACGACAGTCGTTTTCTAACTTCAGACTGTTTAAGACACACTGTTCATTTTCAGACAACTTAGATTTTTTTTTTACCCACTTTGAAGCAACTGCATCTTTAAAGACAGATGTGAAGTAAAGACCCCTCGGGTTCCTAAAATAAATGATTTACAGAAAAAATAAAAAAAATTATACCGGTATACAGATAAAATAATTCAATTTGATTAGTAGATGTACCTCAAACCAATTACCTGAAACCTGTCCCTTTCAGAACTCACCACAGTAAATTGGCACAGTAAGTCTGCAGTTTCCCATTGCTCTTCCTATGGTTATACTATTATTATTATTATTATTATTATTATTATTATTATTATTATTATTATTTTTATTTATTTATTTATTTATTTATTTATTTATTTATTTATTAGTAGATGCCCTTATCCAGGGTGACTTACAATTGTTACAAAATATCACAGTACAAAGTATCGCATTATAAAACATCACATTACAAATGATCACATTATAAAATATCACATAACAGAATATCATAATGCAGATAAGAGCAGTTGTGAAAGTACAATAAGATCAAATTTAAGTGAGAGCAAAATAAAGAGTACAGTAAGGTATATGTAAGAGCAAGTTTGACTAAGAGCAGTTATAACTTATAGTAAATATTAAACATGAGTAGTCCAGTAAGAATGTGTAGTAAGTGTGATAAATGGATGACAATGATTTCCCAGTAAGATCAAATACAACAAACACGAGTATGGTTACCTGTAAGAGTAAAATCAGATACAAGATACAGTTATAGGTAGGAGCAGTAGTTGAATGCAGCAAGGTATGGAGCGGTTCAGTGCAGGCACAAGCTGCTGCATGAACTGGTACTATGCATTTACCGTGGTCTGCCGTGTTTTTAAATTTGCTTTACCATATCTCTCTGTGCTTTTACAATGCTTACCTATGGTTTACCTTGCTTTCATTATGCTTTGTTACACTTTGCTATGTTCTAACTATGATAGCGTTGTAGTCGGGATCATCCACCACACCTACACGTATGGTTACAAGAAAGAAAAGATGTTGAAGCACTTTTTTCTTGTGAAACATCATGCTATTTGTGAAAACTAAGATCAGTGTGTGAGGGGAAAGGGTTGGTACAAGTTTTACTAATTGTTTTTTGTTCATGGTTTATTTAATTGCACAGTAGCATGGACTGTGCATGTGAGGGGCCTGGGTTGTTATTGGATAAACATTTGAAGATGTTGATTGCTCTCTCTTTTCTAGATTCAAACGAAGCTCATGCGGGGTAACATTGATTGGAACTGATAGCATTCAGCCAATAGGTTGTGGGAACAGTCCATTACTGGCCAGAAAGCAGGGCGAGTGGAGTGAGCCAGGGGTTGTTTACGAGTTTGGAGTGATGTTATTACAATAATTAAGTTATACAGGCATGCATTGTGCATAGAGAAATTGGTGTATTAATGTAAAAATCTAAGATTGTTTTTCAATTGACTTTTGTTTCCAAGGTCTGTAACTGTGTTTCCGACTCCTGCATTTTAATTGGTTTATCTGTCTGCTTAGAAAATTGCCTGCTGGAAGGTGGGACATTTGCATGATCAATAAATCACTTGATTCTTTATTTTGGCCCTGTCCACACCTTTTGAACCATGTCAGGACACCTCTGTTAAACTAATGGGGAAAATAACAAAAGCACAATGTTAAATTAGGCAACTGCAAAAATGAAATGTGAGGTAAAAGTAGGATCAGGGATGAACAATTCACGTAGGGGACTTTTTTTGACCTTTTTTTGACCTGAAAAAAGAAACAAGGACCAGAGGTCACAAATGGAGATTAGATAAAGGGGCATTCAGAACAGAAAATAGGAGGCACTTTTTTACACAGAGAATTGTGAGGGTATGGAACCAACTCCCCAGTAATGTTGTTGAAGCTGACACCCTGGGTTCCTTCAAGAAGCTGCTTGATGAGATTCTGGGATCAATAAGCTACTAACAACCAAACGAGCAAGATGGGCTGAATGGCCTCCTCTTGTTTGTAAACTTTCTGTTCTTATGTTCTAATTTGTCAGCTCTGTATGAAATAAAATTAAGGGGACCTGAATTAGCCTCAGGCAAGATACGAAGATAAAAGCAAAGATTGTTTTGTAATCTAACAGCTTTAATTATGAAACAGAATCAGTTAAAGGGACATCACCTGATTCAAAATAAAACCTAAAAACATTAAGTCCTATTTGTGTGTGTGTGTGTGTGTGTGTGTGTGTGTGTGTGTGTTCGTATTTACTTTTTCCAAAATACTTATTTTATTTATTTTTAGCAACATGGACCTGTGGCAGGCTGCCCTGCCCCTGTGCATATTTCTGTGTTATATCTTGTATGTAGTGTGTAAGTATTGGTTCACGGAGTGTGGGTTATCACGGGTGATTTAAAATATATAGTTGTATTTAGGCACAGGGATTGCACAATCACTTCACGAGCAGATAAAATGTGTATTAGTATTTGGACACGTGGATTGCATAAATTAGTTCACGTGCTGGGATTCGATTGAATGATTAATTAGTAATTGAATCCCGGCACAGCTGTATATATAGATGCACGAATCAGTCACTCAGGGTTGGGTGTTCAGAGTGGAGAACAGAAGTAGAGAGAGGAGGTAAAAGAAGAAAACAAATTAACAATTGCTACGCATGCTGGTTCTAGGGTGGACAGGGCCTTTATCTAGTTATACTTCCATATTAAGTTCCATTTACCAAAAATTCAGATGAATTTGACTGCTGAACTTGAATGACTCAGGGTTGTAAACTCATTGCACTCACACCACATTTAAGTGGTCTTTGTGCACTTTGTGTAGTGAATTTCTGACCTCGATAACCTGTTCTATGCTTCTTGCTTATGGTTCAGCCAGCAGATTAGCCAAACGTTGTTGCATGACGTTTATTAAAATGGTTTAGTCTGTCTCGTGAGCACACTTCGTATCAAAGTGCAAATGTTTGAACAGTAAGGGAATATTTATGCTTTTTTGTTTTCCAAAGTTAAACTGGTGCTGAATGGTAACGGAAGTGGCCTTTATAACAGTGAAAACCTTGGTGTTTATACTTCAGGTTTAATCACCCTAGCAACTTGTTGTTTACGATGTGGGGTGGTAGAATTAGAGGTCCTGTAAGAGGGGGTAGATACACTGGCCATGCTGGCTGTTACACTAGAAAGAGGGGGAGGAGGAGACATATTTACTTAACAGTAAGACACAGCCTTTTCCCTTCAATTACAAAGGAAGAACAATCTGTATTTCAGTTCAGTTCTTTCAGCTCTTTAGGAATGCATTTTGATGATGCTCAAGATAATGAACTAACTTTTTTTAATGAATCTGCTAAGTAGTATTTTGTCAAAGCTTTCAAAGTCTGTAATTAACTCATTCATTTTTGAAAGGAGAACAATTCACAACATGAGAACCAAAAAAAAACAAAGTAATTTATTTCAAGTTTAAGCACTATCAAGTTATTTGATTCTCATCTTGTATCAATAATGTACATTAGGAATACATTCTTTGAAAATCTGGCTTAATGCTTTACTTAGATAGTATACTCTGCACATATGTAATATCCTCACAGTTGCAGCAGGCTGGAATGCCATAGCCATTCTATTGATGTCTGGAATGAAATTCTAACTTAGCATGTGATGATAAGAGTTTCCATACTGCAGATCCCAGACCAACAGCTGATAGGGCTATGCAGGGAAAAGGAATTCCTAAAGTATAGTGCCTCATGTTTGCTATTCATCACTGTATAAGGGCTACCACTGGACACCATATGCCAACTATTGCTTTTGGGAAAAGATGACATTTGATCAAAGGCAGTTCCCAACCCCACTAGATCATAGAAGTAATAATTTCTATCAGACCTTTGGACTAGATGATAGAAGTGGCTGCCTTGTTTGATGCAGCTTGTTAAGATATGTTCCATCATATTGATTTCTGGATTCTATCAAAAAAGCAGTATCAAGCTAGCCAGTGATGTGATTCTCAGTCATTCATACAGCCCTTTATGCAGTTACCAGACAATTATTATTTGCATTATCATTGTAATTAGAAATTAAGTCAGGTTGAATATTAATGTCCTGAAAATGTAATAATCCTACAATTGATCTTATCGGACACAAGCAGTCCTGGGGGGAGGTGGGTGATTTTGGTTATCTCATGTGAGTTGTCTTTTAGATAAAATAAGGTACAAAGGGGAGGGTAAAGACCATTTACTGGATGCAAAAACACACCAGGACAAGAAAGAAAGAGTGGAAGAAACAACAAATGTTATACAAATAAAGGAAAAACAAAATGCAAATTTAATATCATTGACAAAAGAAGGAAAACAAATATGTTATATACTGATGAAGGCTCTAAACAAAACATTTGTCTGATTGAATTGGTTTCTTAATATTCCTGCAGATGTACTGTATGGTTACAGGGACACTTTCATTTGTTTTTATACCACCAGATTATTATTATTATTATTATTATTATTATTATTATTATTATTATTATTATTATTATTATTATTATTCGTTTATTTAGCAGAAGCCTTTATCCAAGGCGACTTATAGAGCTTAGACACCAAAGATAGGACGGACAGTGTATTTTAATTAGGACTGTAAACTTGACAGGAGTAGAAGTTATTTTAGACTAGGAGTTAAACCTGGCTGCCCTGAGGCCTGTGATATGACAGCATCACACCCCTCCTACCCTAAAAAACAATTATGCAGATTTTATTACACTTCTCAGTAATGTATTCAAATCAAAGCAGCCTTTGTTCTATTTGAATCAAAGGTGTAGTATCTTTATTGATTGCTTTCAACACTGCATGAGTTACCACTACTGCTAATCATTACAGCTGCTGACTGGGAGCAGTCCATTACTGGACACAGTTTACTTCCTCCTGTATATCAATTTGTAAATAGATTATATTTGCACTTTTTTAATATATTTATTTTAAGGTTTACATTGATACACAAAGTTAATCATCATTTTACCTATCCTATTAACAATACATTTGATAAAGAGTTTTAATTCTATTAATTTCGCCAATATGAATTCTTATCTGTAGCATTATATTTAATGGTCATAAAGTAAAATAACGTTATGTCTAATGCAAATTGTTTTCATTTGTGTGAATGGTTGTATAAAGAAAGCACATTCTTGACGACACCCCGTTGCCCCTCCCCCTCCTAATACAATATGGAAAGGCATAATATGCACAGGGGTGGGAGTGTTCCGTCTATAGACGATTTTCCATCTTATTATAAATATTTTGGTAACTGTAAAAAGTGTGTGTTTGGAATGTGTACTGTAGCAATGCCGGATGTGGGCGAGCCGAGAGCTGATTTCATAAGCAAAAACCAAAAGTTGTTTTCAGCTTCTTGCAATTTACCACTGTAAAGTCATAATTTTATCAGAGCCGTGCCGACTTCATGATTGGTGTTCGAGTTATACTTATACTAGTCTGTACAGAGACGTAGTGAGTCAGTGGCATTTATGATGTTACAATTTACTAATAATTTGAAGGTATCTGTGGTTTTAAAACTTTGTAGTATTAGAAATGTAAAGAAAAATACAAAAACGTTGTCTTTTAAAGTTTGCCGTGTATACGATTTATTCATTTAAAGGCAGCAAAATATGGAAATTGCACGTTCCTTTTCAATAGTATGTCAACATAATTTTAAAAGGTTTATAAAACTTGAAAATGTCGCTGAATTTGTCACTCGGTTGTTTTTAAAAAAAAATATTTTTGTCTGCTTGTTACATTTTTTTGCAGTCAACACATTTACAGAACATTGATACATTTACAGAACATTGATACATTTTTAAAGATTGTTTCAATAGCTTCTCAAGTTTTTTATTATTATTATTTTATTTCTTAGCAGACACCCTTATCCAGGGCGACTTACAATTGTTACAAGATATCACATTATTTTTTACATACAATTACCCATTTATACAGTTGGGTTTTTACTGGAGCAATCTAGGTAAAGTACCTTGCTCAAGGGTACAGCAGCAGTGTCCCCCACTGGGGATTGAACCCACAAGTTTCAATGTTTGAATGCCATTTGACCTTTTATGTAGCACAAATATTTCCAAGGTTAGTTCAAACATATTCTATTTAATAGAATAAAAATAAATACAATATCTTTGGTTAGCTGTACCTGAGAAAATGCAGTGAAAACGAGCAGCCATATTTAGCTGGAAACTAAGTATTCTCAGCACAGTTTGAAGGCAGCAGGAGCATAGCTTGTGTTTTTTTTTTTTTTTTGTATTTGCTTGACAGACGCCCTTATGCACGGTGACTTAAAGGTAACTTATTACAATAAGCTAAGAAACAAGCAATACAATGTTTTTTTCTGTTTACACTTTTTGTAAAATGAAACGGTTTGTGCAATTATTGGGCACAGTGTGTTTTTTTCTAAAGGTTGTATATGCATATTTGCTTTGTATTTGTGGTGTGTAGGCTACGTGCAACTACTGTTAAAATATAAACTGCTAAAAATGTTCACCTTGCTTCAATCGGCACCATACATTTTTCGTCTTGGCTACTTTGCTCTCTCCCACCCCTGTATGCAAGAGATTCTCACCTTTTGAGCTTGCTGTGTGCTGCAATTATAAAATCTGCCTATCAGGCAGGGTTCTTATTGGTGTGTTGTTAGGCTCATGCACCCACCCAGTGCTCATTGCTTTAGGATTTTCTACTTTATCTGCCAGATCTTTACCAGAAGAATATGATGTTCTAACCGCTCTTTTGAAATGTGTGGAGGTTTGCCAAAACAGTAACCTTGCAAGTAATTGTCAGTGAAGCCTTTGGACAATAATAAGGCCCTGGCTTAGAACACAGCCTTAGCCTGGCCGTAGAAGTATTGGCATTTTTACTGGTTGTTATGGTGATCAAAACATTCTCAAAGAAATGTCTTGCAATAGAACAGGGAAGCAGACTGCAATATAGGCCTTTTGTAGTGTGTTTCAAGTAAGAAACTTAACTGAAGAGTATGGTGCATTGTCCAAATGCAGATTTCTGTCACTTATAAATCAAAGGCATCTAGAGAGCTGTTTGTGTATCAATGCTTTTTTTAATTGCTTTCAGTGAAAAAGAGAGGCTGAAAGAGGATATATTCTCCATTTCAGTACCGTTGGGAGGCAGTTTTTCAGCTGAGACATGGATCAGTGGTCTGGTCCCTAGTCTCTCAGATTTAATAGACGCTGTGAATGACTAACCAACAGGATGGACTTGA
The DNA here is from genome assembly GCA_030684275.1 of Acipenser oxyrinchus oxyrinchus. Lineage (NCBI taxonomy): Eukaryota > Metazoa > Chordata > Actinopteri > Acipenseriformes > Acipenseridae > Acipenser > Acipenser oxyrinchus. The sequence goes on along the minus strand of CM060256.1, from coordinate 20,016,813 downwards.
AAATCACAGCTTGGGAAATCTTCAGGAATCAGTATTACTTGACCACAGAAGATCAATGGAGAGCCAGGGTAGCTTGCTGGTATTATCTCTCTGGCACAGAGGATACTTGAGACAACAGTCAACGGCACTATTCGCTGCTTGCAAATCCTGTGAACTGTGGGAAAAAAAATCCAGCTGTGAAAAAGGGTGGCCTTTGTTACTTATTTATACCGCACCTTTATTTTTTGGGGGGCAAAAAGGCTCATACACTATTTTAACATAAAAAAAAACATAATCTAATATGGTAAAGTAATGATTAATATATGTGTTTTTTTTAATATTAATATATTTTTAATTTGTTTTTACACTTTGTTTCTTGCTCTTTAACTTGAACAAGTATTTGGTTGCAGCCATTGTTCTCTTTGGTTACTTATAAACAAGGTGCTCACAGCAGTTGCCAAGCACTAAATGATTGGGCCTTTTCAGGCTGAAGACCAGTTGCTAAGGGAACCAGAAAACTTGTGTAAATTTGAAAATGTGAGCTCAGCCCATGAGGGGTGTGTTTTATTTTCACAGCTACGGAAGGATAAAAGGCCAAGGATTGAGATTTGATACATGTTAGTTGAAACTTGGGAAGGCGGTTTTGCTGTCGTGGAGTTATGTTTTGTATGTCGTACATGTTTTATAAGAGTAGGTCCTTTAGAAGTCATTTACTGGGAAAATATATTGTAGACTAAAACACTATTTATCTCCTAGCGACAGGGATATGTCTCTCTAGCCATACATATGTCACACTGTAGAGTTTTACGTATCTGTTACGTATCATTTTTTAGGGCAAATTATTGGGAGTATCAGAATCCAGGCAGTATTGGAGGCATCGGTCTATCTGTCTGTATGTCAAACTTAGATTTTTACATATGCATACAATGGATGTAGGTCATGGTAGTCTGATGTTACTGATGGTGCACATTTTAGATTTATAGCTGTGGAGAACGATGTAGGTCACTGAGAATTTTAAATGCACTGTATGGTAAAATGTATGGTGTCTAGTTTCTTTAAAAAAAAAAAAATGTTATCAAACACGATACAATCAGTGATTTGAAGGTGTTTACAGAGCAAGCATTTTAGTTAGCAGGCATCCACCTAGATGGTAAAGGTGGTACAGGGGATTTTTGTTTGTGGAATAAAGAGTTGGAATTTTACTTTTTATTAGTTGAGTTTTTGTTGCTTCTAAGACCCCAGTTAATCACACACAAAGACATAAGCCCGATATATGCTCCTTGCAAAGGAGCCAGCTCTTTTGTACAGCGGTATCGGCGCTATGCTTTAGTGCAAGAGGTTCCGGGTTCATGCCTGCCCACCGCCTGTGTGTGGATTGCCTCGCCCTGTGTGATGCGCCTGCCTGCGGTAACCGAGAACGCTACAGTATTTTCACTGTAATATTTCAATGCCTGTTATTGTGATCATTATTGTTAATGTTATTCTTAATTAAGGTTTTGTTATAATGAGGGTTTTGTTATAGTCATATGTTCTGTAATCTTCCAAGAGAAGGGGTAATGCTAATGTTACACCACATTACACACCATAACAGTAAGTCAAAGTAGTCAATACTAGATATATTTTTTTAATATATACCATAAAATTGCTACTGTGCTGCATTGAATATATATATATATATATATATATATATATATATATATATATATATATATATATATATATATATAAGAAACATTTGCTACAAATCAAGGATTACTGTATATCCCGGTAGCTCTTCCATTCTGAGTGCAGGCAATCGTTCTATTAAAAAAATAATGCCACATTTCAGGCCAGCTTTTCAGTCACATATGTGAAAGCGGGTGAATGGGGTTGCAGACCTAACTATGCGGCGACCCTGGGCCAGCCCAGTAGTGTGAACGGGGTCTATAAGTGTTTTTAACTTCTGTTACTTCTTGGTATCAGATCAGACATCCTGGCCACGTAATATAATAATTTTGGAATGACATTTTCTCCATGGACAAATTAACCAGTCAAAGGGTACTGACATGGAATCATGTTTGAAGAAAGGCCAACTGTGGCTAGTCAGTTATGAAAAGGTTTAAAGTGTATCCCAAGGATTCATCCCTGATGAAGGCATTTGCCAGGTTGTTCTACCTTCACTTCATCACTTTTAGTTTTACCTCAGAAGTTATGATTAAGTGTCTGTAGTTCAGGATTCTAATTAGATTTGGTTTACATTTCAGTTTATTCATGTATTCTCTAACTGTGGGTCTTTAAATAAAGCATACAAGTAACAGTTTTGTGAATAGGGGCTCAGAGTAACAAATTTTGTTTTAATTTTTTTTTTTATCTGGGGCTCCTTAAACAAACAAATGAGAAAATGAGGAAGCAAGCATGGCCTTGAATAGGATTAACTTCCCAAAATGTGTTTGTACAAGCATTGAATAAGTAGTAAGCCTTATTAAAAATTAAGAGATGGATTGCAGTCTCTGAAACTTGGCAATTGACCTACCAATCCCATCTATAACAACAGCAACAAAAAGCCAGACAATGGAAATTTGCTATAAGGAGGGGATATGGACCTTTGATCTTATACCACAGTTATTGGCGTTATTAAAGTGCATTTTTTATTTCCCGGAACTGTCTTGTCAATATAAAAGATAACATATTTGGGCAAGTGAAAGCACAGAAGACACTGAAGTGCATGTGTGTTTTTCTTTTTCATCAGTATTGTAGGAAAATCTCATCATTTGTTCACCTCAATTGGTGGACAATACATTATTTCATGGTCTACCAATCTCTGGGCCTGTGTGCAAGACTACATAGGCTCGTAAATTAGGAGATGTCAGAAAAACTATTACTGTTCTCTGCTGTGTTAAAGATTACAATAGGTAGTGTCCACAGGCATGATTTGCAGTTGAAACCTATATGGTTACTAATGTTGCATGTAATGTTTAACTAAAGGCTTGTCGTTTTGTAAGCCTAAAGACAGTCTTGTTATTTTATTTCTAGTATTACATTACCTAAAATTTATTGAAATGTCAAAACTTCTTTTGTCATTTTCAGAATTATTGCAAATGCAGGTAACAGAATAGTTAACAAGCATGTTTTCGAGATTTAATTGGACTGTGGACATTCCACTGGAACAACAACAAAAATTAATTTCTGAAGTGCTTGTAATGAAAAAAGTGCCCATCTGTAAATGTCCCTGACCCAGACCTTTGTTTAAATGTATATCTTGTATTTTGTAGAAATGGAGTACTACTCAGTGAATCAATGGAAATAAGCACCTTGATATTCAATGACATGCTGGTATATAATGATGTTTATGAAGCATCTTTAACATATTTATGTGGTGCTGTGTGCTCTGTTGATCCTTTAAGTCCTTGTTAAAACACTAGTACTTTTCAGCAAGATTCTCAATTAGGCCCGTGGCAGAGAGGTCAACCTAATGGTCTTGTTCCCACTGGGAGTCAGAGGAAGCTGTGATAGGGTTAGGCTCATCGGTCATTTAACCTGTCTGTCTGCAATCTTTGTTCATAGAAAACCACCCTTGTGTAAATGATTTATAACATGAAATTACATATATCACACTATGCACTTTAAAATGTCTTACAATAAACATATAATTATATGCTTAGCACACATTGGACATATTTAGTAATATACAAGCTATATTCTTGAAACAATCTGTGAAAATTAAAGAAAAATGATCAATTAAATCAATAACCTCAACAGATAGATGGCTTCTAAATTATAACTCAACACACAGCACAAGTGTATTGGTTTAGTTACCCTTAGGTTTAAAGTATGCCAGTAGCATTAGGCCTGATCTAGATTCCGTGTGAACTTCAGTTCCCTACCTACATCTCTTTTTGGGACGTGTTCACCCTGCCTGCACTGGTGTCTGCTTATTGCACTGGTGAGTGGGAGTCATAGTCTTCAATAAGCAAGAGAGCTAGTGTCAACTTTTTCTCTTTTCTTGTGAGAAACAAGTATAACATCACCTGCAATTTTGCTGATACTGGATTGCGTGTCTATATAAGGAAATCAACTCAACAGGCAAACCTTTCCATTTATTTTCTTTTTGGCATGCTAATGAGTTTGGCTTACATGTTATTGTAAGTATAGGAAAAATAAAGTTCCATGAAATAGCTTAAAAAAAAAACCAATGTAAAAATGACAGCACTTTAGAGTTCTAATACCATTACAGTGCTGTTTTGTTGTTTTTTTTATTTCCATGCTATTAGTGTTTTTTTTAACTAAAATGATTATGAATATAATTCACATTTTTAATGTCGACAACTACAGGCACTTTGATGTCTTCCACAGGATTTGTTTTCAAAAGTTGTTTCCTGGTTTTATTAAAAGAACTGAAAGAGTGAACTGTATGCCCAAATGTTAAAAGATGCATTGTGTAGCATTACATATACATTACTGTGAAAGATTTCCCTTCCACTCTCGTTCTTTTGCCCCTTTTATAACATAGACCCGACACACAGGTAGATGGTTAAGCGCTTTTACGCAATACAAATTAAACCAAATAAAAGCAAAACAAAAGCCTATCTCACACTGGAGCGCTAGCTGATACACACAGGAACCTTACTACGTACAGGACAGCTAAGCTGTTTACCTGTCAAAACAATAACACTAGTAAAGCTTGCGGTCCAGCGTTGCAAGATACACAATAGTACTCACGCAAACTTGGGCCCTACTCGCCCAGGATTACAGCTGTACCTCTCTACAACTGGGCTTCTTCCTTCAGCAGCAGCACTGACTCCATGACTGATCTGGTATAGGCAGCTGGCGCTGATTTACAATAATCGCCAACTGCCAATACAAGTAACAATGAAACAAATTAACAAAACAGTTAACAATGAAACAAATTAACAAAACAATTAACAATGAAACAAATTAACAAAACAGTTAACACACGTTTGCACGTGGGTTTAGCTGGGAGGATTTTAACCCCCTCCCTGCTCTGCTACAATTACATATAATTACACTACCAGTAAATTATTATTGCTTTATTCAGTTTTTGAATATGACCACTCCTCGATACAGGGCAATAGTATTTTGCCTTGGCTCACAACTTCCTACCTCCATCTTTTGGTGGATGATATGACAAACAAGAATGACATGTCTTAAATAAATTTATTGGTGTGGTGTGTTTGTTAATTGTTCAATTATCAAACACACGCTACAGGTAGATGAAACAAACATAATTCCATATATATGACTTCCAGAAACACAATATCATCTCTCAATTTTATAGATTCCCATTCAGAATGCAGTTTGTTTTATTGTAAAAAAATGCAATTATCTCATTGACCTTTAAAAAGAATACATGATTCCACCAGCTAGATAGTATTATTATAAAAACTACTCTTGAAAACTCGCTTTTTATGTTCAGTCACACTTGCTGATGTGATAAAAGTTTATTCTTAAAGATTAGTCAATCAGTTATCACATTCCTTCTGTCATATTGTTAATATGACTGTACTTCCATGAATGTGGTTTCCTGTTTAATAAGAAAGTACACTGGCACATACTGTATCTATCAGGAATTTTATAAAAGACTAATAAACCTGTATTGAAAACACTGATATTATATAGCCACCCACTGCAAAAGTGATCATTTGCACCCTTAAAATGTGATGGGGTTTATTACTTCACAAATATCAAACTTGCATGACCACACGCATACACATTTTGTTTTATTTTGTTGATATGTGCCTAAGTTATTGAAAGGTCAATTAAACCACTCACTTATAACACAAATTAAATAAAGCCAATCTCTTAACTTTTCCTTTAAAATGTGTCTTGTTTACTCGGATGTTTATTTCTCATGAATGAGTGTGTTGAAGGGATGGGGTGTTCACAAAAGAAAAGATGATCTGTTGTGTTAGAATACAGGGGGTTACCATTAGCTTCTACTGACACTTTCTCCCCATTTGGAGAGCTTTTCTTTGGTTTAATGTGTGCATGCATTCTGTGGAGTTTCTGTAACATTAGGAGACTTACAGTATAGGAATCAGGGTTGTCTACAGTGGTTTTCATGAATGCTTATTAGTAGGTCATTTGGAACAGTAGCCGTTCGACCTGATCTCACCTAGGCTAAATGCTTCACATTAAATTACATCCTTCATCTTTGCTTTCAGCTCTATTGTCAGGCCCCTCCTCTGAAAGAGGACACTGAAGAATGAAAAGTCTATTTATTGACTATAAAAGATTTATTGAAGCAAAGCCCGAGTGCATTTGTTACAATGCATAATACTAAATAGAAACTCTTTTGTTGACGGTGTCATTAGTAGTCAGGGTTAAGTCTGCAAACAAAAATACCGAACAAGAAAAGTGCAATACTCTACCTAAATCTAATGTGGATATCAAGACAATACATTTAGTAGACCTTTATTATAACTTTTAGTAGGTTTAGGCAAACAAGGTTTCCACCTATTTCACAGCTGAAGTCCGGCTTTGTATGCCATGCACTGAGGAAGCTGTCTACTGAGCGTATTTCCAATGGATTGTCCATATGTTACTGTTAATGCAAATCTATCTTTATGTGAAAATTATCCAATGTGTTTTATGTTTCACTTTCCCTTGAACTTGTGCAGATATGGGCTATCAGTTTGCCGAATTAATTTTCTTTACATGCGTAAAATCATGCTTTTTAGTTTATCACAATAGCTGGAGGAGCAAAGTGTACAGTGTTAATACTACTTTTTGAAGTGTGCAGCAATCTTTTTACTGATTGTAATCTGTGCAGTTATTACTTCTTACTGGTACTCTTTATGGTGTGTTATCATGTCGCAACAGAAACTGCAGTAATTTCATTTGGGTGGGGTTTATTATATTCCAGTGTCTTTTTGCTATGGAACAAAATATATGGTTGTTCATGTCTACAAACATAACATCTCAAAGTAAGTGTGATGGAATTCGTAATGTGAGTAACCTATCATTTGTCTCTCCGACATCTGTTTTCCTGTCATGGTGATTCAGTTCATTCTGCCTTTTGGAATCTGTATTTCTAACCACCCATGGAATGTCATAAATATTTCACAATTAATACAGATTGATTTGTAAAAGTGTTCTATGCGTATCAGTTATAGTTTGAAACAGGTGTGGAGATGAGGATAAAAGGTAGAAATCAGCTCATTGAAAGATATTCTGACACAAAACTTGTGCCAATGGTCTTTTAAAATCTACTACAATAGACTCCTTCTGTAATAGATTACACTGATAACAACTTTAAATAATGCTTGGTATTTTGAAACCTATTTTTAATTTGTCACTAAAGAGTGGTTGGTATTTATTCTTTTGTAGAAAACCCCCCGAACAATATCAGTTCCAAGCTTTTCTGGGCTTTGTGTTTTGTTTATTAAAACAACCATGTTTTTCTTAGGTTTTTTTTCTTAATCTATCATTTGCAACATGTTTGAATCAATTGTTTTGATAAGGCTGATAAAACTTAAGTCATTTTTTACAGTTTTGAAGTCAAATTATTAGATTTGACTTCAAGTTTGTGCTTTAGGCGGCAGTCAAGATAATATCATATTATCTTTTAAATGTTTGCATCATCTGTAAGGTAAGGCACACTCCAGATAAGGTTGGCAGCGAGAGAGTATAATTTTATTCCCCGAATGTATGAAAGCATTCAACATTTCAGCATGATATATTCTAAACCTCAATCTGGTTATAATGCAGTTGTGCTGTAAAAACATCTAGAAGGTATATTTGAAGACTGTCTGTTAAGGAAACTAGAAAGGTAAATATTATATCAAACTTTTGGGGGGTCACTGAGCAGATAAATTAAGATGGAGGGAAATAGAGATTCAGTCTGAGGAATCTCTATGTAGAATTAGCAACATAACAGGTTTAAGTCAAGGCCTGTCAGTGCATATAAATAATAATAATAATAATAATAATAATAATAATAATAATAATAATAATAATAATAATAATTATTATTATTATTATTATTATTATTATTATTATTATTATTATTATTATTATTATTATTATTTGTATTATTAGTATTAGTAGTAGTATTAGTATTATTAAGTATAAATATTGTTATATTTTAATAGGATTGTTGTCTGTGTGGTACATGTCTACTAAAAACCTGAAAGATAAGTAGGCCATTTTTTATACCAGTTTCAAAAGGAGTTCAGTGGTGGAGTGCAGTTTTCTTTAGCTGAGATTGGAAAAAAAAGAAACAAAGCAGCCTTTCCTGGCAACAGAACTGTCACCTCCTCTTTTATGCCACAGCAGTAGAGCTGTGGCGACTTTCCAAGATGTAGGAAAAGTTCCTGGGAGCAGCAAAAGATTAAATAGGTCAGCAATCAGTAACATAGATATGTTATGATTAGACCAATATCTGAAGACTGTTTTGGCCTGGAGTTTGGCGGATAATTTGGTTTCTGCATGATAAGGAATACCTCTGTGAGTCTAAGTACTATTGGAATTGTTACTACATAACCCCGGCCTACCAAAAACCTGTGACCACTAGTTCACTTCATATCTTAGAGTCCCTAAAAAATCATATTCATTGCAGGAACAGTTTGAAAGCAGCCTGAATGAACACAATGCTTTGAATACCAGCGGAATGTTGTTGTTCCTTCTTGCTGTCTAACCCTGATATCCAATATTTTGGATATAAGTTTAGTAATTTAATATTGCATGCAAATTGTAACTGCTAGTTTGAACAGAGGGAGATCCAAATTGTGATGTTCTGTGAAGCAAGCTGTACCAGGTAGAAATAGGGGTTTGGTATACTTGTCTGTACAGTAAGCTAGCATTTTTAGATGCCTACCTGTTTGAATGGAAATATTTTTAATAGGCTATGATCCAATTCCCAGTGCTCTGCATTTCTGAGAAACTTGACCCAAGTTCCATTACATGAGTAAGAAAATGTACTGTATACCGATTCAGGTAATGGAGAGCGCCTTTAAATTGTTGCTTAGTTACAAGTTTGTCACCTCTGTTTACTCAAATACTTGCATGTGATGTTATTTATATGGGGGCATGTTGTTGCCACTGCTGCATTGGCCTCATGGTAACATAATAAGAAGCGAAGGCTTTGTGGTGAAGAATGAGTTGATATGGAATGTTTATGGGATCTGCAGAGGTGCTTTAGTAGTATCATTGGGCTTTTCACCTTATGCTTTCATACATTCAGAGAATGAAAGTATACTCTCTCTCTGCAAAATCCTATATCAATGTTGTGATAGAGCTTATTATTGACAATGCTTGGTATGTTAAAAGGTTAAGAAACAAGTGAAGAGCTTCATACCAAAATGCTATATATCAATTTTCATTGTTTTTAGTAAATTAATAGTTTTTTATTTCAGATACTTAGCAACAAGCATGGTTGTTTTTTTCACTATTAATGTTATGTGAGTAAGAACAATAAAACAAACATATAAACATTTAAAATCTACCTCAAACAGTTTAAAAATAAATAAATGAAGACATTTATAATTTTTGCAAAATTCTGCATATGTCAGATTCTGTCCTTTTTGCACAAAATTCTACATATCCATATCTCTACCAGCAGCTTCACAAGTCCCCCTACATCTGTCATGTCTTTGTTTCCATCACATCAAGCATTCGTTAATATGAATTTATTTAAATACAGAAAATAAAGCATGTCAATTATTATCCAGACATCATCTTCAGAGCCAGTTCACATCTGTGCAACTTCAGAACATGCAGATACACAAAACAACAATGCATCAACAACAACAAGGAATACAAATCAGTCTATCTACCAGCTTGCCTAATAAGTAACTACAGCAACACTGAGTAAATTCATGGTCATGAGCAACATGCTTCTTTTTCTTGTTACATAATGTGAGCAGACGAAGAGATTGATCCTGAGAAACTATGTCTGCCTTCTCATAAAACATATTCAGCACGGGTAGCACGGTGGTGAGTGGTTAGCTCTGCTGCCTCACGGCGCCAGGGTCCTAGGTTCGAATCCGGCCTAGGGTACTGTCTGTGTGGAGTTTGCTCCCTGTGTTCGTGTGGGTTTTCTCTGAATACTTCGGTTTCCTTCCACAGTCCAAAGACATGCTGTCTAGGTTGATTGGTCACTCTAAATTGCCCTCTGTGTGTGTTTGTGGTGCCCTGCGATGGACTGGCGTCCCGTCCAGGGTGTAGTCTCGCCTTGCGCCCTGTGTATGCTGGGTTAGGCTCCGGCTCACTGCGACCCTGTAAAGGAGTAAGCGGTTAATGATGATGGATGGATGGATGATTCAGCACGAGATCCGCTGACGTATGCATGTCAGCATAACAGAGGTCAGTGTTCTTACCGGCAGAAGGACTGCAGATCACTCCCATGATTTTGCCCTTTCAGAATGGCGCTCTCTGGCTTCTGAGCAACCTTGGATGCCTTACATTTTCTACCGACAGGCAATGTTACCACTGGCTCTGATATTTTATCAAATTTGTTCATTTTGACTGATTTATTCAGCCCGGTCATGATCCAACTTTCACTCTCTGAGATAATGTGCGCTGCCAATTGTGATGCAAGCGTGATGCTGATTGGTTGGTGGGATATATTGCGGTTTGATGAAAACCGGAAATGTCAGATGTCCGCGTTTTGAAACGAAAGCTGTTTAGCATTTGGATTACATGGCAGATATTGCATTTTGACTGAAAATGTGTACACTAAGTGAAAAGGCTACCCTTCAGGAGTAAATTGACAGCTATAGTTGGAAATGTGTGGGATTGGCGTTTATTGTGTTTTGGTATGCAACACTTCGAGTGTTCCAGGTTCTTGCCCATCCAGAAGAATGTAATTGAGTTTTTTGAGTCTTAAGTCTTAATAAAGAACACCTTGTTATCTAATTTTAATCCTAAAGGGACCTAAAAAAAAAGTCGTTGACCTGCGATGACAGATAAATGTGTAGAGTTTCAGTGGCCTAGCCTGAAACCCAGGCTGTCATTTAGCATAGTATTCAGTCTCAATTTGAATATCCGTCGATTTTACCTTTTTTCAGTCCCTGTTGTTGCACTTTGAAAGAGCTCATTGATACAACTATAACCAATTTTGTTTCTGTGTGAGAATAGGCTTTGTCCACAGTTGGAGAACATTTCTAAATCTAATGTTGTTGCAACTTCATCACTGTTGGAAAGATGGGATGGGAAATTTTGCAAATATTTACATATTTTTTAAAAATGTTTCTTTGAGTATGTAATACATATTTTAAATACAAATGTATAAAGTGTGTCTTCTCTCTTATAAAAAATGTCGTTTTGGCATTGTGCTGTCACATCCTGGCACATCTGACCCGTGAAGGCTCGGTACGGTACAGGTACAGGTGGTTCTCCTCTGGCTATTTGTTGAGCTGAGCGAGAACCAAACCATGAAACTCTGGGCTCACAAGACATCTGAATCCGGCTCCTTGCCGGGCTGATCCAGGGGCGGGGTTAAGGATTTTTGTCATTACGTTGCATCAGTCAGTACACTCCAGAAAGAAAAACAACAAACATGGCAGGTAGCGAGTGTGATGAGAGAAAAGTACAGCCTTGGGACTCTGAAGAAGTGCATATTATAGTTTCTCTGTGGGCAGACAGAAGTGTTCAGGAAGATCTGGAGTTGTGCGTCAGAAATGAGAAAGTTTATGCCCGAATTTCTGACAATTTGAAGCAAATGGACATAAACCACAAGTACGGTACACTTCACTCACACACTCAAACACACAATTCTACCATATTTCTCATCCTAGACCTTTATTAAATTCATATAAAGAAAAAAAAATGCCTATGACTTTTGCTAAAGTGGTTCTTTCAAAGTTTTAAAGAGAAATACCATGAAAGTGGATTTTAGATGTAGATTTACAAAATGGAACTAAAACACGAAATAAACCTCAAAACAGGATTAGAATTTTAAATATAGAACATTTACTGAACCCCTCACCTGGCCCACTGAAAACTTAGTTGAGGCTGTTACTTGCTGTGTTCAAATTCATAGACCATAGTGCTTTTTAGCTGCAAGTTCACTGAGAGTATCAGAATATACCAGAGTGGACCAATGCTAACAATCCCTTGCATTGGAGAAACGGGAGGGAGATTGTCCCTCCTTTTCAACCTGAAAATCATCTTGTATTGTGGGATCTGTTTACATAAAGACATTTCTTATGCCCATTTAGGGGCACAGTTTTACATAGGTTGACTTACATTCATGTCTTGGCAAACATGTATAGGGAGTAGAAACTTGTTTCTGTCCAAATCTAAACAACGGCTGAGCTGGATAAATTATATCATATATATATATATATATATATATATATATATATGCATTTATTTTTTGTTGAAGAGTATTACAATGATATCCACTTTTAGCCTGTCTGTAAAGCCTCTTTAAGTTTGCAGTGTTTGACATACAGAAAAGCCTTCCTTACAGCCTAATTATTTTGTTCTTCAGCAGATGGCAGAATCTGCAGGAGAGAATGCATCTGCCAGTTTTTCTCCTGAATAAAAACACAACTTACACCATCCCAGTCATTTTTACAAGAATTTCTTTTACAAGTAGCTGCTTGTGGTCATTCACTGAGCTGGTGTGTAACAGTAATACAATTTCCTGGTGAAGGTAAAGATTTCCAAATCCTCCATACTGCGTGTCAAGGTGTATAGCTTTACTGAAAAAATCACATTTTCTGGTGGAAAATGTTTTCCTTTGAAAGAAGATAGCAATACTCATTTTTATAAACCATAATTTGCTGTCACATGGGATTTATAATGTATTACATGGTTACAAGGTATAATTATTGTATTGCAGTGAAAGTAAATCGGGAAACCAGGATGGAGCAGATAATGATGTCACACCTGTGAGCATCCCAGAACTCTGTGTGCCAGAATTGTAGAGATCATGTAATGTGGACCTGATTAAGCCATTGCTGATTTAAACTGCAATATACAGAGACCCAAATGCATTAGCTGCAGTATATCTATTCATCCTCTTCCTCTAAGATCCACAAGCAACTGAACTGAAGCTTTTGTGTTCTTGTTTAATTATTCATTTTAATAAATCTATTCAGGTAGGCTCTTTGGTCCCTTTACAAAACATTTTACACAGTAGATGTAGAATATGTTTCAGTATTTCAGTATTACACTTAAGTTACTGTGTCCTTAATACTGCAGTATTACTACTGTCATTCTTTTTTGTGTCCCATGTTGGGGCAGGTATATGATACCTCCAGAGGGGAAAGTGGGAAGAGCATTGTCCTTGTAACACTGCATTGCAGTACATCAGAGGGTATATTACTTTGCTTTCTCTTTGCAAGTGTAAAATGTCTATTTACCTTTGTATGCCTAGTATTAACAAAAAAAACACAATGTAATGTCCAGCTTTTGGAGCTTAAAAAAAATGAAAAAGAAAAGAAAAACTTTAAGCTAATGCTCACAGCAAAGAACAACTGTAGATTTTAATTGTGTGCTGCATAAGTTGTGCATTTAAAACTGTGGGCTTCTGGATTTGTTGTAACTGTGTCTTGGCTTCTGTTTGTATTTGAAGTAAGAAGTTTTCCTTTATTGGTTTATTTGTGTTTGCATAGTTGTTATTGCTTTATGGGTTTCGGGGACTTTCTGACAGCAGACTTTCAGTTGGCATGTGAATAAGAGTTTGTATTTTGGTGATTGATAGATGATATACAGCTATACAATTAAAAGCCGGTTTCTCTGGCTTTTTGCTTCACAGCCAAGCTTTAATAAACACAATTACTTTAACTGTTACCTGTCGAAATGGAAGGTTGATGGGCAGTACATGAAACTCTTGGTCAACACAGTCTACATCCTTGTTTAAATATTTTTGTTTCACCTGTAACAGGATTCATGCGTAATAGGTTATTGAGAATGCTTTATGTACACAAACTTTTTTTTTTGCAAATTAATTTTTATGTTGTGTCAACTAATTTTTTAGGACATAACAATACATAATTCTGGTTTTATTTAGCTGTTCAGTGAGTTTTTTCTTTGAAAATGTACATGTTTGGACACAGTATAATCAGTTTAGATTAGTACCCTGTAAACATCTTTTTAATAGCTGTTTCTCTAGTAGAACCTGACATTGAGTCGGAGATAAGGAATTCTTAGAAAGATGTAAGAAGGAGCTGCTGACTTTATCTGAAATGTTTCACTTTCAGCACAATATAGCAAGGTTCAGTTTACCCCCCTATCAGTCAGAACCAATGTCGAATACTAGAATCTCTTGGGAGAAGTGTGACTATTGGTCAAAGCTGTTGCCTGTAAAATCTTCTCAGGTTCAGCAGGTTTAGTATCCTGGTTTAGCCTGTACCGTTTAATGCAAATTCCAAGGGCAGCTTCCCTCCCCATCAAACAAGATCCACAAATGTGGGAAATACCCTAAACTAAAGCAGTTTCTATGGAATACTCTGTCCCTTTTGAGAAAGCCTGGAAATAATTATTATTATTATTATTATTATTATTATTATTATTATTATTATTATTATTATTATTTTAAAGTAAAAAATAAATCTGGAATGTATTTCCATTGTTCATAAACCTGTTTTAATTTTGTACTTTTTTTTTTTTTTTTTTTTTGCTAAGGCAACAAAGTGATTTATGGGTGATTGCATGCTTAGTTTTCTGCCAAAATATACTCGAGTACCATTAACATGTTTATACCATTCTTGTGTTGATGTATGATCTTGTTTTGTAGGCTTTGGCTCGCTTAATAGAGGGTGGTACCATATGTTTATTTTCTACGCCATTATCCATATAAAATCGCTTGCATTGTCTGAACACTCAATCCATTTGACAAAATGACATAATGATTGAAATATCCCCCTACGCATGGCTGAGTCTTGTATTTATTATCAAGTGAATGAAATTGGAATGCTAATATATATTTTATGAACCCAATTACCCTAGTGTTGAAGGCATCAGAGGCATGTGCATTCCTACACATAAAGGAGGGAGTATAACTCCTATAGGCGTGGAGACCGTTACCTTTGATTCCATGTTTTGATTCAAAAATTTGAAACTGCAGGTGAAGGGTAGTGCCTTTGTTTGCAGAGTACCCGAATGAGGTAGCCATTACAGCTAGGGTGACCACCTTTTCAAAATGCAAAAACGGGACACCTGCCATTTTTTTGGGGGTATTGTATATTTAATAACAGTATTTCAAAATGTAAATATTAACTTTGAATGCTTTCTTCTTAATGGCTATCCAATGTGTCAATCATTCTGGCGCTGTGTAAGGCATTGTAAAATGATGCGACAGGGGCGAGGCTTTGCTCCAAACAGATATGCTAAGGTTTGACAGTGGCGCTAAGTTGTAAGATTGCACATTGTCTAGGAATCCGGGACAAAGTCATTTAGCCCGGAACCAGGACTTGATCTTTACATTTAGGGACTGTCCCATCCAATTAGGGACTAGTTACAGCTAGCAGTCCTGGAGATATGGTTAAAGACAAATCCATCTCCTTGGAACTTCAAGGCCTGTTGTGTTTTTTTTTTTTTTACTGTTTTTTTTTTTTTCTTACCATAGTGAAGGTTTAATAATTGTTCTGAAAAGCAATCTTTTTTTTAAATTTCAAAAGTTCAGGATTTTCAAGTCTGTAACATCCACTTTGTCCTCAATTCAATGAAACTCTCATAACTGTTGTCACAGTTTATTTGAAATATAATGATCCTAATAGCCTCCCCTTCATAAACACTGGTTTTCTTAACAATTAAAATAGAAGCAACTGCTGTGTCTGTCACTGTGAGTTAGCAGTCAAGCAGCAGTGTGAGAAGGCAGTAACACAGATATTGTGACTGTAGCAGCGACCCCTGTCCATGCCCTGTCATAGTAAGCCCATGAGAAGGCCACCCATGTGAGTGTGGGCTGCCGAGCGGAGAAAGCATGAATAGAGAGCTGGGAACTCGGCTGTGAGGCATGATTGAGCAGCGACAAAAGTTGCCCATGTCATAACAGCTGCAAGGGCAAAGTAATGTGAAACTTGGGAATTTAATTTGGAGAGGCTTAGCTTTTTAAAAACAGAGCTTACTTAACACTTACAATTGTTTGTGACCTGGGTTAAGACTTTACGAAATGTTCCTAATAGTGCTGCACTGGCTACGTGGGAAATACATGCAGAGTTCAGCATCCTGGTATTCTGCTAAATGTAGCCATGGCTGGCTTCTCAGTTTACTTATTAATGATTCATGGTGAAACTGGAACACAGTTCAAACTATTGTATTCACAAGCATCAGTTTATTGGCATTATGTAATGTAATACAGTGATAATCAGAATTAATATACTGTTTGATTCATACAGTAACAGTGGTATGAGTAATGCATTAGAAGTATAATAATAGTCTTTTATATAGATTTAATTTTTCTCCATGACTGATTAGATCACACTCAATCCCATGAAATGTCTGTCAGACTGGCAACAAAGTTCTCAGTGCCAAATATGGTGATGGTTTTGTTATCTTGGACTGATGAAATCACCAGGACGCATTTAGCTCCCATACCCCTAGCTATCAGTACACTGAAGTAGGTACTGGCCAAACCTGACTAGGTTTCTACGTTTTACCTCAATATACGTGTTGAATACATGTATATACTATATGAGGTGTAATAATTACTTTCCAGAGTTACCCAAGATACAGCCTTAGTCACATACAGTAGAAACACTGTGGGAGGTACTGATAAAAGCTAGCCTGCTGTCTATACCAGCATCGCTAGAATGTTGCTACAGTGTCTGTTTTTTTTTTCTACAGAGGTTTTTTTTTCTTCATATTAAGAAGCTTTGTGGATTTTCTCTAGATCTTAAACCTGCTGACATTTTACCTAATGCTTAGGATGACATCATTGTTAATGGGGTTGTTTTAAGCACAGTGGAAGTAGATTTTTCATGTCCAATTTGGATATCTGGTTACTCTCAAAGCATACTGTTTAAACTGTTGGAGGTATTACTCTCTAGCATTACCTCCTTTAGTTAAAGTTGTGTTTTTTGACATCTGGACATTCCAGTAGTTTGGGGTGTGCAAGGTGTTTAAATGTCATATAACAATTTTTAATTTTGTTCCCTACTAGTTTTATACTATTCAAATATTTATTTATTTCAGAAAATGTTTTCCCTTGCACCTGTTGCTAAATAGGGTATATAATACAGTGTGTAAAATATATAAAAATACATGTGCATGTTTCATTATGTTCAGATATATAATCTTTTATTTTGCTTTATAAATCTTCATAAAACATCCAGATATTTTGTTTTTATTTCTTTCAGACCCTCTTTTTTGTATACAATAGTGACTGTTTGACAGGAGCATAACAGTACAGGTTTAGTGTTTAAACCAGATTTTAAAAGTATGTGCCTTTCAGGTACTGTAGCTGCCCCAGATGGCTCTTACAGAAAAAAAATTGAAACACGCAGTAGACAGATAGTGTCAACCATTGGTACAGATATAATTCTGCTTGCACCTGATGGTATTTCTCCACCACTTCCAAACAGTGTGTACAGAAATGTATTATGGTATAAACTAACAGTTAGATTAAACTGACCTTACTGCTTTTTAAATTTTGTGTTCCATAATTATTGCAAACATTAGTCTGGTGTTTTTTTATGCATACCTTCTAGTCATACTACGCTGTAATAATAATTTAAAAATGACAATGGAACGATTCTACACATAACTGAGACCCATGGAAGAGTTCAATTAACAAGAATAGGACTGTTTGGGATGTCAGATTTCAGGGACAGGCCTTTTCACAGATGATTTATTAACAATGTCAGGGAAGCTTCATTGCCAGTTTCAGAGCTGTTGTGTTCTCTGACAGCTCAGTATTAATTACTGCTCAGGCCCTTGGTCTTCAGCAGCTTCACACAGGGTTATTGTTTAATAATACGCACAATTCATTCATTTATTTGTGTCAGGTGTCATGGCGTATATATGTCTTAATCTCCCCTTAGAAAATAACCTTTTCTAAGTTGTTTTTTTTTTCCTATGGTTATGAATAGACATAGTGGCAAGGACTAACAATAAACAAATTAATGGCATGAATGCACATGGAAGCAGCAATTTGTAAGGCAAAATGTGCTATGCAGATGAAAATGTCAGCCAGTACTGCAATCGTGCATGTCATTTGTAGGTTCTACTTGCAGCAATTGAAGCATGTAACTGTTAATTAGTTTTAGTTGGAAGTAGGGAATGAGCATCATTTTTTTATTCTTTAGGAAATTCATTAAAGCTAGAATATTGAATGGGAGGACTTGTAACCTTGTAACTAGAGGACGTTGTGTGACTGAGGATCTGGAGATCCTGGTTTCATATCACTTCTTAACCAATGACTTGGGTGCATGCATCGTTCCAGTAATTGTCATATATATTTTAAATTCTGAATTATTTAATCTTTGTTTACTCCATGACTTGGTGCAGTTTATTTCTGCTGGGACCAGGTATTGAGTATCTTCAGTTCGTTCATTAAAAAAGCAATACATGGTTCAGTTTTACTTTACCACAGCAGTACTTTCCATAATGCTGTTGATCAGATTATTTTTATGCGATAGCTCACACGAGTCTTCCTCTCTTACAGATGGTATCCACCAGGTGACGGCCCTGTGCACGCTGCGAGTAACTATCATCACAGATGACATGCTGACCAACAGCATTACGGTGCGGCTGGAGAACATGTCCCAGGAGAAGTTCCTCTCCCCACTACTCTCTCTCTTTGTGGAAGGAGTGGCTGCCGTGTTGTCCACCACCAAAGACGGCATCTTCATCTTCAACATCCAGAATGACACAGACGTGCACACCAACATACTCAACGTCACCTTCTCCGCTTTGCTCCCAGGGGGTCTCCGCAACCAGTACTTCCCTTCCGAGGACCTCCAAGAGCAGATCTACCTTAACCGGACCCTGCTCACCATGATCTCCACCCAGCGCGTGCTTCCCTTCGATGACAACATCTGCCTGCGAGAACCCTGCGAGAACTACATGAAGTGCATTTCGGTGCTCAAATTCGACAGCTCGGCTCCCTTCATCACCTCCAACACTGTGCTCTTCCGCCCCATTCACCCAATCAACGGCTTACGCTGCAGGTGTCCCCCCGGATTTACTGGGGACTACTGTGAGACAGAGATAGATCTGTGCTACTCCAGCCCTTGCAATAACAACGGACGATGTAAGAGTAGGGAGGGAGGCTATAGCTGTGAATGCCCTGAGGATTTTACAGGTGAGATGTTCTGTTTTGAATTACACCAATATGTCCCCTTAACTTCAAAATCACAAGACCGCATCTGAATCATGGAGTCATTGGGAATATTGCATGTTATCATATTACACCAACCCCTGAGTTCTTGATAAAATGCACAGGAGGTTCCTATTTACAATATTTCTGAAAGCTGGGCCCAGGTATTGTTATCTTAGCTCATACAAATAAACAAGACGGCATGGTAATAAATTCCAGCTTCAAAATGCCACCTAATACACCCGCAACTAGTGCAGATTAAGATAAACAAACAGCAAGATAAACAAAAAATACAAAACGTAATTCCCACTTAACGTTTAGAGAGCCCACAACTCCTTGGAAGTTAGGGAGATTGTTGTTATTGCAGCTTTAGTCTTGGTTTTAAAAAAGTGATTTTCAGCGAAACTGTTTACGTTCAAGGATTTGATCAAGTGAGCTACGGAGGAGGACCTGAGGTGATGCCAAGCTGCCAAAGAGAGAGAGATGGAGCAGAGACATTGCAGAGGCAGTTTTGTAACTAACCGCGCATCAATGCTGCATTTGAACAATAATTTGCCTGGTTAATACTGTACTATTTTCTTACGAACAATAAATGCTCCTATATTTATTACAATTTTCTCAGCCTGACAAAGCATTACTTAGGTTGAATGTTAGTCTGGTAACTGTATAGGCTACATGTACTCTAATCTATTAATAATAATAATAATAATAATAATAATAATAATAATAATAATAATAATAATAATAATAATAATAATAACTTAATGTTATTTAGGATTCAACCTATTTTTTTAATATTCTACTCGCAGTTTATCGTTGGATTTAATATAGCATCAAGTCTGTTCTGCTGCATACAACTCGCTATCCTATTGTTGTCTTCAGATATTTAAAAAAAAATCCAAACACGCTTTTTTGAGACGTATTTACTGCACGTTACATAGCACTGAGAAAATAATCAGTTCATAGGGTTACTAGTTTATGTGGCTTCAGGAGACTAATGGAATGGAATGCAGTATAGCAGGAAGCTATATATGTACTTATACATATACATAAAACACACTATTGAGGCCACTTTTTGAAAGGTTTGAACAGCAGATTATACCTTTTTGGATTTGTAATTCCTGGAAATCGGCTCAACTCCCGGAGTTCTAAAGGTTAGCTTTTACAGAGGCATCAATATTTTGTGAATAAATGACTGGTAGAATCTTTCATCTTGTTTGACAACCTCTAGAACCTGATGATAAGGTATAATTCTCATGCAACTATTTCACCGAAATTGAACACTGGCTGAAACATAGAGCTTGCCATGAACTTCCTTCATAGGGCAATTACAGACTAATAATCTGTCTTTCCTCTGATGGTGCTTTGAAGGTCACAGTTCAACTCCAGGTAGTTATTATAAATTTGTGTAGGTGATGACAGTAGGCCTGTCTCCATGCTTCTTCTGTTTCTGA
Organism: Acipenser oxyrinchus oxyrinchus; assembly: GCA_030684275.1. NCBI lineage: Eukaryota > Metazoa > Chordata > Actinopteri > Acipenseriformes > Acipenseridae > Acipenser > Acipenser oxyrinchus. The sequence goes on along the minus strand of CM060256.1, from coordinate 19,996,170 downwards.
CATTAAAAGTAAACTGAGCTGTTTTTTGAAAACGGATTATCTAATTAAGTAATTACCTCACATCCTGTTCTCCATAAATTATGGTTACTCTCGGTGCCCTTCAGGAAACATTTGAAAAATAATGCAGTTTAACTAACTGTAACTGCAGCTGAACTGCATGATTACTATTATTATTGCAATTTAACACCTCAAACTGCATCCTAAATTCACTTATAATTTGCAGTTACAGCAAAATTAAACTATAATTTAAGTGGTCAAACTATTATTCTCAGGCTACTAGTTTTCAAAATAGCAATTTCAAATGTAGGAGGTGGGTCCTGCATTTCCATTTCAAGAGACCTCTCTGTATTGGGAACTGACATCAGTGACAGTCTCAGAAAACTAAGCAGGCATCCACAGGGCTAGTGTGGCCTATGTGTCTGAGGGTGAGGTTTCATGTCCAGCTTCAATCGTTGGTTCTGAACTGAAAGACCAAAGTCTATATTCTGTGTTTATAAAGATCAAATGCTAGCAACAGACTCCTTTGGCCCATATCACAAAGTTGGGGAAGTACATTGGGCTTCTATTGCCTTCACGTTATGGGCCATGTCATTTTTAATGTCTAATACTTTACTCGTATAACTGATAGGAAATTCACAAATAGCTGTTTTAATCTTCTGTAGTTGTTTTGTTAGGATGAAATGTGTATGTTCACTCCCCCACCCCCCCATAAAAATAAATACATTGGGAACAAAGTAAGTTTATAGAGCCAGCTTGTCAAGTAAACAGCTGTGGTTTGCGTTCTTTGAATCTTTGCGGGCTGGTGTATAAATGTGCCTAGAGCTTCAATATGTTTTACATTCCGGTGGTTTTCCTCCCCATACTATCACTTATTATTAGTTCTTGCTTTTTTAGTTGTGCAGTTCAATTGAAGACATTGAGAAAGACTTCTAGTCGGACACTCTCTTTTAGTTTTGCTACTTTTATGTGTATAAGAAGTGTAGTGTGTTTCTAAATAATTATATTTAGTGCAACCATCCTGAAGTACTTTACTGATGCAACATTCCTCGCATCAATACATACTTTTTTTTCTTTTATGGTCATCAGACCTTGAGTTCTCGTAGCATGCATCAATCAATCCTTACAAAACAATTGCCAACAGTCATTAAAACAGAGAAAATGAGAAGGATGTTCTTCATGATCCAATTTATTCCATATTTTAGGAAATTAAATCTTATACGTAGAAGCCTGTCAGTACTTGTGCTTTTACATCCGTATTAACAAGACTTTGTCAGATTTGCAAATGTCTGTCTTGACACTAAATCTGCTGCTTAGCAAATTTAAACCATTCCATTTCTGAACTATCTGTCAGGTGAACGCCTGGTTGCTATGGTTGCAATGTGAGTTATAGTTACATGTGTGTTCATCTGTTTGGAAAGGTAAATCCCATTTCTGTCAAGGTTAAGCTTTTAACAGAAGTAAAGTGTTGTTTTTTTACATTTCTGGTGGAAATGTCAGAATTGAAACAAATTTCTTTCTTGGCCTATATTATTCACAGTAATCAAGTACTTTTTAGGGTTAAATTTTACTCATGTCAGACAAATGTTTTAATACACCAACATAAATTTCAAGTTCTCAACCATAAATATTGTGGGAAATTACGGATGCTTTTGGAAGCTATGAAAAGCGCTCAACTGTTTGCACAGTGTTTGATCATGAAACTGGGAGAACAGGGGTAAATGCATAACATCCCTTTGTGCTGAGTGAATTCAGTTGGGAATATATATATTATTGTATCTGTGCAAGTCACATTATATTTACTGTATGAAACACATATATTTTAGTGTCAAAAATCAAAAAAACAATTAATTACCTGGTTACAGGTTAAGATTTAAGCAGCCTTAGAGACTTGAGTTTTATCTTCAATGATGTGTTGATGTATTTGTTAACACTAGAAGCCCCGTGGCAGTCATTTTGGCGGTTATTGGTTTTAAAATGTAATTTTCTCCAGTCGTGTAACACATATGGGGCTGTGCATTCATGTACCTTTCTGTCCGTATGTATTAAATATTCTCACAAAGCGTGAAACACGGGCGTGCAAAAATAAAGGAGATATATTACATTATACCTAAAAGCCCCGGGAGCAGTTACTTTGACGACCACACAGAAAACAATTGTATTTTGATTATACAGAACGGTATTCTACTTTAATATTTTTATTTACCAGTCCGCAATGTGTTTAGCTGTAATTAGATTAGTCTCTACTCTCTGCCTGAGTTAATGACTGACAGTCTATTGTTTTTCAGTTAGCCTTTTGAAAGACTGGCGCCTGCTTGCCAGGTGCGCTGCTTTGGTCAGAATTAGCATCGGTACTAGTAAAAGTAAATACCAGAGACCGTGGAGTTTTACAATGCAACAAAATGTGGAATTGATTTTTTGGATCAGATGGCACGGAAGTATTCAGTGAAAGCTGGGGCCCTACGGTGCCCTGTTCAGGTGTTTTACAATGTATTGGACCTAGCAGCCATCAACTCCTGGGTACTTTACAAAGAATGCACGGAGAAGAATTTACCAAGGAGAAAATATATTTTACAGTTAGCACAGGAACTTCGCAAGAAGCATGTGCAACAGAGGGAAACTGCCAATCGTGTACCCACAGCTGAAGCTGGCAACCCTGCTTAGAGACGCAAGGGACGCCAGTGCCAGGTTGGCAAGTGCAATAAAAATAAAACTTCGGAAAGCTGTGCCCTGTGCAGAAAGGCGGCGTGGAGAAGTGCATTATCTATGTTGATTGTGAACAGCCTTAGACTCAAGGTAAAGGAATACCATTTTGTCGAAAAAAAAGAAAAAAAGAAAAATAAATTAGACTTTTTTTATAACTTGTTGTGCTGTGCGCTTCTGTAATTTTTTTTTTCTATGTTTATTTATCTGCATTGTTCAGTTGCTTTTGCTCATCTGATAATAAACCGATTGCTGTTGAAAAGTTTAAAATGTATTGCTTTAGTTTCAGTGTTATATGTATGTTGTAAACCGATGTCTATTTATTTACATTTTCTTATTTTGATTTGTAAAATAAATGATATATATATATATATATATATATATATATATATATATATATATATATATATATATATATATATATATATATATCTACAGTACTGTGCAAACGTTTTTAGGCAGGTGTGAAAAATGCTTAAAGTAAGAATGCTTTCAAAAATAGACATGTTAATAGTTTATATTTATCAATTAACAAAATGCAAAGTGAGTGAACAGAAGAAAGATCTACATCAAATCAATATTTGGTGTGACCACCCTTGCCTTCAAAACAGCATCAATTCTTCTAGGTACACTTGCACACAGTTTTTGAAGGAACTCAGCAGGTAGGTTGGCCCAAACATCTTGGAGAACTAACCACAGTTCTTCTGTGGATTTAGGCAGCCTCAGTTGCTTCTCTCTCTTCATGTAATCCCAGACAGACTCGATGATGTTGAGATCAGGGCTCTGTGGGGGCCATACCATCACTTCCAGGACTCATTGTTCTTCTTTACGCTGAAGATAGTTCTTAATGACTTTTGCTGTATGTTTGGAGTCGTTGTCATGCTGCAGAATAAATTTGGGGCCAATCAGATGCCTCCCTGATTGTATTGCATGATGGATAAGTATCTGCCTGTACTTCTCAGCATTGAGGAGACCATTAATTCTGACCAAATCCCCAACTCCGCTTGCAGAAATGCAGCCACAAACTTGCAAGGAACCTCCACCATGCTTCACTGTTGCCTGCAGACATTCATTCGTGTACCGCTCTCCAGCCTTCGGCGAACAAACTGCCTTCTGCTACAGCCAAATATTTCAAATTTGGACTCATCAGTCCAGAGCACCTGCTGCCATTTTTCTGCACCCCAGTTCCTGTGTTTTCGTGCATAGTTGAGTCGCTTGGCCTTGTTTCCATGTCAGAGGTATGGCTTTTTGGCCGCAAGTCTTCCATGAAGGCCACTTCTGACCAGACTTCTCCGGACAGTAGATGGGTGTACCAGGGTCCCACTGTTTTCTGCCAATTCTGAGCTGATGGCACTGCTGGACATCTTCCGATTGCGAAGGGAAGTAAGCATGATGTGTCTTTCATCTGCTGCAGTAAGTTTCCTTGGCCGACCACTGCGTCTACGGTCCTCAACGTTGCCGTTTGTTTGTGCTTCTTCAAAGAGCTTGGGCAGCACATCTGGAAACCCCTGTCTGCCTTGAAATTTCTGCCTGGGAGAGACCTTGCTGATGCAGTATAACTACCTTGTGTCTTGTTGCTGTGCTCAGTCTTGCCATGGTGTATGACTTTTGACAGTAAACTGTCTTCAGCAACCTCACCTTGTTAGCTGAGTTTGGCTGTTCCTCACCCAGTTTTATTCCTCCTACACAGCTGTTTCTGTTTCAGTTAATGATTGTGTTTCAACCTACATATTGAATTGATGATCATTAGCACCTGTTTGGTATAATTGTTTAATCATACACCTGACTATATGCCTACAAAATCCCTGACTTTGTGCAAGTGTACCTAGAAGAATTGATGCTGTTTTGAAGGCAAAGGGTGGTCACACCAAATATGGATTTGATTTAGATTTTTCTTCTGTTCACTCACTTTGCATTTAGTTAATTGATAAATATAATCTATTAACATGTCTATTTTTGAAAGCATTCTTACTTTACAGCATTTTTTCACACCTGCCTAAAACTTTTGCACAGTACTGTTAATAGATTATATTTATCAATTAACTAAATGCAAAGTGAGTGAACAGAAGAAAAATCTAAATCAAATCCATATTTGGTGTGACCACCCTTTGCCTTCAAAACAGCATCAATTCTTCTAGGTACACTTGCACAAAGTCAGGGATTTTGTAGGCATATAGTCAGGTGTATGATTAAACAATTATACCAAACAGGTGCTAATGATCATCAATTCAATATGTAGGTTGAAACACAATCATTAACTGAAACAGAAACAGCTGTGTAGGAGGAATAAAACTGGGTGAGGAACAGCCAAACTCAGCTAACAAGGTGAGGTTGCTGAAGACAGTTTACTGTCAAAAGTCATACACCATGGCAAGACTGAGCACAGCAACAAGACACAAGGTAGTTATACTGCATCAGCAAGGTCTCTCCCAGGCAGAAATTTCAAGGCAGACAGGGGTTTCCAGATGTGCTGTCCAAGCTGTTTTGAAGAAGCACAAAGAAACGGGCAACGTTGAGGACCGTGAGACGCAGTGGTCGGCCAAGGAAACTTACTGCAGCAGATGAAAGACACATCATGCTTACTTCCCTTCAATCGGAAGATTTCCAGCAGTGCCATCAGCTCAGAACTGGCAGAAAACAGTGGGACCCTGGTACACCCATCTACTGTCCGGAGAAGTCTGGTCAGAAGTGGCCTTCATGGAAGACTTGCGGCCAAAAGCCATACCTCCGACGTGGAAACAAGGCCAAGCGACTCAACTATGCACGAAACACAGGAACTGGGGTGCAGAAAAATGGCAGCAAGTGCTCTGGACTGATGAGTCAAAATTTGAAATATTTGGCTGTAGCAGAAGGCAGTTTGTTCGCCGAAGGGCTGGAGAGCGCACACCTAATGAGTGTCTGCAGGCAACAGTGAAGCATGGTGGAGGTTCCTTGCAAGTTTGTGGCTGCATTTCTGCAAATGGAGTTGGGGATTTGGTCAGAATTAATGGTCTCCTCAATGCTGAGAAGTACAGGCAGATACTTATCCATCATGCAATACCATCAGGGAGGCATCTGATTGGCCCCAAATTTATTCTGCAGCATGACAACGACCCCAAACATACAGCGAAAGTCATTAAGAACTATCTTCAGCGTAAAGAAGAACAATGAGTCCTGGAAGTGATGGTATGGCCCCCACAGAGCCCTGATCTCAACATCATCGAGTCTGTCTGGGATTACATGAAGAGAGAGAAGCAACTGAGGCTGCCTAAATCCACAGAAGAACTGTGGTTAGTTCTCCAAGATGTTTGGGCCAACCTACCTGCCGAGTTCCTACAAAAACTGTGTGCAAGTGTACCTAGAAGAATTGATGCTGTTTTGAAGGCAAAGGGTGGTCACACCAAATATTGTTTTGATGTAGATTTTTCTTCTGTTCACTCACTTTGCATTTTGTTAATTGATAAATATAAACTATTAACATGTGTATTTTTGAAAGCATTCTTACTTTACAGCATTTTTTCACACCGGCCTAAAACTTTTGCACAGTACTGTATATATATAGACAGTTTATATGCTGAAAGGCATCAAAATACCTTGTTGAATGTGTATGGTACTCATCTTTATTGATGTGATTCAGACTAGTGGATTAGTAATCGGTTTTGAACATTGTATCCGGCTTTCGTCATCAGTTTAGATTGGTACAGTTACTGGTGTTGTGTCAATCAATGTGTCTACCCCTTTCTTATATTATTATATATGTACTGTTCACAATGAATAGGCTCAATTACACATCAAAGCCAAACTTGAAGTGTCCACGTGAAACTGTAAAAATAAGGAACCTCTTCTGTTGGACCGATAACATTGATTTTAATTTGCATGTCTTAGCCTGGCATATGAATAGTGCAATGCTAATGCCTACTCTTACAAGCATTTCATCTTCAATAATGGGCTTTCTAGGCTTTCTTTTGAATATGTTATCCATGTATCTTTGATGCAGCCCACCTTTGTTCTGCAACTACAATATGAATTACTAGCATACTCTATCAGTCATGCCTAAATTTCAGAAATGGATCATTTAAAGACAAAAAATCTACTCCCCTACTTTTCTACTCCCAGCAAATGGTATTTATTAAAAATTAAATTGTTGTTAAGACTGGTTAGGCCTAAGCTGTTACTCGCTAAACCACGACACATTTTAAATCCCAATTATGCTAGTAAACAAAAAATCATGCTTTAATCTGTGGTGTTATTGTTTTTATTGTTAATTATCATTACTAATTTTCACGTCATTTTTATTCAAGGAGAGCACTGTGAAGTGAACACACGCTCTGGGCGCTGCTCTCCTGGTGTGTGTAAGAATGGAGGGACCTGCATCAACCTCCTTATAGGTGGGTTCAGATGCGAGTGCCCCCCTGGAGAGTATGAGCGGCCTTACTGTGAGATGACCACCAGAAGCTTCCCTCCTCAGTCCTTTGTCACCTTCAAGGGGCTCCGGCAGAGATTTCACTTCACTGTTTCCCTCATGTAAGTACAAAACCATGGACACAGCCATGAAATTCATTCAGGATCGCATTTTAGTCAGATTATTTACAATATTATGTGTTATATTTCTCACAGCCATTTTTTTATGAACCAGCTTTAAGTTGAAGTTTTCCTTAATGTTGACATGCTAATTCTAAATATAGTAAAATAAACGCTTTTTCCATATTTAAAAAAAAAAAAGGCTTAATAATACATGCATTCAGATTCGGGAACCAAGATAATCTGCATGCACACAACTTAACACAATAACGAAAATGACTGCACATGGCCATTGCAGACCCTTAGCACTTTTCCATATGTCTGCTTCTCTATGTGGCCATAATGCAGTTAAAATTCTTCCTGCCCTATTGTTACTCCTGTTTTTACATTTACATGTAATTCTACTGGAGGGCAGACTTGCCCCACCTTTTCCTACCACAAACAGTGTTTAAATTAGGCATGTGAATGATGGAATTCATGCACCAGAGACACAAGGGTATTATGAGCTTGTAGAGCAAGAGGGGTTCATTCACACCTGCGATTGCTCAGTCACAAGTCTGTGACTGTTGAAGTAATCTTGAATCCAATATGCAATGCTGATGAGCTCTTGTGTTGCCAGGCAGTGTAAAAAAACAACTGCGGCTTCCAGTATGCTTTCTTTTCTAGTGACAAAAGAGGGTTGAAGAACTGTAAAAAGCAGTGTATTCCCTATTCTAGACATTAAGGTTCTTCAACTAAAATATTTATTTTGTAAGGCATTATACAAAGAGTGCAATTGATAAGGATTTTCAAAAAGGTGAGTTCATTTTAGTGCATAGATAGTCTAAACACTTTCTGTTTGTTTTTAAATACTTATTCCACAACCTTGTCCATTTCAGGATAAACGTACTGGTTGGTGCACCCTTACCCTCTGTAGTACAATTTGGTTTATGAAGCTCATCTCGTCTAGTCTATGTTAGTCTAACTTTATACACGACAAACCACACTGTGGTGGCACAAAAATGAAATAGGGTTCAACTGGGCTTAATTTCAGTTTTCTTGTTTAGCATTTGAACAATGAATGGAGAGTATTTGACTTCTTTTTCTAGGTACAGTAGAAAGGGGAGGGGTCCTAAATGCTCAAATGGAATTTACTAAATGCTTTTGAGTCATTGTAAACTCCTAAGTGCCTGGTGTGTCTTTCTCTTTTACAACGTATTGTCTTGCGAACATTATGAGCCCATGGGGCACATTTGTAACAAAAGTAGGGCTATTGGGCCCTTTGCTTTCTCTGATACTTTGCATGACTGTATAATGGTAGATGCTGCAGTGATATATAGTTGACCTTTTGTTACATTAAAATGTGGTCAGGAAATTGCATTCAGTATTGGCAGTATTGGCCGCCTGCCAGCTAAACCTTGTCATATAACTAGGCTTGTTTTATCATATGTTTAGTGTCTTGACTGTCAAGGGAAGATTTCAGGGTATGCAGGATTCAGGTTGAATACGTGAAGGCCTGTCTTCCGTGTCACTATCACGTTTTCAAAGACACCTGATAGAAATAGCTTGCAGTGTGACTGAAGCCCCAAAAAAGTATATGGGGCTTTAATTGAAAATGTGGAATCTTCCAAAGCTAAAGACCAACCAGGAGTGTTAATTAGGCACACAAGGTGTTTGATACAGTTATCTCCTCCAAGACAGTAAAATGAACAATTACTAGGAATTCTATACTTGTTTTTTTAATATATTATTTTAAAAAGGCAAACTTTGTCTGAAGGAAAATATTTTTTCTGTTTTTAGACTATGCTACTTTATGAGCCTATTTTACTGCACAACCTACAGCAGATAATATTTTTCTCAGCATGTTCCTTTAAAATTTGCAGCCCTGTAATGTTTTGTTGTCATAGTGAACAAGTTGCAATGTGGCAGTAAAATCCAAGTTAGTGGTTCAATAAAAGTAAAACATATTGCTGTGCTTTTTTTTGCAGGTTCGCTACCAGGGAAAGGAATGCTTTGCTGCTTTACAATGGTCGTTTTAATGAAAAGCATGACTTTATTGCGGTAGAAATCATTGACGAGCAGATCCAGCTGACCTTCTCAGCAGGTAAGATGGACAATTGTCTTATTTTGTAAAATAAGCACCCAAAGCAGCATAGCTTCTCTTATTGCCATGATATCTCACTGTGGCATAAAGAAATGTTTTATTTTAAAAGAACACTAATTATCACAGTTCTTTTCATGGGCTGTTTATGATTTAATTGGGTATATAGAATAGCTACAACAGAGAAGCCAGTTACGTTGTATGAGATGGGTTTTCTGGTGGCTATTTTTTAAGACAATGGACTAGGCCTTTGTTCTAAACGCTTTTGAATAGTGCTCAATGTGCAAAGGAAGCAAAATGAACATTTCAAAGTTCAAAATGAAAAAACAAATGGGTAAAATGCACATTCAAGGTTTTAGAAGCAGACATATCAGTCGTGAACTTTCTTTTATGACCAATGAAATGCTCAAGCAGTGGGATAACAGTAAAAAGAAAATATTAGTGCTCGTCTTCAATTTCAATTTTATGATCAACCTTCTCGACAGATTGAGTCACGAATGAACTTTGTGTTTTGTACACTGTTCATCATCAGTCTGTAATGAAACCTGTGCAGCAGCTGCCTGCCATGCAGTATAAGTCTACTGCTCTTCGAATCCTCATTCATAACTCCCAGCTTACAGCAAAATGAGATGGTACAAAACAAGCTAGTGAGGCACACTGCGTCTACCTCTTTGAGGGGATTCTTGTCTCTTATTTGTTGTCTATAATGCAAAAAACTTAATCAATGATAACGATCATCAGTTTTATTTATTTATTTATTTATTTATTTATTTATTTATTTATTAAGCTAAGGCATTTAATAAAACAAGCAGTAATTTTTGCAAAACAGAGTCACTCTTTATTTTGAGAACACCATCTGGATAAATAAAGCCAAACCAGTTTGAAGTAAATCATACAGAATAATTGTGTGTTGTGAGGACAGAGATACCATACTACTTAGCTGAAAGGGCTGGCTGGTAAAAAGGGTGTAAACTTTTACCATCTTGTGGGGAATGTTATTTTGGTACTTGCTTATGCCAGCACTGGGGAGAAATCTTTCAAATGGCCATCTGGCTGTTATATCCAGCAGGTATCAAAATGTATCTTTATAGTTTCTGGGTAATGTTTTTTTATGACCGTGTTCTACTGCAGTGGCCCCACAGATAAATAGTACAACAAATGACTAGCCCCACCCCACCATGGTCTTTATATTTCAGTTTATGGGCTAGATTGTTTCGGCTGTTCAGTCAAGCGCTGGAAGGCCAAAACGGGAGTTGACCACTTAGAGCCTGGAGGATGGGCTGCCTTCATGGGCTGTGTCTGAGCTGCTCATTTTCATTAAATTCAATATTATTATTATCATTCATGGTTTGGCGGCCTCGTCTTTTTGGGGGGAGGTGGCTCATAGTCACTTCCTATCTGCGTCACTGGGATGCCTGTAACTGTTCATGTATTTCCAGCCGGCCTCGCGCAGGTAGCCGTCAGGCACCCATGGACGAGGCCTCCGGCCAAATTTATCTTTCACTTGGGCCCTGAGTGTCCACAGTCATCTGGCCCTGAGCACCCTTCACAGTTCATAAATCTGCAATTGCAATCATCGCCATTCATTCATAGCGGATTCTCCGTGATGAAAAGTTAATTCTGGCAAAGGCAACCCCAGCCCTGGATAAATGTTCATTAACACTTTTGTACGGTAACTGCTTGTCATCTCAAATTATAATAAATTGCATAAATACAAGCCGTCAGAGAAAAAAAAAAAATTCCTGTGGTTAAACAGACCTCTTTGTGTAATTCGTTTGTTGTCCTCGTTTTTTTAAATTTTTTATGATTCATCAGTCACATTATTCCTGTCTGTTGTGTATCAGTCACATAACCCTTAATTGTGACATTGCAGAATCCATACATTGACCATGCCACAGGTATCATGGTTCCATGTTTACAAAGCATGCTATTTGCTTGAGTGTATGAGTCTTATCACATTGGTTTTGCTCTTTATCTCTAGGTGAGGCTGTAACAACAGTAGCTCCCTTAGTTCCAAGTGGTGTCAGCGATGGGCAGTGGCATTCAGTCCAGGTGCACTACTATAACAAGGTAAGAGGAGATTGCATTCACGTCCTTTTCATAGGAGCGGTCAGTGCCAACACTATTATAGTTACTATAGCTACCAGGGAAACAGGTTGTGGTCTATTACACACATTACTTTTTCTATGCAGTCTTTTCCAAAACCCAGTCAGTCTTACATACAGTGCACTTTATTTAAAAAAAAGATACTTTGTGTCTTTCAAACAAACAACTGTTTCAATTATGTTTTCTTAATCCTTGGCTCAATGCAAGAAGCTGTTCAATCAAGGAGCTGGACTGATGCTGTTAGGCAGAGGTTAAGGATCCTGCTGTTGATGCTGCTGATTCGTTTGTCAAGCTTCTGTTGGGTTTTTTTTGTACTGCCACCATAGACGCTGGGATTGCGCAAACCTTCATACGTACTGTTAGAGTTTCATTCTTCTTTAGAGTCCAGTTGTGCTGATTCTGGTTACAACATTCTTTTTGGTGATACTGATAGCCGTGACAGGATCGATATAACTAACAAAGAATATTGCTTTCAGTTAAAAGACTATACAACACTTCTGATGGGCTTATTTAATATTCATTTTAAATGCAAAAAGAATCACATATTGTATTTAAAATAGTGCCTATCTGAAAGATCTTGCTTTCAACAAAGTTATGAAATGAAAATGTGATCAGATGGTCAGTACTTTGTCAGACAGAACAAAGCGAGTACCATGGTACCATGATTAGAATGGAGTTTACCTACCCTTACAATGCCAGTGTCTCCCAATGTGGAGCTTTAATAAATTACTGAGTGGGAGAATCTGTGACACATGTTTTACTCAGGAGTCTTGAACTGTGATTGTACAAGATATCCCTCTGAGGTCTACCCTTTCCACCATTTGCATTATTACATTTTTGTTTTCACTTTTTAATCTGAGAGCTAGTGGAGTTGTTCTTGCCTAGGGCACCACTAAGGTTTAGACTTCTGTAAGAACTTGTAAGTGAGTGTCATTTGCACGAATTGGGCTTGATTTATGCGGTCATATACATTATTTAGAAAACACAGCAAATCAAACCGTTGAGCACACAAGAAACAAACAAACAAACATCCAAAAATGAAAACGTATGAACACAGTATGTGTGCACTGTTCAAACAGCTCACATACATAGCAACAGACTGCTTACTTGTCTTATCTTGATTCTGCCCCCTTATTTATTAAAAGAAATGTACTTTAATTTCCCACATTTTTGAAAAAGTGTGTGTTCAGCCATTTTGTTTAACTGACACAATCTTGAAACGTAAGATATCGTTTGAAATAAATTTGGCTGGGTAGTCTTTTTAAGTATTCATGTTCATTTAGAGAGAGGTGTTCTGAACTGGGTTGAACAGTGCTATGTAGAAACTAAAGTCCGTCAAGTGACCTCAGTATACTGAAGACTGAACACTGCATGAAGAAATTTGATATTAGGATTTTTTATAAAAATAATTGAGGGTGTTTTTTTACAAGATTATCAAGGTGCTGTGTATTTTATTATTATTTTAGTTGTTGTAATCCTTACTTGTACATGCAGTATTATTTAGTAATAATGCAAAGTTACAAAGCTATATTATAATCCAAATTGAAATTTTCAATAAAAAATGCATTTTTTTAGTATTGGTAAGCCATTATTACTTTGATTGTTGTTTCCCCCCTAAAATAAATGCTGGTTTTGAAAAAACTGCTGTCTGTGACTGTTTGCTACAGTACATTATTACAGTGCTCAGAACTGTTTATTAAGAAACAATATGTGTAAAAGACAGATAAATAAATATCCCTAGCTGTTCCTCCCACATTAGTGTTTCACATGTTCCTTCAAGAATATGGTTTGGTTTGAAGGTTGTGGTGGATGAGGTCATTGTCAGAGTTTCACTTGATCTTGTAACCCTTTTGCACTTACTGACAACTTGAAATTGGCACTTAGCAAACCTGTAATTATGACTTTTGGCAGACTATGAACCATGTCTTAATTATGACTTCTGATCACTGCAAAAATAGTAATAATAATAATGATGGCTTGCATGCCAGTATCGCTAGGCCAGTGGCTGGAAGTACTTTTAGTCCTTAAATAGTTTTATGCTGTGCAATTGTTGATCACTCATTGCAAAAAGGATTGTATGGGGAATTTTTTAAGTTTTTAAGTGAGTTATTGTTAAACTTAATAAACTGAAAAACTGATCAAACAAACAAAAACTATTGCCTAAAGCCACCAGTAATTGATAAACAACTGAACTTTAATAGAAGTACAGTAGTACTTAAGAATTAAGTGATTCATGACTCCCATGTATTGAAATACCACAGTGCTTCATTGCTCATAATCTCCACCTACTGTAATCTCTTTTATCTGGAGGGTTGTTTGTATGAGACTTTTCAGTTTGCACAATTACAGGATTACAATACGCCGGGTCAATTGATATATTGCCTGCCATGTCTTGGGAGCATCTACAATCTTGGGAGCATCTACAATACTTTTTCCTGTAAATGTCACTTGGTTTAATTTATTGAAGAAACTATGCTTTCACTCTCTTCTGGAATATGGAATTAAGGACATTCTGTATGTTTCCAGATTTTGAAACAGGTTTTACCTGACCTTAGAGGAAAGGTTACACATAAATCCAAATTGTCGCATTAAAACCATTTGGTACAAGCTTTTCTTGGGTGCTTCCTGCTTCCCAGAAAATAGATAAATATGTGTTAACTGTTGTGTGTTTGTTTGTTAAAGGCCAAACCAGGAACCAGGACACATGTGCATGCCTGTTTTGTTTGTTACGTCATGGTCAGAATGGTAACCAAAAATGTAAGCTAATGGTGTTTATGCTGTACTATATTATGTGTATGCACTTTGGAACACAGTATTCAAAGGACAATAATGTTCATGGGCTCTATGTTGAAATAAAAATCTAATTTGACTTTTTTCAATTATCTACCCAGGATAGCCTGCACCTTATCGATTCCAGTGGGGTCCTGCATGTACCCCTTTATACAGCATGGCTGGAACTGAAACACAAGGAGGTAAAGTGACTTGACCAAGGTCACACAGCAAGTCAAGTGGCTGAGAAGGGATTGGAGACCAGGGTGTCCAGGTTACCAACCCCCAGCTCTGACCACTAGGCTGCACTTCCTCCTTTAGTTTATATAGAATATATTTAGTCATTTTTATTTTGAATTTCCCTTTGTTTGCGCATGTTCATTAACTCTTTCCCTGTCAGAAACTGATGCAACAACACAAAGAGAAACCTTTCAGTTAAACAGTTCTGTAGTTTAGGGATTGACATGTTTTTAACCTAACGCCTGCCCATGGATCAGTGATGACCAGCCAAGGTTGTCCAGGTCAAAAAAAACATTAACCCCCTACTGTAGCAGTGAACAGAATGGTCAACAAGGGGCTAGTTTAAACATGTCCGGGTGCACCAATTCGTGGTGCCCCATGAACAGATGGATTTGCCCAGCCCTGTGACTTGCAGAATTGCACTGGGATGCCTATGCAGACGTCTTCGAAGAGCCAACACTAGTCTGTTTGATTTGCTACTAGGTTGTCAAAAGTCCTCATCATGGGTTGCTATCTGGGTGATTGTGTTATTGAGGAAAGGGATTCAGAGCAGATAGCAGATAGTGAGTGAAAACCAGGAAGATTATAATTTGAAATCCACTTATTATATCCACTAAACATGCTGCATACATGTTGGAAACTGGCGTCCTTGTTAGTCACTGCACTTGGTTTCCTTTGTTTTTCCTCACCCCTGCACTCCTAAATCTGCTAAATGAGTTTAATTTGCAGGGGAAATTCATAGCTTCCTGCAGAAACCATGTTTTTTTGCAGTTTCTTTGATAGAAAACGTACAAAGTTGTGCATTTTAGGTGCTGTCTTTCACAGACAGGAAGATAATAGTTGAACAGGATTTATGGGATGTTTTGATGGAATGTTCAGAGGAAAAAAAACATTTCTGCTGTTCACTAAGCACTCTCTATTCAGCTGCCAGGCTGTTAATGATGTGAGTAAATCATGGGAGTTTTGCTTACAGTTGAATGAGAAAATGATTGTTTAATAGGAGTTGTATTTGTTGCTACTGTAGCTTTCTTCTTTTTGAAACGGCACACCTTGAGTTTTCCAGTGGCCCAGAAATGAAGTGGTGGTGTTATGTCAAGCTGCCCTGGTTTGAACTCATTGTTTTTCTTTTTTGTGGCCTGAAATGGCTTGGCACTCCCTTTTGCCTGTATAGCGTGTGGCTGTCTTTCTAATATTACCTCTAGAATTATTCCCTTTACCAACCCAACTTTGAGTATAATTTTCAGTTTGACTTCAAGTAACCTCCAAAGAGTCATACTTAAATTGTTCATATGGAACTCCGTCCTGTGGTTTTCTACCCAGACTGTAAAACTGAAAATCCCATTTCTATGATCATACAAACAGATTAACATATAAGCTGCAATGCCATTTAGATATACAGTACTGTGCAAAAGTTTTAGGCAGGTGTGAAAAAATGCTGAAAAGTAAGAATGCTTTCAAAAATAGACATGTTAATAGATTATATTTATCAATTAACTAAATGCAAAGTGAGTGAACAGAAGAAAAATCTAAATCAAATCCATATTTGGTGTGACCACCCTTTGCCTTCAAAACAGCATTAAGCATCAATTCTTCTAGGTACACTTGCACACAGTTTTTGAAGGAACTCGGCAGGTAGGTTGGCCCAAACATCTTGGAGAACTAACCACAGTTCTTCTGTGGATTTAGGCAGCCTCATTTGCTTCTCTCTCTTCATGTAATCTCAGACATACTCGATGATGTTGAGATCAGGGCTCTGTGGGGGCCATGCATTCACTTCCAGGACTCCTTGTTCTTCTTTATGCTGAAGATGGTTCTTAATGACTTTCGCTGTATGTTTGGGGTCGTTGTCATGCTGCAGAATAAATTTGGGGCCAATCAGATGCCTCCTTGATGGTATTGCATGATGGATAAGTATCTGCCTGTACTTCTCAGCATTGAGGAGACCATTAATTCTGACCAAATCCCCAACTCCATTTGCAGAAATGCAGCCCCAAACTTGCAAGGAACCTCCACCATGCTTCACTGTTGCCTGCAGACACTCATTCGTGTACGTTCTCCAGCCCTTCGGCGAACAAACTGCCTTCTGCTACAGCCAAATATTTCAAATTTTGACTCATCAGTCCAGAGCACCTGCTGCCATTTTTCTGCACCCCAGTTCCTGTGTTTTCGTGCATAGTTGAGTCGCTGGCCTTGTTTCCACGCCGGAGGTATGGCTTTTGGCCGCAAGTCTTCCATGAAGGCCACTTCTGACCAGACTTCTCTGGACAGTAGATGGGTGTACCAGGGTCCCACTGTTTTCTGCCAGTTCTGAGCTGATGGCACTGCTGGACATCTTCCGATTGCGAAGGGAAGTAAGCATGATGTGTCTTTCATCTGCTGCAGTAAGTTTCCTTGGCCGACCACTGCGTCTCACGGTCCTCAACGTTGCCCGTTTCTTTGTGCTTCTTCAAAAGAGCTTGAACAGCACATCTGGAAACCCCTGTCTGCCTTGAAATTTCTGCCTGGGAGAGACCTTGCTGATGCAGTATAACTACCTTGTGTCTTGTTGCTGTGCTCAGTCTTGCCATGGTGTATGACTTTTGACAGTAAACTGTCTTCAGCAACCTCACCTTGTTAGCTGAGTTTGGCTGTTCCTCACCCAGTTTTATTCCTCCTACACAGCTGTTTCTGTTTCAGTTAATGATTGTGTTTCAACCTACATATTGAATTGATGATCATTAGCACCTGTTTGGTATAATTGTTTAATCATACACCTGACTATATGCCTACAAAATCCCTGACTTTGTGCAAGTGTACCTAGAAGAATTGATGCTGTTTTGAAGGCAAAGGGTGGTCACACCAAATATGGATTTGATTTAGATTTTTCTTCTGTTCACTCACTTTGCATTTAGTTAATTGATAAATATAATCTATTAACATGTCTATTTTTGAAAGCATTCTTACTTTACAGCATTTTTTCACACCTGCCTAAAACTTTTGTATAAAACAGATTTAGAAATGTTGTAAAAGATTAGACACATTAAGCTCTTTTTTTCCATTAATAGTAGATTGGAGCTTATATTAGAAAGCTGTTATTAGGTGTGGAATGGATCAACTTAATGTCCAATGCAACACTAATAATAAATCTACTTCTAAGAAAGATGATGTAGATGCCCAGGTGTGGGTCTGGGTGACTGTCTGTCACTCGCTGTGCAGTGGTTTCTTCAGAATAATACAGGGTCTCAGTCATTTTGAAGTGATTAGTTTCAAAGCATTCTGAAGGATTTCTCTTGGCTGTTAAAAAATGTGTTTTGTTAATAAAAGAATTGTAGAAATCCAGATATCTTCAATGTGTGGTAACCAAAAGTTATCAAACTCAAAAGGCTTGCAACATAAAGCAAGCCTTCATTCAGTATGCAGTGTTAATTCTTATAAGCATGGTCTTTTTTGTTTTGAGCTGTTAGTTGGCTATATCCCATAAGATATTTTATTTAATTTCAAGAAAATGTCATTTTGATGATGCAGTATACAGTGTGCTTTTTACTTAAAAGACCATTTCAATATTGCATCAAACAAACAAACAAAACATATTTTATCAATGATATATATTCTTTAACAAAAAGAAAAGGTATTTCCAGCACTGAATACATTAATATCTGGGATGGATAAATAGCGAACGGTGACTCAGAGGTATTTTTTGACAGGTAAATTGACTTTGCTTTAAGCTAGTTACTTTAGTAGACATGTCAGTAACACATTATTACTGTATCATTTTCCCTGCTGTTCATATTTCCTCTAATGGAGTTGTCAGGTGACTCAGATGACCATTGTAACAATAAGTATCAATAACAACATGGAATTGTATCTTGCTTTTCCTTTTCAAATCACAGACGATTACAGACACGGGCCCTAAGGATGCATTTAGGGATGTAGTCTGAATCCTGCAAAGGAAGGAAGCCGGTGTTTTTATATCTTGTAGCTCTCGGCTGAAAAAATAATAAAGTTGATGAGATAACTGCCTACACTTAAATACTAAATGATTGTTCTCTGTATATGATTTGTTTAAACCATTGTTGCCACCTCTTCAGCACAAGCATCAGGAACTCTAATTTCCTGCTCAATGAGATCAGGAATCCCCTCCACAAACCACCATGTATGTGCATCGTTAGCATGTATTTTAATAAAAACTTGTATGTATCATTTTAGTCAAAGTCAAGCTAGCTTCCAGCACTCGCTAGAATTCGGTGCTGGATAAATTCAGTTTATATGCAACATTGTATCCGCACCAAAATATTAAAAACTTTTATTTGCGCAACATCAAGATTAAAAAAGTGAACAAGTCAAATCAATGCTTCTGCACATGCACCTTCATCAAGATTTACAAAAACTTTTAAATTAAAACTAAAAAATATTTTGGTGAACAAATCCAGATACTCTTTGTTGCATATATAATTTCAGAACCATCAAGCCCAAACTTCTGCTTAATACAAGAGATTAGTCATAGTAAAATGTTTGTTTTTTTGGGACACAAGCAAATGGCCTTTTAACTAATTTGGCCCTCCAGCAGAGAGCAGTTTGCACTACTGCATTTATTAACCAAACCAGCATTTGAAAAGTACAGTACATTATCTTTATCAATCTTTTGTCTTACGCTGTTACATAGTACAATATATAAACAGGTAAACTTTAGATATATATATATTAGGGAAAGTAGTAGTGATGATCATGCAGTCATTATATCGCTTGACCTTTGTGATTTGTAAAATCTCAGAGCTTGTGTGTGTGTGTGTGTTAGTATTATTCTTTAAACAGGAAACAGGTTAGGCCCATGCCCTCTTCTGTGAAGTGTTACTGTGCATCTAATTTAACTTATAATTTATAGTGGATTCTTTTGAGTTTTTGAGAATGTATTATTATTAATTGGATAAGTTATATTGAACTAGTAGCAGTTTATAATGAGGACTTCTGGCAGCATATTCAAATTTGCCAGCAAAGATGCTGTTTAAATTGTTACAACAATACAGCATAAACAGGCGATTTATCTTAGGAATTGCCTCTTCTGTTGCCACCGATTCAAAGGGATGAATAGTGTCTATTGCAGCGCAATGTATGGCTACTTCTCTACATGTGATAAGCGAAGCAGTAACATTTCCTTACTCTCAGCACTTCAGGCTCCCAGATTTTACACATTTCACCTGGTCGTGAGGAAGGCATCACTTAGCACCTGCATATGGAATGATACATTTTTTTATTTATAAGCACAGCTTATATTTTGCCAGCTTCTGATATTAGATTCCACACATTTTATATGCCATGACTATACTCTGGTACTGAATGAATCACCCAGTCGCTTGCAGAAATCTGTCTCAGATAAATCTGTCCAACCATTGCTGATGTGACATTTTTTTTAATGGAAGAATTATTTACAGTGAAAGGCTTACAGATGCGATTGTTAGAGATGCTTGCTTCTGTAACCCAGTTTGTAACCTGGGGTTGACTAGAATCAGGCAACAAGTATGTTCTGGGATTCACTGATGTATTCAAGCCCACAATCAAGTTAGCTTCATTACAATGAACACTTGAAATGTACTTGAGTGTATGATAGTTCTGTGTATAACAAACAAGCCAATAACTTTTCTAAATTAAAATCTGTATTGGAGCATTTGTGAACAGTAGAGAATAGTAAATGCAAGTCACTGACATAGGACTGCTGTAGAGTATAGCACTTTGTATATTTATTTTCCTTTGGCGCATCTAAAATTGTATTGTGTTATACCGTTACCGCCTATTGTGCAGCTGTGAAAGTCATTTCATTGGTAACTTCATCATCTCAGTATACTTTTCGCAGTCCAGATTTGAATGGTGATAAAGCATACTTCTGGCAGCAATACAAAAGAACAACTTATATACAACATGCCTGGTTTGCATTTGGGATGGTGTCTTAAAACCGCAGAAAGCAGAACATGCAGGTATTCAGTTTTTTTATTCTCAGCTGCACCCATCACCAGGTGAAGTTTCAGCAGACCAGAAAGATAGCTTATCATATTTCCTCCGAAAAACCCAAACAAAATGGGATAGCGGGCACTATTCATTGTTTTGAAAACAGACCCATTTAGCATTTTCAAATCATTCTGTTGTTCCGGCTGTATTCCTCCAGTGATGTGGATCACACCACCACTTACACTTTCTAGACAGTTGCACTGATAAAGGGTCTAACAGCCCAAGTACTGTAGAAAGGGCTGAACACTAACAGGATGACAGAAATTCTAAACCGCCAAACTGTGACCTTATTGCAGGCATTTAAACACTGTACTGATATACAGTAAGTGCTTATTTGTGTCTAATAAAAGTAAACTGAAGCTCTTGTGTTCTCTCTTGGGATTAGACACAATATTGTGCTACCACCCTGTGTTTATAGTCCTCAGTGTATATAATCCCTCTTATAAAGGAAGCCATTGATTTATGTAGCTTCATCAAATGGGTATGTCTCCTCTGAGTTTCCTGAATATTCTAAGTCCATACCCCACATTGTAAACCCCAAAGATATTCTAAATAAATTAAATCAAGTTACATTAACTTACAAATTCAAATTTTATGATCAACACTCATCCATTTTAAGTTAGTTGAACATTCAAATTTACTTTAGTTGTTCAAACATAAATGGTTTAAGTAGAATCAGGGGATAGGTTCCCATCAGCCCTTGCAGGACTTGTACAATTTATTTTTGGAATTGTTTGTTGTTTATTGTGTTGTTTTTTTTGTGTATGTGCGCTTGCACAAGTGTGTTGTGTTTGCTTGTCTCCTGTGCCCCTGCCTGCTCCCTTACATGGGTTCTCCTTGTGTTGTGTGTGGCCACCCCTGTTCGGTGGTCAGTCTGCGGATGTGACCTCCCTCCCATGTCCCTCTGTCTATGTCTCTGCATCTGCCTGGTTCCTGCACTTGTAAATGCTGCCATAAGCAGAAGTACTGCACTGGCAGCTAATGAAATACCGTGTTGATTGCAAATTCTGTTGCCTCGCTAACTTTTTATTGTTTAAATGAAATAAAAATGTTCAAACTAACTTGAAAATAAAAAGTAAATCTAACTCAAATGGATTAAGTTACATGAATATACATGTTATGAGTTTAGTCAGCCCCAGAGAAAGTTGTCATAACAAAAACTAAATGAGTAGCTAAACTTAATCATATTAAGACAATGAGTTTACTCTTTTTTGTTGTTGTTGTAAACTTGACAAATATAATAACGTAAAGCAAAGAAATGAACTGGATTAAAATACAAGAGCGTGAAAATGCTTTTCATACCAAGTTTACTTTTTGTCATTTACCTTTACCTCAGTTTTGTACCTCATTTACTCAGTCTAGGCAATAATATACAATTCTTATTTGTATTATGAGCGTGTCACAACTAATGCTTATGACACTGACAAAACATTTAGCGCAAAATTAAAAAAGAAAGACGTTCTACAACGATGTCTATTTATCCTTTGTTCTAAAATATGTGTTACACAGGTGTAATAGGCAGATAATGGTAGTGAACAGGCAGCTTTCCACTTCCCAGTATTTTAGCAACTGTACAAAAGGTTCATCCTCAGCAGCACCCACCCAACTGTAACCAACGGCAGTGCATTGCACAACCCTACCACTTGCTGACATTCGATTTTGAGGATGTTTAGTAATAAGTGTGAAAATCCAAAAACATAATTGGATTTTAGAGGCACAGATGTAACCTACATCCAGTAAAATGTAGGATGGTTTATTTGTTATAATATATGGAAGTTGTTCTATCTTGGGGACATCATTTCTGGGGGGAGAAAACTACAACATTCCAAGTTTGCAATATAACAACACAAAAAAGTTCTAAACAGACAAGTTTCAACATCTAATATTTCAGTGCATCAGCATCAAGATTGAAGATCTGTCAGCAGGGAGGCCAGTTTGTATTTGCCTGAGCTTTTTTATATCTGTGAAGCTACTGGAGATCAAGTATTTTGCCATGGCTTCTGGGCAAGCAGCATCCCTAGGAAACAACAGGAATCAAAGGAGTAATTGCAACAGCACTTGCAAAAGAAACAAACCCCTTATCTGAGCAAGCGGGATCAGGTGTATATGAAACTAGTTGAAACTAGCAGGGAGTCCTGCAAGTACATGAAGAAAGGCTGTCGGGCTGCTAAGTGATCTGTTTGAGGAGCCAATGTGCCTGTGACAAACACTTGCATAATATGTAGCCTCCCACTGGGAATTGAAATGTTCAGTTAACTGGCTTCCTTTTTAGAATTAGTAGTTGATTGCTTGTAGTTAACGATTTGTGATATAAGCAGGTACAATAGCACAGCAGAACAATGTTGATATAGAGCACCTTACAAATTATGCGAATTAAGTGGCTATACAGTATATATTTATTTTATCTAGCTATGGAAGCCTGTATGGCTGCAGCTTATCCCTGTAATGTGATAGCCAGTGTCTGAAGTGTAAGTTTGGATTGGTGTGTCCCATGGGTAACAGGCTGTTGAGTATAAGGAGCCTGTTTTGAAAATTGTTCTGGTAAGACAGCTGGACAAGCTAGGGTTCATGCCCTTTGTCTACTTGCCAGTGCAGGTTGAATGTATTTGAACAAAGCCTAGGCAGGGGGGTAGCATTTAGACTTGACTCTTACATTTCCATGTTAAACCTCAGATTGGTGTATGTCCATAGTTTTTGAACTCAAAGAAATATGCTTCACTGGTTAAGTCACATGCTACTGTATCAATGGGGATACAACTGAGAATATTTTGTTTTTTAATACTAGTGGAAGATAAATCTTGATAATGACTCTATAGGAAGGGGTCTTGTGGTTTTTACATTAACATCAACAAAATGAGAAAAAAATGAATATACAAGATATTTTGAATCAATTTCTTTTGGTAAAGTTTTTGGTAAATCTTTTTCTTTTCTTTGGGATAACTTAAATGACTCCATTACTTGTATGAGCCAAAGTAAACCAGGATTTCCAGAGTTACGAACAGCATAGTTAACAATATACTTTTTCTTCTACAATATTGTAAAAAAAAAAAAAAAATGCTTATGATTAAATGCTTATGAACGTTTCAGGATTCTCAAAGGAATGTGAAGAAATAATTTGATGTCTGTTGGTCAGAGAAGAAGTGTTCTTTGTCAAGCATCACCTCTGCATAAAATGATATAAATGACATTGGGAGATTACGCTTTTCATGCAGTTAATATAATTATGTTCTAAAGTTTCAGGAGACAGATGTTCCATAACAACACTGAAACAGGCCTACAAAGACTGGTGAAAGCCAGAGCTAGGTTAACTCCCCAGGGGGCAAAAGACAGGTTGAAACTTTGTGGTTCCACAGTATTAGAGTGAAATCTAATGCTAGCCTAAGAATAACATATTTTAATATGCTTTTACATGTCAAGTACTGTATAACTGTACTGCCATCAGTTTTGGCTTTAAGCACAGCAGCTCCTCAAATGGAATAGCTGTGTTTTAATGCACGATGTATGGCAGCATCAGAATGCAGAGCTTAGTATTAAGACATGTAAGATGGACAAAAGGCTTTAACTATACAATGCAAAATCTATGCTATTTAATATGCTCCATTCCTGTTATGTTTCAGCAAGGGGTGGCCTCATCTCCAGGTATCCTTAATTCCAAAGCATGCTTTTTTTAATATTCAGCCTTCCAGTAAACACACAATCATGTGTTGGCCTGCTTACTAATCAGATTCTATAGGCTCTAAGTAGTTGTCCTTTTCCACCCTGCAAAAGTATGCCATTGTCCTATTGTATATAAACAGAACTGTAATTGTAAAAACAGAAACAAAGATATTTAGCTAATCTTCTGTTTTCT
Source organism: Acipenser oxyrinchus oxyrinchus (assembly GCA_030684275.1). NCBI lineage: Eukaryota > Metazoa > Chordata > Actinopteri > Acipenseriformes > Acipenseridae > Acipenser > Acipenser oxyrinchus. The sequence goes on along the minus strand of CM060256.1, from coordinate 19,971,946 downwards.
ATTTTTTTTTCATTATCCAAAATTGTGTAATTCTAAAATTGTCAAGTCCATACTACTCTGTGTGTAAGATTTCCAAAAGAATATGGCTGAACAGAAGGTTTTTGGCCTCAGCTTTACCATAGAAATTCATATTCATGGCAGACAGTTAATGAACTCCATCCTCTCCAGTAGTGAAGTATTGTTGGAGAATCCAGTTATTTTCACTGATATGTTGGTCAGGGGCCAACAGCTTAATGAAAGACTCAGTGGGGCTGGCTGACTGCCTAATAAGATCTGAGCATGTCTGAGCTGAGGAAGAGGGTTGTGAAAGTTTCGTGACATAACAGAGAGCCTCACACTATCGCCCACAAGCAGCTAGCTATAACTAGTTTAAATAAAACATTTTTAATATCCTGATTGAAAGTTTACATATAAAACAAACAAAAAATGTAAACGTATGATGTCTAATAGTGTCACTCTCCTCTTAGTTAAGATTCAGCTTTATTTTAGATACAGATACATATAAATAATTGTATTGTGTAGCAGACTTACAAGACATACTGAATAATGGACCTAAATAATACAGTATAAGTAGCTACCTGATTAAAAAAATCATGAAATATTGAGTGTAGTGAACATACAGTCAACAAGGCCTAACAGAAAATAATTAGATAGCAAGGGAATATTACAACGACATGTATATAATATCTACTAATATAGTGTGGTGCATGGCAAGCTGTTTGTGTTCTAATGATGCTTAGTTTAAAATTGAAACAATTTGGAACTTTTAATAGGCATTACGCATTGGCTGCAGTCCATGTTTATCTGTCAGCACTTGCGCTATCCTGTGATCTGTGGAACGCCTCATTTTTAATGTGAACGCAGCTGCAGCTTGGCTGTTTGATTGTGTGAAACACATTACAAACACCAGCCACCGAAGGGTGGAGCTCATGGAAAAGATCCAGTGCCAAAAGCAGTCAATTTGTGTAATGTAATGTGTTTTCTGGTTTTTATACATCGCTTGGTCGAACGCCACTGTTTTTAATTAGATCTCAGCCTATATCGGCTTGCATTCTGTAAAAGCCTAAAAAAACTTGAAAGTCTTAAATTGTAGAGCGATCAATGCTAAAGATGATTGTATCTGTGATAATGGTAAACTAATTGGGATTCAGTTACAGTAGTTAACATGTAACCACATCTGGTTGGACTAGGAAAAGGACATCTGTTGAGCACCCAGGCCATGGCTGTTACTTAATGGCATTGTACTCTGCAGCCCAGTGAAGTCTGTCTGAGTTGAGGTTTATTATGCTAATGGCTGTAGATGGTACGGACAGACTTCAGGCTTCAGGCATCAGTGCTTGTGGGGATGTTTAGGTTCCACCCTGTCTTTACTGACACAACTCCAAAATCTTTGGATTGTATGTGTCTGTAATTACCACTCATCACTTTATGTGCTGTTTATATGCCGAACATAAATTGGTTTAAGTCACTCAGGCCTGTATTTGAAAGTGTTCTTTAGCATTCCAGATATAGATGATTGTAACTGTATATTTGTTTGTTTTATTGACTTTTGACAACCTTATGTCAAAACTGACAGGCAGACAAAGGTATTATGTTGTAATAGCAAAAGCATAGTGAAATCATGGTAAACATGGGTAACTATGTTAAATCATAGATAAGTATGGCAATATGTATTGTAAAATTAAGGGTTAACAATGATAAAGCATAGTAAATGCAAAGTACTGTTTAAACAGGGCAAAGCATGACATTGGTGCCATGTACGTGTACACATTTACCATAGTAAACTTTTATAAGGGACCTTACCAAGCAGTGACCTATAGAAATGACTTTTGACAACCTCTAAAATCAACAAGTTCTAATTTCTCACGGCTCTGCAAAAGAGCTGTCAAAGATATATCCTGATGGCTCTTGTTGCTGATGAACAACTACAGACAACTGTGACCTCTATTAACTGCAGCAGTCTCTAAGGGCCAAAGAGATAAAAAAAAAAACACTTACAGTTTTTCTTTTGTTTCCAAAAGAGGGGAGGGGGTGGTCCCGTGCTTTATGGAAAATATGCTTTCTGGATGGAAATGTTTATGTGGAGTAGGCTGATGGATCATAACAAAAACTGTTATTGTAATAAATGGAAATTATGAAGCATCTAGAAATGCCAATAGTATCTGATTGCATGTATCTGTGTGGCTCTCTGTTGATTAGAAAGTACTAACACTGCATGGTTTTAAGGCTACAACATCAGCTCATTATGTCACTGGCCATAAGTAGATTTGTTTTGTCTGCTGGGGACAAATCAGCATTGTTCTTAGGAATACACGCCACATCTCTTCACTAGGTGAACTGCTGGTTTAGTGTATACTTCTGTGTACTGTACCAGTTTAATAAAAGAAACATAAACAAGAGTATTTGCATTCTACAGAATCATGCTGTTATATATTGTAATGTTAAAATAAACTAGGAAAATCTGTGACAATTTTGCACATATTTCAATCAAGTATTAACTTACTCCAGCAGAAGTTTTCAAATTTATCTGTGATACTCATAGAATGAATCATTTATTTTGATAAAGCATGCATCAGATCAACATAGTCGTCTACAATTCCTGCAGTGATTTTGTATCGCGGTCATTAGAACCTCTTCACAGAAAAGAACTAACTTGCAAAAGTTTACAATATTTTTCAGTTCAAACTCACTCTTCAGAATTGTTGAAATTCTAAGTTATATTTGCTGTCTAACGCTTTGTAACGTCAGTCTCAGTGTTTAAGGGTGTCTTGTGTGATTTTAGTTCAGGGATTTGTTATTGGATTTGTATGCATGTCAATTAAATGAATCTGTTTTCTCTTTCAGCCTAATATTGGAAGATTAGGTATCCCTCATGGGCCCTCTGGAGAGAAGGTTGCCGTAGTTACAGTGGACGACTGTGACACTGCAGTGGCTGTGCGCTTCGGCAACCAGATTGGGAACTATTCATGTGCTGCCCAGGGAACTCAAACTGGTCCAAAAAAGTAAGTCATTGTTTATCTTACTGTGAGTATAGAAGACAGATCTGCTTGAAGAATGCAGGCCTTGCAATGCCTCTAGCTCCAATACGGCAAACAACAAATAACCCGTAATAAAATAATTATGTAGGATTTTGCCCTGTCTGAAGACAGACTTGGCACACAGTGCAATGATTTTAGATTGACTTAAAGGCTTAGTCTTTCAGACTTGCTTATCTAAACATAGTCAATCTGAATAAGAGAGCAAAGCTATGACATCATAGTCCAGAGTACTTGAGTGTGAAAACCTACAATTGAAAATAAAAATGCCAGTGTATGCTTTTGTGGAGCTCTTAGGGTTTCTTAACAGCAAAGATAACTCCTTTGCTGTATATATATATATATATATATAATGTCACAATATATAGAACACCACTACATCATGTAAGAATAAACCATGGATTTGAATGTAAACAATAACAAGTAGTTGTCATGTTGTCAAAAACCTATAAATACCTCCAATGTTTTGATTCAAACACAGGCTCCCTTGAAAAGATATGTACAACATTTGAAAAGTTGGGCAGGTGGCTCTTTGAGCTATATATATATATATATATATATATATATATATATATATATATATATATATATATATATATGTGATTTACAACTATTCATGTCCACTGGAAATGGTAGGTGTATATAATATGGTAAAAGATAGTCCATTTTAAATTTGTGCAGAGGACTGTGTGTATATTGGAAAGGAAGTCGACACCTCTATTTACTTGCAGATCCTTGGATCTGACTGGTCCTTTGCTACTCGGGGGTGTTCCAAACTTGCCGGAAGATTTCCCTGTGCGGAACCGGGAATTTGTGGGCTGCATGAGGAATCTGACCATTGACAGCAAGGCCATTGACATGGCCAGCTATATAGCCAACAATGGCACTACAGCAGGTATAAAGATAGCCCATTTGTGTTTCTGGTATCTGGTATTCATATACAATTCTTACTAGATAAACTAGTCCTGAATTTCACTTTTATTAAGCATTAGGCTTAGTTTGCATGTTTGTAATGAAGCAAATGGAAAGGCTTGACATATATTCTGATATGTAACACTTAATTTTCCTTTATGTTGGTATGAAGGTTGCACAATGAAAAACAACTTTTGCAACAGGATTATGTGTCAGAATGGAGGAACCTGTGTGAATAAGTGGAACACCTACAGCTGCGAGTGCCCCCTGAGCTATGGAGGGAAAAACTGTGAGCAAGGTTAGTAGCCCTGAGTAAGGAGAGGGAAGCTGCCAGCCTGGGTTATGTAAATCATCTACCCCTGCCATATATTAGGAAAGAAGCACCCAGCATAGGTAGAGAAATATTATTTCAACCCAGTTGTCTGGAGACCAGTTATGGAGGAGAGATTCTGTGGCTTTCTGTTCTGGGAATGTACAGGAGGAGCTGGTTTGAGCTGGTGAGGTGACTGAATATATATTGTGCTACATTTTATGATTTATTGGAGGCAATTTTAAGCCAGCAATTTCTAATTGTAGCCCTGTGGTAAGGAAGCAGGCATGTCTTGAGCCTTTCGGCACACCGTACTTCAATCCCGGCCGCGGCAACAGTGGATTGAGTGTCTGAGTGGGGTTATTATTTAAATAGAAAGTTAGTCACTGAACCGCTTAATGGAGCAAAGCACTAAAAATGAATGGGATTTTTTTTTGACGGGCTCCCTGGACAGAAAGACGCTTACTTGTCTACTGTCAAAGTGAGTTCCAGTATCAGACACGAGTACATCTGGGCTGCTCTGTGCTGAACACGCCTTCATCTCTCAAAATACACGAGCAGCTCTTTTGCTACAGACAATAACAACAACAAATTAAATCCACCAGTTTTGACAGAAATGCAGGATCGCTGCAAGCCCATATCAAGCGAAGTATGATCATGATAATAAATTGCGTCTAGTATGTAAAGCCTAACAATTGTTAGTTTGCAGTTTTTGGATATGATGATTTATTGTGTTGGTTGTATTTGTAATTTCTAAATTATTGCCCCGAGTACATTTTGGCGGTGGTCTCAATGGGTAAATTTCCTGGTTAAATAAATACATAAATAAATACATTTTAAACAATTTTATTTAAACAATAGCATCAGTAATAAAACAAATTTAAATTCAATGGATGTAGTAATTTTAATATATATATATGGGTGTATAATACCATAGAATGCAATTATAATGTTGAATCATTTATTGAACTAGTGGTACAATAAATATTTGGAATGACTAAGTGAAAATGCTTAGTCACCACCTAATAAAGTTTATTTTTAAAAAATAGTGCTTGCTAGGAGATAAACAAGCCTCAGCTCTATAGAGGTGGACTTATGCAAAAGATACCAGATCTACAGTAGTATGAAGTCTTTATACATTTCTTTGTGTGTAATAATGTAACATAATTAAACTCATTTAAATGTATTACCATCTTATTTTTAGTAATCATAAGTATACCACACTCTAACTCATTGATGGTAAAATAGAAAGTGTAATTTTTGATTAATCCTTATTCGGTTATGTTTACTGTTTTTGTCTCCAGAACTGTACAAAAAACACAAAGAAGCCTGTTCGAGCTTGCTCTTACACACAGGATAAAATTAGTTTTAGGGATAAAATGAGTGTAAAGGCTTTTGTTCTTTGGAATGTGTGTACCTGTTTTCTGTCAATACCTAAACCACATCATTTATACAAGTATTTACAAAAATCACAATCTGCAGGAAATGTATTATGGCAGTGTTTTCAGTGGATTGTTGTAGTCTTTATTGTTAAGTATACAATCAAGTTCTGCTTTGTAAAAAACGCTTTCAGGTGATGTAAGAGACCCGTGTCATGCAAATGTGTGTCAAATCGCTATGATAATCCAGGCAGTTTTGTCCTCAGTTACTAGGGAATTATTACTAAGTGAAGGTTTTAAAAGGTTTGAAGTTGTAAAATTGTTTTTGTTGCTAAAGATCCCACAGCATAGCAAAAATGTACTGTATAAGAAGAAGTGTTTTAGCTTGAACGTAAAAGCAGTTTCATATTATACAAGCACTTCAGTTAGAGATAAGTGTGTGTGGATATATATATATATATATATATATATATATATATATGTATATATATATATATATATATATATATATATATATATATATATATATATATATATATATATATATATATATATATATATATAGTACTGTGCAAAAGTTTTAGGCAGGTGTGAAAAAATGCTGTAAAGTAAGAATGCTTTCAAAAATAGACATGTTAATAGTTTATATTTATCAATTAACAAAATGCAAAGTGAGTGAACAGAAGAAAAATCTACATCAAAACAATATTTGGTGTGACCACCCTTTGCCTTCAAAATAGCATCAATTCTTCTAGGTACACTTGCACACAGTTTTTGAAGGAACTCGGCAGGTAGGTTGGCCCAAACATCTTGGAGAACTAACCACAGTTCTTCTGTGGATTTAGGCAGCCTCAGTTGCTTCTCTCTCTTCATGTAATCCCAGACAGACTCGATGTTGAGATCAGGGCTCTGTGGGGGCCATACCATCACTTCCAGGACTCCTTGTTCTTCTTTACGCTGAAGATAGTTCTTAATGACTTTCGCTGTATGTTTGGGGTCGTTGTCATGCTGCAGAATAAATTTGAGGCCAATCAGATGCCTCCCTGATGGTATTGCATGATGGATAAGTATCTGCCTGTACTTCTCAGCATTGAGGAGACCATTAATTCTGACCAAATCCCCAACTCCATTTGCAGAAATGCAGCCCCAAACTTGCAAGAAACCTCCACCATGCTTCACTGTTGCCTGCAGACACTCATTCGTGTACCGCTCTCCAGCCCTTCGGCGAACAAACTGCCTTCTGCTACAGCCAAATATTTCAAATTTTGACTCATCAGTCCAGAGCACCTGCTGCCATTTTTCTGCACCCCAGTTCCTGTACCTAGAAGAATTGATGCTGTTTTGAAGGCAAAGGGTGGTCACACCAAATATGGATTTGATTTAGATTTTTCTTCTGTTCACTCACTTTGCATTTAGTTAATTGATAAATATAATCTATTAACATGTCTATTTTTGAAAGCATTCTTACTTTACAGCATTTTTTCACACCTGCCTAAAACTTTTGCACAGTACTGTATATATACACTTCCGTTCAAAAGTTTGGGGTCACTTAGAAATTTCCTTGTTTTCCATGAAAACATACATAAAATGAGTTTGAATAGGAAATATAGCAAAATGAATAGGAAATATAGTCATTGACAAGGTTAGAAATAATGATTTTTAATTGAAATAATAATTGTGTCCTTCAAACTTTGCTTTCATCAAAGAATCCTCCATTTGCAGCAATTACAGCCTTGCAGACCTTTGGCATTCTAGTTGTCAATTTGTTGAGGTAATCTGAAAAGATTTCACCCCATGCTTCCTGAAGCACCTCCCACAAGTTGGATTGGCTTGATGGGCACTTCTTACGTACCATACGGTCAAGCTGCTCCCACAACAGCTCACTAGGGTTGAGATCCGGTGACTGTGCTGGCCACTCCATTATAGACAGAATACCAGCTGACTGCTTCTTCCCTAAATAGTTCTTGCATAGTTTGGAGCTGTGCTTTGGGTCATTGTCCTGTTGTAGGAGGAAATTGGCTCCAATCAAGCGCCGTCCACAGGGTATGGCATGGCATTGCAAAATGGAGTGATAGCCTTCCTTCTTCAAGATCCCTTTTACCCTGTACAAATCTCCCACTTTACCACCACCAAAGCACCCCCAGACCATCACATTGCCTCCACCATGCTTGACAGATGGCGTCAAGCACTCCTCCAGCATCTTTTCATTTGGTCTGCGTCTCATGAATGTTCTTCTTTGTGATCCGAACACCTCAAACTTAGATTCGTCTGTCCATAACACTTTTTTCCAATCTTCCTCTGTCCAGTGTTTTCTTTTCTTTTGCCCATCTTAATCTTTTCTTTTTATTGGCCAGTCTGAGATATGGCTTTTTCTTTGCAACTCTACCTAGAAGGCCAGCATCCCGAGTCAGCCTCTTCACTGTTGATGTTGAGACTGGTGTTTTATGGTACTATTTAATGAAGCTGCCAGTTGAGGACCTGTGAGGCGTCTGTTTCTCAAACTAGACACTCTAATGTATTTGTCCTCTTGCTCAGTTGTGCACCGGGCCTCCCACTCCTCTTTCTATTCTGGTTAGAGCCACTTTGCTGTTCTGTGAAGGAGTAGTACACAGCGTTGTACGAGATCTTCAGTTTCTTGGCAATTTCTCGCATGGAATAGCCTTCATTTCTCAGAACAAGAATAGACTGACGAGTTTCAGAAGAAAGTTCTTTGTTTCTGGCCATTTTGAGCCTGTAATCGAACCCACAATTGCTGATGCTCCAGATACTCAACTAGTCTAAAGAAGGCCAGTTTTATTGCTTCTTTAATCAGCACAACAGTTTTCAGCTGTGCTAACATAATTGCAAAAGGGTTTTCTAATGATCAATTAGCCTTTTAAAATGATAAACTTGGATTAGCAAACACAACGTGCCATTGGAACACAGGACTGATGGTTGCTGATAATGGGCCTCTGTACGCCTATGTAGATATTCCATTACAAATCAGCATTACAATTCCAGCTACAATAGTCATTTACAACATTAACAATGTCTACACTGTATTTCTGATCAATTTGATGTTATTTTAATGGACAAAAAATTTGCTTTTCTTTCGAAAACAAGGAAATTTCTAAGTGACCCCAAACTTTTGAACGGTAGTGTATATATATGTGTATATATGTGTATATGTGTATATATATTAGCTGAAGTACCCGGTGTTACCTAGGGAAATTCAATATTGCAATATTTCATGCATGACAAATTGGGGAACAGTAGCCTTATGGTTTCCTATAAGTTACCGATCTTGGGTGTCGCACAATGCGCTCGGACCCCTTTCCCTGTTTTTAACTTTATTTATTTAAAAAAAAAATGTGTTCTTTTTATTTATTTTTGGAGTTTTGTGGGTTTCTTTAATTTGAGATACATGGCTACTGTAGTAATCCAGCAATGGGGTTACTTAATAAAGTACCCTGGGGGTCAAAATTTTGGATACAAACATAGCCCTCGACCTTCCCCTGGATGAGGAGGCCATGCAAAGTTTGGTTGCACAGGCTCCTGCGGGGTCTGAATGCATTAAGGAATAGACAGACACACAAACTTTCTTCTATATATATATATATATATATATATATATATATATATATATATATATATATATATATATATATATATATATTAACAAGTACACTCCACTTATACTGGACTCCAAGGGACAATGAAAATTGGTACTTATAAACGTAGTAAACACAATTCGAAATGCTGTCTATAACTGCGAATATAGGTACATTAAATATACAAAATACAAGAAAGCCTAACTGCCAATTTATTGTTTATTATTTGTACAAAACACGCCCCTGTGGGGTCGTCCAATGTAATAAGTAGTACTATTTTACGAATGTATATGTTTGCTAAATGTAATTACAGTTGTATACCTTTAAACTGTACAACGGCTGTATCAACAAAAGCATAGAAAAATAAAAGTAAACAGCAAGTGTTTTTCCTGCCTGGCATCACAAATGTATATATATATATATATATATATATATATATATATATATATATATATATATATATATATTCTATAAAGGCTAAGCAGTAACCAGGTTTTTAAGTCCTGTCCACTGGGTTGTGCTTGGCTGTGGAAGGCTGTGGCAGGAAGCAGGGCTGTGGTTTCTCAAGCTGTGGCCGTGAATCATATTGTGGAGAAGCTGAGGCTGTCAGATTGCGGCTGCGGTTTTAAAGTTGCATAAGGATTGTGAAAGTCCATACATCCAGCGCAGTGACATTTTATATTGTGTTGATTTACCTGACCTTTTTTTTGACAGCTTTAAAAAATGATGAATGCTTTATATGTAGATATTTTATTGGCACATGTTAAATTTTATTAAACTAAATGTTACAATATTGATGAGACGTCCTGTAGTATTCATATCAAATTAATTAGATGTTGACATAAAGGTTGTTTAAGGGGAACAGAAAATCCTTTAAATTTATACTTTACATTGCTTACTAATAAAAAATACCCCCTTAAATGGGTACTTTTATATCATCTACATTTTCCTTATATCTAATTTCTTACCTTTTCAACATGCTAATGATGTGCGTTTATGCTTAGATCATTATTTGTCATGCTTCGAAATTACTCCTGCATGCATTTTGAAGACTCCTCAAGTCTAATTGAAGAGAGATGGGGAGGTTACAATGCACAAAGCTTCAAAAATGCACTTCAATGCACTGTATTGTATTGTGGAATTAAACAATATAATACAAATACCGTGTGGGTGTTTACAAGCATAAGAGAAGGAAAAGAGAGATAAAATTGTTAATACTCAAGTCGGTTTCTGTTCAATTGCATTCTTTTTGTTCTGAGCCATGCATACATTTCACATTCAATTGTTTGAATTGTTATAACAATGTGTTTTTCAAAACAGTTTGAGCGGGAGCCTGCGGAAAGGCTGTAAATGTATTGTTGAGAATATAGGTAAATCCACGCAAAGCCACTGCTATTTTAAAGTGTTTGGACAGGTAATTGCAGTTTATCTGCATCCAAGGAAACGATTGCCCTGAAGCATCTGTGAGAGTTTTTTTAAATGCGTCCCCTGTTCACAAAATAAACAGCTTTCCTTCTTGTAGTAAATCCAGAAAGACATTGATAAATGAGCCTCATTTGAAAGTTGGGTGGTCGCTGCCAGACAAAGACAAAACAAAAAGATTCCATATATTGGCTGATTTGCATATCAGTTTTGTTTTAATAATGGATTCCATCCAAATTTTAAACAACAACAACAAAAATAGACCTGGAATGTACGGGTTGTGTAAGTTTAGATTTGTCTTACCTTTTTCATCAGAATAATTTAATAAAATGTAATCTGAATTAGCACTTGGTTGAAATGTAATGTTTGCTATGGGACATGTACAAGTATTAATATGTTACCACACTTTCTTTGTCTCTAGGAATGCCCTCTCCCCAGCACTTTGAAGGCCATGGTATGGTATCCTGGAATATGCCAGATATCACCATCTCTGTTCCTTGGTACATTGGCCTGATGTTTAGAACAAGAAAAAGCAATGGGATGTTAATGCAGGCCAAGGCTGGGTCGTCTTCCAAGATTACCATCCTGGTGAGGATTTCATTTGCATAGCAGCCACATTGACTTCATTTTGTTCATCCAAAGAAAACATTCAGTGCTGCCTAGTCAGTTTATAGTGAGTAACACAAGTTGAGTTTGCATAGTAATTCAGGATTATGTATGGATCATTAAAACAAGGTTTCAATAGATTGACTGCTCTTTAAATAAAAGCTTAGATAATGAATTCTAATCTGGAGAAATTAACCTAGACCTGAGTGCTTAAGAACTGGTAAGATGTTTCCAGACATGCTAATAATTATTAACAGTGATCACGTTTTGTCAGTTGACCAAACAATAATAAGTTGCCAGAAAGAGCAAACTCTCCAGGTATACGTATACATGTACATTTTCTTCTTTTCAGATAAGTAACAGCAACGTGCAGTTTGAATTGCACCGTGGGTTCACGCAAATGGCAAATTTCCAATTTACCCAAATAAGGGTAAATGATGGGGACTGGCACCATCTACTAATTGAATTGAAAAACGTTAAGGATGGCAAGGACATGAAATTACTTGCTTTGATGTCTCTGGATTATGGGATGTACCAGGTAAGAGTTTTCTGTGTGTTTAAAACCTCAATTGATCATCTTGTTCAGCAGTAAATCTGCTTTTCAATGGGTACCTTCTGTGTCTGATAGAAATGTTTAACCCAGTCTCCACCCAGCACTTTAAGTCCGAAGTGTCAAAAGTTTTGTAATAAAATACATTAGGATGCCAAGTAGGAATTTCATCTCTTACAAAATAAAACGGCAACTTCTTAACAAACACAATTAGTGTTCATCAAAACAACCAGCTGAAGATATTTTTATTGCTCATTAAATGTAATCCATTGTTCATAGGTTTTATTGCATGTTTAGTTTTTAGTGTTGTATAACTCTTTCAAACTGAAAAGAAGAGCCTTGCTTCTGGTCATAGATGTTATCACATGTGTAATACAGCTTGCGTGCATTTTTGTAAATTAATTCCAGATTGATAAAAAGAAAATAGCTGGCACACAAGTAATAGTAAAAAAAACTTCATTACACATAATAAGGGATCCACAGGTTTGCAATGAAGAAAGTTAATGTGTACCTGTTTAATGTCAGTAGTGGGGATATCGTTTTGGATGTATTAACTTGCATACATGCATTATAACTTCTATGCTGAGTTTCATATAATATTTTACAACTAAAACTTCTCAATTAACCAGTCAGATGAGGTATTGGTGGTGTTTTCAAATTAATTATAAAATAAACAAGGGGAAAACTATGTTTTGTGTGTCAAATCTAACTGATAAAAATGTATCTTAATAGACACATTAGGGCCTGAAGCATTTTACTTGAGTCTGCAATTCATTTTACAAAACCAAAACCAGAAAACTGAGGGGTAGATGTACGAAAGTGTTGCGCCTGTCGCCATAGTCGCAAACCAGTTGCAAAAGAGTCGCAAGTCTAGGGTGAAATGTACTAAACATGCGCAATGCTATTAGTGACTTTTGGAATGCTTTGCGGCAGCAGTTTTTCTTTGCTGTTCAACCACAGATGAATATGTAATTATGGGCGTTCCTGCATAAATTCGCAAAAATGGGGTGAAGATGGGGTGCAAATCTGGGTTCTCAAATATTATTATGAGATGTACTAAAGCTGCCGGCAATTGCGACACTTACAATTGCATCAATTTGTTAAGAACTTTTGAAAGCATGGTTTAAACAGTCACAATTTTTGCTGGCATTTCCCAGTCCACTTTTTCTTGTGTGTTGCCAGTTGTGCTCAATGCATTTTTGTGGCGAACATCCACGTACCTAATTTTCACTAAGTTTAACGAGGGGCTACTGTATGATTATGAAAAGCTTTTTGTGTGTGAAGCTGGGGGCCCCACTATAGAATCTGATGGGATTAAACTGCCTTTCATATATATATATATATATATATATATATATATATATATATATATAAACAGTATTAAAATAGGTAAAATGAAGACAGAACAGAATGCATTGTACAGATGATGTTTTTATTCTTGCACCCTTGTATGTTTAGACGTTATCCTTTCGGCACCCTCAGCTCCTGCTATTTATTTGAACAATGTTGCACGACTCTCGCAGTGCTGGAGATCTCTCTAAGAAGACGCAACAAATATTTATATTAGTATATTGCAGCTCTTTTCCTTAACATATTTTCTCTTAGTACATACGACAAAATGTTTGTGAATTGTCACAACAAAAATGTAAATTGCGGTATGTTTGCGCTGCATCTGGCCGATCTTAATACATCTACCCCTGAGTAGTTTTGTTCAAGGTCTCTTAAGTCCCCCACATTTTTTTTCTCATTATAGAATATTCCTATAGATTTGTCTCTTTAAAAACAGGAGTAAATTACTAAATGCTATAAGCAGCTTTGAACCACATTATGCCATGTAAGCCACACCTAATTGTTGGTCAAAATCTTTCCAAAAGGGAAGTGTAGAAATCGAGAAAGAGCTGCCAGGAATGACGCTGGAAAGCCTGTTTCTAGGGGGACTCCTAGGGGATGATGGGAAGATCGAACAGGGCTTTGTTGGCTGTATGCAGGTAAGAAATAGATTGGCTTTTCATTGCTGTTTATTTATTTTGTAATACTTTACAACAGAAGATCTGTTAACTTTTTGGGAAGATCTTGATACTTTGAAATTTGGATTTAGAAAGAAATTTGGCATTTGTTTAGTATTTAACCAGTTTATTTCCTTGTGTTTGCTTATATGTCTTTGTTTCTTTCTCTTTCAGGAAGGTTCTTACTGTAGTAGTCATTTTAATTGCTTTAACATTCACCAGGGATTTCTTTCCAGTCTTATGGTAGAGCCAAATGCACAGGATGTTGCAATATAAACATCATACCTTTTCATAGCACCTTTTCATTGCAGGGTGTGAGGTTGGGAGAGACTGCCACAAATGTAGCCACTCTGAATATGAACCAGGGGAAGAAAATCCGTGTGCAGAATGGCTGTGATATTACTGACCCATGTGACTCCAACACCTGTCCTGAGCACAGTCACTGCAGCGATGACTGGAAGACTCACTCCTGTGTCTGTGACCCAGGTATTTCAATGAGAATCTGTTCTTAAAGCAACTTTTGTATTTGACTAGGCAAGTCTGAGTGTGAATTCAGTACCTGGTACACTCAGGTACTGTATACCTGCATTGGCTCAAGATTAGGTTCAGTCTTTGAAGATCCTGATTGAGATGTCAAATCTCATTTAAAGAGATGTTGGTAAGATTTTCCTAAGTTAAATGGGTAGTAGAACGGAGATATAGATGAAGCAAGATGAGAAATATCTGAGGGAATTTTTTAAACAGAAATGTTAGAATTGTTAGTGCTGTAAATAATTGGTTTTATAGCACACTGTATCATTTTTACAACAATCTCATTTCAGATCTTACTGTTTCTGCATGTACTGTAAATAACTTGCTTTCAAATGAAACTAAATGGTGGTGGGTCTTCCACAGCTCACCTTTTCACTGCTTTTGTCCAATTTCTGCACTGTCAATAAAGTTAGTTTGGGGAAGAACAAATGTTTTTTTACGGACAGTTTTTTTTTTTAGATCCTCTAACAAACCTAATTCACAATATAGGAATTAGGTAAAAAAGAAGGATGCATATTTCATCACTAATAATAGGAATAAAAGTGATGTATTTTATGAGGCGGTTCATCAGCGGGTGCTTTGTGGTTGAATTCATTTCACTATCCCACTCTCAATATTGGCTTTTCGTTCAAGATGTCACATTCCAATGCGCTTTTATGTAAACAAAAGCCTCTTCAACCATGTGGCACTTTGTTTCACAAAAGGGGTGTTGCAGAAGTACATTTATTTAGGTAGCAGTATGTGCTCAAGAATGTGGAGCTCATTCAATGCATGAATACCTTAGTCAAGTTTATTATTGACTAAGGTCATGTGAATAAAACCTCAAACCACTCACAAAGCTTAAAAAGCATTACAGAAAGCAGTATGCAACAACAGCAGATGATAATGCAACTTCACTAGGAGTAAAAAGTGCACCAAGTTGGGGTTCTGTTGCATTAAATACGCATTCCAATATGGTAAGTACCAAAAGTAAGTTTAATTGAGGGTTTCCAGCCAAGAATTCTTCTTTGATAATGTCTGAGGCTTTAAAAATATAAATGATTCCCCCTAATGATGTTATGTGTTAACTGTTGCCTCCAGGATACTTTGGTAAAGACTGTGTAGATGTATGCCGGTTGAACCCATGCAAACATGTCTCAGCCTGTGTCCGTAAACCCAGCTCTTCCCATGGATACACCTGCGAATGTGGGCAGAATTACTACGGGCAATACTGCGAAAACAAGTAAGATTACAGAAACTTCAAAAGGCTAAAGCAGTTTTAGAGGGGTTTTCACCATCTGATTATTTGCACAAAACTCCCTGGTCAGTGGTTTAATTGCAAATAAAAATATGGCAAATGTCCATTTTAAATCCAAATATTAAGAGCAAGCAGTTGTTTTGGTTAAAATAAAACAATGATATATATTGCTATTAGTACATTTCTTTAACACAAGCATAGTTTTTATGCATTTATGTTTAACCAACCTACCTTAATAAATTACTTTTGTATATAACTTTATTAAAATACCTGACATTTGGTAATTGGCTGCAGATGGACACTCTTGTACTGTGGCAACTTTTATGGGCCAATAGATTCCAAACCTGGGTTTGATTTGTAGATGGAATTTAGATTTTTGGCAAAGTTTCTGAGGTAAATTGTGTATGATGGGAAGCACCTTGACTTTAGTGTTGGTGTATATTGGTATTGTATATTGCTTAGCTCTGCAGGTAATCTATGCCTCTAGGTTCCATTCCTCCACTTTAGGCCTCTTAACTGAATGTAGCCTTTTGCCTAATAACAGATGTGTATAATAAATCATGGTTTTAGGTTTTAGAAGAGTTACTCTGTGTTATTCCACTTACATTGTGTTTTAAGTGCTCAAATCAGCTCAATGTGTACTTTAAGTGGTTTACATTTTCAAAAAGTAGCATCTGTGGACCATTTGAAGTACAGTTTATTGGGCTGACTTTTTATAAAAGTGTTTTTCTCGGGTATTATAATAATGAAGTAAGGCCCCATGTTGAAGGAATCAGGTGACACACAAGCTAACACAAAATTAAGTATTGAACTTTGAAAACTCCTGGTGGCCTTGTTATGTAAACCAACCAAGCTCTCAGGTTAAACAGTCACCTCTGCTGTATAGGCACAGTGGGTGTGGCAGCTTGGCTTTACTCACAAAGGCTGCTGTAGCAAAGGTTCATGTTTGTTCTTTCAGCATTTTGTTTTGCAGTCAGGTAAGATGTTTACTGATCTGGCTCTTTTTGATCTGTTGGGAAAGTCACTGGACATTCTGACATTTTTACCTGTTGTACTTTGTGGTTCAAAAGAGGCTGAATAAATCTAGAATTTCCCTATTTATTTCACCGTTTTTTCTCCAAAAAAAGAATACCATCTGAAATATAATATCAAGAGATAACAGAAAACTTATAAATCATTCCATTAAAAGACTTCCTTACTTCATATGCTGATCAGAAAACCAGAAATGTTGACTCAGGGTACCCTTAACAGCTTTTTATCGAGTAAAATCAAACCATGCCCTTAAAAAATACAATATATTTAGGTGTGTCTCAATACTACAGTGTGTAAAGAATTGATAAAAATGTTTGTCTCCTGATTTTTTTTTTTTGTTGTTGTCAGGATCGTTCAGCCCTGTCCCAGAGGCTGGTGGGGCAACTCTAACTGCGGCCCATGTAATTGTGACACTGATAAAGGGTTTGACCCCGACTGCAATAAGACTTCAGGAGAGTGCAGGTGCAAGGTAAGGATTCAAGTTCTGCTTTTTTTTGACACTGCAGCCATTAGTGTGTCAAACATTAAGGAGTTTCACTATAACTAGTTTTAATTTAATACTTCTTCCCATAACCATAAGTACTATAATTAAGTGCTGCTTTTTCGATAGTCCTCCAGCGTATCTTGCCTTGTCAAAGTAATCGGTATCCTGGATAAATTCTACTACATAAAGGTAGACATGTATGAACAGATGCAACTTTATATTTAGACTGCTCTCCGTTCTGCTGAAAGGCAATTCCATAACTTACCAGTGAATGCTCAGCTTGCTTACTGTCTCCAGTGGGAGCAAGCAAAAGAAATACAAGCATTCTGAGATTAGCACGGTCAAGCAATGTAGAATAACAGTGCCAAGAATAAGAAACCTTCATGTATAATGTATCCTGCCGGCCGCAGCGTTATGGCACGGTTCGATGAAAACAAGAAGGACTGGTTAAATTAACAAATACATGTATCATATCTGCAGGCTAACTACTACAGGCTGCTGGGCAGCGACAATTGCTTCCCCTGTGATTGCTTCTCGCTGGGAGCTCAAACCCGGACCTGTGATAACGAGACGGGACAGTGCCAGTGTAAAACTGGTGTTATTGGTCGACAGTGCAACCGCTGTGACAACCCCTTTGCTGAGGTCACTAGCAACGGATGTCAAGGTATGTGGTAGCAAAATACCTGCAATTTTGTGGAATGGAAAAACTGAGTAGTCCTACTAAGGACTCTACATAAAGCAGGTTTTACATTTCAGATTTCAAGCTGATCCCCAGCTTTCAATTAACTTAACTTGATTTCATTAACTTGTTTTCGTTTAGAGTCAAGGACCCAGGATCTTAACCTTGAAATGGAATTGCACCTGCATTGTCTGCTGTGTAATTAAAAAAGTATTGTGTTTAAACTTTATTGCAGTGATTTATGAAAGCTGCCCCAAATCGTTTGAAGCTGGAATTTGGTGGCCCAAAACGAAGTTTGGCCGTCCAGCTGCCATGAACTGTCCCAAAGGATCAGTTGGTAAGTGAGATCTGGGAGGAGTTGTTGCAGCATTCTGTATTGTATGTTCACATGCCCTTGGTCTATAAACCAGATACAGAAGCAGACAAAACATTCTTGAAACTCCAGAAAGATTTTGTTTTGCAAGCAACTGTGTTGCATTGACAGGGAGATCCATTATGATTTATGTCAAAATCATCATCTGGATCAATTTTAAGACAGAAATATGCACTGCTCCATTATCAGACATTGAGATGATTAACACATTAGAGCATTAAGTATTAGAATATTGTCAACCTAGACACATTTCTGCAGATCTATGAATAGAAATTATAACAAACAGCCTTTGCTTTAATACTTCAGCCTGGTTGGTATAGTATTGTAATAGTACAAATACTGTAATAGGGGAATCCAAAATGTCATTCTAAGAATGCAGGTTGAAGCATCTTTTGATCCTTTTAGCAAAGACACCATGTCAATTTAAATGAATCTGTTGGCAGGAGTTCTCTTCACACTGTTTAGACCTCTGCACCCATGAACACCTATTGCAGATATTTGAATACAGCGTAGACCAATGAAACTGGCAACTAGAAGACATTTTATTTTCCCCTAAATCAGCTGAAAACACGTATGCCATCCATTTGTCTTGTAATGTAAACTATGACTTGGTAATCCAAATTCATAGCTGACAGATGTGTCAAGTTTGATGAAGCTGAAAAGTATTGGAAGTCAATTTGTTAAGACAGAAGCTAAATTGTAGTCAGATTAGATTATGGCTGTGTGCCATCATGACTTCAAGCTCAATTATTTATGCTTTGCCTTTAAAAACTGTTCTCATTGAAGGTGTTTGCTAATGAGTTTGGCTGTCAGACAAATCCCATGCTGTAGGGAAGGCCTGGCTTCTAGTGAGAGTAACAACAACATTTTAAATCTTTTTGAAGATATTCTTATAGTAACACTTTGCCTATGAATACACATTTTCAGAGATTGGCTGGGCATACAGTTTAATTGTTGAGCCCCAGCACATTTACAAAGTAGATACTAGAGGCAAGTAGTGTATTCAGTGTCTCTGTGTCATTCAGTTCATTTACGCACATAGCCCATGAATAAGACAAAAGAAGCAAGACATTGTCTGATTTATTCCAAGTTTCTCCTCCATACAATCTGGTTGTTTTCAGGCAGCAGCAGGACTTGCTTATGCGTGGGCCAACAGCCCTGAGCGTCTGCTCACCATTTTCATTTCACACTTGTGATGGGGAGTAGGGTCACTCAGAGGCTGGGACTGTGTAAATAGTTGTACTCACTTTAACTCCTTGTGTCTTTCCCATTCTCTAGGGACTGCAGTCCGGCATTGCAATGAGATAAAGGGCTGGCTTCCTCCTGAGCTCTTCAACTGCACCACTCTCACTTTCTCTGAGCTTAAAACAATGGTAGGTGTTTGTTGTCTGTAGTTTACCACTGTATGTGTATTAGCAGGTTAGAATAACTGGCTGAATCAAGTCTACTTGGGTCAAAAATTCAACTAAAATAAGGATCTTGCCTCAGTGTCTTTCCTCTTCTCCAGTCGTTTGCGAAGGTTGCCCAAGAGTCCCCAGGAAATTCTGGAAACTTCTCTTTTGTAAAACACATAGAAAAAAAGTATTGTACTGTTATGGACATACACACTTTACATTAATCAATGACTTTCATTACTTATTTCATCTCTTATTTCTTGATTGGGATTTGTGTTTTCCTCAGTTTTCACTTGGGAGTCCCTGATCAATATTGAGAACCTCTGCTCTAGTCTGTTTGCACCATGAGTGGATAACAAAGTTTAATGAGTTGCCCATCTGAATAATTACCAATGGCGTCTTGCATCCACGTCCTATAGAATATTTCATTCTAACAGATTCTTGCTTGTTTGAATACCCTTGTAACTAGAATGAGAAGATGCATCGGAACGAGACTAACATGGATGGAGACAAGTCCATGAATATTGCGGAGTTGCTGCAGAATGCCACCATGCACACTGATGTTTTTTATGGGAATGATGTGAAGACTGCCTACCAGTTAATATCGCAGGTCCTAGAGTATGAGAGCAAACAACAGGGTTTCAATCTGGCTGCAACAAGGGATGCTGAATTCAATGAGGTACTTATCTTTTGGTCATAACTTTTTGTTTTAAACTTGTATTCCCTTCCCGATTATATCAGACTAACTCAAGCTTGACTGCCTAATAGTGACACCTGCAGGTCATTTTCATCACTGACATACAGACTTGTGCTTTTCCAGATTGTCAGGTCTTCAATTTTCTAACTCATTTTTTTCAGTATCTTAAACTAAACAATACATTTAAAAAAATGGTATAGAATATTAGTATAGTATTTATTGAGTGTAGGTATCTTTCCTGTATTACTAGAGTCATTTGCTGTATCTTTTCTGGATATCTTAACAGATAGCAATCACACATATATCAGTTTCAATGCAGTCTTATATTACATGTAAACTGCAGTTAAAGCTCAAACTGCTAAACTGTACTCTGGCAACACTAGTTATATACATGTTCCCATTGACTCTGTGGTGCATGCAGTGTTTTCAGTAAAAGATTTGTATACAATATATATAGTATTCTCTGAACTTGGTTCACTTTTCCCGCCAGAAAAAGCTTAAAGGATTAACAGCAAGTAATACAGCAGCCGATGACTAATATACTTGTTCTGTGAGATAACATCTGAGTAACACGGGTCAGGATTAAAACCAGCAATGGCAGAAAGAAGATCCAAATACCTTTTTATGTTCCTGGCGCAGACTCAGCTGCAGCACTGAACAGATAGCCCTCAGTGGCCTCCATGCTTACTACTGCTTATTAAAAAGTGTCAGATTGACAGCGCTGGAGAGCCTTAACTGCAGACTGGGAATGGCACAGGCAAGCACAGCATGAGCTTCTGTTCTGCCAGCATGCCTCAGTCCTTCTGGAAAGTTCACTTCCCATGACCACCCAATCCTTGGACTGTCTGAAAGACTGCCCGAACACACAGGTGTCTGTTAGGATTATTGTATTGTATTAGTGCAACCAACCGGAGCCCGGATTTGAAAGAGTAACATGGAGCTGTCCCCTAATCCATGAGCATGTTTTTTTATTCCTTTGATGTTGCAGAATATTATTAAAGTTGGCAGTGCCATCTTGGACCCAAGCAACAAAGAGCACTGGGAGCAGATCCAGCGGACAGAGGGAGGCACGGCCCACCTACTGAAAAGTTATGAGGAGTATGCCAACAATATGGCACAGAACATGAGAAAAACCTACCTGAAACCGTTCACAATAGTGACTCCAAATATGAGTAAGCCAAGTTTTATATCTAAATCTGAATGTGTATTTATCGCCTTTTACTAAAAAATATTTTAAAAAATGAATAAATAGTGTAGGCGAAACAAATATCATGCCAACTAACTACCCATGTAACTTTCATTGTCCAAGTTGTTGCTCTTGATTTTCTGGACGACTCCAACCCAGAGAGTGCCAAGATTCCTCGTTTTGAAGAGATCCGTGAGGAGTATCCCAAAGACCTGGAGTCCACTGTCAAGTTTCCAGGCGCTATCTTTAGACCACAGGAACCCAAAGGTGAATGTCAATCCTTCTATTAGCAGCAAACTTAGTTCTTCTGTTGAAGCAGTAATATATGTACCACCATAGAAAACTTAAAACCAGTGCCTGCTGTGCCAGTTATATTTTTACGTAAAACGTAAGCTTGATGATTATGATATTCAGAGCAGTTCTCCATCTGAACACATTGAAGCTGTATTACTCATGGCAGGAACATCAGGAGCTGCTGACAGATTCATTATTCTTGTGGTTTGTTTTTTTCTTGTAGTAAACCCCACAGACCAGCCATTGGAGCTGAGTGACTCTCCTGAGGTCGGTGAGGCCCCTGCAAAGAGAAAGAGAAGACACCCTGAAGAAGCCAACCCTCATGTGGTTGCCGTGGTGATGGTATATAGATCAATGGGACAGCTTCTGCCAGAGCAATACGATCCTGACAGGAGGAGCTTAAGGTATAGTAGGATATTGTATTTTCAGCTCTAGCCAATAACTTGCATTGTGCAAATTCTAAGTTGGAATAGAGCACAGGATTTAATGCTGCAGTAACTTTTGTTTATCTGCTCCTACTAGCTGTTGAGAGCTACTTGAAACCCTGTAAGATAAAAACCTGTGTTGGGTCCAAGATTTCTCTTTCCTCTCTGTGGAATATTATGAAGTACTATAAATAGGTCTAAGAGAGAGAAAAAAAACTTGGCCTCTTAACTGCTAAAGATCTTCAGAAAAGGTTATATATTCACGTGTTTTCCCTTTGTATTTGTGTAGGTTACCTAACCGGCCTGTCATTAACACACCGATCGTGAGCACCACAGTCCACAGTGAGGAGGGGACTCTGCCCACTCTGCTGAAGGAGCCTATCACTTTGTACTACAACCTTCTAGAGACAGAGGAGAGAACCAAGCCTGTCTGTGTGTTCTGGAACCACTCGATTCCGTAAGTTCTTTTCAAAAACGAGACCTCGCCTGGTTAACCCCAGGCATGTGAGATGACTTGTATACAAGGGTTACAAATTACCAGGAGTACAGAGAGATCAAAGACCAGCAGTGTGTTTTCCGGCTATACTGTAAATGGTAGCTGTGGGCAATGATTCATATTATATGGGCAGCAGTGTGGAGTAGTGGTCTGGACTCTTGACAGGAGGGTCGTGGGTTCAATACCAGATGGGGGACACTGCTGCTGTACCCTTGAGCAAGGTACTTTACCTAGATTGTTCATACATAATGTAATTGTATGTAAAAATAATGTGATATCTTGCAACAATTGTAAGTCACCCTGGATAAAGGCTTCTGCTAAGAAATAAATAATAATAATAATATCATATTTAATTATTTTTAAGTCTAGTGGCTTAGTTTTCACAGATATGTACCGTACAAGCAAATGTGTCAAAATAAATTTCAGGAGAATTTTAGAAAGGTCAGGTGAAAGAAAACATTTAGTCTGCTTCAGGGCTGTGTTTGGATTATGCATCACAGCTCAGTTGGATCATTGAGACGCATCTCAGAGTTACACAGTAATGAAGGAGCTGGGCTTGGACTAGAACCCAGTGTAATCAGGTTAAGCAACAAGGTTACACTGCCCCATGTATAATTTTATAAAACAGTAATTTGAGCATGGCTATACACAGAAGAACTGCATTTTAAGGTTCAAGGTTGAATTATTGTTGTCTAGATGCTTTATGAAAGAATTTACATCCAGTGCTATATGGTAGTATAAGGCGAAACCTGGCTCTATAATATATATATATATATATATATATATATATATATATATATATATATATATATATATATTTTTTTTTTTTTTGGCAGGATCGGTGGGACTGGAGGCTGGTCCTCCAAAGGCTGTGAGCTTGTCTTCAGAAACGAGACCCATATCAGCTGCCAATGCAATCACATGACCAGCTTTGCAGTGCTCATGGATATCTCCAAACGAGAGGTACACTTTCATGTGAGCGGCCCTCTCACAAAAAAAGAAAGCTTTCATTGTATCTCAGGCATGGAATGGAACTTTATTAGGCCCATTAGGCACCAATTAGGTTAAGGCAGACACAAGTCTTTATTTGAAACTCATTTGGCAGGTTTCACAAGAAGTACCTTTAGGCAGGAACCTGGTTACTGAGGCAGGAATGTTTGATTCAAGGTCAGCAAGCACAACTAAACTATTTAAAAAATAACATTTACTGTGCACCTATGCAAGGTTTTATTCAAGTTAATCAGAGTATTAATTAAGAAAAAAAATCTAACATGCAACCAAAAAAAATAAGATTCTTAATTTTTCTTAAATCATTTTATAGCAATTTGCACCATGGGCATGCGTGGGGCAATTACCTTCAGATGCAACACAAATTACAAATAAAACAAAAACAATATAAGATTTTCTGTCAGTATAGTTACATTTTGCTTTTGGGGGATATTTAAAGCTATTCTGTTAAGATTAAATGTGAATAAATTACTGGCCACCAAATCATTTTACATATGCAAAAACATGATCCTTTTTTTCGTTGTTAATCATATCAGTTAATTTTAGGCAATAGCCTCACAACTAAAGTATATGCTGTCTTGTATGAATCTTAGAAGAGCAGTAAGGGATAACGAACTACAAACTGGACTGGTACTAACTGAATTGTTTGGAGTCCCAATTCTGCTGAAGTTCTTTAAAGGCTTTTTGAGAATGACGTCTCCCTCAGCCAGTCCTTGGCAGACACAGATTATCTTCAACCCCCTTACATAATACGTTCTAGGCACTTTTCTTGTTAGAAGTATAGGAGGCTTTGTGGTCCAGTGGTTAAAGACAAGGGCTTGTAACCAGGAGGTCCCCGGTTCAAATCCCACCTCAGCCACTGACTCATTGTGTGACCTTGAGCAAGTCACTTAACCTCCTTGTGCTCCGTCTTTCGGGTGAGACGTAGTTGTAAGTGACTCTCAGCTGATGCATAGTTCACACACCCTAGTCTCTGTAAGTCGCCTTGGATAAAGGCGTCTGCTAAATAAACAAATAGAAGTGTTTAGACTGTTGTATTTTTCAGTCATGTGAATAGTGTTTGTCAGATCTTCACTAATGACCAGGGACAGTTAATGAGGATTCTTGGATCCCACGCAAGCAAATAGATTTCATAGCCTTGCACTCACATCTGTGGAAATAAGCTGATAAACTTCTTGGGAACAGGGATAGTTATTCATGTGTATGTAGGATTTATTCAGTTTCCCTGCAGGATAGCATTCAGTAAAATAAAACAGGGTGATAGAAAACCAAATCATGCCATTTCAATGGTTTTCTCTTTAATATAATGAAATGAAAACAAATATTCTGAACTTTAACTTGCCAAGGCATTCAGCATAAACCTGAACTCTTTGTTTTTCATTTCAGCATGGTGAGGTGTTGCCCTTGAAGATTGTCACCTACACCACAGTCTCTGTATCCCTGGTGGCCTTGCTGGTGACATTTATACTGCTGGTCATCATCCGGACACTGCGGTCGAACCTTCACAGCATTCACAAGAACCTGGTGGCAGCTCTCTTCTTCTCCGAGCTGGTCTTCCTCATTGGAATCAACCAAACCGACAATCCAGTAAGGAGAGGAGGGCTCTATTCCTTCATGTAGTGTGTTCTTAATTAGGTATACAATGCCAGTGCTCTTGGCGGTGTGCATGCTAGATATTCCTTAAGACATTAAACAGTTAGGCAAAATCACTTAGGCCCCAATTTATAAAGGGGAAAAACCAACTGCAAAAAGCCATGTAATGTGCGTGTTCAGTACGGCCGCACTCAGCGTCAAAATAACAACCTATTTTATAAGACTAATTAGGTGAAGCAGGCGATTCTGCAATCAAACAATTTAAATACCCCTCACCGCAATTAGCGCTGGGGAATTACACACCTCTCACAATAAATAGCGGGTTTGGGTCAACCCTGCATGTGTAGGTTACACATTCCAAAACAAAATGAATGGCACACAAAGACCTCAGCCTGGTACTAGCCATGGTGATGAGGATGCCTGGAAGCGAAAACTGAAATTTACCAATATGGAAGTGGAGGTTTTGGTACAAGCAGTACTTGTAACAAATGATTTGTTACAAGCTCGAAATACATCACCAGGACAAAGGAAAAAAATATGGATTATGTGGTGGCTTCTTAATAAACAAATATACCACTTCAGAGTTTGTAGTAAGTTGCTTATACATTACAACACATCATCCAGTTACTGTGCTTCGCATATTAGTTCAACTTCTTATTTCGTGTAGAATAATTCCAGGCGTATAGACTTTTCAAACTTCATAAACAATACGTTTTATTTACTTACATCCATGGCAGTCAAGCGGGTGGAAAATCCTTCCATTGTACAGCAATATGTTCAACAACAATAACTCCATACAGCTTCATATGAACAGTCTTCAGTTTAACTACAACTTATCTTCTTAAATTCTTATGCAGTTACTCTCCTATTTCTTATGTATGTCTGTATTTCTAACTCTATGTATGATTTTAAAGCATATCTGCATGGTCTATAATATAGCTACATTATTCAGATGTGCCTACAACCAGCCTAGCTACAAACTAACTGCGTCATATGTCCCTCTGTCCTTTTTTTTTTTACCATTTTCTTTCGAACTTGAATTTAACAGTACTGTTACCAGTACTGTTAAATACCAGAATGCCATATTACAAAACATAAATTCTGTAGGAATTACTAAAATAACAGTGGAGGATGAGTCCTCATTGTTTTACATGTATATGAGACTTTTACTTTAGTGTGCCTCGGAATATCGTTCCATCTTTTCTTAATCTCCTCCACCGTTCTCATAATAATATCTACACTCTAGAAGTAAAGGCTCTCGTTAGAACCTTGCTTTGCCACTGTGGGGAGACCTTTTTAGGTGCTTCTGAGAACCTTTTTTTACATGGATTCTATATTCTCATGTAAGCTATGAAACATGTATTGAAAATTGGAGTTTGCAAAACAATACGGTATTATAAACCGCAATTTACAAACTGACTTGATCAGAAGGGTTAAAAAATTTGCTTTTTGCAAAATGTTATTAAATGTTTCTTTGTCCTTGAAAACGATGTCTCCATCTTGCTGCAGACAAGTCTCCCACATCACCTTGCCTTTTATATAGCCTACTGTCTGACTGTGGCAAATTAATGCCTGCTTTTCAGAGTTCTTAAAATAATCAAGCAAATACGAGGCCTGCAATTACTGGCAGCTCTAATAAATTAGACAGAATATTTAATAGACTTCATTTGCAAAATCCCCTCCTAATTTTTAGCGGTTTCGTTCAGAAACGTCCCAGAATTACATATGCATATATAGAATTATATGGGCTAAAGCGCACAGAGACATTGCCCCTGCAAATCACGTCTTAATTGCGTGGTTATGCCATTGTGTGTGTTTTATAAATCCCATCCAAGAATTCAGAACCCTCAGCACTCGTTTTACGGTCGTAAAACGTGCGCAATCCGTTTATAAATCTGGGCCTTGGTGTTAGCTACAGGGACATGAGGTGCTAGTCTTTAAATCTTGTTACGAGTCACTTGGAATCTCTACTTGCCAAGTGTCATTGTTCTGTTTTTTTTTTTTTTTTCAACAGCACAATGTAATCAACTGACTTTATAAACACACTGTATATCTTATTGCTTAAAATAAACTCATATCACACAAGAGATCCTACACAGAGCCAGTATCAATTTCTTAAGAGCAACACTCCAAACATGCTGCTGCTTTGGCCTTGTCTTCAAAAAAGGAGTGCCACCATGTTTGCGCTGCAATCCAAAGCAAAAAAGAGAAATACTGATGCAATGTGCAGGTTTGATTGAGATTACTTCTGCAATAAAATTCACTAAAATCACTTGATTATACTGGACCTACATCAGATTCTTAGATAAAGGGAGGTCATATAAATGTGTAAATAAACTGCACTGCCTACAGTGTCTAAATAACATTCAACACTTCCAAAAGGAATAACGACAGAGAATTACTTCACACAGAGGAATAATGTTGACACTGTACAAATCTGTCAACATACTGGATCTTTTTGAAGGCACGGCATTTTGAAGGTGATATTTAGGAAGTAGTTCTACAGTAGATATCAACACCAGATTGACTACACCATAGGTTTCATAGGATGTTTCTGAAAGCCGACAGACATTTACCGTTGATTAGAAGTCTGTTTCAACACTTCAGCTCTTGGACAGCTCTTTCTACATCTAGAAACTGTTCACTTAGTTTTACCTTAGAATTCTGAGCGTTCTAACGTAATGGATCAGGAACCATTTCGCAAATTATCCATAGTTTGACTGGACGGCTTAAGTGACCCAGGGCAAGTTACTTATTTATTGTCTTCATGTCGCAGACAAAACACAGAGGGATGTTGCGCCTTAGATGAACTAGCATTGGTTAATCATTGCATTTTAAACCGATTTTGGTTAAACTTACTTGTCATAGAAAACAAACACTACCAAATAGCTGGAATGCTTTTTTAAATGATGGTGACCCTTTGTGCCAAAGGTAGAAAGCTGTTGGATCATCTGAATGTGGAGCGAGTGTGTTGAAATTCTGACTGATAACAGTGTGAGCGTGTTAAATGTGTATTCATATGTTTTACTTGGGGGATTCACGGTACACTGTTAACATTTTGATGTTCAATATTAAAGTGTGGTGTCTGCTGTGTGTGACAGAGCTGCTCTACTTGAACTTTTTAGGTACCTGGTATCAGTACAGGCCCAATGAGCCATACGCTGATTAACCTCAATAAGAAAAAGCAGGCAGCACCACAGTTTAGAAATAAATCCTGTCTGTGAGGGCCCAGTCTCTATCAGTCTGTCAGGCAACAATAGACTTATGGAGAGACTCCAAATCTCATGCTTTAGCAGTGGTTGCATTATATGAATCATACTTTGTGGATTTATGTTTGCTTTTTAAAAGTAATGCAAAAAGCTTCCCAGGCTTATCTAAAAAGCATGAGCCAACATGAAGCTGTAAGTAGAAAATGCCTTCAGGCACCTAGGTAAATGAACAGCGTACCTGCCGTTTGCATTGTTACAGATGGGAGAAGCATGTAAATACGTGTAGAAGAATTGGTTATATTGTACTGAGAGATAAAAAAGGACAGTCTAAGGACAGTCAATGGACATCAGCAAGAAGCAGGTTGTTTAATCTCTTTCCCCTTACCAACTATCTAACTTACTAACATAAGATTGAGGACAGACACCAATTGGCCTGAACGAAATAAAGATATGGATATGTAACAGTAACAGTGGTTAGCTCTGTGTAATAGTAATAGTGGTTATCTCTGTGTAACAGTGACAGTGGTTAGCTCTGTGTAACAGTATTAGCACTACAGTGTAACTCCACAACTTCATAATTGCCTTTACATTAATTCCTCATTACATGTGGTAGTCTGGTATTGAAGACCAATGTCTGTGTGTAGTAGATCTCTCCAGCTTGTACTGATACAGTTGCTTCTGTGTTTCAGTTTGTCTGCACCGTGATCGCTATCCTCCTCCACTATTTCTACATGTGCACCTTTGCCTGGATGTTTGTGGAGGGGCTGCACATCTACCGCATGCTTACCGAAGTTAGGAACATCAATCATGGGCACATGAGGTTCTACTACGCCATTGGCTGGGGGATCCCTGCCGTCATAACAGGTGAATGTTTATAATAACAATGATAGTAAAAACTGTACAAATGACAGCTTTCTTTTCTGCGAAACACTGACTTCCATTGTGTTGCAATACTTTGTAAGATTTTTTTAATAATTTTTTTTTTTTTTTTGACATAATTACAACTGGATTTGTGTAGGTGATTTGGGGACACAGGTTTTATCTTTTATACTACTCTGTGAGTGAGCATACCAAAAGTCTGGCCTATGTTCAAACCCAGTAAACGTTTATGTGTAAAATGATTGATGTAAAGAGTTTTAATAGGGACCAGCATTTTCTTTCTCACATAAAAAAAGAAAGGCGTGTCGGGTTAGTGAAGTGTTTTGTTTTATTCTTCCAATACCAGTGTTGTGTTTGTGTGTTTTTATAGGTCTTGCAGTAGGCCTGGACCCACAGGGTTATGGCAATCCAGACTTTTGCTGGCTCTCTGTTCACGATACTCTCATTTGGAGTTTTGCAGGACCCATTTCACTAGTGGTACTTGTGAGTATCCAATTAAATGTATTTTCTGATTATTTGTTAATTTGTCATGTCTTGCATAAATTTCACCTGTACTGTTTATTACAAACATATATATATATATATATATATATATATATATATATATATATATATATATATATATATATAGTGATTAGAAATTACGTTTACCACATGAGATGTTATGCGTTGATGTGGTAAACTTACTTTCTAATCACCCTGTTTATATGTGTGTGTGTGTGTGTATACAGCTATGACCAAAAGTTTAGCATCATCCTATAGAATGAACTAATTTTGCTTCATGAAGTCAAATGATACATATATACATGAATATGTGTGAAAAAACATTTTGCAAAATGAATATAGCCTTGTAATATATTAGATGGGTACAGTCATTAGAATGTACTGTAAAGTGATTTATCTGCCCTGCACCAGAGGTTACAGCAGCTATAAAACAGGGATGGGTGCTTGAATGGATCAATTGTGAACTAGCAATCTAAAAAAGCAATTACATTTTTATATGTATTATGAAGGCAAGAATTACTCATGCCTTTGATCATAAGTGGTTGAGAAAGTGTATGTATACAGAACATTACCCAGAAGTAATGAGAGAGTACGTGTATATTCGTGTATTCATTACTCAATATGTATAACCGTTTGTTTTTACTGACAGGTCAACATAGTGATCTTTATACTCGCCGCAAAGGCTTCTTGTGGAAGAAAGAATAGAACATATGAAAAGGCCGGGGTTATGTGAGTAATACAGTAATGACTTGAAAATGTTCACATTAAAATGCTGCTAGTGAGATATTTAACATGAAGACTGTTCTACATGTTATGCACAGTTTATTTTACTAAGCATTTCACTTTCTAAATGCCATTGATGCAACAAATTTCAGATCAATACAGCACACATTACATTTACATTAAATGGTTGAGTGCAATTCAGACAAAATCGCATATGCCAAGTCCATTAGGCTTTTGTATGGTGTAGGGTGTGTGACATAACCTCAAAGTTGATTTTATTTAAAGTGTAACATTTTTTGGTGCAGAGCATGACAACACAGAACAAGAGTTGAAACAAAACAAGTTATTTCTATGTGTGTCTTTTTAGCTCTAGCCTGCGCACCGCTTTCCTCCTGCTGCTGCTCATCAGTGCTACCTGGCTGCTCGGTTTGATGGCAGTAAACAGCAATGTGATGACCTTTCATTATCTCTTTGCCATATTCAGTTGTCTACAGGTATTGAAAATACAGCTAGTGGTTTATTTCCACATGAATACATTTTGCTAAAATATGGCATGGGTTTGAAATATCACATATCTTAACTAATGTGTTCTTCTTTTTGTTTAGATTCACTTTGTATATCATTTTCTGTTTCAGTCAAAATATCCCAGTGGTGTGTAAAGCACCCAATTGTAAAGGGCTCTCAAACATGTCTCTTCTCCAAGTTTAGCTGGTACACCAGTGTGTAACCATTAAGCTGTCCCTTTGCAACACTCTGCCCCCAGTGGATGTAAAATATACCACATTTGTTTTGAACATAGCGAAGAGGCCACAAGGGTAGTTTAGACTTAGTCACTAGGATGTCACAAATATCTTTAATCTCTGCAGTTTAGTTAAATCAGTAAAGTGTTAGGTGCTTTGTCCCACCGTAAGCTAAACACGACATTAACATGTTTCTATTTTTTTTCTATTGCAGGGAATAATCATTTTCTTCTTCCACTGTATTTTTAACAAAGAAGTGAGAAAACACTTAAAGAACACACTAACTGGGAAGAAATCTCTACCCAATGAGTCCATGACAACAAGAACGTCTCTGTTAACAGTAGGTTACAAAAGGAGACTTTGTGCATTTTGGATTTAGGAGTTGAAGTTAGGAAAACCTCACCAGACATTAGTACCAAACTGAAAGATTAAAATGACTTAGTTACTTTTGCTGTTGTGTTTGCTACTGACCAGAGTTAGATATGCTATTAAGATTGTGTTATCAATCAGCACATTTGAGGTAATGTGCAACCTAATGAACAGTAGTTAACCTCCAACAGGCTAGTTATTAAAGTCACATTTTGCAAATGTGCTTTATTATGTTGAACTTAAGAAAGCAATATACAGTTTCTCAGTCAGATTCTACTTTTCAGTGTCACAAGGAATAACTTCAAAAACATCAGATTTCCTGAAAATATTTCAGACATCATTAGCTCAAGTAAAAATTGAAACAATTTACTATTATGAAAACAATATACACTGTAAATGTTTAGATACTTTTAGCGTTGCAAGTAAATGCACAGGTGGGACTGCATACTGCAAATGAATGCTTGCAATAACCCTATTCTCCCAATTATTTCCAGCGATCACTGAACTGCAATAACACGTACATAGAGGAACCAGACATGTACCGCACCACCATTGGAGAGTCCACCGCTTCCCTCGATAGCACTGTCAGGTCAGCCAAGAGCCACAGTTGCTATCTTGCTTATAAGTTCAGGTAATCAGGTGATGGGTGCATGGTGCTCCTACTTTTCTTTTAGATTTTCTACTAATCTAACTAATCCTGTAAACGATTGCAGAACAGCTTATTTTTGTAGCTTATACCTGCAGCTTCCTTTGCACTGCGCTCTTTATTTCTTACTGGGCTGCGCTTGCATTCACCTCTCAGGGCATGATTATGGTACTGCACTTACAAAGACACTAGAAATAAAACATCTTCTGCAAGGTAGAACATATGTTTGATAACTTCGACAGTTTGATATTGGGATTAGCTGATCGAACGCTCACCTCATTATCCATTATTAAGTAGTATGGACCACAATATATGTTAGCAGATTTAATTATATCAACTGTGTCTTCCGGCATATTAGGCTGCCATAAAGTTTTACTAAAGTTTTCAAACCAGCAAAAACTGTAAACCAGCATTTAGCACTGCTCAAAAGCAAGGAGTATCGTAGTCATGCTTGTCCAGTGCATGAATGATGTACTGTGGCACAGTAGTAGAGAATATTTAAATTAAAAAAGCAGGAATGATATCTCCTATATATAACTGCACTGTATTTACTCTTGTATTAATGTACACAATCGTAAATGACCCCTAAGAAGAATTGCCGTTATCTCTAATAGACTGTCTCTCTTCCAGCCCAGTCAAAGTCATTTACAGAAGGATGATGATTGGAATGTTTTTTAATGGCCCAAGATGCTGCTTCTTCATCAACATGAGCTACATTATACTAATTGAGCTAGAAAAACTCTTAACAGCTCAATCATTCTCAAGTGAACACAAGGCAATGCATCTCATGGGTTTATCCCTGGAGACAGACTTTAAATTAATAAAATATTAATCTCAAAAGTGTAGAAATTGAATTCAGATATAATAGTACAAAGCTTTTACAAAATGGGAGCATGGCACAATTTCACATCCACTGTGATAAGACAGTGGCATTTATTGTATTTTTAAATGTAACTCTTTTAGGAAGGACTCCACTCAGAAACCAAGTATATCATCAAGTATAGCAAGACTGGAGCAGACTGAAGGAGACTCTGCCAAATTCCACCGCAACCCAACAAAGACTGAAGGTAAAGGCCAAGACTTTCACTTTTAAATCAATTTGAATATGCACTGTATCTGAAGTGTATCTTTCCACATTGATTAATAAAGGGATCACAAAGTCTGATCCACTGTAATTCTACATACATACAGTCCCATATTTGTAGTAATTATAACAATACTTACCCTATTCTGATTCACTATTGACTCTTACAGTGTACACATATTCTAAAGAGTACACATTGTTGTGCACATTTGAAGCAGAGGGGCCTGTATGAGTTTACGTACAGTGGGCCTCTTTATACTGCTCAACCTATTATAAGGCGGCATGGTCGTTGCTCCCATTTACCCCATAATGCCATTCCATTAGCACTTTCATTATGCTATTACACGAAACACAAACAGCACGGTCTTGTAACTATGGCATTATAAAGGGGAGCAGTGTACTGTACGTGTTTTCATATACATATAGATAAACGCTTATCCAGATGTGATAAAACTTGGTTTTGATATTCTGTATCACAAGTCATCAAGAATATTAGCATCTGATGATATATGAATATATTTTTCTTACTATAGATATCAGCCATGGCAGGGGTTGATGTTACAAACATACTTGTTTTTATCTTGCTTAGCCTCAAAAGAGGTATATGGAACATATTTGCGATGCTTCTCCTTATACTTACAGACCATGACTCTGACTCGGATAGCGAGCTCTCTGCGGATGAGCACAGCAGTTCCTATGCCTCCTCGCATTCATCCGACAGCGAAGATGATGACACTCAGTTGAAGCCCAAGTGGAATCCAACAACACCTAAAAACAACGAGAGACAACCACTTCACAGCACTCCAAAAGGTAAAAGAAACACAACGGCAAGGAACAGTTTGGTGGTGTGGTAATTTACCCAAACTGTTTGTGGCTCTATTTAAAGAATGGAATGTTGGTTGTGTTTGTTTTTTAGTTTGAATTTTGAAGGAAACGGAGTTCCCAACAAAATGAAAACATATGAGGTGGAGCATATCTTTAGTTTAGAAATGGGGCTGTGCCATTTTAAAGTATTTACAGTATCTGTCTTGCAAATTACAAGGAGGCTTAAATTATAATCTGGTAATGCAGAAAAATTCAGGTTCTGTGCAAGAGTACTGTAAATAATGCATGAGTGCTTTCTGTACTGAAAGTAATGTGAATAAAGATCTCATTGTTATGGCAACTAGTGTGA
The DNA here is from genome assembly GCA_030684275.1 of Acipenser oxyrinchus oxyrinchus. NCBI lineage: Eukaryota > Metazoa > Chordata > Actinopteri > Acipenseriformes > Acipenseridae > Acipenser > Acipenser oxyrinchus. The sequence continues at coordinate 19,937,379 of CM060256.1, read as the reverse complement.
GTCAAATCACTTCCAGGTCAATGAACTGTATTATTGAAGAGCAGGGCTTGTAGGCTAATTATATTGTAACTTTCAGTACTGTGGGCTCTAGTTTGAAGCAGGTGCAAAAGCAGTTGAGATACGATAAAATGGCAATAAGAAATGTATGTTCTAACCATTTATATATTTGTGTTGCAACATTAAAAAAATGTTCTGCATACGCTAACATAAAAATAGACTATTTGTACATTAGGATTGTCTTGATAAGATTCATCATTAGTGCGGAAAGTATAAATTGCCTTGTATTGATCGAGTCTTATCTTTACTGCCTTATCAGTGGAATTATGACGGCGGAGGTTTGATAACTATTTTTAAATCAAAAGTAATTGAGTGATGAGTGCTTCTAGTAACCTAAACTGATCTGTTGATTTAATCAAGATGCCATGCCATCCTAGTTTTAGTCCACATAGTAAATAGTTGAGCGGGGTTCTGTTTGTTCCAAGTTTATAGATGGGTATATTCCTGGTAGTTAATGAATATTTACATAAATGTTACTTCAACTCTGAGGACTTTTCTCGCTTCTCTTCTGATCAAGTAGATACTGTGACCAATCACGTGAAACCGCACTGGCCCAAAGAATGTACAACAGCCAGTGACAGCGAGGACCCAGGAGGTTCAGACAAGCTCAGGGTGGAGACCAAGGTCAGCGTTGAACTTCACCAAGAAAACAAACTGAACCACATACAGGAGGAACCACAGGAGAAAGACAAGCTTTTGAAAGAGACTGCACCCCAGCAAAACTCCAACCATCAGCCAGAACAGAGAAAAGGCAAGTCCCTTACTAAACAAAATATGTTTACAACAGGGACAAAATAGGAGGGCTTATGAAGTGGTGGAAAAATGTTTTGACAAGTGCACTTCTACTAATGTGAACTGCTCCAGGGGACAGAAAGTTTTAAAAGGCAAACGTGTCTTTTCTTGAGGAGGTAAAGATACTCGGTAGGATTCTCACTCTCCAAGAGGCTGATAAAATAGATCTGTGTGTTCTCTGCCAGCAAGATAAATAGTAAAAAAAAAAATAACAAGCTTTCCAAAAAAACAACAATTAATTATAATGGATCCATGTATTTAGCTTTTATAATGCTTTCCAGTAGCCTAACTTTTTTTTTTTTTAAAATCAGGTATTCTCAAAAACAAAATCACCTACCCACCGCCTCTGACAGATAAGAATATGACAAACCGGCTCAGAGAAAAGCTTTCTGATTACAATCCGCCCAACATTCCGTCACGAACATCTTCTATAGGGTCTCATGATGGGACCCGATCAGCCCCAGGCACTGGTGTACTTATAAAACAGCCACACAGGCAGCAGTCAAGAGAACAGCAAAATGGAGTGGCAATGAATGTCAAAGTGGGGATTGTAAATGGGGACACGTCTGATTCAGAGTAAGTACAACAGAAACACTCGCATCAAGTGCTAATGTTGGTGAATCGCCTTCATTGAAACCTGAAGGGATAACGCACTGTTCATCTTTAAAAATAAAAAATAAAACACACAATGCTACCACCACCAGAAACATGTTGTAGCAAATTCTGAGCACAGCAAGAGTCTCCTTACTTTAGAAGTATAGTACCCACTTAATGAGGCATGGCAATTTTTTAAAAATTATCAGGTCCTTTATTCCAATTAATAAACCCATGTTCAGCAAAACCGGAATTATCCAGTCACCTAAGAGGGACTGGCAATTCATGTTTGTTAAGACAGGGGGCTGCTTATTCAAAGGGCCTCCTGCCATTTACTTGAATTGAATGTAAATGTTAGACTTTTTTTATCAACTCTGGGAACTGGTTACTTTTTAGTTCTGCACATAAATTTTACTATTAAATACTAACCCTAGATTTTGTTGTCACTTTGCCACTGCATGACATTATAAAAAGGTAGTAGTAGTTTAGACCATCATTGCCTGTCTGCGTACCTGCTTGCCACCACATCACCCTAATCTTGCATGTTTCCGTTTGCCTCCCTTTTCTCCTGTGCAGTGGAAGTAATGAAACTTCAATCTGATTCACCTCGATAAGATTATTGCACTCACAAGGGACTGGTGTCTCACCCTTGTCAGCTCAGTAGAACCATATCCTGTATACTATGCGCCACTTTGGACTGGCTCCTGTGGAGATGAGTATTACTGCAGACTTGTGACTGCTGGAAAAGGGAATGAATGCACACAACTACATCAGTGGGAGCTGTATTGCAATGAATGTCTGAGTTGTGCCAAACTACCAGAAGAGGTGAATGACCACTAAGCAAGGTAGACCAAGACATTTTATTAAAGTCTACTGAAAAAAAGACGTTGGCAGTGAATGACACTGCCACGTGCTGCTGTCATTGGTGACATGACCTTACTGCTGTTAACCAAGGAACATGGTGAGCATTGATGGCAGCCATACTCAAATGGACTACTATATGATCTACTTAGAGACTTCTTACAAGAAATAAGACTTCTTTGTGAAGCAATATGAAGTCATCACCCTAAAGAACTGCAAAACTCACTGTTGTGTTCTATTTGTTCCTGTCTTTTGGGAGAAGAAATAAATGTCTTAAATGAATGCATTTGATGTGTAAATTGTAGATAACTTTTATGTATTTTGTATTTTAACTTTTTCTTCACAAAAAACACACATTTGTATATTTTAAATCCCTTTTTATGTTGATTTTAGTTACAAGAGATTTCTAATGGAATACGTTTTCTGTGTTTTTATATGCTGTATAAAATAATGATTGCACAATTTAACTTGAAGTTGGTGTGTTTTATGATTTCATGTAAAAAATAATTGGACAAAAAAATTAAGGAAATGTCTGGATTTTGCTTCCTTTGCTGGTCTTAGATAAAATCAGTATTTCAGCACCCAACTTAAATCAAGAGGTATTCAAATAATCAAACCCTTTTCCTCATGGTAACTTAATATCAGCAATAAACCATCAATAATGTCAACGTTCAAACTGTGAGCCTTCAGAAAGTTTCACAAAGAGATTAACAAAGCATCAGTTTTCTGTGAGGTGTGCTCCATTTAGTTTGGAGACAGAACTTTGGAAAGCCCACTTTAAATGTCTTTGTTGTGACAGTAGAATATTATCAGTGTTCTAACTGAAACTCTTCTGTTTTTTTATTATTATTTAACACAGCAGCACACACCATAGAGAATAATAGGCCATAACTACCAGCTTGGAATCTGTGACCAGTTTGCCCAAAAGCTGTCCGAAAAGCATTCATTAAGGAATAAAAAAGTGCATTCAGTTCTTACAGTAACTTTTTAAAGATGTTGCACGGCAGTTGAAAATGTGTCGATACATCTATCAGCAAATATGCTTAATTTGAACTGAATTGAGTTCTAGTTGGTTTCATGAAGTGGCAGCTAAAAATACTCCATTAGCTGAAGAGAAATAATATAATGATTAATAAGCTACTTTAAAACTGTACCTTAGTTTCTATATATTTTGGTTGTGCATGTAGTTCTGAATCAGTTCATTATTACAATATGTTAATATTTTAAATGGCTGTAGTCACACCTTAATTCCCTTTTTAAAATTGCAAGTAGCCCAAGTGCAATTCACAAGTGTACATGCAGTCTTACATGACATAACAAAAACAATGTCCTTATAGTTTGCTTTGTCACCTGTAGCAAGTATGGCTCTTACATGGCTTGGTACCACTACATCAATAATACTGAAAAATTGGGTGGATTGCTCAGGTTTTAGTGTTTCAGCAATTCACGTGTGTATATTTTGTCCCAGTGGATGTAGGGTTGTTTTTTTTTTGTTCTTTTTTATCAGAAGTTGTATTTCAATTTTTGTAATGGAAGACATTTCTATGACAATAGACACTGGAGTATTTATTTTTATTTTTTTTTTAACAAATGTATATTTATTATTGTGCAAAACACTGTAAAAACACATAATTGTAATATTGTAAAAATTAAAATGAAATTTTGAATTTTATTGTTTTGCATACTTCTTTCAAAATGATATAAAAGCAATGCTTTTAGTCTTGCACCAGCAGTAAAACCGTTCATATTCTAAAATTTGCTTTCCTAAGAGTGTTCCTTTAAGGATAGTTTAAAAAACACTTGATGTTTGTTTAAATAAAGCTTTACTTTTTGACATAACTATACAGTAATCACTAACTTTTGAGAGCTAATTTTTAATCACACGTTTTTTCAGTTTTTTTCATAATAATTCAAAATTAGATTGCATTATGGAATGGATTTTAATATAAATGTGCACACACACACACACACACACACACTATACACTGCATGCACATCAGAGCCATACTGGCTCATATACTGGTATATGTTTGGAGCAGCAGCTTGGCTCTCAGGTGTGCCGTGGGTAGTTATTTTAAATGATACCCTATGACATGGTGTTAGAAAGTAAAAACCTATACACTTAATAGCCTATAAATCTATAGTGGTAGAAACACCTTTTTCTTCTTTGATCGTTGAGACGTTTTGTCAGCTATACTATAGCTCCCTATTTATCACTTAATTATACAATAAAATATTTGCCTATTTCTGTCACTAGAGCAACCAAATCAGTGCAAATACAATACATCAGTCTTTGTGAAAACAAAAAAAAAAACAGTGTTATATCTGTGCAATGAAGAGGCGCTGGTTGGGGGTTACATACACTCAAAGAGGTTTGCTTACAATGCTTCAATAATCCAAAGCTACTCAATGGACCAACCAACAAATGTCACTACTATGAGGCATTGCATTTAATACAGTTGTACAGTATGTGCTACACATAAGGGTGAACTACACATGAGATTATATATATATATATATATATACAGTGCCTTGCGAAAGTATTCGGCCCCCTTGAACTTTGCGACCTTTTGCCACATTTCAGGCTTCAAACATAAAGATATGAAACTGTAATTTTTTGTGAAGAATCAACAACAAGTGGGACACAATCATGAAGTGGAACAAAATTTATTGGATATTTCAAACTTTTTAACAAATAAAAACTGAAAAATTGAGTGCAAAATTATTCAGCCCCTTTACTTTCAGTGCAGCAAACTCTCTCCAGAAGTTCAGTGAGGATCTCTGAATGATCCAATGTTGACCTAAATGACTAATGATGATAAATAGAATCCACCTGTGTGTAATCAAGTCTCCGATAAATGCACCTGCACTGTGATAGTCTCAGAGGTCCGCTTAAAGCGCAGAGAGCATCATGAAGAACAAGGAACACACCAGGCAGGTCCGAGATACTGTTGTGGAGAAGTTTAAAGCGGATTTGGATACAAAAAGATTTCCCAAGCTTTAAACATCCCAAGGAGCACTGTGCAAGCGATAATATTGAAATGGAAGGAGTATCAGACCACTGCAAATCTACCAAGACCTGGCCGTCCCTCTAAACTTTCAGCTCATACAAGGAGAAGACTGATCAGAGATGCAGCCAAGAGGCCCATGATCACTCTGGATGAACTGCAGAGATCTACAGCTGAGGTGGGAGACTGTCCATAGGACAACAATCAGTCGATACTGCACAAATCTGGCCTTTATGGAAGAGTGGCAAGAAGAAAGCCATTTCTTAAAGATATCCATAAAAGTGTCGTTTACAGTTTGCCACAAGCCACCTGGGAGACACACCAAACATGTGGAAGAAGGTGCTCTGGTCAGATGAAACCAAAATCGAACTTTTGGCAACAATGCAAAACGTTATGTTTGGCGTAAAAGCAAACACAGCTCATCACCCTGAACACACCATCCCCACTGTCAAACATGGTGGTGGCAGCATCATGGTTTGGGCCTGCTTTTCTTCAGCAGGGACAGGGAAGATGGTTAAAATTGATGGGAAGATGGATGGAGCCAAATACAGGACCATTCTGGAAGAAAACCTGATGGAGTCTGCAAAAGACCTGAGACTGGGACGGAGATTTGTCTTCCAACAAGACAATGATCCAAAACATAAAGCAAAATCTACAATGGAATGGTTCACAAATAAACATATCCAGGTGTTAGAATGGCCAAGTCAAAGTCCAGACCTGAATCCAATCGAGAATCTGTGGAAAGAACTGAAAACTGCTGTTCACAAATGCTCTCCATCCAACCTCACTGAGCTCGAGCTGTTTTGCAAGGAGGAATGGGCAAAAATTTCAGTCTCTCGATGTGCAAAACTGATAGAGACATACCCCAAGCGACTTACAGCTGTAATCGCAGCAAAAGGTGGCTACAAAGTATTAACTTAAGGGGCTGAATAATTTTGCACCCAATTTTTCAGTTTTTATTTGTTAAAAAAGTTTGAAATATCCAATAAATTTCGTTCCACTTCATGATTGTGTCCCACTTGTTGTTGATTCTTCACAAAAAATTACAGTTTCATATCTTTATGTTTGAAGCCTGAAATGTGGCAAAAGGTCGCAAAGTTCAAGGGGGCCGAATACTTTCGCAAGGCACTGTATATATATATATATACACCCAACAGTTCATGGGTCCGCAATAGTGGTTATGCCACTGTTGAAACAAAACACATGACCATACAATGTAATATAAGAGAAGTAAAGGCAGTAGGGATATGAAAGCTTCAAGTAAAATACATATTTATTGTACAACCTACCACTAATTGTTCTAAGGAAATCCCATATATATATATATATATATATATATATATATATATATATATATATATATATATATATATATATAGAGTGAAGCTTTCACTTACAAGCTGAACCATAAAAGAAAATCAATTTTTAAAAAATGTATATATAAAAAATTTAAAAAAAACAACACTTTTACCCTTTCACATTATTCTAAATTTGCAAAAGACATTCCTTAGTAATTGTATGGTACAAGCTTCCAGCAGCAGGGAACAGATTGCAAAAATATGCTTGTAAGCTTAATGCTATGCACATGAATGTGAGTGCCATGCATTTTCTGTAACTGACACATATTGGATTACTTTTAGCTTTAACATGTCAATCACCATGTTAACAAAGGAAAAACAATGTTTTATCTTGGATTCCTTTTTGAAAGCATTGTAGTATGGGGCTGCCTTGCTATTGTGTGAGATACAAAGGTGATATAGCCTTGCCGGTTCGTGACCTCTGAGGCAGGTAACATTACAGTGGGCAGTAATCAAAACACCTGGTCTCTAAAAGTAGTCAGGTGGAAGTTCCTCACAGAGAGGTACATTTATTGCATTACTTTGGTTATCGGAATAAAGCATTAAAGCAACATTATGTGTTAGGGATGGCTTTGAAGCAAGTATCGTCATACTGTATATTTCTTTCAATGCAATGTAGCATACTTTACCTAAAGGAACAAATAAAGCAACTGGCTATATATTTGATAATCTATGTCTAGCTACTAAAGCTTTGCTTAAACTATTTTCAGAATATTTACACTTCTTCCAAATGAAAAAGGGTCTCATTTGTGCAAGAACAGTTAAAACATTGCATCTTTACGTTTAAGACATGTGCAGTGCATATGTTACACAGATGCTGACCAAGATTTGGCCGATACCATCATATTCTGCACATGTGGTGAACAGAGTTTAGGGATTGTGTTAATGGTCTTCTTTAGTTTAAACCGGATGTCTCTATTGAAATCAGAAAATATAATCCTCCTAGCAAAACTGTACTTATTCTGTCTGAGGATGACTGAGTTAAAGGCAGTGATCTGAGAGACCATTGATTCTCCAAGGAGAATTAGATACCTAACTTGGTCCAGTAACATGTTTAGTGAATCTGCAAAGTCAGTAATAACATGCATGTGATCCTTAAACAGATATTGTTCCTGTATGCTATGTCTGATATTACCTTGTGCCAAATTTCATAAAGAACTGCGACAAGAACTGGTCTCTGTGAAACACACCAGCTAACTGGCATAGCAGCAGAAAAATAATTACTGTAATAAATGGAGCACAACCTATTTACTGTGTGTTCTACCCACATCGTCAGCTTATCCACTACTGACCTCATTTCACAAAAATGGGTCTGTACTTGTAACAAAGGGCGCACTGAGAGGCTCCCTAGGGCATCAGTTTGAACATGCAGTGAACAAGGGTTTATACTTACTGACACCCTGAACAGATGTTACTAAAACTTCAGCTATACTGCTCCCAAAGACACCAAATACCTCTAAATACATTTGATTATAGATACAAAAATATTATCCTCTGACTGACCATTTTATGTAAAAAAAAATAAACAAAAAGTACTACAAGACTATCAGGTTTTTAGTACAGTACATTTTTAATTTACGACTCCAAGATAAACACGTCATACTTTTATTAGTTTTATTAAGATATACCAACTTCAGCTACTTGCACACATACACTTATAGTCATCCCTGTTTAATGCCACTCCTTTTCATGTCAACCTCCACTTAGTGCAACATTGAAAGGTACTTGATAGAATATAATGGGAGTCAATGGAGACAAGCTCCTAATGGTGTCACTTTGGTGATATCACACTCCACATATCAGTCATGCAACTGATTTTTCACACGCTTCATATCACTTAGGGAATTAAAAACATAAGTAAGTTGCAACACAGTATTGAAATGCTCTGTTGTATAAAACAGCATGTTCAGAACACTGCAATTTGTAGGTTTACTGCTTGCTAATGTTATGCATTATTACAATGTTGTACATGTACAGTACAGATAGTAAACTACTGGCTGAAAGTAAACTTTTATTAATGAACATACTTCTAATCTTTACAATAACTAGTACAGTACTATATTTAAAGTTCCACAGCACATTTGTGTATAAAAGTCTGTGTTTTTGCTGATTTTGCCAGGCTATTGTTGATGTTAAGTCCACTCTTAGTATCACAATTTTGGAGAAAGCACTTTGAAGTGCTACTAAAAGTGTTTATATTCGAACACAGATTTGTGCAACATTAAACTTGTCAGAAACAAAAGTTTGCAGTGTGCGCCCTCTGCTGGATTTTAAAGCAAATTCACAAACCCCATGCACCCTTAATAGAAAACGCATGCTATATGCCAAGTAATTCTGTACAAGGGCACAATCCATGACAAATAAATAAATAAATAAAACAAATGGAGCGATCAGAGGATACATGTTTTTTCTTGTTAATAATAAGTGGCTTTAATGTTAGGCCTAGAACTGAAGTTTCTTGACATTGTGTCAGAGCATCTCCCTCTCTGAGTAGTATGTTGGCTGTATCAAGAATGTTTGCTAATGACTTTAATTACAAATATACACTTCAATTTACTCTTAATTGATTTAAAAAGAGCTGCTTCCCACTAAGTGGGTTGTTTTAAAAAAAACTACAACAAAACCTAATGCAATACCATCTCACAAAAGCTGAAGTACAAAGTACATTTGTAAATGACAGTAATTTTAGGAGGCTGTGTGGTCCAGTGGTTAAAGAAACGGGCTTGTAACCAGGAGGTCCCCGGTTCAAATCCCACCTCAGCCACTGAATCATTGTGTGACCCTGAGCAAGCTCCGTTTTTCAGGTGAGACGTAATTGTAAGTGACTCTGCAACTGATGCATAGTTCACACACCTTGGATAAAGGCATCTGCTAAATAAACTAATAATAATAACATATCTACTGGCAGGGTTCTGCCCTGCTACAGGGGACAATAAGAAACTTAGATAGCAGACATTTGAAGCTAACTGCTTTTAAACTGATTGTGGTACACCTGGGAGCCAAAGACAACAGCAGCATGAGGATGTTAGCCCTTGCATTTTCTCTGGTTGATGAATTGGTAACTTACTAATAGTCAAATGTCATGCACTGCTAGTTCCCACTTCAAGTCAATAGCATCAGCATGTTTAAATTAACATACAACTCACAAAAATGGGTACATAAATGGGTAATTGAAATCGCCTCTATATATATTGTTATAAATCATATTGATTTAGAGGCATATTTGCAATATAATATAAAATTGCTATCTTGACAAATGAGATGGTAACATTATGATTACATTTTAAATGTTATACTGAAACTACTAAAACTGCATACACATTTATTTCCTGATTACATCAGAAGAATATTGCAGGAAAAAACTAAACAAATACATTTGAGTATACCAAAGCATTTTGTTTTAAAACAGATTCTGTAATTTTAAAAAATAAATATTGGATGCTATAAATTAAATCAGAGTATTAAAAATGTATTCAGTACATGACTTGGTGTGTCAAATGTTTTTAAACAATAAAGTATTTCTTGATTTGCTAGTTACAATAAATAAGAACAGCAAATTACACTTTGTTAAGCTCTGACCATTGATAGGTTTCTCTGCAAAATCAGCTTTTAATGAAAACAAAGGTTTGTCAAAACTTGTCCCAAAGTTGTTGTTTTTTCGTTCCTAAAGTAACCATAAGGGGTCAATTGCAGTGTACGCAGGTTTAGTCCACTTGATTGGACTAAAGTTAGTACACCTTCTAATCCCAATTGCAGCGTACCAGAAGTTAATCATCACAGGTAGATCATCTACTAAATCAGACTAAACAAGATCCCGATTGCAGCGTACCAAATCAGATTTGTGATGATGTTCAAGAGGATTAACTTAGTACTGTGAAGGACAAGACTAACTTAGTACGCTTGATTGTTCTAAGCATTTACTGCTTACATTTTTTTGCAGAGGTAGCTGAAAAAAAAATCCTCTAAAATGACTACATCTGAAAACTTAATTCCATACATTTCTTTATGTCCGTCACAATTGGAGAGTCAGATCTGTGAGAATAAAGTCTCTTACAATAGATATAGGCTCTACATTTAAAATAAACTTTTTAATTATGTGCCTTTGATACCGTTTTCAGTTTAGAGCAATTTCAGTTAATATGCTTTAACTATAAACAACTAATGGTCCATTATCTCACAGTTAAACTTTGCTGTGCCTATGCAGCAGTGTCGGCAGCTTAAATGCAAGTATGATCTGCCAGTTTGAAATGTACACAAAATGACATGACATTTACTCTTACTGAAATATGTTTGATGTAATAAAAATGTGTTTTTCTTTTTCTACAGGGATCCCTTTTTATATTTATCTGACACTGAATTCCACATATCAGATTAGTAAAGAAGGGTTTATACAGCTATGGCCAACTGTTTGGCATCACCGAGAATTTTAGGATTGAGACATCATTAAAAATAAATAAATATATGAACATAATTTAGACCTTTTATTTAACATCATGTAATCAAAGAAATTACAAAATGATTACAAAAGTCTACCGGAAGCCATAATAGTACCGTTGGCACCACTTTATTGGGATGTCTCGTGAGAAGTAAAAAGATCCCGAATAAGCGGTTGTCAAATTAAATGAGAGGCATTTGAGATTACTTTAGTCGCTGTTTTTTTTATTTCTACATGAAAGGTGAGGCACCTGCGATGTTAACACACCAACTGTCTGCAACAGCAGCCTGAGTAACCATAGGAGACTTCAGCTCCTAAGAGTTCGACGTGGTTTACGCAATTTACACAAGTGACAGCGTAATCACGTTCTTACGTACTCACTGCACTGTGCTACGCAATCTGTCTTGCTCTGAAAAGCGATCTTTGTTCATTATTTGAAAATACTGTATCCCAATTAAATGAAGTGATGTCCAAATTAATCGACATAAAAAGCATTGGGAAGAACTGTTCCCAGAGTTGTATCCAATTTAAGCAGAAATCCCAATGATCAATATCCTGATAAGTGATTCATGCTAGATTTCGAAATGTCACATTTTTCAATTTGTCAGTTTTGTGTTAAGTATATGGAAAACTACACAGCGGTATGCAATTTAATATATTAACATAACATTATCCCGATGGTTTCATTCGACTTTATGAAGCAAAATTGGTTAATTCTAAAGGACGATGCAAAACTTTTGGCCATAGCTGTAGGTTAGTTACCATCATCGGTCTAACTTGTTCCGATCAGTTAAACCAATTACCGGGATCATCTGCTTGGCAACGCTGCAATCAGGATTTAGTTAGTACAGATTTGAAGGATTGTCTAGTCCACGTTTTAGTCCACTTGATGTGGATTAAATCACTGGTATTCTGCAATTGACTCAAAATGTTTGTTTGTTTTTTAATATGAATATTATTAAGTTAATGTTACTATTAGTATTATGACGTTATGATCATCTTGCTGGTTTCGAACTATGGTCTGTTTTAGCTGAGGCTGTTTCTGCCACTTTCATTCTCTCTTGCCCCTGATGCAAGGTGTACATTAAGGGGCTGAGGTGGATGATTTTTCCACTTCCAAGGCACTCGTCACCCTTGTAAAACACAGCAAACTGAAAGACAAACAGAAAAGTCCCATCAACCCTTGGTCCTGCATGCTGAAGGATGAGTCTAGTAGCTGAGACTGGCACAAGAATAAAACCAAAACAGCTAGAGGCTGTATTGGAGCACACTGAGCCTTTGTTAACAAGCAGTGACCAAAAAATGATGCTTCTTGTACTGTCAGTTGCCAAAGCATTTTTTCAATAGGTTTTGGATTGTTGCCAAGCAGAACAGGCAAAGCCAAAAGATGTTCATCAAAGCTCTTAGCAGCTACTTAGGGGATCACTTCAGAAAAAAAGTACAAATGCAATTCGTAAAAACTGCCTTAATCTATTTGATTGTGAAGCCGCATAAGTGGTATTAAATAACAACCTGTAGGTAAGAATGACAGGCTCACAAAATGATTGCTGGACTGCATACGCTAATGGAAAATTACTGGTATTAAAAACATTATTGAAAATGAATATGGTGCATCACAATACCATATTTTATAATATTATGTTGATCTTTAAAGAGATCTCAACCTGTCCCTGCACTCAGGCTTGGTTCCTGCTGCCCTCAAGATTGCCTGAGTAACGCCGGTGCTCAAAAAACCCTCCCTCCACCGGGCTGTCTTATCTAATTTCCGTCCTATATCCAATCTGCCTTTTCTCTCCAAAACTCTTGAAAGGGCTGTAGCCAGCCAGCTGATAAAACATCTCACAGATAACAATCTTTTTGAATCTCTGCAGTCTGGCTTCTGGCCACATCACAGTTTTGAAACTGCTCTGCTCCGGATTGTAAATGATCTCCTGCTTAATGCTGATGCTGCTGCTCCCTTTGTCCTTGTCCTCCTTGACCTAACTGCTGCTTTTGACATCATAGATAATATATTCTTCTTGACCGCCTTCAGAAGTATGCTGGGATCTCTGGAACCTGTCTCTTTTGAATGTCCTCTTACCTATCTGGATGGATGCAGTCTGTTTTCTATGATGGAAGAGGTGCTGCACAAACCCGGTCACTTGTGGTGTCTCTCAAGGGTCTGTTCTTGGGCCTCTTCTCTTCAGTTACCTCATCTGCCAACAAAGCCTCATGTTTCACTCCTATGCAGATGACACCCAGCTCTACTTAAAACTAAACCCTGGATGTCCCTCTGCCAAGGTCCGGCTCTCAGCTTGCATCCAAGACTTCGAGGCCTGCCAATTTTCTTCAGCTCAACACTAACAAATCTGAACAACTTCTAGTAGGACCAAAAACTCAACTCAAGAATCTCAATTTTGCTGCCTTGAACCTCGGAAACTGTCTGCTGTTGCCTTCCCCCACTGTACAAAGTCTTGGTGTTCTTCTGGATAGTAACCTCTTCTTTGATGCCCAAATCTCCTCTGCAGTCAAATCCTCCTTCTACCTCCTCCAAAATACCTCAAAGGTCCGTCCCTACCTTTCCCTCACGGATGCAGAGATACTCTGTCATGCATTCATCTCCTCTCGACTCAACTACTGCAACTCTCTCTATGGTGGTCTTCCGTCACGTGCCATAAACAGATTGCAGCTCGTTCAAAATGCCACTGCTAGGATCCTTACCAGATGTAAAAAAACATGATCACATCACCCCCTGTCTTGCACTGGCTACCTGTCAAGTTCAGGATGACTTTCAAAATTATCCTGCTTGCCTACAAGGTCCTTCATCACACAGGTCCTCTGACTCTGGCTTGCTTGTTATACCCAAACAAAAGTGCACCACACTCGGAGGACGCTCATTTAGCTTCATGGCCCCGACTCTCTGGAACTCTTTCCCAGATTTAGTGTGTGTAACTCCCACAGTCGCTTGCTTCAAATCAACTCTCAAGACCCACTTGTTCTCTCTTTCAATGATCTTTAAGCCTGGTATCTGTTATTAGCTGTTGTCTAAATTGCTATTTCAGGTTTTTCACTCCACCTTATTCGTATGATTCTATATGCTACACGCATCCACAATGTTTAGAATTCACATCCTAGCCTTTTATTTAATGTATTATGCCTGTATTTAATGTATTTGCATTGTTTTTTACTGTTGTATTTAATGTACTATGCCCTGTATTTCACTATACTTAATGTACTATGCATTGTTCCTCACTATCTTGTAAAGTACTTTGTGACGGTGGTCCACTATGATAGGCTCTATATAAAATATTGATTGATTGATTGATACAGTAAATGCACTTAAAATAACATGTATTATTCCAGACTTCTTATTTAGTTTCTGAGAGGTAGTATTGTCCATTGTTTCGTAATTTTACAATAACATCAACAGTTTTTACCACCACAGTGGTTTGTTCATTTTAAGTAATGATTTTCTTGAGTGGAGTAAAGGCAGTTTGAAATAGTATTCCTATATTTACCTGTCCAGGTGTTAGAGCTCTGACTGGCTTAGCAAGTGTCACCTAAACCAAACCGTCCATGTTAAGAGTTACTGTGCATGGTTCTAAAAAAAAAAGAAATGAAAATTACAAAAAATGAAATTAAAAATCACTAAAATATTTATGCTAAGTCTTTAAATAATAATACTATACACAATGTATGCTATTTGATCATATGCAACATGTAAATAATATCTAGGATTTACCAGAATTGTGTGTACATTTAGTGAATTCTTGTTAGGACAATACTTCAGTAGTAGCATATAAAACGAATGAGTGGGTGAAGGGACTGTCTCTTACCAAGTGGCATCTGATGCAGGAAATGGAAATTGCATCCCATCATTTTATTTTTTATAAGTTCAGCAGGGGGTTCCTCAGCAATCCAGTGAAACCTGTCTGTGCGTAAAGTGTCTCTGAACAAAGCTGGGTGATTTGTGGTCGGTGCCTAGCAAAGATTAATTAAAAAACATTATACACAATGCTAAAAAACATTTCCTCCAAATGTACAACCTGTGCATTAGATATCACTTTAAAATAGTAATTGTATAGTTTACTACTACTTATAACTTTGGTAGGAAAACAGATACTGGAATCAATCCTTCATGACTATGATGACCTTTTCATTAAACATACTAAGCAGAAACACATTTGTGGTTGGTAAAAAAAAATAAAGAGAGTTTAGAAAACAGACTCCTGAAAAATAACTGATTGTTTTTTCTAAAACCAATACATCTGTCTGTGAAGTTGGTTGATATCTAAAGACTGAAATGCTTTTCAGCAACAATCTGGAGCTTCACCAGTTGACAGTGCTAGATAAAAATAACAATAATTACAATGTGTGCTTCTGTTAAAATTTGCTAATAACAATACCAGTCTTAGTTTAAGCTTACCACCTGTTATATCCTTATCCACCACAAACCAAGCATCTTTCTGCCCACCTATTCTGGCTCTTTGCCCAAGGTAAATGTAAACCAGCCTCCAGAGAGCAAAGAAAACACTATCAGTCAAAGCAGGAAGAAAGCACAACAAAAACTTTCCATATTAGAAATTAAATAAACATATTACTTAATTTGTATTACTGTATTCACTTTAAGGAAGGTAATTTGTGGTTTATAACACAAGATGAGGATGTGTTATAATTGATTTCATAGGCTCAGTATGATAAAGCTATATGAGACTATCATACAATATTGTTAGCTTTCGTGTTCAAAAACCTTTGCAATTATTCCCCCGATATAAACAAAATTATAAGTCTGATCTTAATAAAAAAACATATTTTCTGACTGTTTAAAACCTTTTTTTTCCACTGTTCAAGGAAATGGTTGACTTACCTTTGTGAGTTCCCATGATCTTCCCGTCTTCTACAAATACAAAGTTTCCAGGATGAGGGTGTAAATACTTTATATATTATAAAAAATAAAAAAAGTTAATCTTAAAAATCGGCTCCAGATTCTATCTAAATAAAACACAGAAGGCCAGATCTGCTTTGGATAACACTCAGAGCAATATACTGGATATAATAATAATAATAATAATAATAATAATAATAATAATAATAATAATAATAATAATAATAAAGCTTCCCAAAGGTAGTGAATAGAACATGTCCACAAGCATTACCGACTTCCACAATATACCGATAACAAAATGTTCCTTACCTCAAGAATAAACTTTTCAAAATGTCTTTCTCCTATAAAACAGATTCCCATGCTCTCTCTCTCTCTATATATATATATAGATAGGAAAAGGGGAAAAATAATATGTTTTGTACGTTTAGTGATCACAGTGAAATCTGCTGTCTTTGTGACAGTAAAAATCCTACAGGTATTATTATCTTCCTTAAAATTTGAGAAAAATTTTGAGGATGGCACTTATAGTCTGTTATTTTAAGGGGGGTGGGGGGTTGAATTAAAAAGAATCAGACACTTAAGAAATTACCATGTGACATGGACAATATGGTGATTTTCAAACAACAGACAACACCGACAGGTTTTTATTTTATTGTGTTTGGTATATAGGGTTCTAAATGATCATGTTTTTTAAACAAACCCTGCACTATTTCAGGTTTATGGAACTGTTAGTGTAATATATGTTACATTAAGGAAAGTGTATACTTGAAAACTTCGTGCCAGTACTCTTTGACATAAGAGACGTGGTGAAAGGGGATATCCAACATGACAGACTTTATAAGCATCTTCAGTCTTTCTCTGAGGTACAGACGCCATGTTCATCCAGCGAGTCCCAATTCTTCATAAACACACCAGTTACCTGGTAACCTAAAACAGAAGCATATCTTTCTTTCTTGAAGTATCTACAAATTAAAATGACCACATAACCAAGTCCAGACCTTTAGAAAACAATGATAGATATTTGAAAAGTTTAAACATGTTGTGTTTATAAAAGGGGTTTATAATTACATAAAAGACTTTTACATTAAAGGCGATCACAGATATAACTTGAATTGTTATCATAATGGCTTAATTAAACAAACAACTTTATTTACGTGATTGTTACCGTATTCACCCTCAGTATCACCGTTTTTTCCTCCCCTCACCTCTTCGTTTGAGCAGTAGCGCTGCTACAGAACTATCCACTCCACCAGACATAGCGCAAACAACATGTCTCACTGCCTGCATGCTGTAAAAAGTATTCAATGAAACACAAATACAACAAACTAATGACAAACAAATCACATAATTAACCACAACACAGCATCAACTGGGGCAGGTATCGGGTGAGTTCACGGAGATCACTCTGCGCAGATTCTGTGCAGAATCTGACCAATCTAGCCAATGGATGCGTTCACAAAGATCAGTCTTAGAACATCATTGGCTAAATTGGTCGGATTCTGCACAGAATGATCTCCGTGAACGCTCCCATTACGTTTGTGGTTCAGCTACAAAATATGTTCCAAGGGAAACGCCTTTCCAGAATTAAGTACCGCATGCATTTTGAGTTTGTGTTCATACGATACACCCTCGTGGTTTATACACCGATTAAACTAAAGCCAATAGCTATATTTAATTTAAGATGAATGTGTGGTCTTCAGTTGATTTCTGTTAACCAAGCTTCGAATATTGCTTTAGAAATTGTTATCATTGGACTAACGGTGAGAATGTGTTCTAGGAACACCTTGTCTTAATTTTGTGAAATTGTATGTTTATTTTGTTACAATAAGTTATTACAAAAACGGTACACTGTTTACTTTTTATTGTCCTTTAAAATATGTTTGCAATTATTCTGTGGAGCTCCGAGTTATATCGCTCCAAAAAATATTAAGATTTATTCGATTTCCCCTACAGCCAAAACTTCAGCGTACAACAGACAGCACCCCATCACGTTCGCGTGCGCACAAGCTATACTATAGGGGTCTTCCTCTCCTCGTCAAGCGTAATCAATTGTCGCGGGACAGTAACCAAGTAAGTTTATTTTAAACCTTAAAACACTTTCATTTGTGCAAGAAAGTTGTTGCTGTTGCAGACCACAGTTTGGGAACACCTGGTGTAGCAGTCGCCGAAGTATGTCGAATGCAATGCAGGAACGCTAGCAGCTGCACGAGTATGGCAAGCCATCGGGGCCATAAATATATTGACACAACGCGTAAGAAAGTTTGGCAAATCGTTGTGAAACTGCCAATGAAAGGGTAGCATTCTCATCATCAACGCGTAGTGGATTTCTAACTAATGTGTAAACAGTTTTACAAACGCTTTGATTCAACGCGTTGGCACATAGCCCATCAGTAGTGTATATTTTTAAATGACGTGTTACTTTGTAACCCTGCCCACAATGCGTTGTGGAATTTCAGCCACAGCCAATCCCGACTGCCCTTATAGGGCTGCATAATAAACACTGACCTGCATACAGAGTAAGAAGATTGACTTTATAAGTAGAAAATATATTATATGCGTGTATGTCTGTGCATCTTAACCGTTCGTATTTATAATTCTCATTCAAACAAGACAGCTTAAGATTTGTTTATGTGTGTGTGTTTTTTTTTAATACAACGAAAATGTTTACATACGGTGTCTTATTTATAACTATTATTTTTTAATAACATTGAATATATTCTTGTATGAAATGTAATTATTAATGTAGCGGGGTTGCTCACGTCACTTTAAATAGGCACGTTTGACTTAACTATTGTATTATATTCACTTTTTATTGAATGTGTTTTTTTTTGGGGGGGGGGTCACATAAGCACGTTTATTTTGTCACATTGTTTTCTGTTAGTTATGCTCTCCTGTTAGCAGCTCCCATACCTGTAAATTGATTGATTTGGGAGAAGCTGGACCCTGATTCAGCGGGTGGTTGGAGAATACAAAAATGAAACAAAGTGCCACCGAATTTAAGGGCGCATCCCTGCTTCTGCCGGTCTTCATTCGGTCGTGTCTGTTTTGAAACAATTTTAGTATTTTAAAAGGCATGGGGTTTTATTAGAGTGCTGGAGATAGGGACGTATTGGTTTTATTGCTGTTTTTAGTGAGTCCCGTCTCCGCGATCTTATTGAGCCGCACTGCCCTTTAGTTTTAAATTGAAATCTTGTATTGTTTTAATTAACGGGCAATGTAAACACACTCTCTCTCTCTCTCTCTCTCTCTCTCTCTCTCTCTCTCTCTCTCTCTCTCTCTCTCTATATATATATATATATATATAGTTTACAAATGAGAGGAGGCCATTCGGCCCATCTTGCTCGTTTGGTTGTTAGTAGCTTATTGCCCGTTAATAATAATAATAATAATAATAATAATAATAAGTCATTAAAATGTGTTGCAGATTTGTTTTGTCTTGCCTGTCTAGTTATTGTAGTTGTATTTATTAATCACAGAATGGAAATAACACCTGGAAAGCAGCTTACCCTGGAGATGTTGAAGGAAGCCAGAGACACCGTGATGAATAGCCCTCTAGGAGTTGTTAACACTCCACTAATACCTTTGAGTCAAACAGCATTACCACTGGATGTCACCTACAACCTCTATATAAAGATGGAAAACATGCAAAGGACAGGCTAGTATTTTCAAATGTTTCTACAATTGTTTTTCCTAGAGGAAATCCAAATCCCAAGACCTACCACCCTGGAAATCCTGTGGTGTGTTGTGCTTTGCAGCACTGCCATGACTCTGTGGGATGCTTCCAGTGCTGGTAAAGATCTTTGGTAATCACACCAAAAGCTGCCAAAAGGCCTTCCTTGTTACACCTAGCATACACTAATCACCCTTTTGAACAGCTGTTTAACAAATTAGAACGTTGTATAAATGAGATTGAGTGTGTTTAGAGGACTGAGTAGGTGACTCAAAATATGATCACAAAAGCAATTTGCAATGTTCACTTATAACCATTATACAGTATATTCTTCATTTTAAAATACTATTTACATGTTTGCAAATCCAGAATGACTTTGTTAAGAAGACATTTCTTTTACAGGTTCCTTTAAGATTAGGGGGGTAGCTAATCAATTTGCTAGAAGACCAAAAGGAGGACATTTTGTTACAATGTCAGCAGGAAACTATGGGAAGTCATTTGCTTATGCCTCAAAACACTATGGTTCAAGAGGAAAAGTACTGATGCCAGAAACAGCCCCTGCCACAAGGTCTTCTGTAATCACTGTAAGTGATTTGTAGCTGACTTAAAATAAAATGAATCTAGGCTTGCACATTGATATTCACAGAGTCTATAGGTAAAAAGAGGCTGACATGAATTACAAAATATTTTTTTCATATATAGTCCCCATTTCTATCTCCTTATTTTTGGTATTACAAAGAAAGGCTTATTTTAATCTTCTATAGGCCAGGGCACATTATTTAAATATGGCTGTAAAGAAGACTGTTATTACTACAGGAATACTGTATTAATGTAGTAAACAGAGTAGACCATCCTTACGCTAAAAGGTTCATTTGGACCCAAGCAATATAGTGCTATTGTATGCTATTGGTGTACATTTTGAGACTTGACTAAACTTAGTATAAATAAATAATTCATGTCTTAAACGTTTTAGCTGTGCATATCTTAATACCAGTGCCTGTTTTGTTATCTTTCCAACAAGTGTAAATAACAGTTTGGAAACTTTGAACTGTACATTAGATGGCCTTTACAATAGTTGTAAGGTCAGTGCTGCTTT
Source organism: Acipenser oxyrinchus oxyrinchus (assembly GCA_030684275.1). NCBI lineage: Eukaryota > Metazoa > Chordata > Actinopteri > Acipenseriformes > Acipenseridae > Acipenser > Acipenser oxyrinchus. The sequence goes on along the minus strand of CM060256.1, from coordinate 19,916,644 downwards.
ATGTCTACAATAATGAGCCTTAAGATTATTTTTTAACAAATTCTACATTTTAAGTTTTTTTTAAAGCTTGTGGGTGTGTGCTTGCATTTACCATTATATTTAGGGTATTAACATTATCTAAATCATTGTATTTGTGGGATCATACAGCAGTTAGCAGTTACTGGAACTTGCTGCTATGATTACTGCTATTCCTTGCAGCTATATATGTTTTAAACACACACTTGACAGCTTGGATTATTTTTTACTCAGTTTATTACTACTAAATGCTTTAAAATAACTCCCCTGAGATATCAGCCATTACAATTATTCAGTGCCTTTTTCATTTGCTTTTTTTGTCTCTAACGAATGTTTTAGTATCGTCTGTAATTTGTATTACAGTAAATCAGGGAGAGCTTTTTCATTGTGGCACTTGGGCAATTTCTGAGTGCATGGTTTTATTAATGAGTCTTCCATTTTGTTTTATTTAAACACATTTCAGAGCTTTGGAGTTGAGGTGGAACGCATGCCAACGACATTGTTATTGTCTGCTGTTGAGCGTTGCGTGCAGGAGGATAATATGACTTTCCTACATTCCTATGATGACATAGATCTAATTGCTGGGCATGGGAGGTACGCTAAAAACAAAGGGCAACTACATAATTAAGGTGTTGGAACATATAGAACATATTTTGTTTTATATAATCCTAGTATAAAGATCCATTGAAGTTTTCTGCTATTGTATTTATGTATAAACATGTTTTACATACATTGTTTTACAGAATAAGATATTTTAGCACTGACTATTTTTAAGAAAACAATGTTTGAATGTTTTTGTTTTTTTTAAATATTTACAGATCCAAATGTTTAAGAAGTATTACTAATGTAACCATGATGTTATGACTGGGGAAATAAAATGGACACAGATAGTATTAAGGAATCCATGAACTTTGTTTGCAGTTTGCTCATCTGAAACAAATTTTTGTAACAAAGTGATTTCTAGCGTTCTCTTTATATTTACAATAGTCTTGGTCTGGAAATCCTTGAGGTCATCCCTAACCCAGATGTTGTAGTCCTGTGCTGTGGAGGTGGAGGGCTATTGGCTGGTGTAGCTGCTGCCATTAAACTTTCAAACTGTAACAGCACTAGGATATATGGAGTGGAACCAGAAGGAGGTAACAATATTTTAATTATATTTATATTTAGGGTTTCCCAATTACTGTAGTTCATAAAGCATGCTGGTATTCAGTTATAGAGCAAACCTGTTTAAGCTTATTGACTCTAGCAGGGACGGAGACAGAAACTTCAAATTATAGCTTGCGTTATCAGTAATTATGGATCTGAAGTAATGCACCTGGTAGCTGCCAGTAGTGGTTTGTACTGAACCTTGGATTTGGAGTAGGATTCAGTATGCTTATCAGCAATTATTTTGGAGCATGTGTAATTTACCTCATCAATTTTTCAGATTTAGTATTGATTTATGTTTAAATATTTGAATCATTAACAATGCTTTTACTATCTGTTATTGTAAACAGCCTGCACCATGTACACAAGCTTTATTGAGAAGAATCCAGTATCTATGGATGCAAAAAGTATTGCAGCAGGACTGGCTCCTCCTTTTGCAGGTGAATGTATTATGGCCTAATCTTGTTTCTGAAAAAAAAAAAAAAATTTAAAACTGTCCCAAGTTTTTAGCAAAATTTATCGGCAAATACATTGGCCCAAAAAAAGGTAATGTGTCTTTACAGTCTCAATCTGTTTGTGACTTGAAATGTTATTTCCAGTGGTGGTTTTCTGCAAATTTTGACATTCCAGAAACATCTGTATATTGCCTTAATTTTCACATTGGACAATGCAGCCACCAGTGAGGGATTAGCTGGCTCCACAGGCAGCCAATTATGCTCCTTGTAATCAGAGATCCTTCTGTTCTTCTAGAATTGTTGCACAATGCTTAAATAGATGTAGTGGTTCACCAAGTTATTCTCTCTGTTCTAGGTGCCATCACATTTCAAATTTGCCAACAGTATGTAGAAGAAATTGTACTTGTCAAAGATGATGAAATTAAAGCTGCAGTCTCCACACTGTACAGGGCTGGCATTGTTGTGGAACCATCAGGAGCAGCAGCCTTTGCAGCTATTTCTGGAAACAAGATACCAGACCTCAAAGGGAAAAATGTAGTTGTTGTTTTAAGTGGGGGCAATATTGGTAAAGATGAATTAAGCAATTTTCCTGATTAAACAAAACATCTCTGTGGAGAATATGGTTTTCAGATGTAACAAACCAGGATGCTGTGTTCATCCCCACCTTATGCAGACTTACAGTAGCACCACCATGGATATGTGAAAATAAAATAAACTCAATGTTATCTGTGTTATTAATATGGCCAAGTGTTAATGTGGCAGAGCTGTATTGAGAATCAAATCCTAGTCATGAACCAAATCTGCCACCCTGTCTTAAGGGTGAGGTCAGCCACAGCATTGTAAAATTTCTGCCACAAAAGGGATCATGTCTCTTGTACAGTGCAATACCCACAATCGAACATGATCAAGGGAATCATGTACCTTGAACATCCGGATTAGCTATTAAGACCTCCAGTGCAGATTTTCAACTTGATCTGTGGTAACCAAAACAATTTAAAAAACCACACAGGACACTGCACCTTTTAAGACTATTCACAAACTGTACAAAGGGTTTTGTTGTAATTTTGAACCAGAAAGCATAGCATTAACTGGATATTTATTGCATTTATTTATTATTACATACAAGATGAATAAAATACATTTTCTAGAATTTGAAATACATAAGTTAATTTTAAACTGCATTGGTCCCAAACTTACATAAGTTACTTTATTCAAAGAAACCCAGTCATTTGCAAATAAATGATTCATGTAATAAAATTAATTAGCATATTAACACAAGTAAACCTTTTTTTTTTTTTTAAATTAAGGTTCAATTCCAAAGGTTCACTATCCACCTTTTTTTCTTAAATACTCCTAATTAAAAAAACAAAACAAAAAAAACACAACATCTTGAATATCATTTATACAAATCCACATTGTAATGACAAAACATTTAAAATGTAAACTTAATTAAAGGGGACTCCACTTCATTCTCCTTTCTGGCCACTGGACAAAATTTTATAAGCGGGGAACTCAGGTCAATTAACTTGAAAAAAAAAAAAAAAAAAAAGTTAATACAAAAGTTACATTCTATACATAACAGTACTTCAGGAGAACATTGACAGGTATCCCTTCAGTAAAAGTGTAGCTTAAAAGAGCAAGTAGCAGGGTTCCGGACAATATAGCGTTGCACATCCCCACGTGTTGCTATAACTGTTTAAATAACGTACGTCATTTCCTTTCATTGTTAACATCTTTAAAGTCTCGTTTCAAAGCTCTTCAAAATGGCTGCGCTAGTGCACTGATAGTGTAAACATTATTGCCCACATTGTCAAACAGGTACCACAGCAATAACGATCCATGACGTGGTACAGAACAGAAAAGCCACAGCACTTGTTACTATGCTTTTTTTGCCCATTTTGAAAAGAGCATGGAAACAGACTTTAAAAAGTTATATGTAAAAAGTCAGGATGTAAACAATGAAAATAAATTACAGGTACATTCTTTAAAACGGCTGTAGCAGCACGTGGAGATGTATAACACTATTTTTCAGAACCCCAGTACTTGGTCTTAAGGTTGAACTTGTCCTTTTTTGCACCAATAGTTTAAAAGTGTGTGTGAGACAAATCAAATTGGAATATAAAATTCATATTTATGACTGGTTGCTTTAGGTCAGGTAGTTCATTCTGATCTTTGAAAATATGGTTTAATGCAAAAAACAAACTCAAATGATCCTTACCTGTCCAACCACAGTAGGCTTGAGTGGCAGTGATTTGTTAATCAAGTCTGGAGTGTTTGAGAGATCAATAAGAGGTCTATCTTCCATCTTTGGAACAGAGGGTTGAGCATCCACTTCAATGTCCACAAGCAAAGTCTATTGGTAAAGTTTTAAAATTTGCATTTCAACCTCCATAACATTTTACTTGGCTCATAGCAGAACAATGACATTTGGCATGTTGCACCAGTTCTTACAAAATTACAAGAATTACCACAGGCTTCCATTGTCCTTTCATCGTCACACATGCAATATTTTAGTAGCCCCCCCCCCCCCATCCGTATAGAATACAGTAGACACCCGTTAATCATTGTTTCAATAATCCATGCGGTTTAATACAGTACATTATCAAAATGTATAGTGCAGAAATCATCGGATCTATGCGGAAGCGGGTATTCGCACGCTTTATTAGTGCAGAAATCAGCGTATATGAGGAAGCGGACGGTCCTCATTTAATTAAATTGAGTACAGTATAGTGTAAATCAATGGACTGTAGTTACTGAAAACAATGACAAGCGAGCAGAAAGCAGACTTGACAGCCTGAATATGAAGAGCAGTTAAGACTCGGCAAGATCAGTGACTTTTTTTTTTTTTTTTAAAACCAACTCTCTCTGCCTTCGAACACAGATTATGTACAGTATGTATTTTAACCATTGTTGGGACATTTATTTATATTATTGCATTATTTGAGTTTTCAATTAACAATAAACTCAATTTCAGCTAATCCGTGTTTTTCAGGAATTCAGGCTCAAATCGGTCCTAATCTGCACGGTTAACGGGGGTCTACTGTATCTATAAAATTTGAAAGAGTGCTAAAGTCTCAGAAAGCCATTGTACACTGCAGCTTATCTTTATAGAAGTTAAGCATTACTTTTATTGAAACCACGTCACACAGTAAATGACCCATTACAAAAACATAGCCTATTTTGACACAAACATGCTTTGTTTGCTACAGTTACAGCATGAATAATGCCTTTTGCAAAATGGAGATCTCACTGAAAATGTACCTACCTCTTTTTCAGCAGACCTCAGAAGTTGCGTTTCTGTTAAAGCATCACAAGGTTTTGTAGGGCTTATAACTGTCTGATCTTTTAAAATGACTTGGTGTAGTTCTGCCTTTGGCTTCTCTGGTGAAAAATCTAGAGCACATGGGACCATCTGTAGTGGAGGAGACTGTTCTCTGGGTAAAGAATCATACTGGCACCTGTCTTGTGGCTTTACTTCATTTATCTGTAGGGTACTGCAAATAAAAGCATCATTTTAGGAGCATTTAAATATGAAAATGTAGTTCACCATATTATTGCAAGTATTATTAGTGAATCATTTTATCCATAAATTAGTCCAAACTATCTTAAGTAGATTGACACAGTAACTGTTTAGTGCTCACCTTGCTGAAAATCTTCTGTCAGATAAAAGGACTTTGGCACTCTCAGATGTTCGACATGTCCTTGGTAGAGTTCTGGGGGTCATTACTGGAATTCCAGAGAAACGTCTGCTCACTGGTGTAGGCAAAGCAGAGGAACGGCATACACTGGATGTCACAGAGACAGATCGAGCTCCGAGAATGGGAGTATGTTGTGCAACTTGAGCAGAAAGATCAGTAGTGGTACTTGCCTGAGTGCTACGAGGAGAAATAAATAAAGAAATAAATAAATCTAAGCCAATTGTCTGACAAAAGTATTGGCACACTACACAGTATAATAATTCAAGAAAACATTAAATGCAAGCATTTAGTGAACATTAGCCTCCAATTAATATGGCAAAGAGCAAAAACAATTGTATTATATGTTAAAAAAAAGCACTTCAGCAATTTCAAATATTTGTTAGACAAAAGTATTGGCACCTTTACATAAAGTATGTAAACATTTACTAGAACTAATTTAAAAATGTATTCATTAATTGAAAACCCAATTGCACATTAAAGAAGCTGCATTATAAAGTCAATAACCAGAAAGAGGTAATTATTTACAACATCTGTTGAAGAACAATGTTTTGGCAACACCGCACATGATGGTCAAGACAAAGGAGTTGGATTCACATTTGAGAAAAACACTTGTAGCCAACTACAACAAAGGAAAAAGCTACATAACAGTATCAAAGAAATATGGAATACCAAAATCAGAGCAATAATCAATTAGTACCACAGAATACATTCAACTGAAATGCTTGAAAGAAGTGGACATCCAAAGAAAAGGACTGGTACAGCAGGAAGGAGAATCATCTGAGCAGCTAAAAAACAAAATTCAAAGTTAAAAGCCAAGGGCTTAAAAAGAGTAAGTAGCGGGGTTCAGGTAAAATATATGCTACACATCCCCACGTGTTGCTACAACTATTTAAATAGCTTACCTGTATTTTTTTTTCATTAACATCCTGACAACTTTTTACACATAACTTAAAGTCTGTTTCAAAGCTTGTTACAAAATTTAAAAAAAAAAAAAAAAGTATATATTAGGGCTGCAACGAAGTGTACATTTTGACTTTCGAAGGTACGGAACACATTACCGAAGGTTCTTACCATTTATGTGTAAAAAGTCGTCAGGATGTTAATGAAAATAAATTACAGGTATGCTATTTAAACAGTTGTAGCAACACATGGGGATGTAGAACGCTGTATTTTTTGGAACCCCGCTACTTACTCTTTATAGAAAGGATTTAGAAGCATCAGGCAGTGCATGAAAGAACTGTACATGGACCTCACTGCAAACCACTTAAAGAAAATTCATAACAATAAGCCAAGAAATATGAACAGGAATCTGAAACATTCAACAAAATTCTCTTGTTTGAGACTATAACATAAATCCCCCTTTTGTAATCACTAGATCTCAATCCAATAGAAATGATTTGGACAGATCTAAAAATAAATAAATAAAAAAAGGCTGCAGCCAAGCATTGTATCCAGTCTGTCTGAGCTGAAGAAAATATGCAAGACAGAATTGACTCAGGATATTAAAGTTACTGGCTAATGTTCACTAAATGATTGCATTTAACATGTTTTCTTGAATTTGCTTATTGCGTAGGGTGCCAGTACTCTTGTCTGCAACTGTACATGCCCAACTAATGTATGTACCACCACATTTATATAGGCTACATTTCAAATAAAACTTGGTGACATTGTGCCTTACTTTTTAGGAACCATCCTGGTACCTCTTGCCAGCAAGTGCCATACAGAAAGATTTAAAAAAAAAAAAAAAAAAAAGTGAAATTACCTTCCAATATTACTGCATGACATTAGCCTCTTGGGTTGCATAATCCGAGGTGCTTCAGGTGAAGGTACTAAGGAAATCAAATCAAGGCTTATAGGAGTCTCACAGCACCTCATATTTAAACTGTTAATCATATTAAAATAATGCACAATTAATACAAATCCAATGGTTCTTACCCCCAGAATACCTTGGACCTTTCAGGTGACCAGTTGGTGTAGGTGCAACAAATGCCTTTGGTTTTGGGAATACTGGTCCACTTCCCTTGATGTCACTTGTAGTTTTATTTTGCTGAGCTGAACTCTGCACATTTAGCACTGAACTTGGTTGTTCCTTGTCGTCTGGACTGTGTGGTTGAAGTATTGCTGCAGATCCCAGTCGTCTGGCAGGACTAGGGAGTTTACTACTAGCACTTGCAGATTTGACAAGCTTAGATGCAACAACTGGAACTTTTTTTACTTGAAATGTGTGTAAACGTCCACCAGCTACAGGTGGTGCAAGTCTTTTCCCACTGGAAGACGCCTGCATCTTTGTTTTGCTCAAGGAATTATTTACCAATGTGTTTGTTTTACCTGTAGAAGAAAAAATATATATGTGACAATAAAAAAAATGTCCAACTAACACCAGTAAATATTTATTTTCAGTTTAATTCCACAGAAGATAGATATTACTAAACCATTTCTTCATTTATCTAGGTCAACTATAATATAATTTATAAGGTGTGTAAATCTTAAGAGCCAGGCTGCCTTAAAAGTGGTGTGCATACATATGATATGTATTAGTTTCATACTGTATGACCCTATGTTTTCTTGAAATATGTCCTACTGCTGTGTCTTAAGAAAAGGGCCCCTTGGTTCCTGGCAGGAATACTGAACTGGAGATTACCAGGGCTGGGAGGGGGGCATCTGGACTGGGTGAGGTTGAAAGGACACCGAAAAGACCATAAAACTGCAAACACAAGCAATGTCAACAAGTCCCAACTGCAACAACAAGCTGCTGGATGAAAGAAAGCAGACAAAAGGACAAATCTGAAAGATTTCTGCGTTAAAAAGGCAAGATACACAAATGAACTCATGAAAGTAGCTATTCAGAAGAGTAAAGACTATAAATATCCAAGCAAAACTGAACATTTTGCGCTCCACGTCAAATGCTAAACAAGGTGGTCACTCTGCTTAGCGAAGCTGCAACTCACGGACCCAAGACGGGACTCTGCCTGAAAACTGACCCACGAAGATGAAGCAAGCTGCAAGCGAGTCACTACCACAAGCAATGAGACTGAGGCCCGGCTGGAGGACTGCTGTAAAAAACTTACAGAGCCTGTTATCAGACAAACAAGTCTGGGTCTGCTGTACACCTAAAACCACAGTAACCAAAAGAAACTGTGCCCTGCTACCTGCGTAGCTAAAAGATTCGGTGAAGAGGACAGAGCAGACGGGCGCTGTTGTGGATCCTATACTGAGGCCTGAAGACTTTGTTGCAGCTGTTTATTGATTCTATCGAGAATCGAAAGCTTTGTTGCCGAGTTTTGTACTGGACACTTCAACAGATTGAGTTTCCAAAACAGCAGACCAAAAGTCTAAGTTTCAAGGAACTGTTGAGTATAATTCCAGTTCAATTTTCCTTTCATGGAACCAAATTAATGAATTGTAACACATTCACATAGAATTGAAATGTTAATTATTTAGTTTGCACACTTTGCGTGTGAAATAACTTTTAGTGAAACTTGATGAAGTAACTATAAGTAATCCATCTCATATTGTTGTATGAAGAATTTCTTTAAAAGTAAAACTTGCCACACATCTTTGTAACACATCAATTAATTATTAATAAGAGAACTAATCAACCCAGATAAACATTAAATTATCAATTATTGAATTGTTCATACACCTTACTGTGTTTAACCAATACAGATGCCAATTAGCTTTGCATGAATTGTTATTTACTGACTACACTTGGAGGTTTTAGAAGCAAAACAGTACTCTTCCAAGTTTGAAGCAAACCAAAACTACTGATTTACAGGTAAATGCTGCACACTCTTCAGTAAAATACTGTATTTCTTCAATTAAGATGGTTGTCTGTGGTTAACTATTCTTTATCTATATCTCTAATCGAGAAAGAGAGATTAAAACAAATATAAACCCTACAGTAACGCATAGACCTGCATGGGAATACATATTTACAGTATTAAGCAAAATATAAGCTTAATTTTAGACTTTTTTGTTTTTGCACCCGTTGAAAATAATATTTTAAAAGGCAAGCTAACTTCAGTAGTTTGTATTTGTGAATTCGCAAAAAAGACATGGCGTTTTGTAATTCAGTTATTTGCAACAGTATTAAAACGGTTTTCCAAGGGGAAACCAAAGTGCATTTTAACTAGCTGAAAAAAAAAAAAAAGGCGCTGCTCTCTTGACAGACGTGGCATGTTTTTTTTTCTGTGATTTTCTTTATTGCTTTTATTCAAGCTTGCAATTCAACAGCTGAAATCACTCCATATCCAGTGTCCAATCAACTGTCTCACTAATTAGGTGATTAAGTGCATATGCTTCAGTCACAGTCACTCAAGGGTGTCATGATCAAGGATGAATGATCGAGTGATTAAAAAGAAACCAAAAACATTGTCAATGTCCATCATTTATATACCTTATTTCTTTCGAAAATAAATGTGTTATAATAGTGTTAAGTTTTTTTTTTTTTTTTTTTTAATGCTCGGTATATAAAATGCCAAAGGACTTCAATCATTTGTAAACTCAGGAAATCGCAATGCACTTCTGTATTAACTTTTCGCTCTGTGTATAGCAAGGTCACGCACTTTAGTTCAGGGGCTATGCACACGCATAGTCTCAGGCCGGCAGAGCACTGTTCAAGTGTTAACAGAGGGCTCAAATGCAGCTGAGGTCTGTTTTAAGTGTAAACGAACTATGACACTTACAAGGTTCTTAAAACAATTATTAGCTATTAAAAACACACAGAAATACTAGAAATACTAAGACAGAAATTCTGAAACAGGGGAGTTGGTCTTACCTTTTCCAGTAGGAGACACAGAAATACTGGAGTTCATGCTTGAATTCATACTTGATAAAGAGGAGGAGGATGTGTTTCTTCTAGTAGCAACCCCAACTCCTCTGTGCTGGATAGCAGGTTTTGTTCCATACGACTTTCGAAGACCAATCTAGAGCAGAACAGTAGTTTAGAATTGAAATTACAAATCTATCATCTCCAGTACAATCTTAAATTGTGTAATGCATAGATACTGTGTGGTGTATTACTGTACATTTAATCATTTTTTCATTCTGTGTAGCAAGAACCTCTAGCCCAAACCAAAGATGATAGACATGAAAATAACAATTCCAAATTTATATGTTGGGAGTGAAAAAATACGTATCTGGATTTCAAACCAACCACACGTGAGCGTTCATTACAGGATAATTCCTTTTACTAAAGATACTAACCTTATTGGAAACTGGAACAGTTCTTTTTCCGAGGATGCTACCATTTAGGGATGACTCACTTATATCGGAAGCAATGCTTGCATTATCAGAGTGCAAATCCTCTGATGAACATGCACTACTGTTATGCTGCCTTCTTGAAGAACTAGATTTAATTCCAGTTCTTGGCTTCAAAATAAAAAGAAAGTAAAGTGTTCATCTAAATATGATAGAAATAGACTGCATATTTTTGCATGTCTAAAACTGGAATGTATCTATGAAAGAATGTTACATACCAGAATCAACCACATTCCATGATACTGTGTTCAAGTACTTTCTTTAAAACATTGCTAAAAAGAACCAGTGCATAACTCTTTATAGCTATATTAATGGATATTTCTGAAATCCGTTGCGTACCTTCTCTGCTGCCATATGTCCACTTTTTCCACCAGCTTTTGAAGACACTGCTTTGCTTAAGGGAATTCGCTTTGAATAAGATAGTGTAGCTTCTTTCTTGCACACATTTGCTGAACTACCTGTGCTCTGTTTCTGCTGTTGAGTCTTACAAACTTTAGCAGGACTGGATGCACTTGCATTTATTTTTGATGGACTTGCAGCCGTGTTGGAGGATAAGAGACGTTGTTGTATGGCTGGTGGGAGCTGTTTTAAAGGACTATCCCAAACACAAAATGTGTCCCTTTTAACTGGGCTAATGACATGCTCTTTTGCTTTATGAAGAATATTAAGTTTAGCTTTAGAGTTCTCAACAAACTTTTCAACAACTTCATTTTTAACAGTTCTCTTTTCAGGCTGTACAAAATCCACTCCACTTTCTTCAAACTGCCTTGCCAGAAAGTGTGCTTCTTTAAAAATTTCAACAAACTTATCCCCACTTATAGGGCTCCAACTTCCTGTGGGGATGTTCTCAGTCTTGCTTTCAGTCACATTAGCTTGTTTTTCAATTCCAGCTGAAACACATTTCTCTTTATGTCTAACAGGACCCACAAACACTTCATCATCCTCATCTTCATCCTTTACACTGATGATAAAAATAAGATACAAAACATTATCCATTTCGTTTTACAGTTTAAAGATGTAAAGAAGTAACACTATCATCCACGTCTAGTCTTTTTCCACAAGTTTCTAAGTGGGTCAAAATTACTATCAGAGAAGATGACGTGTCAGTGGCCTCTACCTCTAGAGAAAACAGTTTATTAAACTTAATATAGTATTTGTTTCTACAGTATACACATGATTCATTTGTAAAGGTTAAATGACAAAGTTAACACTATTCTTAGTGGCATTCAAGCAAGATTTCTTAATAGATGGATTAACAATGCAGTGTTGACTATATATACACTGTACTGTGAAAACTATTAGAAAAAAGGAATAAATACCTTGCAGGAGACAATGTAAGGTCAAAGTCAAACTTTTCCTCAGTAAGAAGAACACAACCTAAAACAAATGAATAGTGCTTTTATTAATTGATTTCCCCCCCATTTCAATAAAGACAAAAAAATGCTTAACTAGTAACGCTGATGAAGGACGCATTAAAGTTGTCTAAAGTAACAGTACATCTGAAGCCGTCAAGGCAGTTACGCTGACAGGAAGTTGTTGTTACGAGGTTTTTAATTGGACAGACTGCACAATTCATGGAACAAACTCAGTTAAACCACACAAGGGTCAATCTAATGTTAAACCGCGGAGCTAATAGGCCTACTCCCCGTGACTGCAAACTGTACTAAAAACTAAAATTAAATGGGGCACCTTAAATCACTAATACTTACCATCATTGTCAAGCGAATCCATGTTTTTCACAGAACGGTGTAGTCTTTTGATTCTTTGATAATAATCTAGCTGCAAAACAAAAAGTTATTTTGCAATTGCAAACTACATTTATTGGAACTTAATGGTTATATTAATTACAAAAAATGAATTACTATTTGCAGAGTTGCCAAAATGTGGAAAATGTACGATGGTTGTTTTCCCCTTTGAAGATTATCGTCTGAACCAGACTTAAACACATTGAAACCGTCATAGGCCTAAAGTTATACAATCATTTACATTTTACTTAGTTTATATTCGTGCAATATCATTCACTTTAATACTCACCGATTATAAAGACGTATTGAATTATTAAAAACAATAATAATAATAATGATAATAATTATAATGTCCTGTACAGCAGCTTTACCAGACGAGCACAAAAAACAATTTCAAATTTTCCAATCAGAAGTTTAAACACACTCATGTGACCAACAGAGTCAATTTTCACTGGTCACCCTAGTACGTCACTTTGTTACCTCCCATACGCGCAACGTATACCAAACGTTCTGGGATTTGTAGTTTTATGGAGACGTTATCCTTTCTTGTCGCTCGTTCGCTCGCTTCTGAAAACCAAGTCAATTCTTTGGTTTCTGTACAGACCTTTATTAAATTTCAATCACATTCAACTAACAATTTATAAATATTTTCTTAGGAAAAAAAACCAACCTGAAATAGTCTACCGTCCAACAACACCATAGTTTCTTATATTGTTTGTACTTTCTTGAATTAAATTATATTAAGTGTATGTCAATATACTTTTGTCTGCGACTGTATTAATGTGTAGATTGCTTTGGTGCCATTTAAAAAAAACAACATTTCAATATATTACTCTATTTAACATAATAAATACAAATTAATCGAATTTCTACCACAAAGTTGAAGTAATGAGTTTTATTGCCCTCGGTACTGTCTCCAATAATATAACTAAGACAGTAGGCCTATACATTGGCACGGTAATTTATGAGGTATGAGAAAAAGCTGCGTAAAAAGAATCAAACAAAATAAATAATTAGTGCATACAAATAAACAATTCAAATCAGTGCAGACGTGATGGGGAGATGTTGTGCTTGAAACTTCTAAATTGTGAATTTGGTGACACGAGTATATAAAAAGAATATACAGGCTATAGAATAATACATGGGCTTCAGTGAGTACAGGAAAATAATTCCATCTAGGGTTTATGTGACGTAAACTTCAAGACCGTTAGTCAATTAAGTCAATTAAGTCAATATTAAAGAACCTTAAATATAATTTTCTTTTTGATAATTCAGGAACTGTGAATTAAACTGGGTAGATATTGAACTGCAAAAAATAACAATTCCTTAAAAATTATAATAAAAATTATTGTTCCTTAAAAATAATAATAATAATTTTTAAGGGAAATGTGTTTAAATGGGGTATGCTTTTATTATTCTCATTTTGTTGATCATTAATGAACGTTTCTCTACTGTGGGTGTTGTCCTGTGATTGAAAACGAGACATTTTGTGTTTGAATTGAAAGTGGTCTCGAGGAGTAGAATGGGTCAAAGTTGAAGTATATTTTCTTCTAGAGGAATTATGACATTTTGACGTCACTATAATATTATGCCTTTTTTCGAATAGCTCAGGATGCAGATATACCCTTCATCCATCTATTATATTAGTAATTATGTCTAAATTAATCAGAGCAGAAAGAACATTTCAGACATTATTTTTGTCTTTTATGTTCTTACTTTTTTCCGAAAAACATAGTTATCATATATTTTTATAAGACATTTCAAAACCTTGTTCATGGAACATTGTGTGTGTATTGGTACTTCAAAGTACAGTGGTGGGAAAAGGATTGCAATGGAGTCAGATACATGATGCCCCACTAATCCAGAGCTGTACAGTAAATCTAAAATTATTTTGTATTTAGGACACGTTCTTCCATGTATTCTCATATTCTGAAGTCCTCAATAAAGAATGTCCAAAGTTGAATAACAATTTGATAAGCATATCCACCTAAGAGTGTTCACTACTGATTACACTACAGAAAATCTACTACGTAATTTACAACATCTCAACTACTTATGGAACCAATATTTCACTTTCTGGTACCATACAGATTGTTTAACACTCATTCCGTCAAGGAAATAAATGAGAGCAAAACCAGTATTATTCTCTATACACGGTACACACAAACGAATACATATATTATTGAAATTAAATTGAAATACTGTTTTCCCCAAATCAATAAGCATTTGAGAAAAGACAGAAATATTTCAATTAATCATTTGTATTTGAATAATCTTATATTGTAATAAAACTATTTAAAACTGGTTACTTTTTTGGTAGCCACATTGAGTAACATTTACCGATTTCTTCCAAGAAGCCATTTATTATTCGAAAAGACACATACTATAGACATACTGTAATGTAAATATTCAGAGACATACAATAAAACAAGGAAGGGGTCAATCCTTATTTACAGCTTCCTAACCTCTAAGGAAGTTGAATAATAACTGTTCAAAAGCCTTTGAATTATTGTTGGATTTGTATTCCTAAAAGTGTAGTGCCCCACAGTTTTAAACCTATCATGCATTTAATAAGGTCGCTGGCTTCAAAGCCATGTGAAAAATACCTAATCTGTACATGTTTCCATTTGGAATGAACAGCAATCTCCTGAGGGTTATGGTATGGAAATGGTTACCCAGCCTTGTTGATGCTGAACCATTGGGATGCATTAAGATCTGACTTGCAAAAACTTGGGGATAAATCAGCTATGAGGAACTGGACTAGCATTGATGGGCTGAATGGCCACCTCTTGTTCGTAAATGCTTTATTTATGTTTAGCTTCCTAAGCTGTAACCTTCTACTGCTGCAAGGTGTATCATGACATACTGGCAAGCAGGTTTAAAACTCTTTGGTGAAAAACAAACCAAGTAATTGATCAAAAAACATTTATAAATATCAATTTTATAGCACTGAACAATTTATTTATCTGATACAGATAACAATATCCATTATGTAGTGTTTGTCACCTACTGCAGCATGTTAAACAGTATTGCTTCACAATTAAAAAAAAACAACAAAAAACAGAGCTTCTTGTTTTTTATGTACAGTAGATTCCACTATAAACTATCTTAAGGGAAACATCTATATTATAAAACATCTTTTGTAGCCATTCTGCAAATAATACCATCAAGCAGTGTTCCAACCTTTTCCTCCTGAGGGGCAAGCTTGTAAAGCTGTAAGAAAACAAGACAAAAGCCTTTTAACTCAAATACCAATTTATATTTGTTTTCTTTAAAACATAAATGCAATATTTTTTGAAAAAAATTTTACTAACCTTTTTAACTTTTGCCACATCTGTAATCGTTGGGAAGGTTGCTGTCCCACATGAGCTGTAATTTCCTCTAGGTTACATTTATCCTCATTTTCATGAACCAATACAATGAGAACAGCTCTGTCTCAGTCACTGTCTGATATCCCAAATGTTTTAAAAGCATCAGAAATCTAAAAGGAAAAACGATTTTAACAATGAATTAGACAGGTTTGACATGATTTACCTTCTCACCAGGACAGCCTGAGACAGAAGAGTACTCCCAACTGAGCCACCAACACAACATCCAGGAGCACCCTGCTTTACCTGGTCCCCATCCAACTACAAACCAAGTTATACATGTAATATTACCTCTGGAGGGCAAAACTAACATTTTAATAATGGAAAACAAGGTAACAGCCTCCTTAAATATTTTTATAATTGGGCCAGGCACTGGACCTTTAAATGACTGTACTTGATATCTGAGTCAATAAAAGTTCTCTCTTTCAACTTGTATCATGTTTTGAATGATGTATGACATTTATGTTTGTTTCTTGTATATATAGGTACATCAACGTACATTATTGGCTGGTGACAGATTGAATATGATTTCAGAATAAAGAGTTCTTGTCTTCATTTTCCCAACTTTGTGTAAATGAACTGCCTTGTTTGCAGCCACCAATATCTGAAAGGAGTCCACCACCTGCAATTAAAAAAAAAAATTGGATTATATGCAGTAATATGCCCCAAATAATTACATTAACACATTACAGTATCTTGCACATTTGGACTGATAGGTAAAACTTTTAAAGGGCAAGTAGATTCAAATGTAATTTTATTTATTTATTTTTGGTATAAATAACATTAAAATAAAGAATTCACCCCCACCCCCATTTTCTTTAATCATGCACCAGATTACATCCAAAATGTAAACTAATTTTAAAAATGTCACATTAGTTTCAATAGTGTCACACAGAAACTTTCTAAACCAACTGGCATTTTTAAACTTTTTACTGAGCATGATTAGGCTACATACTGTATTTTCCTTTAATTCTTAACATTGTTGGGTTTATCAAGGCTCCATCAATAGCTCCTTCCATTGCTTTCTTTCTTAATATTCCAGCATTCTTGACATCTTTAAACAGCAGCAAGGTCACAACACGTTCAGGAAACTCCAGTCTATGAGTTGGATGCATTTCTTCAATACACTCTGAAGTACAATAAATAAGAGAGGTGTACGTTTATTGGAATTGAAAATTAAATCAATGCACTTGATAGCGACACACGTGTTCACGATAAATGCACACCGTGGTGTTAAGTACGTATTTTGTACGATAATTTCTGTAACTACCAATACTTTTTGCCAATAGGTGACACTATTGTGCTCAGTAAACATTTTATGACACATACACAACTAAACAAGGCTTGTAACACTTTAAGCTGTATGACTTCCACAGGGAAATTAAACTAGGGGGGTTCGTCTGGTATCTCACATTACATTACTACACATTTCCAACACATTTCCACACAAGACAATATCTAGAGCCTTATCGCTTTTAAAACTCGCTACACATTGCCTACACTGAAGTGCAACTTCCTCTTTATGCATCCGGCGATTCAAATAATCATATTATCCATATATGAAAGCAATATACAGTACCGTAGTTCCTGGTTTATACTATCAATACAGTAACATTTATATTTGACAATCTACATAAGTAAGACAGAGAGACAACACACACCCGCCGATCTAACTCAACACTTCCCTGCTGCAAACGAGATCTGGTGCTACATGCAAAATTCCCCCCCCCCCCGGAAACAGTAACATAGTAATTCTCAGAATTTACATTCTATTAAAATTAATCGTTCAATATGTGTATTCCATAATTATACTACTAATAAATATATAATTATATGTATATCATTGCATTAAAGTAACTTTAATGCAATGATAATTATCTTCTATGGATTTTATTTGGAAATTACATGGGTTTCTGGGGGGATGAGTTACAATAGGACTCCCTGTCAAACGACTGTAGTTTATTTTCCTGGACTTTGGCTTTTTCGTAATTCTGTCTTATCAAATGCCATGGAATTTTAACTTCCGGGACCTCTATGCTTTAAAAATACGACTGCTTTTCTAAAAATCTAGTTTGCACATGCATCCGGATTTTTTTTTCTTTCTAAAAATTTGATCTTTTACGGTAAAACCACTAAAATAATGGAGAAAGTGAAGTGGTATATTTTCGCTTCCCTCGGCACATACTTTCTGATCTCCTACATTTTATTCTCAAAATTCACACAAGAGCAAAAGGAGCCTTACATGGACGAGATATTTCATGTACCACAAGTTCAGAAATACTGCGAAGGTAGATTCAATGAGGTATGTATGTATTCTTTTCCCTAAAACTCTCGTGATTAAAACAAAGAACAACAAATGACTCAATACATTTTTACCTTTTTCATCAAAATGCAAATGTTACGAAAAAAATATATACAGGATATAAATTATGGTAAAAAAAACATTCACCATTGGTTAGTCTTAGTCAAATAAATGCAAATAACAATCTTTATCAGTTACATAGGCCTAATGTACTGTATGATGATTCATCGATATGCATTTACAACTGCAATAAAATTTATGACAACATTTGACTCTTTTTCAGTGGGATCCCATGATCACAACTTTACCTGGCTTGTACTTGGTTTCTGTTGGGATAGTTAAACCTTCAGTCTGGTTGGCTGGATGGTCGGGAAAGGTGGCCTGCTCCACTGAAATGCTGAGGTTCATTAATCTCCTCTTCAGCAGTGGAAACCTGTTCTTAATTTATCTCATCCTGTGCAAGTTGCACCAAACAGACAAGGTAGTGTATGTAATTTCCTGTTGGTGACTGTCCTCCTGTGGAAAGAGATGGTACCATTTTTTTGTTGGTAACAGTAAGTGATTTTTTTTTTTTTTGTAGCTGCAATAATATGCACAGGAACTGTCAATGCCACAATTAACAAGAGTAAAATTAAAATATATATATATATATATATATATATATATATATATATATATATATATATATATATATATATATACATACACACATATCTTTGGTGTAAATATTGTATGACGCCTTACTATTTACACCCTTACTAATGTTAACAACCCCGCCTAATATAATTTGATTTTATAACACAAACCCTAGCCCAACCATAAACCTTAACCTAGTCATTAGTAACAGTTCTTACTGGGAAAACCCAGAAAATGACTGACAGATTTATAAAGGTGAAAATAAGGGAGGAATTGCATTGATTTAAACAGCAAAATAAATATATAAATATTGTTAGTGTTCTGCTATTGATGCACCCCAAGGTTATTTATATTTTGAGTGTTCTGTTCCAGACCGCCTCTACATCTCGGAGAATTCTGTCAGCTTTGGCACTCTCCTCATTTCCGGTTCTATACTTCTTCACATTCCTCTACTACACGGATGCAGGGTCCACCTTCTTCACCCTCTTTGCGTACTTGATGTGCCTCTATGGAAGCCACAAAATCTCTGGACTACTGGGGTTCTGTGCCGTCATGTTTCGCCAGACAAACATCATTTGGGTTGTATTCTGTGCTGGAGTTCTTATAGCCCAGAAGTTTACTGAAGCATGGAAGACAGAACTGACAAAGAAAAGAGAAGATAAAGTCTCCACCTCAACTGGGGCATCTATCACAGAGATCAAAAAGGTTACCCAGTTCATGGTGGAATACATACTGTCAGCAACAAATGTGAAGAGTTTGATCAGTTTGACATGGCCTTATATCATGTTGCTGGTGGGCTTTCTTGTTTTTATTGTGTTTAATGGTGGGATAGTTGTAGGGGACAGGAGCAGCCATGAGGCTTGTCTGAATTTCCCACAGTTGTTTTACTTTTTCTCATTTACGTTAGCATTTTCAATTTCCCATTCATTGTCTTACCAGAAAATTGTAAACTTTATTCAATCCCTGAAGAAGCACCCTATTTTTTTCCTTTCCCTCACCGCCCTGTCATTATTCTTGGTATGGAAGTTTACTTATGTCCATAAGTATTTACTGGCTGACAACAGACACTACCCTTTCTATGTATGGAAGAAGATTTTCCAGAAGCACAAACTTGTCCCTTTCATACTGGTTCCAGGCTATATATTTGCAGCTTGGAGTTTTGTTGACTCACTCAAGTCCAAATCTTTGTTCTGGAACCTAATATTTTGCGTATGTTTAGTTGCTGCAACAGTCCCCCAAAAGTTGTTGGAATTTCGATATTATATCCTGCCATATTTAATCTATAGACTCAATATTCAAGTGCCATCAGTGTTCAGGCTTGTTTTAGAGCTAGGTTTAAATACAATTGTGAATGCACTGACTTTTTACCTTTTCCTAAATAGAACTTTTCATTGGCCTGGTAGCTGGGAAGTGCAGAGATTTATGTGGTGACATTCTATATGCCCAGTGTGGGAGAAAAGTATACTTTTTATATTGGCTACAAAATATGTAAAGACAGTACTGTGAATGAGTATTTCTATAAACTAAGAAAATAAAGCCATAATGTCATGTAATAAGGGTGTAATAGGTAGGTTGTAAAATAAAAATAAAATACTGGATTTGAAGTACCAAAGGGAAATTTATACAACTATTGGTTTGTGGGCTTTTTAAAGAAAATGAGGTAGGTACATGTACATTTTCATTTAATACTGTATTCCTTTAGTTTGGGTTATTTCTTACCATCGTTATTGTTTTGACTGTAAGTGTTTCTCAATGCCCTAAAAAGACTTTCCGTCTTTCTGACTTTACCATTTTTCAGTACTACTACATATACCGCCATTGAGTATTTTATAGTTATTGATGAATCTTTCTTTTTTTATCAGTGTACTTTTTGCTTGTTGGCTCTCCCACATTATATGAGGGTGTGTGTGAATAAAACCAATACCAATGCTGAGTTTATTTATATGGCACTTGACACCTATCTTTGTGGACAAATTGGCTGTCTACAATGACACTGATCATGTTAAGCTTTAGAGATCCAGTTATCAATAGTATCACAATAATCAATGATTGTTCCAACACGACTCCACAAACCTGTCTTTCTTTGTGGAGCTGGAAGAGTTACTACTTAACTAGTTTTGCACCCTTTAAACTATTGGTTATTGGATATTGAGCAAGTAGTGATGCCTGATCATGTTAAGAATCTGCACATACCCTTTACTAAAATGTACTATTGGACAGATTTTTAAATCTCACCCAACCCAGGGTAACTATATTTACATTGCCTCTTCACACTCCATCCCATGGCCCCTGGGATCACTAAGAGATTAAGACAGTTTTCATTTAATTGAAACACATATTGCTCTGTGAAAATGTATCATGTATGTAATATGACTATATTGGTACATTTGCAATGTTTACTGTTTTAATAAATGATATGGTTGGACATAAATCAGCTAAATTCTTTTTGTGTGTGTGTGTATTGCATATTTTCCACTTTTTAGTTTAGGAACTACATTCCTCAACAATTTAGAAATGTATTAGTGCCCTTCCTGTTTTTTTATTATTTTTATTTTTATTATTATTTAGTCTTGTAGCAACTCTTTCAGGACTGTCTGTGAATGTTTTTCATCATTTCAGCACTAGATGGCCTAGTTGAACTGTTCTAGACACTGAGTGAGTAAAATATAATCCACGCATTCTATACTGCTAGTTTACATCGTTGTTCTATGTTTATTAAGACAGTTTCTAAAGCAGCTTGCATGAACTGGTTTTAAAATCAATGTTGCTGTTTATTTAAGGAGAGGGGCACTCTCTTTAACTGAAATGCAGATGCACAAGTGTAGAGTGCTGCCCCAAATCGTTGTGCATCAATAAGGTAAATGTATTATTTCAGAAATAGGCATTTTTACATGGGGAACTACATATTACACAGCAGTGGGTACATTTCACAGAAATCGTGAAAACTGATGGCTGTGAAAAAAATACAGCCTTACCAATCGGTATAACATCCAGAGTAAAGTATCATTAGATGGTGCTTTCAAGCATGAAAATAATAGGGACCTTTGCACTTTGAGCAGTATTTTGCTAAACAAGTGATACATCCTATATTTGGGCAGGTATGCAGCAGACCTGCCACACACATCATGATTGCTTGTGTGAAGTAATCCAGCTGGAAATTGGACCTACAAGCATCTTATCCAAAGACTATGAAGCAAACCATTTGGTAAATCTCCAAACACAAAGGGTTTAACTATACGGTTAAATGCATTCGTGTTGATAATGTTGGTAATAGTTATGTCAGAGAAAAAGTTTGACAGTAATTGCAACTGAGACTTCATGAAAATGAAAGCTAATACATTTCAAGAGGTACTTTTTTAACACACAGATAATTAGTTTTCTAAATTTAATTTATGAACATGGCTTCCAGGTACAATAAATATAGTATGTCGACTCTTACTCTTGAGAAATAACACATACTGTAAAAAAAAAATCAATCCCTTTATATCTTCTAAGCAGAGAACATTACAGGTAATTGTTCACAGTATGCAGTTATTTTGTACAGCCAACAGCTGCAGCATGGGAATAACATCACTTTAACCCGACACACCAGAAGAGCTTATTGACTTAATAAACTTCAACGTACTTCAGTTCTACCGTTTATTCAGTTTCTAACCTCTTTTTATTTTGCCAACAAAACCGTTTTTTGTGAGCTCCTGCAGTGTAAGCTTAATCTTTTGTGTAGTTTTCAATTTGTCTGAGTATTAAGGCATACTTGGAGATGATTTTGGTAATAGTACATTCTTTCTTGGAACTGAAAGAAATGTTTACGTTCTTGGAAATGACATCTTGAACACTGATTGGTAGAACCTTTTTAGATATGACGAACAATCTTTCATCAAGCTATGCTATATGTATAAAAGCAATTATGTTCTGTTCACAATTATGCATGTAAAATAAATATTAAAGTATGATTGGAAAGCTTGAATAATCAGGATTGGTCATACTAAATGATGTTTTTTAATGAGGAAAATGCTTTCTAATTATGAAATGGTGTGTAATTGCAAGTTGTGTTTGTGGCAAAATCTGCCAAGGGGAATTAATTAAAACTATATACACTATGCTGAAAACATGTTCCTCTCAAGGCTAAGCAAAGCAACAAATACAATGTTGTTTCCTGGCATGAATTGTGTCATGTGGTCAGTTTTTATTTATATTAAAATGCTAGTAGAATTTTAGAAACTCAAATCTAACATTACATTTCAAGACATTTTTCACACATACTGTATTGTTTCAAGGAACCCAGAGAAAATATATTGATATACCAAAATAATAGCATTAGCAATAGAATGTGCAATATCCAGAGTTTCATCAGGATAAATGCTTATGTATCTTTGAGATGTTCAAATACCAGTATCCTAGAGACAGCACATGTCATAACTTTCCTCATGCAGCTATATAACTGAAGGAAGCTTTCAGAATTATTAGCTGAGATCACAGAGTTGACAAACCACACAATGGCCACCGAGTCATGAAAATCCTGGTTACTGAAATGACCATGCCTGACATTGACATTATTTCTCTCTTCCCCAGCCACCTCACCTGCTTTGTCACACAGCCTTCCACAAGTTCTCTGTAAAGACAGTTCATTTATGGGCCAGAATTCATGTACAGACAGGTGCACCCCTCAGAGGTGGAGAAGACAAACAACAAGAGCCAGTTTCACTCAGGTCATACAAGTGTAGTACCAGTTCACAATATAATAAATATTAAAAAAGTTAATGAACCTGAATAACCAAGTTCAACATGCCACTACATTAGCAAAAGACTCAAAACCTTGTGTTAAAATTCTAAAATGTAGTATCCATCCTGACAGTTTTTTAAAATGTATTTCTCATGGAAACCATCAAAATATTCTTGATGTTTTTGAGTTAATGGGAGTTTGTGGAACCGCTACTGAAACTGCGTGGGATGTGTGGTTGCCATAAACACTAAATATAAGCTTAAGAAAAAGAAGTTGCAGCAGGGAAATTAATTTGATCCAAGCTTAAAGTGAACTGATAAACTCATGTATTGATATTGACAGTCACATATGCTGTTGTTTGGTGCGTGATTCATGGGTGAAATCTGCAGTTCACATTTTGTAACATCCGAAATTACATTGTTAATGACAGGTGGATGTTGTTGATTTAAACCCTAACATCATATTTTGTTCTCCAAATTTAGTCATTGAGATTAAGTTGGTAAAGAAATAATCAATTAACAAAATTCCACTCTCCAGCAGCTGTGTGAAATTGGATACAGAAATGCTATCACATGTACTGAGAATTTTTGTTCACTAAAATATAACTTATCCACACATTCAATGAGGTCCCTGATTACGCTTTTTTAGGATTTACAATTTTTAAATGTATATAATTAGTTTGAAAACACCAACACACTTTGAGTGTCCACTGTTGCAAACAGTGCTAATGCAAATTGAAGATGTCAGATCTTCATTACATTGTTAAGATGTACCTCTAGTTTCCTGATTTCAAAGGGCCCGTTGGCTTTGTCATGATTGATATACTTCTTGCTAAGCAGAAGATTTTGATTTCATATGAAAATCGATCTAATTAGATGGCAATTTCTTTGACACCTATTTCTGTATTGACTCATTTAATGCAGTATGTGTGGTAGCAAATCTTAGCTGGAACAAAAGCTGATGGGCAGAGGGTTTTTTTTGTTCGTCTAAAACAAACTTTATTTACAGCACAGGAGCATTAAGATAAACATTGGTGATTGTAACCAAGCTTTTTTATATAACACATTTTAACAGCATCTTTAGAAATAATACTCTGCTGAAGCAATGACTCCACTCCACAGGGATGCTGTAGTGCTGGGCTCTATTTATCAACATGGAGGCAGGGAGGCTGTGCTTCCCAGTCTTTCCCATAGGTCACAGAGAGTCTTAAACCTGCTCTCTCCCTCTCTCACCTCAGCAAAAGCAGCTACTTCAACTCACAGCAAGGCTGTTGGGTCTGATCTCTTACAGTACCTGCTTACCGGGTTTATTTCATTATTATAGTATTTTGTACCCTGCCCCCTTTATCTAATGCTATCAAAATCATTTTTGGATACACAGCCATGAGACTTTCCTGCATAAATCTTGCCCTGAAAGTGAATTACTCCAACTCCTTTTGGCTTGTTTTAAAACCTTAGTCTTTCAATGTCCAAGCTAGTTGCGTCAGCACAGCTGGCAGAACTTATCTGAAGCAGCAGAGGAGCAGCAACTGGCTGTGGTTGAGACGGAAAGATTCTGGCTGGGGATCTCAAGCACAATAGAAAGAAAGAAAGGCTGATATACAGGTAAAGTACAGCTGGGCTAGAGTTGATGTGGGTACGGAGGGTGATGCTGGGACGCCAGAATCACCGTCAAGCCCTCTTGAGGTGTCGTGGGCTGGTCGAGTGAAACACTGAGGATGGAAGGTGCCCACTTGAAGATCCCAGAGATGTACCCTACTTAGCTCAATCCAGGCGGTTGTCATGCTGATGCGCTGGGAGACGCACTATGGTTGATCCAGTAGCCAGCATCGCAGCCATTGTGTGTGCTGATGCACTAGGGAGGCAAAATAAGCTGATCCCTGGAGCCAGCATTACACTTCAGCCATCAACACCAGACAGAAGGATATCTACATCATCATATGGAAGGAAGCGCAAATGGATGGAGACACATATGGATCACATTAGTTTACTGTGAAGCTACGTCTTAGTTGGTGCTTATCTTGGTGAGAGCCAAGTTCAAATCAGCATGAAGTTTTAACATCTACTCTCATGTAATGGAAATCATAAACAGAGAAGAGGGTGTGTGAACTATGCATCAGCTGCAGAGTCACTTACAATTATGTCTTACCAGAAAGATGGAGCACAAGGAGGTTAAGTGACTTGCTTAGGGTCACACAATGAGTCAGTGGTTGAGGTGGGATTTGAACCAGGGACCTCCTGGTTACAAGCCCTTTTCTTTAACCACTGGTCCACACAGCCTTGAAATAGATGGCTTGAAATAGTTCATACATTTGTGCTGGTGTTTGACTCTGCCAGGACTCAAGAGCTCATCATGATGAGTATGTTTTCTGCTCAGGAAGTGTCACAAAAGGGAAAAACAGCACAGCAGGACATCTTCACAAATGCATTTCTGTGGTTAAAGTTTATAATTGTAATTGAAACTAATAAAGACTGTAAAGCAGTTTTAATGAAAATGATGATTACTTTGCATCACGTTAGACAGAATACAAAATTTTACATCTAAAAAAGGGAGCAGATGATTATGTGTAGGAGGAATAAATTGAGACGAGTAGGAGGATTATTAAAACGTCTCTTTTAATCCTTCTAAAGCAATTAGGAAAGAAGTAGCTGAAAATGTTTTAATGTGATGGGGCTCAGGCAGATTAGACTACTCGGCTTGATGCTGGGAGAGTGATTACATTATCTTTAAAGCATATCACTAATAAAATAATAAATCTGACACATTCCAAATATTTGTTATTGCAAGGCTTTCCACTTTATGAGGATTAATTAACTCCAGTCATCATCTAAAATTCTGAAAAAAACAACCTAAAATGAGTTCACATATAGTTTAAAAAAAACAACTCCTCTCAAAAAATGTTGATCTATCTGTGAGAATGAGTTAATTTGCTTTAGGAATACAAGCAAGAATTTCACCACTAAAATGCAGTATTTCAAAGATGAGAGTCTATATTTAAACATGCCATGGTACTGTAAAATATTAAATATTATTAAACCTGCCAACCTTCTCAATATAACATTTTTCAATATAACATTTTCAATTAGTTATGTATGTTGCAGGAATAAAAGGCTTATAATATTAGTTCAATCTTCTATGAGCTTCCAGACTTAGCGAATCTTTTGGTGTTACACCAGAGAAACTTTTGCTGATGAAGCCAATATTACTTTGCTTAATGGCTATAAAACTTACTCAGCTTTTTTTGATTGGCTGGCCCTGTGCGTGAAATTAGTCAGATTGGTTTTTTACCATTTCTTTCAGGAATGGGGATTTGTGGCAGGGTTCCCCCACCCCTGTTGTATGTGGCGTGTATGCATTGGTGCACAGAGTGTGGGTTATGTAACACGGGTGATTTAAAATGTATATTTGTATTTAGGCACAGGGACTGCACAGTCACTTCACTACTAACTAAACTAACATCCAAAAATGAATTAACATGCCCTTTCACCTATCTCTTACTATTTATGTACTATTTACTATGTAGTCATATTAATAAGTTGATAAATGATCATTTTAAATGATACATTTCTTATAGATAATGGTGTGTTTATTCCTCAATTATTATTATTATTATTATTAGGCTTTTTTTATTATTGTCGTTTTTCCTCCCAAAACTTTAAACTGCTCCTGTTTGCATGCGGTGTAACCAATCAACATGAAACTTGGCAGGTATCATCCCGTGTAGATTACAGTTCAGATGCAAAAAAATGCACTCCTGTGTCAACCAAGATGGCGGCCTGAAGCATTTTTTGGAAAAACTTTTCAAAATCTTCTTCTTGGGAACCGGTGAACCGATTGATCTGAAACTTGCATATGCATATGTCATCAGCAACCAAGCCCCTGCTTCAAGTTTGTGAAGCAGAAGTTGCTGTGATAAATTTTACTATCAAAATGGCTGCCCACAAATTTACAAAAACGTGCCTAAAACATCAAACTGCTTCTGTTTGAAAACCATTTAACCAACTAACTCTTGATAGGCAACATCCTGGGGACAATGGAATTCAAATAGGGAAAGATTGTGTTCTTTTGTAAAAACAAGACCTACATTTTCTCCTTAAATTAAAAAGCGCTTCAGTTGACAAATGGTTTATTTGATTCATTCCAAAGTTGACAAGCATCAACCCTGTGTCACTACAATTGACTTTTTTTGGTGTTTGTGCGTAAACCAATTTGGCCACCTGACACATTTCTTTAAAAACCTTTCAAAACTAGCTTATAACTCCTTACAAAGTTCAGATAGGTTAATGGTTACTATGGAACATATATAGGAAACCATATGTGCTCTATCCAAAAATTACCTTGCCTGTGACCTTTGACCTCTCCTTAAGTTAAAATTTAAAACTAGTTTATAACTCCTTACAGAGTGTATATAGTTTAATGGTTTAAAGGGCAAATGTAAAACTGGCTTATAACTCCTTACAGTGTGTAAATAGGGTCATGGTTACTATGGTGTTTAAAGTTACAAAGCATTGTGAGATAATGAACTAATGCAGTATTTTGAATTGAAACTGCTCCATAAAACTGATCTGTTGCTGACACTTGTGCTGCAATGCTACAGCTTGCCAAAATTTCCAACTGGTACTGAGCTTGGAAGCCATAAAACTGCCTGACAGTTCTAGTTATTATTTGTAGTAGTAGTCATAGTCGTAGCAGTAGTAGTATCATCTGTCTCTTTCCATTTCTTATAGTTAGCAGGTACAGTATGATCTAAAGATTGAAGCATTTGAAGGCTCAGATACAATTGAGGCTTTCAGTGACGTATAATCCATTGGAAACACACTTTAAAAAACTTTGTAGTCTGAAATTGTGAGTTTAATTGCGGATTGAACTTGCAACTGTCAAGGGGGATAGATAACGGAACCCACCTAATAGAGTTAATCCAAATGTCTGGTCCACAAACCCATGCTTTAAAAACAATCATCTAGAAGCATTTGAAACATCTGTCTATGAGATTATTCACCATATTCAGAAACAATTCCTAATTGTTCCTCACTTAAGTGTGCCAAGTCAATGGTTGCTAATATTGATTGAACAATAGAGTGAGAACAAATACTCAAGTGTTGGTTTTGAATATGGCTGTAAACAGCTGCTATCTGAATTTTGAGGGCCTAAGCTGCCACCCTAATCAAAAAGATCTTCTGGGGATGGACTATCCAATTGGAAACATTGCTGTTGAATTTGTTCAATTACAGTATTGTCAATCTACTGGCTACATTTAATGTATCCCTCTTCTGTGGAAGAAGGGAGTGTGAATGTCCTGCCACAGTGGACCTTCATGGAGAATGACAAGGGAGAATCATTTCTTTTTTGCCCCCTTTCTGCAGCACATGTCTAAGAAGTGTTATAACAAGTTGGTTAATTTAAATCAATTACAAGCAGTGAGGAAAGTCCTTTTGTCTGTTAGAGGCCGATAAGCTTTTTTGTAATTTCAAGGTTTATGGCATCTATTGTATTTTGTTAGCACATGAGAACATGTAGGGAACAGAAGACAGGATCAAAGCAAACGTAGCTGAAAAAATGGAAATGACATGGGCGGATTTCAAGGCAAATGAAAACCTAAATTTAGTGAAAAGGAACACGGAATGTTAGTGGAGTATAAAATAATGACTTTTAGTATAGTGCCAAAAATACATTAATAAATCAAGTCACTGTTTAGCAGTCTCTATTTGGGGCAAATCTGATGAAAAAACATCCAGTCTAGTAAACTTCAATAGGAACCAGTTTTATAGTATAATGGTCTCAGAGATAGACTACAACTAGCACTATAACTGCAGTATGGCCTGGGATCGTGAGTACATAGTTAAACAATATGGATACATTC
Organism: Acipenser oxyrinchus oxyrinchus; assembly: GCA_030684275.1. Lineage (NCBI taxonomy): Eukaryota > Metazoa > Chordata > Actinopteri > Acipenseriformes > Acipenseridae > Acipenser > Acipenser oxyrinchus. The sequence goes on along the minus strand of CM060256.1, from coordinate 19,887,437 downwards.
AATGTCAAGAATGGTAAAAAAAATCATTAAAATACTGTATTATAACAGCACCAAAAAGTTTTGATCTCCAATTTGCTAGAAAGAGCTACTGTATTTGCATAACTGGGAGCCAATTTCTTGCTGAGAACTCAGCAGTCTGTCGCCGACAGACTGCTGAGACAGCAGGCACAAAGAAAAGGGAAAGTATTACATATGTGAATAATGCTTTGAATGAGAATGTGATTCGCCAAATATTTTGGCTTTACAATATACTGTAGGGTTCGAGATATTCGAGATGTTACCACAATCGTACAGTACACTATAAAAATGACTTTAACTCAATGGAAGCTTTTGGTATTCACAAGCTGCAGAGTGTAACACCTGCTTATGAGACCTTGGTTAATTTAAAAGTATATCATTTGCAACTTCAATTATGAACCCATCAGTGAATGGAGTGTACATACAGTCATATGTTGATAATTACAAACTTCAGTTTTTTAAATCATCCAAACATATAGGCCCCTAAGTTTTATTTTGTGGGTTGTACAATGACTGTCGTGGGTCTGACCTGTGAAATGGATGGTCTGCAGGACTGCTGAAATCTCTACATAAAACACAAAAGCATTTTGTTTCCAGTATAGAAGGTTTTAAGTTACATGCATGGATTTTCTAACCACTTAGCTTCATAGAAAATGCTGTATTTCTCACTGGCCATCTGTCATGTTTTCATAAAGAAAAAAGGGGGTTAAATTGTACAGAGGACACCTGTATAAAAATGGTCTGTGTTTAATGGTAGTGATTTTTCTGCTAAATGCTAAGCTATCAGCATTCTACAAGAAGAGAAATGTCAAGCACCATGCGCGATATACATAGCTTATCGCCAGTGGCTGTAAATGAAAAAAAAATCTACTTCTGGCATGCCATTTGTTTAGCAGGCAAGTTCTACTTTTTGATGTTGGTATTTTTGGAACACATTATCATTGAATTTGGTTGGTTGTTCATTCAAATTAAGAACAATTGACATACCTATTAATTTAGGTCAAGCATGAGAATGGTGTGAGTAATAAACAATTAAGGGCAAATGCACACCTAGAAGAAAAAAAAAAAACTTGAAGCTAATATCCAGAATGAACGTGTTGTTCACTTTGCCTGCGGTGTGCATTAGTTAATTTAAATCAATTAGTTTGTTTATTTGTTTTTTGCTCTGGTGTGCATTGACCCTAACATCATAGTCACAGCATTTGATGGTATTGAGGTAAAATGTGAAACCTGCACGTGAGGCTTGTCTGAGCTGCTGCACAAAACGTTTAGCTTTAGGAATTACAATGTGGACATCAGAACTCAACCACCGTAAAAGATTCGAGTGAATCATTTGACAAATACTGTATCCCTGTCTTGAAGTGGTGCTGCATTGATGATTTCACAGTGGCGAATTAGTGCCTTCTCTCAAAAAGATGCTCTTCTCCAAATAACCGCCCAGGTAAAGTGAAGATTGAGAAAATAAGCAACCGGGCACCATTTCGAGCAAATAGCTGTCAAAGACAATTCCATTAAAAAGTGATCAAAAAAAATGTTGGCTAAAATTCAGTTTCACTTTTTATTTAATCTATTCATTAGATTTCAAGAGAAAAATGTGAGTTCACAATTGGATGCCTTATGCTATTTATATTTGTCTTATTTTTGTTAGCTTTGGTCCAAAGATTATGGTCTGCAAAATGACCTCTCTCACACATCCACGCCCACACATACAGTACAAATACATCTGACTCAAATGAACTGTATGCTACAGCAGAGCTGTCCATTCCTTACACACTACTTCCTTCCTGAAAGGTAATTGTGTTGACTATTTATTTAATTAGGCTGGACTACTCTGATTTAAATTGTACCAGTAGGTGGCAGCACATAGGTGTTCCACTTCGGAAGATTATGCAACACGAACAGCTTAAGCATAATACAGTTGAAAAATATCAAAGTTTACTATGGGGACTATTAGAGTAGTGTTGAACGATTTATCCATGTTTCTACAATACATAATTATTTTACCACTATGTCTGTATTTACCATGGTATACTGCAGTGCAGGTCATCTGCTTATCTTCAGCCCTTCTGATTGGTATGTGGGTTGCTGTGGTGAGCTAGAGACATTTGATAAATTGATTGATCACAAACTCTGGTAAGCTCCTGGATCATCTCGGCTTGATTTTATTATAAGTTGCCTGCCTGACATTTTGCATTGCTTTACATTCTTATGGAGAAAGAGACACATTATTGGACATTCCTTAAGATAAGCCATATCCCAGTAATGGCTTTGAATGCTTCACCATTGATACCAGGAAGCTGCTAATCGACCTCTAAGTTTCAGCATTACCAATTATTTCAATGTATTTATTTTATAGGATTTCAAAAAACTTCCATCCTCAATGTCCTTTTTTTACTGTCAGTTCGTGCAGTACTAACAAATGAGACCTGATTAGTAGACTCGCAGTCACAGAAAAAATGACAAGGCAGCTGAGCATCCCAAACTGTCAATGAGTCATAACCTCCTACTACATTGAAATGAACTGGGTGATTAGACTTTGCTTCGGGGAGGGTCTGTGCACAATCTTTCACTCCAAAAACCTTTCAAATCTGAATTACTATGTATGGTTGCCTTTATACAAGAAGAGAAATCTGAAATTACATAATAAATAAGAAATAGAGTTATAACAGCAAAAAAAAAAGAAAAACCATGTTTCATAGGGTCATGCTGTCAGAATGGTTGTTAATATTTTTTTTTCAGTTGTTGCCTGTAACCGCACTAACTGTAACAGCTCATTCTGCTCTGCAATCCCTTTCTAATTTCAGTGTGAGATTCTCGCAAATTCGTAATACCACCCTGCCTGCCACTCAAACATGTCCAATAGCAGAAGAAGCTGTAGTCAAACACAAAACAAACATGCCAGTTGGGGAGTCTAAATCATGTTCTTTGTAAGGTGGTGTTTGAATTAGCTGAGCTAGTGTGTGATTAGTACCAGGTGAGTGGTTAAATTGATTGGAAGTTGATTTGCTATTTGATTGGTTTCCACACAGTTTAGTTGGTTCTTTTGCCACGCAGTCGTAACATTTAATCAAGCAGCCTATTTCAGCGCCAGCAAGAAGCGCCAGCAAACCGAAGAGCCTCAACAAAAGAGCCGGGAGTCTAGCTGTGGGAGTCCAGCAAGGGGAGGCCTGCGCCGAGACAGCTGTTGGAATAGATCCGAACCTAACAGCCTCTGGAAGAAGCCATCTACTTGTCAGGTCTGTACCCTCCACCCCACTGCTCCTACTGTGCCTTTTGTCTTGCCTGTCCTGCTATGACTGTCTCTCACATCCCTGTTCTGTCCTCTAGTCCCGTCCTTTGCCCTCTCTCCGCTGCTGCTCCTCCAACCCCTCTAACCTCATCCCTCTGCCTCTCCCCCTCCTGCACACTCTCTGGTGCCCTCTGGAACTGTCACTCTTCTGCTAACAAAGCTGATTTCATCTCTGCCTTTGCCTCCCACTTCTCTCTCGATTTCCTTGCTCTCACTGAAACCTGGCTGTCCCCTGATAACACTGTAACTCCTGCTGCCCTGTCCTCTCTCTATGTCCTGTCCCATACCCGCGTCTCACTGGGCGGGAGGTGGGACTGGTCTTCTCTCTCCCTCCTTACTCTTTTCTGTCCCCTCCGATCTCTCCTCACTCTCTGTCAATACCTTTGAATTTCATGCAGTCCAACTAACCTCTCCCTGTCAACTCCTGCTCATTGTACTGTTCCGCCCCCCTGGGCCTCTCGCTCACTTTCTGGATGAACTCGACTATCTACTCTCCTCCTTCCCCTCTCTGTCTACCCCAACTGTCCTGTTAGGTGACTTCAAGATCCATCTCTCCAACCCCAGCCACTCTGCTGGATTCCTCCCTCTCCTTCACTCCTTCGACTTCTGTCTCTCTCCATCCCCTCCTACCCACAAAGCTGGCCGTCAACTGGACCTCACCTTCTCCAGGGCCTGCTGCCCCTCTACCCTCTCTGTCACCCCCCTGGACCTCTCCGATCACTATTTCATCTCTTTTTCTCTGTCTCTCCCCCCTCTCCCTGCTCCTCCTACCCCCACTGTCACCTCTCGCCGTAACCTCCGCTCTCTCTCCCCCTCTGTCTTTGCCTCCACTGCTCTCTCTCACCTCCCTCCTATCGACTCCTTTTCACAACTCTCCGTAGACTCTGCTACCTCCACCCTCTTCTCCTCCCTCACATCCTCCCTCGACTCCCTCTGTCCCTCACCTCCCGACCTGCTCGCCCCTCCCTCCCCATCCCTGGCTCTCTTCTGCTCCGCTCGGCAAGAATCACACTGCGATCTGCTGAAAAGAAATGGAAGAGAACCAAACTCCCTGCTGCCCTAGACCTTTACCGCACTCTCCTCTCCTCCTTCTCCTCTACTCTCTCCTCTGCTAAATGTACTTATTTCCAATCTGTAATCCAAGCCTCCACTAACAACCCACGTAAACTATTCTCTACCTTCTCCTCCCTCCTAAACCCTCCCCCCCTCCTCCTCCCTCCTCTATCTCCCCTGATGACTTTGCCTCCTTCTTCTCTTCTAAAATCTCAGATATCCATAAACTCTTTAACACCTCTCCCTCCCCCGCACCCCCTCCTGCTCCAACCCCTACACCCACTGCATCCCCTACTAACTCACCCTCCTTCTCCACCTTCTTGCCCCTCTCAGACTCTGACCTCTCCTCCCTGCTCCAGGGTCACAAACCCACCACGTGTGCCCTGGACCCCCTCCCCACTCACCTCTTTCAAGCTGCTGCTCCTGCTCTACTTCCCTTCATCTCCTCCCTTCTCAACACCTCTCTACTTTCTGGTCTCTTTCCCTCTGCCTTCAAAAAGCCTCTATCACTCCCATCCTCAAAAACCTACCCCCGACCCCACCTCCCTCCAGAGCTACCGTCCTGTCTCCCTCCTGCCCTTCCTCTCCAAAACCCTCGAGCGGACTGTACACCGCCAGCTCTCTGCTTTCCTGTCCAACCACTCTCTGCTCGACCCTCTCCAATCTGGCTTCCGCTCTGCTCACTCCACTGAAACCGCCCTCCTGTCTGTCACCAACTCAGTTAAGTCTGCCCGAGCTGCCTCTCTCTCCTCTGTCCTAATTCTCCTTGACCTCTCTGCTGCCTTTGACACTGTTGATCACTCTATTCTACTATCATCTCTTGCTGACCTGGGGATCTCTGGCACTGCTCTGGCCTGGTTCTCCTCCTACCTCTCCAACCGCACTTACCAGGTAACCTGGCGTGGAGCAACCTCCACATCTCACCCTCTCTTAACAGGAGTCCCCAAGGGTCAGTCTTGGGTCCTCTCCTGTTCTCTCTCTACACCTGCTCCCTGGGCCCCTCATCGCATCCTATGGTTTCTCATACCATTTCTATGCTGATGATGCTCAGATTTTCCTCTCCTTCCCCACCTCTGACTCCACCATCTCCTCCCGTATCTCTACCTGTCTGTCTGCTATTTCCTCCTGGATGCACTCGCATCACCTCAAACTCAACCTCTCTAAATCTGACCTCCTTTTCTTTCCCTCCTCCTCCCCTCCTCTGATCTCTCTATCTCTGTTCCTCTTGAATCTTCCACACTCTCTCCCTCTTCCTCCGCTTAAGAACCTCGGTGTCACCCTGGACCCCTGCCTCTCTTATTCCCAGCACATCTCCACTCTGGCACGCACTTGCCGATTCTTCCTGAGCAACATCCGAAGAATCCGACCCTTCCTCACCAACTACGCCACCCAGCTCCTGGTCCAGGCCTTGGTACTCTCCGCCTAGACTACTGCAACTCCCTCCTGGCTGGCCTCCCTGCGTCCGCCACCCGTCCGCTCCAGCTCATCCAGAACTCCGCTGCCCGCCTGGTGTTCTCTCTGCCTCGCTTCTCCCACGCAACTCCACTACTCCGCTCACTCCACTGGCTACCGATCACAGCTCGCATCCAGTTCAAGACTCTTGTACTAGCCTACAGATGCCTTGACCAGACTGCACCCAGCTACCTCCAGACCCTCATCTCTCCCTACACCCCCACTCGACCTCTCCGCTCCGCCTGCACTAGAAGACTGGCTCTACCTCCTCACGCTCCCCTGCCTCCAGAGCCCGCTCCTTCTCCACCCTCGCTCCGCAGTGGTGGAATGACCTACCTACAGATGTCAGGACCGCCCAGTCCCTGACCACATTCAGCGCCTCCTTAAGACTCACCTCTTCAGACAGCACCTGTAGAACTCCTCTGTTTCTCCCCTGGGACACTTTCACCCTTCCTTAAATGTGCTTTACTTGCTCTTATCTGCCCCTATTTTACTGCATTTAATCCTGTACTTCAGAGTACTGTAATCTGCCAAGTGTTTAATCTGTAGTATTTGGTATTTAATCATATCTTGATGTAACTATCACTGTCACTTTTATCTGCTGTATTATTGAATTGTATTTTGTCACACTTGTACTTGCTTGAACTAGTCATTGTATTTATCTTGCTCTTATTGTATTATTACTTGTACTGTAACACTTGAAATGTATTTGCTTACGATTGTAAGTCGCCCTGGATAAGGGCGTCTGCTAAGAAATAAATAATAATAATAATAATGTTCTCTCGCCTCTCTGTTCACCATACTGTAGGTAACCAGTGCAAGAATCTTTTGTTGCTGATTGATATGCATTGATAGAAATATAGGTGCACACTTTTTATAGATTAGATAAGAAGGGTCCTAAAAATCAGGAACATTTGTTTTTTCAGAAATCAAAGCCAAAAACAGGGATAATCCTGTAAAATCGTCAAAAGTTTTTAAATTACCATCTCAATACAGGAACATTGCTTTTTCAGGATAAATAATTCAAGTATACTGCATATTTTTATGAACCTCCACATTTTCAGCAACATACATGTAAGACTTTCTTGACATGATGTGCTCAATTATTCTCCCATATCAGCAACACCACTGTGCCAGCTCACACTGTCACATGCTGATGTATGTCTCCATTTCTCATGGCTGCCTGGATTTTTCCATCTGAATTCTGACAGTATTAGCAGACATTTAATCTGGCATGATGGCATTGAGGTCAATATCATTCACCTGAAAACAGCAGGCTTAAAGGCCCAGGCCATAACATTGGCTTTCCACAACAGACTATACTTGCAGTACAAACTCATTCACAAGGTTTAGATTAGTGGTTTTCAACTTTTTTTTTTAAAACTGTAACCTTTCTGTCTGGAGGTTTCACCTCAAGTATCCCTTTACAATTTTCGCTGTATGAATGGTACCACAGTTGGAAAAAAATCTGATTAACAAATTGTAGTTTTTTCTTGTTTATTTACTATATAATTTATGTCACAACAGTTTGGGACTAACAAACTGCTGGTTTAGAACAGCATACCAAACAGTACTTCTTAAATCTTTGGATGGACAGAATCAAAAGACAGTATTTGGGGAATTTCTTTGGAAACAAGTATTTGCTTTCTATTCGATAAAATTATTATAAATAATCCAAAATAGTCTGCACTGTAAATGTTTACGTTGCCATTTACTTCCCATCTCGGCATAATTAATTATGTGTGCCTGTAACAGGGGGCTTTGGTACGTGTGTGGGTCATCACTGAACAATACTGAGGCAGACACAGAGCACTTGGTGTTGACACACATTTAATTAACACAAGTGCTGACACTAGGGTACTGGCAAGGGTAGCCCTAGTATCACATTTAAAAAAAAAAGAAAACAAAACAAAGCTAAAAAGAAAAGTTTGCCACACAAATGGCAAGTGCTAGTCCCACTAAAAGGAACATCCCGCTCCAGGAACCTACTACTCTACTCTCTATACACTGTTTAGGATCAACATCCCCTAAACGGACCAACTTCTGGGTTCCTGCCTCTTCATACTGTCTTTTCACACGGCCTTGTCTGGGCAATGCCTTCACGAGCATCGTCTTGGAAGGGTTTTGTGTAGTAGTTCCTGCAGAGCGGACACTCTCCTCCTCAATGTAAACAAACACTTTCGCTCAGCGCCGGTCTGTGTAGTAATGGCCATGCAGTCGCCTCGAGCTATGGCGCAGATGCTTTTTGAGCTCCACGCAGCTTCCCTGGGCATGCACCCCAGCCAATCAGGACCTCCCGATCAGCTTAGCCGGGCAAGCCTACCTGCTCAATTAGTTCCTTAGCAATGCGTCTTCTTATTTATGTTACTGGAGCATTTAACTTCTAGAAAATGCAGAAAGATTGTGCTTCACTGACTAATATAAAATAGTTAGATTCCTGTTTTTCTCCTAATTTTTTAGAAACTTGTATTTTTGAATTTTTTGTGGACATGATTTAATGTACAGATTTAAATAGCAATCACGACTATTCATTAAAAGCACACAAAAAATCTTGATACAGACAATTATCTAGCATGTAATACCCACTGCATTCGAAATAAATATGACAAATGAAATAATATGGAATGATTATTAGGAATTAATGTAAATAGGTATATATATATATATATATATATATATATATATATATATATATATATATATATATACACACACACACACACACACACACACACACACACATACATGGGCAATGGCAATTAAATGGTATGGGAGTCATCATTATGGCCCATGACAAAATAAAGCCACGTGATTTTGCCCGTTCTATCCCAGTTACTTAATTATTTAGCATGTAAAGATGCTGGGTTTACAAACTGACAGTTTCTTAATTTTAAAAAAAATACTCTTTGTATCAGGTCAGTACCATTTACCTAGGTCACCTTCAGTTTGATCTGGGTAAATACATCTCTGGGTAAATATATCTCTGGTAATATATCTCTTTATTTACTTCAGCAAATTTAATGAATCATTGCGTTCTTATGACTGCTAACCAAGGTTAAAATATTCCTGCTGAAGGACTACTGCTTGTTTCTGCTCATCAATATAAGCTTGTGTTTCTAAAAATACCTGCCACAGCTATTTATATACCCCTGAAACTCACTGCCAAACTTCAGTCACTGGACCAAATGCTTGAAGACAAATTACAGTGGAAGCGGCTAGTAGAGGCAATGTACAGAGGTCATGACCTGTGGATGAATATCAAATATTAATACAGCTATTTTTAGAAAAAGGACACACAACAAAATATAACTGAAGTATGTTGCTTTGTATTTTGAAATTATAGACAGTGTCTCCTGACCCTGTTTTCATTCAGTATGTACAGTGAACACAAGCCTTTTTATACAACCATTCAGATATTTAACACACAAACATACAATGCCTGGTCAGGAACAGCTCTCACTGTTTAAAAGCTTGCATTTATTGTGGCATCCACAAAGGTTAGTAAGGATGGTGTCCACCATAAGGTTGTTGTTAAATTCCTAAATATTAAAGAAAAGGGGATAAGTGCTGACCAGTCAAGCAGCTGTATGTGATGCACGGAAATAAGGTATACAGAGCTGAGCTTAAAGTGTATCTTGCAGGGGTGTTTTTTTTTTTTATCATTGAAATGGATGCAGCAGTGTCTATTAAGAATATTAGCATTACTTTTTTTTTTAAATAACATTTGTGGATCACGGACCACGCCTACCAAAAACACAACCTTTTTGTACCACGTCACGTGTGATGTTTCAAAAGGCAAACAGTTCTTGGCTGTATGTCTGGCCTACAGGTTTGTGAGATAAAAAAAAAAAAAAAAAAAGTAATACAGTAATATTAATAATAGCATGGTGAATACGTGCTTGTGTGGGGGTTGCACAAACTCCAATCTGCCAGGGCATGGGGTGCATGCCTTTTGAGGGAAAAAAAATGCCGTATTTCACTCCTGGGTGCGGTTTGTACAAATCAAAAGAGAGGACCAAAAGAATTCTGTCGTTTGTGGCGCGCACTTTCTCGACAGTGATTATCTGGAGGGTGACTTACTTGAATATAGCATGGGATTTAGAAACAAATAAGTCAGATTGAAGTCAGATGCAGTACCTTCAGCATGTCAAATGTTTTTTTCTTTTTTTAAATAAATATATCATTGAGGTTTTATAGGAAACCACCATTAACACACACACACACACACACAGGTATATATATATATATATATATATATATATATATATATATATATATATATATATATATATATATATATATATAATTAGCTCAAATATAAGGCAAGTTTTTTTTTGGAGGGGGGGGTTGTAATGAAAATAAGATTTGAAAGATACAACTCACCTTCAAGTCAAGGTTGTTGCGAAAGTGTGTATTGAGTACAGTATACAGTAATGAAAATGGATAAAACTAGCTGCAGTGATCATGTGGAAAAGAGTGGATTGAAAAGGGGTCACGTATCAAAGGGATTATGAAGAAGTTATGATGCAATTTTTAAGGTCATCGTTATCAGAAAAGCTCCAGCATCCAGCAATTATCGTGCTGCTGAAAAATTTGTGTCACCTACAACAACACAGGCGGGGACAAAACAACTGCTATTGAACACCCACTCAGAGGAAATCATTTTGTGGATTGTGGGTTGTCTGTTTCTTAATTCCCTTGCTTACCTAACGAGTAAGTAAGTTACCGTTACAGTATTTCAGTTGCATTACTATTTTTGACAGAAACCTACGGTCATAATATCGGCACTCTCTTTTAAAATTATATAGAGACTAATTATTGTATGTGCATCATCAGGGTACAAAACATGTAAATGGGCAGCTGGCTCTTTGAGCTAATTAATATATATATATATATATATATATATATATATATATATATATATATATATATATATATATATATATATATATATATAGTCAACTCCAAAATTATTGGCACCCATGATAAAGATGAGCAAAAATGGCTGTATAAAATAAACAACACAGATAATGAGCTATATTTTATGCTCAAATATATGGAAAACCATATTCTTTTATTCTAATACAATTGCTCAGAGAAAAAGTTTTTTATTAACAAGTAATAAAACATTTTCTCAAAAAGACAGGTGTCAGAATTATTGGCACCCCTAAAGATTCTAATAAATAAAATCAAACAAAATTAAATCTGCATTAACATTCAACTTATTTAAGTTAATCTCAGTCTTAAGGAAGTGTATTGTGGCCTTCCATGGCTTCCTGTTTCACTGGGGTATAAAAATGTGGTAACACGCATATGAAATCCATTTGTCATCAATCACCATGGGGAAAGGCAAAGAACTCACAAATGAAAAGAGACAAATGGTTGTTGACCTTCATAAATCAGGCAATGGGTACAAAACAATAGCTAAAAAATAAAATATACCACTTACCACTATTAGGACAATAATTAAGAAGTTCAAAACAACTGGAATAGTGGTAAACTTGCCTGTTAGAGGACGCAAGTGTATCTTGGCCCCACGCACAGTGAGGCAGATGGTTCGGGATGCAAAGGGAAATCCAAGGGCCACAGTTGGAGAATTACAGAACTTGCTTGCATCTTGGGGTCACCAAGTCTCCAAATCTACAATTAGACGCCACCTCCATGCCAATAGGCTATTTGGAATGGTTGCCAGAAAAAAAGCCTCTATTGAGAGCAATCAACAAACATTAGCGCCTGGAGTTTGCTAAACAGCACTGGCACTTCGATTGGAACCGGGTGCTATGGTCAGATGAGACAAAAATAGAGCTCTTTGGCCACACACACCAGCGGTGGGTTTGGCGTCGAAAGAAGGATGCGTGTGCAGAAAAGAACCTCATACCTACTGTAAAATATGGTCGTGGATCTTTGATGTTATGGGGCTGTTTTGCTTCCACTGGTCCTGGGGCCCTTGTTAAGGTCAACGGCATCATGAACTCTACCCAGTACCAGGACATTTTAGCAAAAAACCTGGTTGCCTCTGCCAGGAGGCTGAAACTTGGCTGCAAGTGGATCTTCCAGCAAGACAAGGACCCCAAGCACACATCAAAATCCACAAAGAAATGGTTAATTGACCACAAAATCAACATTTTGCAATGGCCATCTCAGTCTCCGGACTTGAACCCCATTGAAAACCTGTGGTTTCAATTGAAGAGGGCAGTCCATAAGCACAGACCGAGGGGTATCAAGTCTGCTAAGAAATAAATAAATCTGGAAAGATTCTGTATGGAGGAATGGTCTAAGATCCCTCCCAATGTGTTCTCCAATCTCATTAAACATTATAGAAAACATTATCCTTGCAAGGGGAGGGTGCACAAAGTACTAAAAACAAGGGTGCCAATAATTGTGACACTTCATTTTTTTTGGAAATAAATTTATAATTTGAGAAATGTGTAATTTTGGTTGATTCCATTGAATCATTAATCAAGTCAAATATATTCCACATGTTGGAAAATTACAATATAGCTCAGTACTGGTATTATTTATTTTATACAGTCTTTTTTGCTCATCTTTATCAAGGGTGCCAATAATTTTAGAGGTGACTGTATATATATATATAGATAGATAGATATATAATGAACCTCTATTTCTTTGCACAGCTAAATCTATCCAAACTCTCTAACGTTTTCCTGTTCTCTACCTTCCGGGTTCCCCTTGGGTGAAGCAGCGGTTGCTTCCCAACCTTGGAGGCCAATTGGTTCGGTCTCACCTCTGTGACTCTGCGAGCCAAGGTGAAACCCTGTACTCCTTCCTAAGTCACTAAGCACTTCTCTCCTGTTCTCAATTCCCAAGGATCTTCATCCACACAGCCCTTGCTCCTGTCCCATGAATTAAACAGAAATAAAATTGAATTGTTATTGTAAATGATTCTCAATTAATCTCTGGTTGCTAAAGAAACAAGCTATGGTCCATGAAATGGAAACTAAACTGATATGGCAAGCCCTCTCTTTATTGAATTCTAAATCTTTATTGTAGATATGTAGTGTAAATTTGGAGTGCAGCTATCGTTCATCAGATTCAGGATTTAAGTTGACAAAAACCAGTGTCAGTACAAATCTACTGAAAATGTGGGCTTAAATTGGCAGTAACAATGCTCATTTGTCACTATCACAGAAACTTATAATACTCCTACCCACTAACTGTACTCAACACATGGATTCAGCCCCAGGAGATTATAGTGCTCTTATTAAACCTGATTATTTTGTATCTATCTTTTCAGCTTTTTAGTGATATATTTATATCTGCAGTCTCAATGTTCATTGCCATATTTCTCATCCTATATTGATCACAGGTTTGGCACATTAGGTTCATAGTAATTTACTGATCAAACCTGTTTATTATCTCTGATCATGGCTCTATGCATTATATACTCAATGTGTTCATAGTGTCTAATTGTACAATAATTCTCTTATACCAATAAAAAAGTATTATTTGAATCTGAAGTACATCTACAAAATCTATTATATTTCATACATTAATTGAATATACACTGATAGTGTGATAGCAATTAAGTTTATAATTACAGAGGAAATGTTACTAGGAAATGTATTTAACCCCATTAGCAATGAACTGATTATCCCCAGAGCAAGAACATTTCCTGTCCAATGTCTACAGGCAAGCAAGCAGAAGTTCTTCTGAACAGAAAGTAAAGGGATCAATTGAGGTCGACACAAATGTCAAGTCTGCCCACGGAGCTGTGAGGGGCTCTCAAATGAAGCATCAAATACAAGTTGGTAAACTGCACAATGATATTTGAAAATGGTCTCAAGGAAATGCAAAACTCCATAAATGTACACTTTTTTCAAGCCTGTTTGTTATTATCATTTCAATTTCAAGCCTGGTTGAAATGACCTGTCCATTGACATATTTTGGAAAAAACAAAACAAACTAGAAGCATGTACTCCAGTCTCTGCAGCCCTTACCTTATATGAAAACCAGTGCAGACACATACAGAGGGCCCTCATAATCCTGTAATAAGAGCACAGTAAGTGAAAGATTCTAGTCAAATGCAATCCAAATCATATATAAGAGGCTAGTGTTGAGTTATAAATAAAAGTTTAGTGAAGTTGTTATGAAAACTGTGCAAATATGTGTTTTTCAGAAGTACTTGACTGATGTAAAAGAGTCAGTAAATATTTAAAATTTAAATCCAGCGAATTCTAATCAATAGGATATTACAAGATCATAATTCATTCTTTATATATATATATATATATATATATATATATATATATATATATATATATATATATATATATCCTACAATTAGAATCACAGCACATAACACCATTTCATCATTTATTGGCTGGTTTTTACCATAAATTTTTGACTATCTGTATGGTGCGGGAAGAATGGACGTTAAACCTGCCTAACATTGAAATGCAACTAAATCTTGTATTTCAGACCTTGGTGATACTGCAACAGGACCGCCATAGCCTTGTTTACCTGTGTATCTGAAAACTGTGGTAAGCAAAACCATTAATTTTCATCAGAATATTAAAATACGTTTTCATATTTAGCGTACAGTAAAGCAGGCAGATGCGGTTTTCTGCTTTCCCTTTAGGCACTTTTTTCAGAGGTTAAAAAGACCCTGCTTTCACTGAAAATGCATTGAAGGACTGGAAAAATCTAAAGAAAAAACTTCAGAAACATTCATAATCTGGCACCACAAACAGTGTTCTGAAATGTGGCATTTGTTCAAACAGTCGAAGGAAGTATGTTCCGACTGTAGAATCACAGTTATCAAATTCTCACAAAACGGTGGTGCGTGAAAACAGACAGTACATGCTATGAAAACATTTTGCCACAAGTTCTGTAAAAATCAGATTCGAATAAATGTAGAAATTGTGAAGAGGATGTTCCAGGCAAGGGAATGAGCCAAAAGGATTCCGAGTTTTCATCGGCTGCCTCCTGCACCGATATGGGGGGCTCAGATCGGCGGGAAAAACTGACGTTAGACCAGCTAAGCATTGTCTCCAATGACATTGAAATGCAAGTAAATCCTGTATCTCAGTCTACAGTGTTGATTTTGATATCCCAGCTGCCCTAGCAGTCTTGCGGTTGCACAGTAGGAAAACGAGAAATATCGATCTTCTCTCACAAATATTTTTTGTGTTGGTCAGAACAATTTCTTGTGAGGGTTTGGGCAATTTAATTTGGGGATTTTTTTTAGCCTCCCCAAGCTTCTTATACGTGCCGCTTATGCTGCTCTTTTGTCTGAGTCTTTTCTTTTGTCTGAGTCAACTTTGTCCAAACACACAGCTGCCCCTGTCTCTGACCTTGAGGCCTCTTTACAAACCTGCACTCATATCAGTTGCTTCCAATGACAAAACAGGAGACCAGTTTCTTGAGAATTTGGGTGTCACTTTGGGCCTCATGCTATCTGCGTTGTCATGGAGAATAGGCCAGTCGACAACCTTTTGTTGCTATGGTTACAATGCCAGTTTACATCCTTTTTTCATCTTCATGTTACAATTTTGTAGGCGCTGTGCAATTATACACACGTTTAACCCTTTAATCACTCCTATGGTCCTACAATAATAAAAAATAAAGACAGGTCTCAAAATGTTATTAGCAATCAAGGTTATTCTCATATACCTTGATTGGTTATTCTCAGAAACCAATTAGAATGCAGAATGTGATGATGGTCCATTCTAAACGGAATACACGGTTATGACAGCTACACAGCAAAAAGTGTGGGAGTTTGTGTGGGCAGTGTGACAGATGTGCGAAGCATGAAAGTGATTAACAGAGCAAAATGAACAGAAAAGCTTTTGTCTTTGACAAAGTACAAGTTATTAGCTGTGGGGGTCAGACAAACCAGAGATGCTTCATATCCATTATGCAGAAATGCGTGGGAGAACACTTGTGCAACAGTCCCTTGACTGGGGCTCTTTCTCAACTGTATGCCCATGAAGGTAGATGATTCTAGATATGGTTTTAATTACATACAAAAAAAGCACCAAATATGTTTTCCAAATACTGTTTGTGATTATTTTCAATAAATCACTAAGTCACAATTTCCACGGAGAAACACAAAACTTTCTGGTTGTTTGAGTACAACTGCATATAAAATAATTAAATATTTATAGCACTTTTAGTAAATTTAAAATACGTTTCTTTTGATTGTGCTCTGCAATACTTATGAAAAAAATACTGTATTTTTGTTCCAAATGACCTTTTTTTAATAAAATAAAAGGTCACTGATCAATAACTTTATTCAAAATCCAACTCTCAACTATAAGCTAAGTTCTTATGTTTAACATGCCAAATTTGTACCCATAATGTGACGTTACACAAGTATGCTTATAGTGAAAACACTGAGCTAATTGTGTTGCAGGCAAATACAGTAGGCAGTATAGTTAAAAGGATTAGTCAGTATCATTGCTAATGGGGAGAGAGTTCTTATGTCAGGTGCACAAGGGTGTCATCTCTGGTTTAGAGATGCAATGGCTTCAACGATAGCTCACAGCGCAAGCTAATTCTATCAAAATCAACTCATTCATGTGCATTATTAAACCTTACAAAGCTTTGTTTTCAACAGAGACTGAAGAGGCAGAACAGTGCACTCAGACAACATGAATTTTATAACCAGATGAAAGGACACCCTATTACTGCGAGATAGCATTTTGAATGAGGATTATTAGACAATATGCTACAGGATTCACTTTTTTATTTGAATGGGTTTTTATCTGAACTTTAATTATATCAACATTGTGCTGCATTTAATTATTATATTTTAAGCCAAGTAGCCATTGCTACAGTTGTGTCCAGTCAGTGATGCAAATATTAAGAGCATGCAAATACAATAGAGCTTGTTAAAGCTTCATTGCTTTTAACAGCACCTTTTAATTGGCACTTCAACAATGTAAGCTGGAATCTGAAAGTTGTTATACCACTTGTAATTATACTGATATTTTCCACCCACTTTACATGTCTAGCTTATGTGGCTGAAAATCACACAGTTTCCAGACAACAGATATAACCCCTACTTCAAAAGAGCCAGGGATCTCTAGTGGAATAGTTCCACTGCAAAACAAAGGCATTTCCAAAAATAGTGGACAGATGAGCAAATGAAAACTGTAGCTGTGTTAGACGCTACCACCAGTACTGACACTTGTCATGCCAATTAGCGAGTCACAGTTAGCAGACAAAAATCAATATGATTGAAATAACAAAAAAAACAATGTTTAAGCAAGTGTTTTCAATGATTTCCTGGAATCAATCAAAATATTCAAAGTGGTAGCACTCAATCTGGGTTAAGAGCAAAAGCAGAGGTTCCCTTAATGTTGTGCTTTTTCTTAATTAAAAAAGAAGGCAGGTAAACAAGACCGATATAAAGTGGGGCAGCTTGAGGATTTGGAACACGCAGAAATGTTTCCTGGACCAAGCTGGGTACTGTAAGTTATGAGAAGCTGTAGTACATTTATGTTTTAATATACTGTAAATAATAATAATAATAATAATAATAATAATAATAATAATAATAATAATAATAACATTTGTTGTTCGCTTTATCGCCTAAATACATCACATTTGCAGTACTGTGACTTTTCTAATTCAACATTACTGTAGGTCAGCTTTGACACAATTGATCTCTCAATCATTTTAAACCACACTGATAGTTATATTGACTTCTGTTGACATCTATCAAGGCACAGGTTGGTGTGTCTGATTTATCTTGTTCCATTTATGACATTGTTTACAAGCTTCCATGTTAATGGTACTTAAATTGGTACTTAAATTTTTTTTTTTTGTCTAATAAAGCTGCCATTTTAGCATGTGGTACAGTGACTGTATTGTTAAAAGATTAGCTCAATGTTTGTGAACATACTGTCCAGTTATTTACTTTTCCACAAGATCAAAAAATCAAGGACAATTGATTTTTTTATCTTGTTCTAAAAAGTCGGTGAACATCAGTTCTATATGAAGGACCAGTTCAAACAGCGACAGCGTGGAGAGCGACAACGTGTGAGAAGTGCTTCATGGAAAAGTGCAACAATTAAGTATGCTAGAAATGGAGCTGCACAAACTGACAGGAGTTTGAGAAGCTGGCACACCCGAAATTCTTGGAAGTTTGCACCCCTAACAGACAGAAAGCCCCCAGGGAGCTAGAAGAGGGTCGAAACAGCTGGGTTCAGATAGGCAGAGACAGGGAAAAAAAGAAACGTAGTCAAACACAACCACCAGAAATCAAAACGCCAAACAAATTTGAACCACTTCAACATTTAGATGATCAAAACCAGCATCAAGAGAACGAAAGGAACAACATCCAGGACCCCATAAACGGTGCTGGCCAGGCAGCAAAATAAAGGGAGGTCATGATTGTCAGGGACTCCATATTGAGAATATTGAGTTCAGTGCGCAGTCTGGACCCCCTCAGTGTGCTGCCTTCCAGGAGCCTTTGTCACACACATCACTGAAAACGTTGACAGGCGCCTAGAACGAACAGTAGATGACCTGGTAGTAGTCGTCCACATCGGTACAAACAACATTGGAAGAGACAGACCTAGATCCCTGCAAAACAAATTCAGAGAGCTAGGAAGGAAATTAAAAGGCAAGACCAAAACTGTGGTATTTTCTGGGATAAAGCCGGCACCTTGCAAAGGACCATATGGACAGCTGGAAATAAATAATCTAAATGCATGGCTGAAATCGTGGTGCACACAGGAAGGCTTCACCTTCCTTGAACACTGGACCACATTCTACAACAAGGACTATCTATAAAGGCAGGACAGACTACACTTAAATAAAAAGGGAACCAATCTACTCAGAGAAAGGATCCTCAAGGAGGTTCAGAAGCATTTAAACTAGAAAGGAGGGGGGAATAAAAAACAGAAGGGAGACTACATCAAAACAAGGGCAACAACTCAGGTAAGATAGCCATTAAATGTGTTTATCTAAATGCTAGACGTCTCAAAAAAAAAGTTAGAACTTGAAGCTACTGTACTAACAAGTAACTATGATGTGATAGGTGTTACAGAAACTTGGTTATCCGAGAGTGATGGAGACAAATATAATATTAGTGGTCATACACTGTACAGGACAGAAGAGGCGGAGGGGTAGCACTATAAATAGTCTTGAAGCCCAGGTGTTAAATCTGGAACAACGCAGCATCAATATGGGTCAGAATAATGGACAAAAATTCAAAGGGCATAATAATAGAGGCATATTATAGACTGCCAAATTCAGACACAGAGCAAAATAATCTGTTATACAATGACATTAGAAATGCATGTAGAAAATGACTGCTTCCTAACACAGTTTGTCCAGGCACCAACTAGAGGGGGGGCATGCCTTGATTTAGTCTTCAAATAACAAAGACAGAATAACCAAAACAGAGGTCAGAGAATCATTGGCAAACTCAGATCACAACATGGTCTCATTTGAAGTGCTTAAAACCCCCAGATTAACGACTAAAGCTAAGGTTTACAATTTTAAAAAGGCAAACTATGAAGGAATGAAACAGAGACTAACAGAAGTAGATTGGAGTAAAATAGAGAAAACCTCCACAGAGAAATGATGGCTATTTTTCAAAAATGTAGTACTAGAGGCACAAAATAAATATATTATAAAAGCAGACAAATCAAAATCTAAAACAAAATGGCCAAAATGCTTCAATAGATCAATTAAAAAAAAATATTTAGAGAAATAATCTTTAAAAGCTTTACAGAGCGTTTAAAAAGGACCAAGAACAAAGTACACAGAAAGAGTACTTAAAACTGCAAGCGCAAGTCAAAAAGGAAGTTAGAAAGGCCAAGAGAGATAGAAATGAACATTGCCAAGGAGGCTAAAACCAATTCCAAAAAGTTTTTCCAATATTATAACAGCAAAAGAACATTCAAGGAGGAAGTAAATGTCTAAGAGAGATAAATAGCAACATCATAGATGAAGAGAAAAAAATCACAAATATATTAAATGATAACTTTTCACAAGTTTTTACAAAGGAGGATACGGACAACGTGCCCCACATGTCGACCTGTTTCTATCCAGTTTTAAATAACTTTAGCATAACAGAGGTAGAAGTGTTAAAGGGACTAAAATAAACAAATCCCCTGGGCTGGATGAGATCCTCCCAATAGTACTCAAAGAAATGAAAGAAGTTATTTACAAACTGCTAACTAAGATCATGCAACAGTCTCTTGAGACAAGGGTTGTACCGACAGACTAGAGAATTGCAAACATAACACTGATCCACAAAAAGAGAGACAAAACCGAACCAGGTGACTACAGACCAATAAGCCTGACATCTATTATATGTAAACTATAAGAAGCTGCTTGATGAGATTCTGGGGTCAATAAGCTACTAACAACCAAATGAGCAAGATGGGCCGAATGGCCTCCTCTCATTTGTAACCTTTCTTATGTTCTTATGACCACTATTAAGTGCCAGTGGCATTGATTAATGAACTTTGCTGGTATTGTATTGATTTTTATGGCCATTATGTGAGAACCCTTGCTGTGTCTGTGATAGCTTCCTATGGAGCTGATCAGACAGAATTGTTTCAGTACTTTCCTCTGTTACTAAGCCACAGTGGTGTAATGTTATATTTAGAAGTGAGGGGTCGCTTTTATCTACCCCCCCCCCCCCCCAATCCGTCTCAACCCTACCACGCCGCCTGCAGTCCCTGTTTCCCCATACACTCAACAGAACCGCAGTTTATCACTAGTAGTTACGGTATTTGAAAGGGCTAACAAGTGAACAAGTGTATCAATTGATTACAAATTGAGACAATCAGGTATTGAGGAATTATTGTAAATACATAATTACTGTGCACAAAAACGCAGTCATTATTATTATGCGTAACACTCCCCCACTCCCCCTTCGCGTATATAGAATGGTTTGGTCCAGAATCAGCTCGTCTCACTGTCCTATTGCAGCTGCTTAAGAGCGAATAAGGCTGAGGTTTTGAAACAGAAGTGCATCCCTTTGCAAAAAAAGATGTGTAAAGCCACACATACTCTTTATTTGTTTGTTACAATTGAGTTTTATCTTTTAAATAAATGTTTAGCTTATTTTATCTACATTATTTCTTATATATGGGTCTAAAAATAAGAACTGTTCCAATTATTACATCCAATTGTAAAACGCTGACACCAGCACAGCGTTAACACAGGTTCCCTTCCCTCTCTACGTTATTCACACCTGTTGTTCCAGACCAGGCACGCTATATTCAAACTTTTTCATTATTTATCTCTCAAGGGTTTTGTACGGTTATTGTATTCTTTGCTTATTTGTATGAGTTATACACTTGCATATCTATCTCCATATATTAATAGGAGCAAAACAGTTCAATATTCTACACGTGAAGTACGGAAGCGGTGCTCTCCCTCCCCAAGAGAAGTGTGTGTGTGGGGGGGGGGGCAGCACTCCCCCGCGACCCCCCAGCACTACACCCCTGCTCAGCCAACAATATGAAACCATGGAGACCCTAGCTGTCAACTCTAATTACCTAAACCAGTGTTCCTGTAGGAGGATTCTGAACTGCAATTTATCTGCTGTTGTCTTGTCAAAATGTCAGGAATAAATATTCTTTAAGTGGTAACAGTTACAGTCTATCAGGATTCCAAAGCATTTTTTCTTCTAAGCAATTCAAGTAGTTTATCACAGTCTCCTGTCATAATCTTTCAAATTCATTTGACTAAACTATAGACAGAAAGAGAAGTGAAATGTACTGCATTTCTCAGATAATTATGTGTACTGGTTATTTACATTGTTTTACCAGTACTGTCCTTTACCGTTTACCTAAATAATGCACAATAATCACATTTTGGAAAGATGATTGTATTTAAGTAGTAACCACACTTGTAATGTAAGGTTAATTTAGTTTAAAAACTTGATCAAGAGTTGCAGGAGGTCCCGGGTTCAAATCCCACCTCAGCCACTGACTCAATGTGTGACCCTGAGCAAATCACTTAACCTCCTTGTGCTCCGTCTTTCAGGTGAGACGCATTTGTAAGTGACTCTGCAGCTGATGCATAGTTCACACGTCCTAGTCTCTGTAAGTCGCCTTGGATAAAGGTGTCTGCTAAATAAACAAAATAATAGTAATAATAATAATAATTGATGATTGTAATCTATGACTGTATATCACATTTTATAAAAGATTGTATTAATATTGTAGCTCAATTTTACATCTTAAGCACCCAACATATTTAGTTTTATGCACTACAGTACTTTGTCACTATCAAAATAGACACATATTTTTTTTTTCTATATATCAATGCAGGGTATAAAATGCTTTTGAGCATTAGCACTTAATACTCCTGACCCAAACAGGATCATTATGGTGATTTAATCTGTGTTGAGGGAGAACAGATGAGATTGAAAAGCCATGAATTCAAAGACTACATGAGGAATTAGCTTATTGTTTCATAAAATATGAAACCTTTACCTTCATGCAATTGGTTGACCTGACTGCAGTTCCTCAGAGGCCTCCAGAAACATTTTAAGGGGAATATCTTGAGAACCATCAAGGCTGGAGCTGAAACACTTTCTATAGTTTCCTAAGGACCCCAACCATAGAAATCCCAGTCTGCTCTGCCACAATTTCCCTGAAATTGCACACAGTAGGTAGAGTCCCATGTTTTGGCAAATACGAAATAGCACGAAATAAAACAAAGTGCAACATTTAAATTGGGAGGTTTATACAAAAAATACTTTCAATAAATACTTGCAATCACAGTTGTCAAGGCTCAGCCGTTACCATAACGGTCTGAAGGGAAACAGAAAGCTCTGACTAGCACTTGCGCAGATGTATAATTTGGAGAGAGTCATTTGGGAATTCAAATTGTGATGGAAGAGATGTTTGTTTCTAAAATGCCTAAACCGCGCATAACAATTAAACAACGCTGCAGCTGACGGAGACAAAATAATGATGGGGACAGACTAAAACAAATGACAAATCAGAATGCCCATTGACTAGAATGGAGAAGGAATGCCCATTGACTAGAATGGAGAAAGGAATGACAGCTTATAACTTAAAATTCCTGACAAATCTTAAAACCCCATATGTCATTACATAGACATGAATTATTATACAAAACAAAAGTGGAATGACATAGAATGACAGCTGCTTTCCATGGAAAGACAGACCAGGAATACCGAAAAAAACTGAAAAATCATAGCTAAATAAGGAATGACAGCATGTATCTTAAAACCCCTATACTGTTTCTTACAAATAAACTAATGTGCAATTGTCCTCCAGAAGAAGCAACTCTGGTATTTTAAAACAAATGTGATTCATCAGTCCTTTTGACATGGTGGTCATTGTTGTCAAATCATTTAAATTGAGATTCCTAATGAGTGTATTCATGTGATTTTATATTCTATCATAAATTATCTTTTTTTTAATCTACATATTCTCATAAGATAATTGCTTATTACAATAAGAGAGAGTGGAAATAATAATGATGTTTCAAACCAAGAAGCCAGACAGTATATAGACTGTATGTACAGTATGTGGATGAGGCAGAAGCACTTATGAGTGGTTGTGTTTAAATTACCATTATAATCAAACACTAGAAGAATAAAAGAAACAGCATTTTCCACATTGGCCAGTAATTTAAACATTAGACAACTAATGAGGACTCATATCTGCTCATGCCTAAATAAGAATTTAAATTGAACCAATTTCATATATATAAAAAAAATAAGTAATATCTTTTTTCACTTTGAAGACTCAGTTTCTATTTTTATAAGTGCACTTCAGCCAGAGGGCTGGAATCATATGACCAAAGTTATAGAAATCACTGAAGCAATACTCTGACATTGATAGGAGCAGTCACCAAGAAAAAACAATGTTACCAAGGAACTCTCTTTAAGAGCGGTGCGATTCAGCTTTGTTGAAGTGTACAATAACATAATCCAGGATAGCTTGCTCTCCTAAACCGATATCTTGTTTTGAGTATTACAGGCTTCTTCAAATGAGTTCCCCGATAATCCTTCAAGTGTTTTGATTTTTTTTTTTTAAAGCTTGCGTGGAGATGGCTTATAGCAAACCGCATAGCAACACTGTGTATTTGTAGCCTAATTAATCTCGTTTACGTTTGCTTACTTTGAAAAGCAACACATTTCTCCATGTTTAAAGCAGTTTGCGTGTTGTTTTTGTTCACTAACTTATTTATGGATGTGTAAATGCTATTTCTATAAATGTTCACAAATCCGACAGTTTCACATATCCGCCTATAGCCCAGTCCACAGGGGGTCGTATGTTACAAGTGGGATCTCTTTGCCATTTAGTTATAAATATGTGTACCCTGCAATGCACATCAGACTGTCCACTTTTTGTATACAGGGACATCAAAATGATTTCACTGACAGCATAACATTACCTACCTGTTGCCAGACGACTGATTTGGTTGAAGTCAATGAAGGGATGTGCCATTTAATTGACTTTTTTATTAAAAAAGAGGACCTTAAAAATGGAAAGACCAAGGCACTTGTCATATAATAGTTATAACTAGAGGAAACATCTAGTGTTCACTTCATGTGCCTGGTTTATTAAATGAACTGAAGTGTCCAAAAAACTTAAAGGTAAAAAGCTGCATTCTTTAGACAAATACACATCACATGCCTGTGTTGGTTTCTGTTTCCCATTATGCCCATACAGCCATTGTACATTACCAGTGTATAGTATAAAGTATTTGTTCCAATTGTTTTATATGTATGTCATATGTATTGCCAAGCAAACAACATAAAAAAGGTTTGTATAAGGAATAAAATGCAGTGCTTTATACACTGATTCATGTCTTTGAGAGGCAATTCAAATTCCTCAATATGCTCAAAAAAACTACCATGATTTACATTCCAGTCAGCTTCAGTTGGAGATGAGGTCAGGTAAGAGGTCAGTAGCTATTTATATTTAGCATGGTATCATGAAACAGTACCGTATCTGTCGGGTAAATTACATAAGTGTGCGGTTTGTCATAACTATTCAGAAAACTATTCTTTTTTTTACCATTATGAAAGAAGTAACTCATTATTTCCAAATGCTTTACTTCATTTAAGCGTACAGTACTGTGACATTAGCTACAGTATGTGCTTTATACAGTATTACAGATAACCTGAGCCACATAAACCATCTCATTATTATAATTATAATTTATAAGTGTCATCGAGTGATGCTGTGCTCTACTATTAACTTGTCACGTAACTGGAAAAATCGATGTTGCGTTAAAAATGGATTCAAAGGTAAGTACATTTGATGACGTAGCTGTCACAAAACATTTACTCCTTGGCACAATCCTGACGGTTTGTAAAGCTAACAAAGTGTTTAGCACTTAATACTCCTGAAAGTGTATTTGCAGTGTGACTGTAAGGATGTTTCTATGCCAACTGACATTTTTTTGGAAGTCAGCTGAAGTTTAATATATAAACAAAGATTGTGTGTTCCTAAAGGCCTCTCCGGTCAGAACTGTCAGGAGGCTGTGTGGTCCAGTGGTTAAAGCGCTTGTAACCAGGAGGTCCCCAGTTCGAATCCCACCTCAACCACTGACTCATTGTGTGACCCTGAGCAAGTCACTTAACCTCCTTGTGCTCCGTCTTTCGGGTGAGACGTAGTTGTAAGTGACTCTGCAGCTGATGCATAGTTCACACACCCTAGTCTCTGTAAGTAGCCTTAGATAAAGGCGTCTAACAAATAATAATAACTGTACAGAATATACTTTGAGACCTATGGGTGCTGCCTGTGTGGGCGTCTCCATTTCAGCGGGGGAGCTGGTCAGTAACATCAGTGAACCTTTTGTAAAGTGTTCATTGTTTTAGTGTTTTTGTTTTACATTGAAAAAAAAATCATAAGATTTGCTCTTTTGTCGAGGAAGAGTGTACTGTACTGGAAGAGTGTAATTATCCTAAATAGGCCTATTACTTTCCTCTGTCAGGCACAGGAGATACAAGACAGCACTGTAGGATGCTTTGCCTGTGGATCATCCTTGATGTAAATGGCAGATTGACAGAGTCAATTCATTCCTCATACAAGTTGGTGTTTAGTAAGAATTTTTAATCAATTTAAAAATTGAGATTTTGTTACAGAAATAGTTGTTTTATACCAGGCAAACAGTAGTATTTTAGTTATACCCTGTCATGCTTTCAAAAGTAAACCTCTGATAAACCACTTTTTCAAAAGTACAATATATTGGTTATCTTGTACATACAATTGTGCAAAGAAAAGACACATTACAAAGCAATTCAACACTGACACAAAAGATATAACCATTTTTTTTCAACATCTGAAGGCATTACATAACTCCAAGAATTCAGTGAGAATTTAAGGCCATTTTTGTACTAAATATTTTTTTTTCTTGTATCTTGACACGATATTCACAAAAACGGTGCATTTCTTGTAAAACTGTACATGCAAAACATAGTGCGAGCTATAAGAGATGAACAAGCATACTATGGATTATTTGGATATCTCAGTAAACAAAGTTCATGTGTACAAACTCACATGGCTGCGCATTAGAATTCTCTGGCACATTCATCTGATTGGCGCACACATGCACACATTGTATGCATGGCAAGGTGACATAATACGGTGACACCAGCAAAGCATACATATGCTAAAACCAATATCCCTGTCTCTGGAGCTACCCAGACTTTACAGATAGAGATCCACAATTAAATATTAACTAGGCAGCAATATAAATAAATAATGTATTTATCATCACATGGTCACGACTATATGGATTTGTTAAGTCATCAAATCTAGAAAGAGGGATCCAATAACCTTGGGGTTACAACTGTATTTAATTGTTTAAAAATTGTTTTTGTAGCGGCCAGGTATATATATAATGTCAGTTTTTAAATTTTTTTTTTTTCTGGAAGGTTTATGATATAAAAAAAATCCATGGTGAACGGCTGAAAAAATTGTTCCATTAGGCTGCAGTGCATAGTTTAAAAAGAAAAGCAAAGAAAAGAAAGAAGCACTTTTGGCAACTCCAGACAACCTGTGCCCCATTCACAAAGCTTTAACTAAAATGACTAACCTTTTTTAAGTCTGTTTTGAATA
Source organism: Acipenser oxyrinchus oxyrinchus (assembly GCA_030684275.1). Lineage (NCBI taxonomy): Eukaryota > Metazoa > Chordata > Actinopteri > Acipenseriformes > Acipenseridae > Acipenser > Acipenser oxyrinchus. The sequence goes on along the minus strand of CM060256.1, from coordinate 19,860,581 downwards.
ATGAAATCGTTGTAGGCTGATATTCATTTATTTAAAATGCATCCATAACTACAAAACCCTCAATGGTAGTACGTACAGTAATTATAAAAGAAACTCGTTCATTATTTGACAAATGTTATGCCTGGAAGTATTTCTCAATGTCTTCAATTCAGATAGAGTTCTAGTCAAAAAGTTTGTTAAGCAATTTTAATGGTTTCTTTTAGTCTAATTATATTTAAAATGCATACAAAACTTGATTAAACACAAACTTAAAAAAGACACGTTTGTGAATTGGGACCTTTGTTCCAGTAATATTATAACATAATATTTTATGTGACAATACAACATCTATGTATAATGTAATGTTTCCAGGGCCTAGATGTTCAAAGCCTTTTACACCAAATCTTCATTAACATGATTTTCTCAAAAAAGACAACTAAAAAAAGTTAATTAATAATAAATTCATTCTTATAGGTTTAAAATTGTAAAATTGTAATTGGCGATTTTTTTTCTTTTCTTTAAGAACAACAAATTAATTATTAAGAATGATTTTGACCAAAAAAAAAAAAAAGCCTTGAGAATCTAGCCCCAGATATCTTAAAATAAAAATACATAAAAGTCCTAATTTTACAACGAAGATATGATATAAGAATGTGTTGATATTAAATGCATTTAGAAAACTTAATTTAGAATACAGTTAAACCTGTATAAAGAGGATGTTGAGGTTAAATGAGCTACTTTTGCAGACTGTTGACCTTTTTGTCCAAGCTATTTTACATTAGACAACAAGGAATTGATAGCAAGACCAGCAGCCTTTTGATTATGTTGCTCTAAATACAAGTCTCACTGCAGTTCTTTTGCCCCCCCCAGCCCAAGCCCAAGCCCAAGCCCAAGCCCAAGCCCAAGCCCAAGCCCAAGCCTAGAATGCTCTCAAGAAGGGATATGGTTTCACTTTTTAGTAAGTTTCATCTGCAAGGTAGCACACACAAGAAGTATAATTATTCCAAAGTTTATATTTAAAGTATGATTATAAAAGTATTCCACTGTAAAAATCATTAACATGTAAACATTAAGAGATAGAGGAAAATCATTCCCATGCTTATTTACAACAGTCCAGGATTAGGAATCCTGTTAAAACATGGTTAGACTGTTAAAACATGGTTACACCTTTTCCCCCATTAACATTTTAGGAGTTGTTCCTTTGTGACTTCCTGCTTTTTTTTTTTTTTTGGATTAAGCCTCAACTCCTTAAGGAAAGCTGCTTTATTTCCAAGGCATTCATGAAGACATCCAGTTTTATAAGCAAACCTACCGTCCAATTTTTTAAAGTCCTTAAAGAAGAACTTTAAATGGAAGTAAACATGTCATCAGAGATGCTTTCGAGTCCTGTCGTCATTCCAGTCTACACAGTGCAAGCAGACAAAAGAGGTGCAGCACATAGTGTTTCTGACGAGTGGAGGGCTAGGGGTGGCAGGCGATTAGGAAGGTCAGATCTGGGTTTGCAGAGGGTGCCCGGGGGGTGTGTAGGGAGGGGGTGCAGGAGACGGCTTGATCGCTCTTGCTTTCATGTAAGACAAGAACTGGTCCGGAATCTCCGCAAGTACATCCTTTGCCAAACGAGCCATGCTCAGGATGTGGTTTCCTGTCCTGTCAATGTAGTCTCTGAATGGGACAAACTGAGAAGTAAAAAGAAAAAGAGCCCTATTAAGTTAGGCAATGGTCCAGCTGTATACATCCTGAACAGTGTAAATATTGTATGGGGAACCAAAAAACATGTGAGACTGGCTTCTAGCTTAAGGGCTTCTCTTTGTTTGTTTTTGAGATATGTTTACCTTTAAGAGGCTAATTTGCAAAACCTTGAACTTATAATAATAAGTAGGCCTTGCCTGCCTGCCTTTAACAAATAAATGGGGGAACAATGGGGGTGTTCACTTGTGTTTTTGGTTGAATCAGTTTATTTGAAACCCAAGCTGATTGGCTAACATCCAACCTAATTAGGTACAATTCACTCAAGTTTCCTAACAAATGTTAATTAGTATGTTTGCAGTGCTGAACAAGACTGAATCTAATGATACAAAGAGATAATTGGTCTTTATTGGGCAAAGGCTAATAGAGTGGACAATATGAACAGTATGATAGGCCCTTTCAGATGGATTCTATCCAGAATAATGAGGCGTTTAATTTGGCTTCTTATTAACTCCCTCACTGTATAAAATAAAGGCAGATGTAGATTTGTGCTGGTGATGGAAACCTTTCCCTCTTGCTTGTTCCACACTGTGCACCTGCTGCCACTGTCATCTGCTGTCAATATCAGAGGAAATGTTTAGCAATTAACTACGGCTGGCCCTGGTGTTCTGCACAGCAGAGTGTTTTCAATCTTATTACTTTGGAGCTAGTCAGATGGAAGGTAGCCTCACGAAGCAGAAAAAATCTGAAAAAAGTTTTAGTTTCTGTGGGTTCGATCTTCATATAGCAGTTTGGTGTCAAAACATGAACACAGAAATGGGGTCTGTTCTTCTCAACAATGTCAGGTTCATATTTCTGGGAAAGCAGGCAAAACAGTGAATTGGGAAGCAGAAAATGCAAAGACGGAGACTTCAGCTAAACCTGTTCCTGTGCAACCAAGATTTAGTGAGAGGCATTTTGTATATTCCTTGAACAGTGATATCAACTAGAAGTAAATAGAATAAAGTTTTCAAAAATGGTGATAATACAATGAGAATCATCCAAATATTCAGCATAAAACAGGAAGAAAATAACTATAATAGAGCACACAAGCGAAGCTGGAACAACCAGATAGAAAAATGCAATTTACAGTTTCCCAATTGTTTGAAGAAATAATACAAGTTATCCTTCATTATGTGTAAAAAACACTAACTCATTTATGACAGCTTCTAAAAGGTTTGTTGGGAGAGAGACAAACAATTTAGTGTTGAATAACCTATTCAGTTGCCCTTATCTTGTGGATACATAAAGCCTTCTGGGCGGACGTTTTCCTTATCTTGACTGTTTCAGCACCTAATCTAGCTTGTCTTTTTTTCAGTGGATAATTTGTAAATTGTTACCATTTAGCTCAGTAAGATAAAACACTATCATGAGACATGGGGGCTCAGAACAACTGGATGGTTAATAATGTAATTCCATGAAAGGGTTTAATTAATCAGCTCTCCCTTCTACTTCAAACAATGTATGCACGATGCAACTCTCACTGCATCATAAAGAATATCAATCAGCTACGATAACTATTTTCCATAATGGAATTCAATTACTGTAATTCTTACATGCAATTATACCCTTGGGAGTTAATTTACAGTAAAACTATTTGTTACTCAGATATTGGTTTAACAGTTTTCTCATTTTTATGTCTAAAAAACTTCCTTGATCAGGTCCAGTCTTCTCACTGAGCAGGAATTTCCAATCTCTCATATCCTTGGAGTCCAAATAAAGCAGCATCTTGTAGTATTTAAAATTGCAAAAGTGTTCACATCTGATATTACCGAAAACAAAATATTGAATAAAATGCACTGATAATTGATTGTTAATTGATTTTATTTTCATACCCATCATTAAATATGAGAACATAAGAAAATAAGAAAGGTTACAAACGAGAGGAGGCCATTGGGCCCATCTTGCTCGTTTGGTTGTTAGTAGCTTATTGATCCCAGAATCTCATCAAGCAGCTTCTTGAAGGATCCCAGGGTGTCAGCTTCAACAACATTACTGGGGAGTTGGTTCCAGACCCTCACAATTCTCTGTGTAAAAAGTGCCTCCTATTTTCTGTTCTGAATGCCCCTTTATCTAATCTCCATTTGTGACCCCATTGAAATTGAAAAGTCAAGCAATATTCTACTGATTTTTTCAAATAACTGGTTTGATTATTAAATGCGCTTCTCAAGACCCTTGAGTCAGACTGTGGGAATAGCAAACATTTCAGTATCCAACCACTTCAGAGAGAGTCACTAGAGGTTTGTATGTCAGTCAGTGCTGTGCTTTGCTGTAATAATATGCAGTCAGAAACTGGAAAGCACTTCCATCTTCCATGTCAGGGCAAACTAATACAATAATGCACTACTTGCTAAATATTTTAAATGGTGAGAACCATAATTCAAACAACCCAGTAGTGGGCCATTCTCTTGGAGGAATGAGCCTCCTGTGGCATGTATGCCAAATGCCAAGGCGAGACAATTAGGTAGGGGGTACTAGTGAGTGTATTCAGTTTTCATAATGCTTTCAATTAAAATGTTGAATAAAATAAAACAAAATTATGCATCCATGAGAAATGGCACAGAGCAAAAGGCAATGCCCGAGGGAGCCCCGTCCCATCATCTTAGCCTTTTGTTAAATAATTATTCATTAGGCTATGTGTGTGGGGACTGATAAGCATGGTACAAAGCATTTAGATGTATTATAAAATAATAAGCATTCTAAAAAGAATCATATCTACTTCTAAAATGGGTCATTCCTAAACTACTTGGATGACAATGTTTATGATAGTAATTGTGCCATTTTATTTTTTCCCCCTACAATTTCAAGGCACTAAAAAGTAAAAATAAACATTGGGTTTCTTTAAAACAATGTCCAACAGCACATGACACACATATACATCAATAAGTACAGCAAGTTTGTCTACTTTTCAAACTGCCTGCACTGACCATTACAGAGCTGATTTGTAATTTTAAAGCTAATTTGTATTTTAGCTTAACATGTTTGTTTAATAAGTAAATACATGTTAACAGAGCTTTTCTGATGTTATATCACTAAACAAAGGCTAGATTTAGGTGCTGCGAATTACACTGCAACAAAACTGCACAAACCTACATGTTTTTCCAAATTGAGATCCTAACTGTTCTCTGAAGAGTGATTTGTGGGAGTAAAAGATCAATAGACAAGACAGAACATAAGTTCACATCTAATTCAAACGACTTCCGTACAGCAGCTCCTCACATTATGCAGTGACATTTGTAGATTAGGGTCAAATCTGAATCACAATCATTGTTAAATACTGCACTATTTAATACTGGACCCTGCAGAACAAATGTGGTGGAGTTTGCATTTGCCTGACTAAATTGTGTTGATTTGTTTTTTCAACACAAACTAGTGATCTTGTTCCGGAAATCGAGTGAATTATCTTTTACGAGGTTGAGCCATCAAGACCTTATGTTGTGAAAGTTAAACCTAGAGTTATGTACCTGAACAATGTTGTGAAAGACAAAACTTGAGATATGTACCTGAACAATGTCTCTTTCTGCATATCTACCTCTGGATGATATTCTAATTTCATCACCATCCAACTCAATCATTGCTGTAAAGGAAAGGAAAAAAATAAAGCCATCAGTAACTGGATTTAGTACAACAGGCAGTGATCTTTTTTTTTTTTTAAGTACAAATGTAATATTGTTTCCTTCTCATTTTTTACCATCAAAACTAGTTGTTTTCAAAATAGCAGAATGGGTACTAAAGGGTAATAGTTTAGGAAATACAAGAACCACACAGTGCCTCAGTGCCAATCAAAAAAAAATGAACTGATAACAGCTGCACAGGGCAGGAAAAGCAAAAAAGGGCAGTACCTCCATACAAATAAAAGTTACATGTAATACTCATGTTGTCTGTTGTTCAACAGCCTTTCCTAATGAGACAAACCTCAAAGACAACCGGGTTCTTACTTTGGACAACTTCTTATACAGTAAGATGATTTCAATCCTGCAGTCCTTCAAATAATCTCCTTCCTGACCTAAAGAGTTAAGTAAGATTCCCCTCTTGGGATGTCATGTAACCAGCGGCTTACAACGTGGAATTAGTTCCCAGCTTTACCGTCTTTTACACAGTGGCTCTCCCTGCTTGGTTTCTTATCTACTTTTCAGTCTGGTAGCCAAAGATAAGACGTCTCAATATCCCATCTTTTTGAAATAGCTCTCTTTCACAGAGAAGATTGGGGAAAGATACACAAAAACATAATCCCACCCTGTATTTATGTTGCACACCTACAACCTAAGACCTTATAAAATACATTTGTTCAAGAACCTTCTGAGGTGGTATATTTTACAGCAGCAGTAACTCAAAAAAATACTAAGAGATACACTACAGATTCAAAACTATTTCTAGCCTTTTGTTTAAATGGTCATTAGGGTTCTCTTTGCAAAAATATAGGATCTGCTTAGGAGCAAGTGACCCAATACCAGGTTTTTGCACAAAAAAAAATGCAACCTACTAACCTTATAGTCATATGAGAAATCCTACGTTCATATTATTTTTATAAATACACAGTACATTGTTAAAATACTGACCTTTCTCACCATTTATTATAACTTGGCTGAAGTCAATACATTGGCTCTAGATATATGGTGAATAATGGATAGGGTACTGCATGATGTAAGCTGTTATGACATCACAAGTGTGGGCTTCCAAGCTGTCTGCCCTCGAGACATTAATAGATATATGAAGCGGAATATCACAAAATTATTCCTTCCATTTTTTATCAACACCATAACACTTTAGCAGTTCACAGGATAATTCCCATTGCAAAATATCACTCCTTACCATTACAGAGAAGGAATTATTGTTTCAAATGTTTATTCTTTCTCCTGTACTTTCTTACCATCAAATTCTGCTGGTCCAACTCCAACAATAATTATTGACATTGGAAGGGTAGAGGCCTTGAAAGAAAAACAAAGATTATAGATCAGGTATTAACAAAATGTATAGATTGTACAAGTTGCATGTCATTAACTGCCAGGTATTCCTCTTCACTGGTTGCTATTGATAACCATGTACACATACGCCTTTAGAAAGAATAACCAGCACCTCTCCATCATAATAACAGATATTAAAAGCCATTAAATTGTCCTAATGTCATCACCTCGGCACTAAAATACATTGAATCACTGTGGTAAAAGTCAGGTTGAGCATGTGTAGCAAATGTCAGCTCTCTGGATTTTAACACCTGGAGTTTAACAATGTTACAATAGCAGCATAACAGAGTTTTCAACCAGACCAATCATCTAAGAAGTATAAGGGCTCTTGAACTGTATATTATTATACAGTACGGTTAGGTACCCCTTCATTTGAAAGTCCATGTACGTGACTGGAATGCACAGTCATGACTTCTCTCGCTGGTGGATTTTCCATGCAGTTTAGAAACTCCATTGTCGTGAGAATGTGACGTAACCCACACATACCAGCAACATTCCTCACGCTATGGGAAGTGCACAGCCAAACCGTGGTATGGCTTAAAAGGGTGGGTAAATTGCCTTCTCATGCTAAGAAGCAGCGCACATTTTGTGCATTGAACAATGTCTGAAAGCCATAACTTGTTCACAAGATTTCAGCACTGAAGATCCCGTTTGTGACATAATCTCACGCAACTTTCTGCTATTAACTAAAGGTCGTACCAAGCACTTATTTATTATAAACTGAGCCCTGCAAGCTTCTTTGACCAAATAGGAAAAAATAAGCATACAGTACAAGGGGTTTAGAGACCTCGTCATTCAGTATTTCTTTTTTTATGTGACACAATTTATTCAACATTTCAAATTACTGCCAAAATGATAGCGCTTTATTGTGTAGTTGTATTATAAGTAAGGTCATAGAAAACACTGAAGCTACTACAAATTTTAAAGATGCAGCCCTTAGCAATAAATAAATACATAAACAAATAAATAATTTGGTCATCGTATAGCTGTTTGCTTTAAGTCTAGTTTTTTCTGACCCTTAGCAATAAGATGCAATTCATTGTACACTAGCCTTAAGTAGTACCATGTGTACCTACCTAGGACAAAAAAGTCACGTTTGTACCCCAAAATGTATTAAATTAGCATAGCTGGGAACTGGTGGCAGTGGTCTCCTGCACCAGGCTTGAGCGACCACCTAGTTGAAGTAAAATCTCTAAAACCAAATTCATTGAGTAAGATTTGTTTCAGAAGAACGAAAACATTAAAATGAAAAAGAAAACTGTTGGTTCCACTAATTTTTTCAAATGACAAATACTGGGCTTAACATCAGCTTTCTGCAAGATTTACATAACATGGATTAGCATCTCCTGAGAAATTTGTTGAACTTGTATGGACTACCGGTATACTGGATCCCCATAACAACAACAAGAAAAAATGCGAGAGCCTTGGAACTGTTCCTGCGGAATTCAGATTTAGGTATTTCTTCTTCTTCTTCTTCTTCTTCTTCTTCTTCAGAATATTATGTAGCTGGAAATGTGGGAGAGTAGGATAGCCTATTGTAGATTTACTACAAGTATTTAAAAAATGTATTGTACTTAACATTTTAACTGCTTAATTTTTATATCATTAACCTAAAGTGCTGGATTTTAGCTCCATTCATAGACTACCATAAGGATCAAAATTGCTGAAGCTATCGCTCTGTAGTAAAACTTGTACATATAATACATGTACATGTATAATAGGTTTATAATAAATAAATATGCAGTCAAAAAATGTCTAGCAAATAATACAAGGATAGTACAAGCACTTTCTTATGGATTTTTTATTTTTTTGCATTTGTGTAACGCTATGTCTGGGTTTTTGATTTGTTCATGTGCTTTTTTTTTATTATATTTTTTTGGTGGCCAGATGAGGCAGGCTGCACTTGCGGTTCTTCAACCCAAACTAAAAACTTAGTGGAAACCTAGTTTAAGAAAGCTGTGTGATATCAGTAGTCGCGCAAGGCCAAATTGGAACAGAAACATTTAAATATACCCTCCCATATTTTAATATTAATTAGGTCATTTGCATTTGGAAGAATTTCTATCCCTAAAAGAAAACTACATGTAAACCCAAATTACCTGAAAGGTACTACCAAAATAGCGTGAGAAAAAAGTTCGCCTTTTTTTTATGGAAACCCTGCCACTAATCTGTACATTTTTTCAATGACAATGATTGGTCCAATGATGTTTATATTCTTATTTTAATGGCATTCCTGAGACTTGCAGAGTTCTCTATTTATATTTATACAATTACAGTAGAATATGAAAGATGCTCAGTTCCATGCAAATAAAAACAGCGGTGATGAGACATACAGAGTTTTATGAATTATGGAACTAGTGCCCTGCCTTGCCTTGGGCACTGAACATCTGTTGGTTTGAAGGAATGATCTGGAACTGGCTGCCTGTAGTCAATACGCACACATGAAAATTATATCAAGTCATTAACAGTGCTGACAAGCTCTCCCTGCTGAGCTGAATGACTGAACCTTCCTGGATTTGATGAGTAACTTGATTAGAGGGTTTAGGCACAGGGAGCACAAAGGCCAGAAAATGAAAACCTAAAATTCACAATAACCAGAGAGCAAAATAAATAAATAAATAAATAAATAAATAAATAAAAATATACTGAGCATCAAAAGAAACGCATCACTTATATTTGAGCATCAAAAGAAACTTATCACTTATATTTGGATAAAAATCACTAGATGTGATCGAAAAATGACAAACTCTGTTTTAGAGCAGGTGCAGTGGCTTTTTATTGTGCTGCCCTAGTCCAGCCTCCAACATGCTGATTGCACGAAGGCGCTTCTCTCTTGACAGATGTGGCATATTGGTTTTTTTCTGTGATTTTCTTTATTGCTTTTATTCAAGCTTGCAATTCAAAAGCTGAAATCACTCCACATCCAATGTCCAATCAACTGTCTCACTAATTAGGTGATTAAGTGCATATGCTTCAGTCATAGTCACTCAAGCGTGTCATGGTCAAGGATGAATGATTTGAGTGATTAAAAAGAAACAAAAAACATTTCGTCAATGTCATTTATATACCTTATTTCTTTTCGAAAATAAATGTGTTATAATAGTGATAAGTTTCTTTTGATGCTCATATATATATATATATATATATATATATATATATATATATATATATATATATATATATATATATATACACACATTCTGTAGGTCTGCCTACTTCATACACTTTGATGACAAAATACACTTAAAAGTCCCAAAATCTTTTTCAGTCAAGGCTCTTGTTTATTATTCCTACAGCCTTATATACAATAATTCAGCCTAGCTGCAGTATTGCCATGAATTGTGATATTTTTATAAATCATGCAATAGGGAGAACCTACTAATTACTACATTATAAATTAATGATAATACATGAATATAGTTCATGTACAGATCTACTCAAGAAAGTTGGGTATATATATATATATATATATATATATATATATATATATATATATATATATATATATATATATATATATATATATATATATATATATATATATATATACACACACAGTACTGTGCAAAAGTTTTAGGCAGGTGTGAAAAAGTAAGAATGCTTTCAAAAATAGACATGTTAATAGTTTATATTTATCAATTAACAAAATGCAAAGTGAGTGAACAGAAGAAAAATCTACATCAAATCAATATTTGGTGTGACCACCCTTTGCCTTCAAAACAGCATCAATTCTTCTAGGTACACTTGCACACAGTTTTTGAAGGAACTCGGCAGGTAGGTTGGCCCAAACATCTTGGAGAACTAACCACAGTTCTTCTGTGGATTTAGGCAGCCTGTTGCTTCTCTCTCTTCATGTAATCCCAGACAGACTCGATGATGTTGAGATCAGGGCTCTGTGGGGGACATACCATCACTTCCAGGACTCCTTGTTCTTCTTTACGCTGAAGATAGTTCTTAATGACTTTTGCTGTATGTTTGGGGTTATTGTCATGCTGCAGAATAAATTTGGGGCCAATCAGATGCCTCCCTGATGGTATTGCATGATAGATAAGTATCTGCCTGTACTTCTCAGCATTGAGGAGACCATTAATTCTGACCAAATCCCCAACTTCATTTGCAGAAATGCAGCCCCAAACTTGCAAGGAACCTCCACCATGCTTCACTGTTGCCTGCAGACACTCATTCGTTTACCGCTCTCCAGCCCTTTGGCGAACAAACTGCCTTCTGCTACAGCCAAATATTTCAAATTTTGACTCATCAGTCCAGAGCACCTGCTGCCATTTTTCTGCACCCCAGTTCCTGTGTTTTCGTGCATAGTTGAGCCGCTTGGCCTTGTTTCCACGACGGAGTTATGGCTTTTTGGCCGCAAGTCTTCCATGAAGGCCACTTCTGACCAGACTTCTCCGGACAGTAGATGGGTGTACCAGGGTCCCACTGTTTTCTGCCAGTTCTGAGCTGATAGCACTGCTGGACATCTTCCGATTGCGAAGGAAGTAAGCATGATGTGTCTTTCATCTGCTGCAGTAAGTTTCCTTGGCCGACCACTGCGTCTCACGGTCCTCAACGTTTCCTGTTTCTTTGTGCTTCTTCAAAGAGCTTGGACAGCACATCTGGAAACCCCTGTCTGCCTTGAAATTTCTGCCTGGGAGAGACCTTGCTGATGCAGTATAACTACCTTTTGTCTTGTTGCTGTGCTCAGTCTTGCCATGGTGTATGACTTTTGACAGTAAACTGTCTTCAGCAACCTCACCTTGTTAGCTGAGTTTGGCTGTTCCTCACCCAGTTTTATTCCTCCTACACAGCTGTTTCTGTTTCAGTTAATGATTGTGTTTCAACCTACATATTGAATTGCTGATCATTAGCACCTGTTTGGTATAATTGTTTAATCATACACCTGACTATATGCCTACAAAATCCCTGACTTTGTGCAAGTGTACCTAGAAGAATTGATGCTGTTTTGAAGGCAAAGGGTGGTCACGCCAAATATGGATTTGATTTAGATTTTTCTTCTGTTCACTCACTTTGCATTTAGTTAATTGATAAATATAATCTATTAACATGTCTATTTTTGAAAGCATTCTTACTTTACAGCATTTTTTCACACCTGCCTAAAACTTTTGCACAGTACTGTATATATATATATGTAGGTTGAAACACAATCATTAACTGAAACAGAAACAGCTGTGTAGGAGGAATAAAACTGGGTGAGGAACAGCCAAACTCAGCTAACAAGGTGAGGTTGCTGAAGACAGTTTACTGTCAAAAGTCATACACCATGGCAAGACTGAGCACAGCAACAAGACACAAAGTAGTTATACTGCATCAGCAAGGTCTCTCCCAGGCAGAAATTTCAAGGCAGACAGGGGTTTCAGATGTGCTGTCCAAGCTCTTTTGAAGAAGCACAAAGAAACGGGCAACGTTGAGGACCGTGAGACGCAGTGGTCGGCCAAGGAAACTTACTGCAGCAGATGAAAGACACATCATGCTTACTTCCCTTTGCAATCGGAAGATGTCCACAGTGCCATCAGCTCAGAACTGGCAGAAAACAGTGGGACCCTGGTACACCCATCTACTGTCCGGAGAAGTCTGGTCAGAAGTGGCCTTCATGGAAGACTTGCCAAAAAGCCATACCTCCGACGTGGAAACAAGGCCAAGCGACTCAACTATGCATGAAAACACAGGAACTGGGGTGCAGAAAAATGGCAGCAGGTGCTCTGGACTGATGAGTCAAAATTTGAAATATTTGGCTGTAGCAGAAGGCAGTTTGTTCGCCGAAGGGCTGGAGAGCGCATACGAATGAGTGTCTGCAGGCAACAGTGAAGCATGGTGGAGGTTCCTTGCAAGTTTGGGGCTGCATTTCTGCAAATGGAGTTGGGGATTTGGTCAGAATTAATGGTCTCTCAATGCTGAGAAGTACAGGCAGATAATTATCCATCATGCAATACCATCAGGGAGGCATCTGATTGGCCCCAAATTTATTCTGCAGCATGACAACAACCCCAAACATACAGCGAAAGTCATTAAGAACTATCTTCAGCGTAAAGAAGAACAAGGAGTCCTGGAAGTGATGGTATAGCCCCACAGAGCCCTGATCTCAACATCATCGAGTCTGTCTGGGATTACATGAAGAGAGAGAAGCAACTGAGGCTGCCTAAATCCACAGAAGAACTGTGGTTAGTTCTCCAAGATGTTTGGGCCAACCTACCTGCCGAAGTTCCTTCAAAAACTGTGTGCAAGTGTACCTAGAAGAATTGATGCTTGATGCTGTTTTGAAGGCAAAGGGTGGTCACACCAAATATTGATTTGATTTAGATTTTTCTTCTGTTCACTCACTTTGCATTTAGTTAATTGATAAATATAATCTATTAACATGTCTATTTTTGAAAGCATTCTTACTTTACAGCATTTTTTCACACCTGCCTAAAACTTTTGCACAGTACTGTATATATATATATATATATATATATATATATATATATATATATATATATATATATATATATATATATATATATATATATATTACATCCTATTAGCAAAATAAGTAATTTTATATAATATGTATAATATACATCTTGCTCATTCTGTATTGGAAATGTCTTGGTAGAACAAATACAGAATCACATCAGACTCTTAAAAGGGTTGTTGTACAAAATAATCTCATGAATCTCACTTCGATAGGTCTCAAATGTGAAGTTCTGAAAGAAACACATGTTATAACAAACACGTTTTTATATTACATCTGGCACTACAGTACAATAGGTTAAAGAAAGCTGGCAGAGTTTGCTTGCCTTACTTCCAGGTCTTATTGTCACTTCCACGGTCATTTCACTACAGCAGTGTCTTCAAAGCATGTAGTCAATATAGGAAGCAGCTGATTGGGTGATGATAGGAGATAAGGCATTGATGGGTCAGGAAAAATTTGCTTCCAGGTGAAATGACCATGGTAGTGCAAGACTACCTGAAAGCAAAGCTTGCAAACAGAGATGTATTTAGCCTCATGTTTGAAAATACAATGGGTTTGTGACCCTTAACCCACAGTACATACAGAATGTATTCACACTCAGGTTCATAACATTATTGTAATTAGGGATAAACAAAAGCATGCCAGTCACTTACATTGACAATCGACTCTTTTGTCTGTGCCATATCTGAGATCACTCCATCTGTTATAATCAGCAAAATAAAATACTGTGAGCCATCTTTCACAGAGGCAGCATACCTGTGTAAAAGGTACAAAGGGCTTAGTTAGTCTGGACACATCTTACATAGAAGACTAGTGTTTGTGTGTGTATACATATATTGGCTCTATATTACAAAGGTGGATAACAGAAATATTCACAAATATACAGTAATTTGATTTCTGCCCCCAGTGGATGTAAATAATACTTCTTTGACAAGTACTGTACTGCACAGTTCATGTACATCATAAATAGATAGGATTTATTTGAAGATTGATTTCTTGTTCAAGATAATAGGAATTCTGGTTCACAGTAACACCATGCACCTTAAAACTTTTTACTTGAATTCTATGAGATAACAATGCAATGCCACATTTTATAGATTTCAGGTAAAGCATCATATTGAACAAATACAATATGCTGTACATTGGATTTTCATACACATTCTCACTCAGTATATAAACTGAATGATCAGTGTCTGAAGTGGATCATCTGGATGAGCTCACATTTCGTTGTCCATTCACACTAGTGCTGATCTCAGAACAGAGAAGCGTACAGATACCAGTGTGTAATATTACTTCTGCTATACTGTAATGCCTTATGATAATTATTATATGTTATTGTTTTTGTTTTTGGTAAATTGCATTGCCTTTTACATTTTACGCAGTTCTGTGAATGGATAACATTTAGATTTCACTTTGCTGTTAGGTTGTTAATGGGAAACTTTACATAGCGCTCCAATACGTACCAGATTTAAAAGTATGTACTGTATTACAGTTAACGTCTCTTTAGTTTTGGCAAGTGTTATTTTCAAAATCATTCTGAATTAAAATACTACTTCTGTTAAAAATATAGTACTGTACCAACAAAACCAATACAGTACATCTAAATGGAATCCTACTTATTTTAAAACACAGTCCTTTCAGATATGTATTTTTGATATTGCCCTTTCAGGGAACACAAAGACACAAGGGTTGGAACGGGCCAAAATGAAATAATCAGATATGCGTCACATGCGTTTAACCGTCGCTGAAGTGAAAATGTTATAGGGTCGGATATGTGAGTGCTGACTGTATGCAGTCTACTTATCAATTTTTCAGTGTGAAGCTTTCAAAAAGCTTTCTACAGGTTTAGAAAAGCCATCCACTCACCAGTTCAAGCTTTACAAGGTGCTAAAAGCAGAAACATATTTTTTCAGGGGTTCATCTAAGGCTGTAAAAGTATATTATTATTATTATTATTATTATTATTATTTATTTATTTATTTCTTAGCAGACGCCCTTATCCAATTGTTACAAGATATCACATTATTTTTTACATACAATTACCCATTTATACAGTTGGGTGTTTTTACTGGAGCAATCTAGGTAAAGTATTTTGCTCAAGGGTACAGCAGCAGTGTCCCCCCACCTGGGATTGAACCCACGACCCTCCGGTCAAGAGTCCAGAGCCCTAACCACTACTCCACACTGCTGCCCTACAGAAAGTATCATCATTTATAATACCTTCTCATATTGTACACCCCTGACTACTTTTAATACAGTAATCCGTCGCATATCCGACTGCGGGGGGGACCAGAGTAAGGGCAGATATGTAAAAAGTCGGACGACTGAATCCTTTTTTAAATACCATTGTACATAGCTGTAACAGTTACTTTATTCACACAATTATTGTTTTGAGATTCAGCTTTTATTAGGGAGCTCCCCTAAATCCCTTGTTTAGAAAGATGGAGAGTATTAATGCTTGTGACAGAGTAGCAGTCTGCCGTGTGGGTTGATGAAGTGGTTGATCATGGCAGATAAACGGTTAGGGTGGGTATGTGACAGGCGGATACGTGACGGAATACTGTATTGCAATTTACAGTTAAAGTTGAAGTACAATAGAAATATACAGAAGCAAAATAGAAATACTACTCTAAATGGACAGCTTTGCCTTGATCCGGCCTTCAAGCACTACAACATATGTACATTAAAACAAATGTGCTGCTACTGCTAAACTGCGTTTAGTTGAAGAGATTATTAATAACTGTAAAGTGATATTTGGAAGTCAAGGAACACAACACGGTCAATCAAGGAGAGACATCATTTGGAAATCAATATTTGCAGAAAAGAAATGAGAGTAAACTTTAAAAAAAAAGATGGACTGACAAAGAGAAAAAACTAAAGAAATATTAACAGGCAAAAAAATCTGCTTGGGTGGTGGACCGCCTCTGGATACGTATTTACCCTCTTTTTTTGAAACCTACATTCATATTTATACATTGGGTGGTGCGTATTTGTAATATGGGAATGTAATAGGGTTATAATATGTAACCATATTTTGCATGTCTAACTACATCCGACCCTTCCCATACACAAAGTCTAAACCATTTTTGTTCTGGTGCCTACAGGCTTACCCACTAGTGCATGTATATGAAATGAAAATGTAATAAGTAATGACGCACTGGGCGACCTAATTTAGCCTGTTTATGTCATCATACGTATTGTTTTACACGAGTAGCCTATTTAGCTACTCAACAAATCCATACATCGTTTGGTCATTGATTCAAACATTACTAAATTCATCTCTCACTACAACATGCACATAATCATTTGTGACAGGCCGATCTGATATCCAGAACAAACACTTAAATCAGGTCGGTTTGTGTGGTTTATAAACCTTCAAGATTCCTATAGGATATTCCTATATAGCAATGTGTAGTATTTTGTAATACTAATGTGTAATACGTTGGTGGACAGGATTTTCCCAGTCTGCTTTTTGGTTAATACCTCATTAACCAAAAAGTAGACTGACTTCTCTTGGTTTTAATAATGCTCCATTGAGAAGGTGCTAACAAGTGTCCTATAACTTAATGGATTGAACGGCTTTATAATTAATATGTGAATGGCCCAAATGCTTTCGCAAAATGCTATTAAACTGTACGTTAGTGTTAGTTTAATCTATACTGGATGTTGAAGTGTCCTTTAACAAATTCACCTGCCAAACGTATTCCAGAGGTTGGATTCCCTAGATCAATTCATTTACATAAATACTGTTATCTGCTTGGAGTTATTTCAAATGTAACAGTACAGTATTTTACACAACAGAGGGTCATTGTAAGGAGAACAAAATAGGCCATTATATGAATGTACTTTATAATTATAACACCATTTTTTGTAAAAAGTAATAAATAAATAAATAAATAAATAAATAAAATGACAAATTTCTAATGCATGTTTTCATTAAAATTTTGAGATATATTTTCTTCCCCCTGCATAAATAAAATAAACCATAATGCTCCTGGTTTACTTTATAACCAGGTATATATTGCATTTGCAGTCAGACAGTGTTCTGTACAACTGAGTGCAACAAGTATGGAGCGGCTTCTTAACCGTCCGGGAAATGGCACTGAACATAATGAAAGCAGAAGCACTTCTACTGGTGCAAATGAACAGCCTTTCTCACTAAAGGTAGCTAAATCAAAATTTCAGCTGGGGGTCCTCAGTCAGGATGCCTAATTTCATGGGGGGCCTTGAGTGAAGAAAGTTTGGGAACCTCTGTTCCAAGGGACTCCACAAATTGGCATATTCTGGCTTCTGCTGGGAAGAAGATGATTCCCTTATGGGTGTGTTTGCTTTGTAGGGAATATGACAAAATGAGTTGTAATCATGCAAATAAGAGATAAGGGCATTTTCCAGGCATTAGTAGATGTGGGGGATAATGTTACACTTGATTAGTAAGGCTGCCACCTTTAAACATGTAAACGCCTCTGTTTAGTTTACTAGTAATAAACGTTTAGAAAATCCATAAACTATAAACTAATATGACCACTGGGTTGAGAACCACTGGGTAAATGTGATGGATTAGCTACTTCAACACTTCATATTAGCTGCTCATGTATAGTTTACTTTGAGTTGTTGTGATCACAAGTTTTTGAAGATTCTGATCAATGTGCATTAAAGATTGCTAAATGATAAGCTTGGTTTCTTCTCACAGAAACTAAGCTGTATTAATAACACTATTTGGAAAAGAAAAAGTAGCCAAAGTTAAATTGAGTGGTTGTTTCAAATGACAATATATAACCAACCTCAATACAATGGCTAATAATATTTAAGCAAGCCCATTTTTGTACAGCAGTTTTATTGGCAAAATAAGATTGGTTTTATTCTTAGTTTGCTTGTGTAAATTACCTGTAGATTTGCAGAATATTTGAGAAAAGTGAAACTTAACCGACAACTCGTGTGTACTGAGATCATGCTTTATGTTAATTAGCAATGAGGTTTTCCAAATGTTCTGTATTCACTCAGAAGCATGAGTACAAATAACTTTTCTTGTATCTAATTTGTTTTTCTACCTTAATAGAAAAGTGTATAATAGTAAATGTCAATCATGTGTAATTGAATTGAAAGGTATTGTTTTTTTTTTTTTCATTACATTTAATATACCCGTATTTTTTTCTTGAAAAGGCCCTGCCCAAGCGATGTTTAGTTTACTTCATGTAGTTTAAACATCTATATAAAAATGTGGCAGCCTTCCTGATGAGTTGATGTCTTTCAACATATATATATTTTTTTTAATTGCAAAAAATAGCAAATTCTGCTTATACATATTCATATCCTGTCTTGTTTTGATCCTGAACACCTAATAAATTTGAGAACATGAAGACAAAAAAAAAATAATCTCATTAACGACATACCTGCCACAGCAACAGCATCTTTTTTCTGTTAGTCTTGGGCTTTTTTGATATATAAAGCTATATAGATTGTATAGAATGTGTAGGCACTAGAAAGCTTACCTTGCTACATGGTTGATGACAGGTGAAAAGTTTGTGGGCCCATACAAATGCACAGACTTCAGACTCTGGTAATATGCCTCCATTACTCCGTCAATCCTATAGCAATATGGATTAAGAGGGTTTCCATTCTGAAAATATTAAAAAAAAAAAAAAAATCTAAAAATACGTAATTTAAGTATTAATCTGAAACTTGCTCATATCAGTGGCAATGATAGGACAACCCAACTCAACAACTTACTTACAAATCAACCCACAAGAACAATATGAACAAATTGGATGAAAATATTTCTACTGTAGCGTCTTCTGCATAACCAAGTTAAACAGAGAGGCTCGGTTTAAAAAGTACAGTCAATACCGGTATTGATTCTTTTGTGGAATCAATAGAAAAAAAAATTCTATAAGGGTAATTTAAAATATAAGCTTGCTTACATTGCTCTATTGACTTATGGATTTCAGACAACTATAGCTAATCATAACTCTCTGTTGCACAGCAGATTCAAAAGAGGAAAAGGAAGTCTGAGAAAACGTGACGGGTCCATTAAAAAAACTTTTAGATATTTCAACACTGTTGTATTGTGATCAGATACCTACGTTACTCTTTCACTCTACTCTCTCTCCAGTAGGACACAAAATCTCATATGCCTAACAGCACAGTCAAAGGCACATGTTTCCCCTTCACTTTCTATCTGGGGCAATTCATCATATTTAAAATTTGTATCACGTGCAAGAGCACCAAATGATTTTTAGGCAAAATGTTTACACTATTAATAAAAATGGAAAAGATATTCCATACAAGTTGCATGAATGCAAACTTTGTGCAAACCACAGAGATTTATGTGAGTGTCAGTAACGCGGTAGTTTTTTGGAAGCAATTCACTTTAAAGTGCTTGACTTTTTAAAAAAATTTTTTTAGACATTTAGTAGTCGACAATTTAATTTTTTTTTTTTTTTTATCATTTTCTCCCAATTTAGAATAGCCTGGACTTGAACCGGTGACATCCAGGCTATAGGGTGCATCCTACCGGATGTGCCGCTCAGGAGCCCCCTAAAATGCTTGACATTTTGAATTAATTTGTGGTCCTATATACTGTAAAGCATACAGCAAGAAGCAAGATACTAGTAGTTTGTGCAGTTTTACAGATCATTTAAAACAGTGTAAAGTGTACATTTCCATTCATTAATAAGCAAACTTGTGGTCACTGATTTAAGATACTACAAGCACATTTAGTGAACAGGGCAATGAGAATGCCTTCTCTGTATTACTTCACTATATAATGTGTGGCATTCATGTTTAAAAATCTTCTCTTTGTACACACACAATAATTCTGTTTTTTAAGGAAGCTAAAAATACACCTTCAACAGGTTTATAAAACTGCAAGTGTTTTCTTTTTCTCATCTTGCGCATGTTCAATATTCAGCACATACAAATATAATCAGATGATGCTGACTTGTAAATGTGTTTTTGGTTGTATAGGAAAATTGTTATATGTGTGCAAACAAAGTACCACGGGCTAATCCTGCAAAACAAAGTCTGTAGCAAAAATCTTAACTAAAGCTTTTAAATAGTCTTACGTGGTCTTAGACACAATCTTAAATAGAACTGAATTAAACAGCTGCAAAATCTTACCTAACAGCCTAATAACTCTGCAGACAATATTTGATATTGATTAACTGGAACCATTCATTTGGTTTTGTTAGCTAATTCAAATGGGATCACACTCTGATGTTTGATTTGACAGGTTTAAGTCAACTGTAATCTTTAAACATGGCTTATAGGAATAGTGTGCATATTATTCTGTGCATGAAGGTGTTCCAAAACTAAACCATTTTCAAAAAATCCATGTCCAACTTGTGAACAAAACCTGTAACAGACCAACCAAGTAGAGTTTCACCTTTTAAAACAGGTCAATCAAATGAAATTAAAACACTGTATTCATTAATATTGTCAGTGTAACTGCTACAGTTTAAGCAGAAAGGGGTTTTAATAAATAAATAAAACATGTATTAACTTAAAAAGTAGTCAATTTGTGACAAAAGACATAAACAAATCAGGACTTATGTTACATTATACATATTGAACCTTTTTCTGCGTTACTCACTTAGAACCATCACGTATCCTCTATGACTTTAAAAAACAAAAAAAACCAGTTAGCTCTGACATACAGTAACCCTGTTTGCATCAGGGCCATGAGCTCCATGGTAGAAGCAGATGTTTAAATGTCAGATTCAGCTGACATGTGCATGAAATAAACCAGAACATTTCAAGACAGTTAGGTATTTTACATCTGATCCTCTCGTATGGCACACTAATCTAAGAGCTTGCACTACAGTTTGAGCCTGTATTGGCCCTGGGCAGTCAAACCTGGTTCACAATGAAAACAACTACTGTAGTTCTGGGCAACTGACTGTTTTCAATGAAAACTTTACACTAATACTGTAGGCATAATACTGACAAACAAATTCAAGACTATTTTTTTATTTTGGATAAATGGTTTTCCCTCACTACAAGATCTAGCTGTCTGCTGGCAGAAGTAAAGGGAAAACAACATTTTATGACTGATGTCAGTTTGCCTTCAGTAGCTCCTGATTTCTCCAGGGTGCAATAACACATTTCCAAACACTTTTTAACCCACAGTCAATATACCTTATCTGCTTTTAAAAACTGAAACTTTAGGATTTGATGCACTTTGAAACTTTTCAAGTTGGACTGATTTTGAATAAAAGTTCAGTTTCAATTTGTGTTGTTTGCTCTTTTTGTACTGTGTTTTAATTCTTCAAAGCATAGGATAAAGCAAAGGCAGAATACTGGATACATGTCACAAACAGGTACGTGTCATCCTACTTTTGTTCACAATCTCATCTCATTAACTTACTCCAACAGTTTATCATTGTTATTTTCGTTATTTTGATTGTCCTTTCGCTATAACAAACAAAAGGCTTGTACCCCAACAGGTTCGCTATAGGGAGTGTATACTGTATAATGACAACCAATGAAAGTGTTCTGACAACTGACCATTTCTTGTGAAATACTATATTGTGAAATCACATTTATGGACCAGAAACAGCATAAACATTCAAATCATATGCCCTTTTTTACATTTAAAATATGCACAAAATGTCTGGTTTTGGTTAGTTGGTTAGTATATGTTCAGTTAATGGTTTATATAACAATGGCATTTTTTTTGCAGATTTTAATTCCAACAGAACATATGAAAGAAACAAATGCTATAGGCAAAACACCTGCTTAAAAGACTAAAGGACTAGTTAGTGAGAATATAGGGATCAGTTTTACCAAGGCAAACTCATGTGACACCCTTCCATCTGGTGGCAGCTTCGCACCAAACCCAAGAGCTGGAAACATCTTATCAGAGTCGTAGTCCTGAATGATTTCTCCAACCGCCTTAAGTGCCATCGCATATGCATTCATCTGATAAGGGCTCATGTAGTGGAGAGAGGTAGGCTGGGCTGGGTTACCTGTAGGAAAATAGTATTGGTATGTATTAGTATACCGTTAAAAAAAAAAAAGCCTTTATTTTCTCATTGGTTAATACATTTCTCTTTGAATAAGAAGATTCAATATTAAATAACAATTATTTTGCCTTGTGTTTCTGGAGTAATGTTGCTTTGTAATGTAACTCATGTGATGCTAAGTTTATACTGGATTACTAGTTTCAGAAATAACCCTATGCAACATTAAAGCTTGAATTGTAATAGTAAGAATGACATACTGTAAAATATTTTACATTGATTGGGTAATACAAAATAAGAAAGTTATTTTTAAAACATAATTTTTGTTTCACAATTATTTAAAATAATTATCACTGATGTAGATTAGATAGAGATCAGGCATAAAATTTGATGAAATAATGGGTCAGGTTAGATGTAACCCGTGTATTTTGCAAAACTATCTTGCAACTTCTGCACTCACCATTCGATGCAGTAAAATCAATGGCCACGGTAAAATTGATCTGTGTCCTAAAAGAAAAACAAGTTCGTTTTTAATTATGTTTTCTGTTTCTTCCACTCAAAAAGCCATTACATTATTTACAAGGGGCACAACTGATAACCTTTACCATACAAGGTAAACCCTGGTAGCAATGTCTCAAAACAGGACAAGTAAGTCGTTTTTTATGACATTCTTTATGACATGTATCATACTGTTGGAGCACATCGTATCATACGACTAAATGACCCACTTGATATAAAAAAAGAAGCAGCCATATTCTTCAACATGACAGCTGACTAGAAACGTGTGATCAGTGGGGATGTCTTTTTTTCCCCAGTTACTTCATTTCTAACAGCATGGTGAATGCTCAAAAGCTGAACATACTCTGATAGTTATAGCTGCTGGGTAAGTCATTTAGAATAAGAAACTAAAGTATCAACATTTTAAATAATTTCTAGCTAGTCAACTTCACATATGGAAATCATTATTGTCTATGGTGAAACTACCATTCATGCAGCAGCTGTCAATACAACCACTGAAACCACCTTTAAAAATATATAAATTACTGAAAAAACTGAAGGTTTGTTGCTTGATTAGAAAAAACATTTACAATATATCTTATTAAATTTTTTTTTAAAGAATTGCATATATATTTATATCTTTTTAGAAGTATTTTCCATGTTAAACCACCTGCATATAAAGATATAGCGCATTCCTTCGAATTTAAGGACACACTTTTTGAACCATTGTTTGCTCCTCAAAAATAGCCTGCGTCTTAAATTCAAGTACAGTTTAGTGATGTGTGTATTAAAATCACCAACAAAAGACATGACTATCCGAGTACACAAACAGCAACGTGACTGACTGCTGAGAAAAGATGAACCAAAACGTTACTGCCCGATCTCGAATCATCCATGACATACAGGCAGCCATTTTCAAAGAAGCGTCATTAGCTTCCTGAGGAATTCAAAGAAGCTTTTACAATTTCAGCGTTTCCAGTACCAGCTTGGACAGATCAGAAATGTTGATCAGACCCCCATATTTTTCGGCATGCCAAGCAATAAAACAGTTCACAAATTGGGAGGAAAACAGGTGTAAGTAATCATAACTGGAAATCAGAAGCAGCACATAACTGTAATGCTCTGTGTGACAGCAGATGGCCGCAAACTGCCTCCATATGATGTTGTATCTTTGTAAATGAATATTTATTTTATGTTTTATTTTTTCCTCAAATTGAGGGTGGGAAATTTAGGCTGCGTCTTAAATTCAAGGGTGTCTTAAATTCTAAGCAATACAGTACATTATTTATGCAGGCCAATTTAAGGTTTTAAGTGTGAAAACTATTTATATATAAAAGGCTGAAGTGTTTTTTCAAAAGCGTGAAGTTAAAAAAAAGAAATGACAAATTTATCAAGAAGTGCAACATTTTTTGCTACATGGGAAAACAAACCAGCTGAAGTTGACAGATGGATACCGCCCAGAACGACCAGGAATTGCTAGAATGCAAGTGAGGAGTATCAGGCCTGAAGTCTATAACTGTCTCGGCTCATTAGGCAAGAGTTATAGCAGCACAGAGGATGAATGAGGTAAGCCATTGATTCCGCTAAAGCGCAGTGGTGACAGGTTACAGGTTTTTAGGAGGGTTTTCGGCAATACTAAGAAACAAGAATCTGCTGAATGTACTATATCTGTGCTTTTATGGACACGTTTATATATAGCAGAAGTTATGCGTTAAATATTTGTAAATAATATGTTGTTTTGACATTCAAAGTATTTCTTCTAATGAACACGTTTCCTTCTGTTGACTGCAATGCAGATATAAACAAGAAAGAAATGGTTACAATGTAAGTTGACTGGTAAACAAAGATCCCCATTGATGTATTAACAACGAGAAGACTGACAGTGAAGCCTCACCTCAGTAAAATAGTTAACTGAAACAAACTTTTGAAAGGTGTCCTCTAATTTATAAGGCAGTGTCATTTACATATTATGTAGCTGGGAAAGGGTATTAAATATTATATTATCAAACATTTTTCCCGACCATGAATCTTAAATCATCATGTGAAATGTCTTCCACTGCCTACACATAATTTGTCTGACATATACAGTTCTCAATACTTCCAGTTTGTATTGAAAGTAACTTCATTTGTGAAAGTGGGACTATTTTCTATTCAAGACAGGTCCAATGGAAATTACTGCAGCAACATGAAAAAGAGCCACTGAGACATAAATGTAGACATGGTAAGGGATTAAAATCTTCTAAAAACTATACATAATACAGACAATCTGGTGAAGCATTTCATTTTTACTCAGTGGGCAAGTGCAAATGAGAACACAATTTAAAAGAGTGAATCTCCTAATTTTTAAGAATTGCCATTGTGCATTTTAACAAGTAATTTAAATATCTATACAAAGCCTGTTTTGTATTTGAGAATAATTCAAAGCTTCCAGCCATGTGATACTTCTAAAGCTTTGATTTTTAATCCCCAAATCCAATTCAGCTCCATAGAAACACCAACACTACAAGAAATTACTTGCGCTGAATGACTGATGCAAGTGGAAATAGGTTATTTCACTGTTCAATATGAGACAAGGCTGGCATCATTCAGTTCAGGTTGAAAAGAGCAATATGTAAAATAAATAAATAAATAAATAAATAAATAAATAAATAAAACCTCCCTTGGGAGCTGAAGGCAGCAACCTTTCACAGGGTTTTCAATCCAGCTTTTAACAGGTTTTCACAGAAACAAATTTGAGTCAACACCTGGCTGCTCTAGGTGAAGAATGGTTTCAAATCCCATTTCTGATCTGAAGCCTGATCTCAGCCCCATTTTAAGTATCTAGCAATATTTTTGTCATTAAAATGCTGACCTACTAACAAAAGTCAACTTCAACCCTGGAAGTCCTGCCTACATTCCACTCAGGTTTACAACAGCAAGTCTTCATATTCAAAGATAATAGCTCCCTTGTTGGATCCATTTGTATTTATTATTGTAATAATTTGTTTAAAATAACGAACATGTATGTAAATAACAAACATATACCCCACCACATCTGTGATTACAAAATGAAAGCTATTTGTATCCTGAAAGATTATATTCCTATACCCTATATCCATATACAACATGTGAAATATGAACATATGTAAAGATATTCTAACAGGCAACGTCATATTTTCTGTTATTATCAATAACCTGTTCTCACCAAGTTTCCCCATAATTTTGTAAGATGAAAACTGTAAATGTGACATTCTCTCAATAACTTATGCTGAAGAATAGCCCAACCAAGTTTAACACATCTGGCTGTGAAGTACACAAATTCAGTCCTGGCTATTAGTACAGAACCATATTATAACAGTCACTTCTCCTTATAGCCTTACTGTGAAACATTTAATCACTTTACCTGCTCTCACATCGTTCCTGCTGGATTCTACTAATGTCACTGCTTCCTACCTTCAGGTTCAATTCAACCCATCAGCTCTGCACTGCCTCTGCTTATATTGCTGTGATCAATAGGAATGTCTGGTTTCATTTAAGTTCAGAAGAATTTCTAAGCCCCTAAGTTAATGTCAGCAACAAATTGCAAGACTGGATTGGCTCTAGAGCTTCACCGCTCTAGTCAGCATATTGAAACACAATGTTGGCCTCAGTTGTTTGTTTACAATGTTGAAGCTGTTTCAATATGGTTTCTCTTTTATAATGGAAAAATATATACATTAAACTATAGGTTTTTTTCTGTGTTGCATTTTTGTCACAGTAAAGCAACATAGAATGAAAATTGGTATAAGCTGTACATAAAGCTCATATAGAAATTATTTTTAGCAGTATTTCACCAAAAATACATCCAGCTTATGTAATGGTTTCCCAAGCACTAGACATTGTTAAACTCTTGCGAGATTCTGTCCATATGGCAGAAGTAATTAGTGCAATCTGGCAGGGACTCATCATGCATTTGCCACAAATATGCTCCAATGCTTACTGAATTTCGCAAGAGACAGCTGACAGTCCAGTGGGCAGATGGCACAGTTGGACTGCATGAAATCCAAGAAGAAAGCTGATTTTCCACAATCCGTACAACCAAAAATCTTAACAGTTTTATGTATGTGAGAAAATTACTGAAACACCACAGGTAACAGGGAACAGGTTGTCTGCAAAAGCAGCACTAAATCTAATAAAACTGCATAAATGTTTCTACAATAAGTTTTGCCATTATTATTCTAATACAAAAGGCATTGACACAGACTTCAATTAAGTTTGTTTTATTGAGTGTCTAAAGTTATAGATTAAAGGATATACTGTATTCCATCACAAACTAGAAAACAAACAATAGTGCTACATTTATAAATACTAAACAACGCATAATTAATTAAAAACAAGTCTAAGACATTTTATTTGAACAGTTTGTGATTGAATTTACAAAGTTTATTTTAGTATTTCTTAAAAGAACACATTGTACCTACAGTGGATAATGTGTTGGGGAAATCAGCTACAGATTTATCCCAAATAAAACAGCTAAATGGAATATGCTTTGCTCCCTAAGTGAGTTTAGAACCCGTGCATGAGAAGAAGATTTACATCCTCCTAACTGAAGCACTTCAAAAACGAATTGAACAAAGCAGCTGAAATTTCAAAATTTCTAACACTTCTGAAAGCCAGACTACCATACATATTTAATAAGACATATTTACTGTAAATGTGTTTTTATTCCTGGTTTTAAAAGTCAGGAGGCAAATTAGAATTGGTTGTTTTACAAATTTGTATGTATCATCAAAAACATTACTATGGCATTGTTAACTCTGATAACCATCCAAGAGGGGACAGGTTAAACATAATTCCTTGAATATACTTTAAGTGCAGTTCCTCTTCCATGAGGTCTTCTGTTACATAACTATTAACTGACTGACCCTTAACATGCAGCTAATTTTACTTGTTTGTTGACAAGTCTCTGAAACCTTTAGTATGGTACAGTGGCTATGCAGTCAGGATTACAAAAGCATGACTGGAAACTGCTGCAGTAGATTTATAATGAAACATGAGACTATACCTTATCCACATTGATATACACACAATAAAAGCAGGACATAAAGTCTACTTTATGAACGATATTAAGGTGAAGGGACACAGTGGTCTGTATAAAATAATTTAGTACCTACTGTATGATGTCCCATAGTTTTCCACCAATAAGCTCTCCTTACACTGTTTATCTCCCACACACCCAAATTCATATAGTTGTGCTTCAACAACGAGATCTTATCTATCTCCAACTGGGACTGCAACTAATTCCTAGTAGACATCTACCTAGTTACAATTAGGCTCCCATCTCCCAAAATGACACACTCACAATTTGGAAATGAAAGGACTACTCAGCAAAGCTGCAGGTTACTGAACATGTTTGGATAGAGATCCTAGGCACCAAATTGAGTCTTCTTTCTGGCAACCATTATTAGAAACAGCTGAGTGTGCCTGGTTGAGGCATCAACACACAGTGGCTAATTAACCACATTTAAAGTTATTATATATCCATTTGCCTGAAATTGCTTACTATTTTCACTTAATTGTTTACATCTTTTAACATTGCTTAAATTAGGATTCCAATTTAACCAACTGCAAGTTCCTCTTAAAGCAATTGAGGTAAATAAGCACTAGAAGATTGCATGAGGTAATTTATCTTACACCAGCAAGAATTGGAAGCAGAGCAATTGCCATTAATTAATAAATCTTCCTAAAGCCGAGGGGACACTAGGCTAAATGCTGCCAGAAAATATAGAATCTGTTGCTTCTACAATGTTGATTCTGCTTTCATAGAACACCTTTCTACTGCAGTCTACAACTTGCAGAAACCGTGGAAAGAAATTTTGAAGTCAAAAAAGAAAAAAAGAACAAAATTAAACTTATTGTGAAAAGAGATAGAATGATTCTTGGTGTTAGATCTCCCTAGTCGGCCATCTAGAAAGGGGGCAGAGCTACGGTACACAAAACCAATGACCCGGACAGGAAACAGCGTGGCATCCGCGGATTTGAGGAGCGGATGCGCTCGTTGACCAAGGGGTCATGGGTGACGTTATAAAAAGGGGACGTAGTGATGTGATCTGTTCCTTTGTGAATGGTTATACTAAATGGCCAGGAGGAGAACCTGTGTTGTGAAACATGAGTGCTTTGGTTTTTTTGTTTGTCGTTAATAATACTGTTTGTGATTATTTGGATGGCTAACACGATCCGGAGCTGTCGCCAAAGGCCAGCACTAAACCGGATCAACAACACTGCACTTTGTTTGCACTAAAGAACTGTATTCACCACAAGCAGTAGAGCATGCACTGTGGACTGGTGTTTGTGTTTGTGTATGTGTTACATGTGGGTGAACTAAAAATGGGACTGTTACAATTTTGGGGCTAACCCGCAGATTACAAATAACCAATACACGCCGCTGTATTGCTTCATTACCATTGTTATTATTTACTGTTGTTTTGCCATTAGGCCATTGGATTTAAAAAACCATTAAACAACATTGCACCTGGATTATAATTGTCTGTCTGTTTATTAATCACTGCTGCGTTACCTTCACCTGCACATGGTTAACCACTTTGCCACACTTATACAGAATGATCACTGGTGAATGCTGTTTTTATTTACATTGTTTTGCTAAAATGACAAATGTTGCTTGATTTTTGCTTGAACTGCTTGAACTGTTTTCTTTAAGCGTTAAAAAGATCAGAAAAACAGCATTCAGCCAGGAAACATAAAAAATACTAACTGTCCCTTCCTACAGTACTGGACACAACAAACCTTCACCCAGCATCAATGATTAATATCAAGATTATGTAAACATTTTTATATAGCTAATTACACCCAGCCAAAATACTTATCTATATTTACGAGCCCCAGAAACACCACGCTACCCTACTACTGCTTGCCTATAAAAAAAAAAACATCACTTACTTGATCTATTTACTACCGCTAGAAAAAAAAACAACACTTTTATTTATCAAACAGAAGCCTTTAATTTAACTCAGACATAGCTGTAGCTATGATGCAGCATATCAAGCTGCAGATAACCCTGTTCTCCATCTGATTTCTACTGGAACAGAGATCTAAAGTTTTCTCTCGTACTTTATTCATGTTTTATCATATCCTTTGAGACATATTGACTTATAAGGTTTCTTTTGTTTACCTTCAATTATTTGAACCGCAGTGCATTTACAGCTAAAATATAAATGGCTTTAAGTTATTTCATTGTATTGTTAAAGGGAACCAGCAAAATATACTAGTTAACTATAACTTTTATGTCCGTGTATATATATATATATATATATATATATATATATATATATATATATATATATATATATATATATATATATATATATATATATATATATATATATATATATATATATATATATATGGCAGTACCCATAAATCCCTGACGACATCCCGCACTGGCTTTGCTCCCATTTTTTCTCAGCGTTTCGCAGGCGATACAGCCAGTCACATTACTTTTCAGACTAATCCTATCATGTAATGTTGCTTCGACAAAATCAACTCTCTTTTGATAAAGTTGCTTGCAACAAAGTTGCCCCAAGCTTGTATTTGCAAGTCACTTTCAACAAAAAAATCTCTCTTTCTACAGTTTTATGGTAACATGTAGACTAGTGTCCCCTCGGCTTAAGAGTAGATTTTCTTGTCCTTTAACTACAGAGGAAAAATAATGAATGGTTCTCATAACCTAGTCTACTGAAATACTCCAAAAACAGTCATTTCATTTAAAGAGCCTACTGTATATGACTACATTTCACCCAGATATCTGATGTTGTGAATTTTCTTTCTGATTGTGCCCTCATCTAGAATGAGGAAAGTCTCTAAGAAGCTCCTGTCAAACAGCTCAGCCTGTCACACTGTTTAACCCAGACATGTTACTTCAGTATCAGTCCAATAAGCTTTAACACTGAGTTCAGTCTGTCATACTGTACCAAACCTGTACCAAAACAACCAGAATTTGTTGAAACTGCTACTGTGAATGTCATTGCCAAACAAAATAACATGATAACATAGATTAACAAAATAACATACATTATTTATAACAAAATGTAACTGAGGTGTTTTAGGATTTCTCTCATGTATCTGTTGCCTTCTCAGTCCTTGACAGCAATTCCTTCAGTTCACATTTCAGGGTAAATGTAATACTTTTTTGTGTGGTGCTGAGTATAACTGGCTTGTGAGAAACATGAAAGACATGCCTCCTGCTCTGGTGTAAAGCACTCACATCTCTACAAGTAATCTGCACTGCTTCAGTGCTCCAAATCCCGACAACATGTTGACACGACTTCTTAATCCAGTTGGCAGGCTGGCAGGATTGCTGAACCTCATCCATGCTTAAAAGCGCTTCTACAGCACGAGGAATACCTCTCGATTGCATCAACCACTTATGCATGGCAATCCTGGGACTACTCCTAAAAATAGGTAAATAATGCAATAACAAAAAAAGCCCTTACAGAATGGTGAAAATCTTATTGTATCGCTACACACACAATTGTGTTATAGCAGTGAATCTATTGAGGAAACGTTTTGCTTTGCAGTAGGGATTTGGTAGCTCTCTGAGCCTTTGGGCCAGATGATAGCTGGTTTTAATCCTGAAGACATGCTTCAACTACCAATACTATATAATAGATCATTGTGATTTGTGCATCTGAGTTTTGATCATCATTAGAATCAAAGCTCTGTTATTAGAACAGGAGATCAGGTTAAAACTTACAAAACTTGTAGTTTTCTTTTAAGGAGATCCAGGTCAAAATATAAATTTTGATTATGATATTGAGCATTATGCAAAAAAAAAATGCTTTACCTTAAACCTACTTAAAGCTAATGAAATGCAGAACAATGTATTTTGTGCTAGCAATTACAGTTTTTATTTACAATGTCTTTTAAAATCACTACCTCCCAGAGCTATCACTGCAAATTAGTCTTCAACCTCCCGGTTCTTAATCCTACTAACTGCATTCAGGACACATGACAAAGACTGATTGCTTAGCCAATGGAATGACCAGGAGGCAAACTAAAAAGATATACTGTACATTACCTGTCCGCTTATATTTTCAATTGGTATATTACATAGGGAGTGATGATTACTGTATTTCAACAGTAATTGGTCTTCACTTTTATCTGCAGTCTGTAAAGTCGGGGGCAGAATACTTAAATGATGCTTTCAGTCTATCCGTGCATCGTCCGCACTCCATAACTCAAAAACTAAGTAGGTACACTGGTTTTCATATAAGGTCATGGCTGCAGATACTGGGATACACAGTTCTAGTTCAATATAAAGAGCTGCTTTCTAGTTGCAATTTGTATTTCCTTGTTTACAAAACCAACACCTAATTACTCAGTGCTTTGTGTAAACTGAGCGAAGCTTATGAGACGTTCCTGAGGATGAGACGGATACCGTAGAAAAAACATGACATAACGTTTTATTTAATAGGCTCACTGCCTGCTTTTCTGTTGACAGAATAGTTTTGAAATTATTTTCCTATTCATTTTTCCCTATTCATTCTTTTGTTAATTGTCCACCTTTAATTAGTTATCAATGTAACTTGTTTATGATGATCCCATCCTTATTTTAATACTATTTACTAGTGGGAACATTCATCATTAAAAGATACAACAAAGCCCTGAGACAAAATTGTAATGATAATCCTTTGAGACGAGTTACTTTAAAACGGAGTGGGTCTTAGATACAAAAAAATCAAGCCTGGATTCATACTTGATGTGGCTGAGCCAGCTATATCCTGTTTAAAACACTCACTACATTTCTGAACAATTTAGCCACTAAAGAATTACTGCAGTTAATAAAATAAATCAGTAAAATACATCTATATTTTAAAATTCTCTCTGGTTTAACAGGTGTAGCATATACAGTACAAAATATTGCAGTGCTAACTAGAAAACCATTTAGAGAAACCATGTAAAAACTGACACTCACTTATTGTGAAGCAAGCATATTAAATAAATAATATGAATATTTAATACAGCATCTTCTATAACTCTCAGTTTTAGACATTCATCATATAGTCACTAACTAAATACAAACTCACTAAAGCTCACCATCACTATTAGTGATGTATGATAAAAAAAAAAGAAGAACCAAAGACTGAGGAGAGAAAATGCCAAGTAAGAAATAATGGTTATTATTTCACCATTCAAAGTTTGCACCAGCACTGTGATCAGCTATGAACTGTGAATGTAAAAAATATTGTATCATTATCAGGCAGGAAGCCTCCTAGGACTAAGAAATGACGACTATTCTAGTTGCAGATTGACAGTATCTATACAGACACTTTGAGATTGATCGCGTTTCATGCCAGTCACTGTATCTGTATTTCAGTGTCATTAACTCTGACCTGCTTTATGGAAGTCCAATAAACAGTACCAAACATGGCTAGGGAAGATTTACTTTTCAAGTTCTTATATCTGCACGTATGTTTACTAATATAACAGACATATTTGACAGCTATGACACAGGGAGCAATTCTAAATCCCCAAACAATTTTTTAACTGTCTTACTCCTGAAAACTGCTGGACCATAAAGATATTCTGTTGTAGGAGAGACAGACAAACTCAGAAGTCGTCCCTACAGGGCTTTGAAAAGTTGTTGTTTGGCTATAGCTCTTATGAAGGATTGCCATCTGGAGGCTTACTACACTGACAATCCACAGTGGGATGTAATAAAATGATACATATATTTTTTTCATGGATTTATTTTATTTGATATTTTTTAACTAATGAATAGGTGGGAGAATGGTATATGCACAAACATAAGATTTATGAGAAAGTAAGTATTTTCTTTGTTAATCTCTATACTAATCAATTAGTTCCATCCTTATGTGACACTGTATTTATCCCTGTACCTATTGTATTGTATACAAATGTCAGATAAAGCTGTTATTTGTTATGTTGTACAAGGATCAGTGTCAAGTCTAATGAATATCGTTTTTTTCTCATAACAGTGGACAGCACAGCAGAACCCTTGGCACATCAGCACCTACTAGGATCACTTGATATCCTGTATAGTGACAGCTTGCCTCATAAACATGAACAAAGCAACACAGAGTCATTCAAGTATCCATTCATTCAGTTATGCATCCCGATGCAATGGGACGGATTAGAAAACTATTTCTCTAATTATTTTCTTTAAAGCAACACTTTAAAACCTAGATTTACCTTGAACCTTTAAATGATTGTGGTAAGCTGGTCTGAGTGGTGATGTCAGACCCGGAAGAAACACACAGCACAGCAAGTGAAATGGTGAAGACGCTTACTTGTGCCGGTTTATTGCAAATAAAAAGTTTAAACAGACAAATACACTTTGTAAAAGAAAACTGGCCAAAACAGACAGACAAACAAAACGAACAGACACTAACCAACAGGGACCAACAGGCTCTGTGGTCCAGTGGTTAAAGAAAAGGGCTTGTAACCAGGAGGTCCCCGGTTGAAATCCCTCCTCAGCCACTGACTCATTGTGTGACCCTGAGCAAGTCACTTAACCTCCTTGTGCTCCGTCTTTCGGGTGAGACGTAGTTGTAAGTGACTCTGCAGCTGATGCACAGTTCACACACCCTAGTCTCTGTAAGTCGCCTTGGATAAAGGCGTCTGCTAAATAAACAAATAATAATAATAATAATAAACAAACAAATACCAATACCGTGCTGGTCCTCCAGCACGACGTAGCAATTGCTTATTATTTCTTTTTTACTTTACTCTCCTCACTTTCTCCTGTTCTTTCGCTCTGAACTGAGTGAGTGAGTGCATCTATATATACAGTTGTGCCGGGATTCAATTACTAATTAATTATTCACTTGAATCCCAGCACGTGAACTAATTTGTGCAATCCCGTGCTCACATACTATATCTGCACGTGAAGTGATTATGCAATCCCCGTGCCTAAATACAACTATATATTTTAAACCACTCGTGCTACACAGGCCCATTTATATCCCGTGCAGCAATACCTATACACCAACATTAACACACCATACGCAACATAACACACACATAGGTGGGGCACACTGCCACAATGATTCATCGGGTACCCTTCTCCTGAGTAGTCGCAAAACTGTTCATAAAGGATCACATACAAAATGAAAGAAAAAAAAAACAAATAACTTTATTAAACAAATTACTTTTTACTTGTCAGAGTTACTTACAGTTTATATGGAAAGTGCCAGATATCTGAATGGAGCAACACTAATGAATTGTCTGGATTTCGGTTTGTTATTGTTGAAAGATGCTGCGCTCCAGTCGAGCTGAGGCTGTGCATTGGCTGATGTGGCAGTGGCGGGTACAGGACTGGTTGCTGTTGTTGTTGCAAAGTACTGATTGGCTGGCTTTGGTCAATAATAAAATACATTTGGACCAATTGTGTCTTTATTTAGTATTTGCTGTCCAAAAGATGTTAACTGGGCTTCATTACTGCAAGTCAAAATGAAAAAGCCGGTACTTTATTTTAAATTTGATTTACAGTTGATGCTGTGACATCGCAGCGGGCATCTACTGTCTGATAGAAACTTGCTAGAGCTGGAAGCTGATTGGCTGATGGTTCTGAATCGTTTTCTAATAGAGTTTTAATCAACTGCAAACTGGTCCAAGTTATATAAAGGGTACTAGCAATCTCATTTACTCATCTCGTAAACACATTTGCTTTGTCCTTATCAAGATCACCAAACAGATAAAATGCAAAACTCTACTCCAAACACTCCAAAAAACATATCCTGAGAATTTCTGTTATCTTGCTCTAAACACTTGCTTTAGGAACCACATTACATACAAAACAGTAATACAATGGCTTTTTAAGTACCTGTAGATAAGAGGTTCCTGGTTACAAACATGATAAAGCAATGATACAGCTAAGCAAATTCAGTAACTGGCAGACATTCCTTTAAACAACAGTATTATCTGACAAGTGCAATCAAGATGATCAGTGAGGCTCCTGGAGCTACGCAAGGGAACGTATTGATTTGCAAATAATTACAGATGGACTCCTCTTGCAATGCAATAAATCTAAGAAAGTACTTTCTGAGTGGGACCATGTCTGTCACACAGTATCAGTTTTGTTAAATATTGTACACTCTACATTAGCGTTTTTGTGAAAAAAAGAAAGCATACCTAGAATGCGACCATGTACCTAATATGAAGACGCTGGGGCGTATTTTCAAACCAGTCTTTAAATAATTCCTGTTTTCAAAGGATAAAAATTCCTGCTCATGTTACAAAAGTGAGGAACAAACAACATCAAAGTGCCTAAAAGACCTCTGATTACAGTACTTGTTGGTTCTAGTTTTTCTCCATTAAAAAAAAAATGCATGCAATTGTGTGTGGTCTCTATCTTTGATACAGTTGGCCATATTGTAAAACAAATCCCAATATACAAAAATTATGACTTGGCCTCACTGTACATTTTAGGAGAAGGAATGACAGACAAATGAAATGCAGAGCCTTTCCATATCTAAAAGCAAGAATAATGAAATTCTGCACTTATAAGCACTTGACCAATCTGAAGCATGACACTGGATTTTATTCATCTCAAGTGAGAAAATAAGGTCCCAATGTGCTGAAGCGTATCTAAATCCTCCACCCCAGAAAAATACACACTTTTTGATGCAAATAGTAGGCGCTTACAGCAGTATAATTTGTGACTCAATGTGCATAAATGTAATCTACTGAAGCTTGGACACGGTGTGCTGATTACTGCTAAAACAAAAGGTTAAGTTGTCTTTCCATAATGCTCAATTATACAAAAGCAAATCCACCCCTCTCTTTTCACTATATAATGCAATAACCATATAAAGACACATGCAGAGAGGAGATAGAAGATAACAAATATAGAATATAAGGGAATTGAATTTGCTGAATATAAACCAGTGGAGTAACCCTGTAGCCATCTGTTGTATTCAATCTGTTTTGAAAGTACCTGTGGTAAAATATTCATTTCTTATGTTTGGTCTTGTACAGTATATGGTCATTTTGTTCTCCTTTGGTTGTCCCCTAGTATTAAAATCTGACTTTTACTCACCCGCCCGTTATGTAGTCAAGGAATGTGACTTCGGTTTCAACTGCAAATGACAGCAATGTTACCTGGAAACAATGTGGACAAAAAGGTTAGAAAACTCCTTTCAACCATTCAGTCTTTGCACACACAGAGTTTTTAATAAATGTTACATCAAGAACTTCAAACTGCAAAGCCAGTAGCACATCAAAATCTGTGATATAGGGTGTAAGATTACAAGTAATTTAGACATAGAGAAGACAATACTTTTGGGATATGCCTGCCACAGGTCAGGCATTCACTGAGCATTTTTTGTCAGAGGTGCTGCTAGGCCCTTCCGGGGAGAGACGTTCTCGGTCCCGCCTCCCGAGGGATCAAATAGTCACTCCACGGAGCTCACTTCCTCTTTTGCATCGAACCCGGATCTATCACATTAAGTCGGAAGAACCTGGTGAAAGTATGCGGAGTAGCCCAGCTAGCCGCAGTACCTATGTCAGACAATGAGGCTCCTCTAAAGAGGGCCCATGATGTAGCCACTCCTCTTCATAAATATATATACACACACACACACACACACACACACACACACACACACACAGTGTCACAAACAAAAGTATTTGGGCAGTTAAGAATGAGAAAATCCACAAAGAAATTCTATAATTTCTAATTGTTCTATTGAAAGACAGAAATTAGAGATTCAGCTTTATAATAAAACAGCAAATTATTACATAACATGCATAAAATGAAAAATAACATGCAAAAACAAATTTACATATATATGTGAGAATATATATATATTTTTTTCTCACTGCAAACCAAGACACAAATTACGTGCATTGACAATAGCCACAATAGAAATTACCATGCAATACCTTAACATGGTAAATGATCATTACAACTTTTACAGCCATCATTAAAACTGAAAAAAATATATATACTAAATAAATAAAAACGCCTTAAAATTAGTTAGACACATATTCAACAAAAACAGTAGGTCAAAAGTGAACAGAGTCTGTTGATTTTCCAAATATAAATTAGATACAGTATACCAGCTGCTTCCCATTATGACCGACATGGTTTACTAACAATGACCCTAAAGACGTTACAAACTGAGTTTTCTTTAGCCTTGTATAGTCCTAGGTAAATGAAAATCCATGATTACAACATGTGCTTCTTCCATAATTGCACATTTTAGACACACACATAGTGACTGTGAGACCACAACAGTTATTTCAAACTGCTGCAAGCCATTACTCTTGATTTCTTAGAAAAAAACAAAACAAAAAAAAAATGATAAGAAAATCTCTCTTTAGTAAACTGTGTATACTTGATTAGCCTGCTACACAGAACATTGTTTTACTTACTGTTCCAGAATTGATGTATTTTTTCTTCTTTCCTTTCTTCTTGAGATTTATCACCTACAAAAGTAACACCTGTTTTTAATACATCTGTTAAAGACTAACTGGTTAGTATTTATATCGGCATTAACCCGTGATGAAT
This sequence comes from Acipenser oxyrinchus oxyrinchus, assembly GCA_030684275.1. Taxonomy (NCBI): domain Eukaryota; kingdom Metazoa; phylum Chordata; class Actinopteri; order Acipenseriformes; family Acipenseridae; genus Acipenser; species Acipenser oxyrinchus. The sequence continues at coordinate 19,822,484 of CM060256.1, read as the reverse complement.
TATTTTTTGTACGTTGTGACTTGTACAGTATATGATTTTTTTTTTTTTTTACTGGAGTCTGGAATATTCACTGGATTGATCCCAAGTTATTTTATTTCTCATACTTTACTTTTTAGTCAATTTATGAAACACATACCTAGAACACAGGCTCTCATTTCCACACACTACAACGACTATAAGGAAGATGTGCATGAGATAGCTATTTACAATGCTGGCATTTTGAATCATGTACTATAGATTTAGTCTACTGTAGGAAAAAGATGGAAATCATCTTTTTTTTAACTACTGTACCACAGACACCAAACTGATCTTACATGTATCATTAATCTAGAATAGGAAGAGGTTTTACAACCTTTCTCAACTTGAAACAAGAACATGTTTAAATGCACTGAATACAGCTCATTGGCATCTCTATCTTAATTATAGTGTAGAAACCTAGTTGTGGGCAATTGCATTATTGCATTGAAAGGCTATTCTCTTGAATCTTTGAGGTTTTCAAATACAGTGTTTCATAAGTTAGGCATATATTGCTTATATTGATACCTTTTAAAAAACAAGCAATTTCCATATTTTAACAAAAATACGTGCCATAATCCCGACAAGATTGCATCTGATTTAGCAGAGTAGAGAGGATGGGTAAAGAGGATGTGGCTGTTTTGACAATCAACTTCAGCAAATGTTGCTCAGTGAGGCACAACATTATTGTGGAAGATTGTTTTGATTGTTATTTCAGTCAACATATTATTTAACAGGTGTTCCAAATTGATTTCTATCAAGTTTTGAAAGTTAAGAATGAAATTTATTAACAGTGTTCAATCGTTTACTGTAGTACTGCTGCTGTACATCTGCCAGAATTTAAAAACGGGTTAAACACAATAAACCTGAAAGAACTGTCATATGCAACAAGCATTTAATTTAATTAAACATTGATTGATTATATCTAAAAATAAAAATAAAAAAAAGTTCAGATTTGTACAGTTTTTCCAGCCACTTTACTCCCAAGTACAAAATAACTTTTTTTTTTTTTTTATAGCAGTATTATAAAATATGTCAGGGCTGCATTGAAATTCTTGTTACTCACCTCATACACATTAAACTGTGACTGACCTCTTGACAGTTCTCTGTAGCTTGTAGTAAACTCTCCGATAAAATCATGGCTACAAAACAACAATTAAATGATATATAAGTATGACATTTACAACCAACATTTCAAACACTAGCTTTAGGGAAAGCCAAACTATTTCAATACAGCACTCTAACTCTAAAGTCTTCCTTAAACTTGCAGAAAAAACTTTGTTTCTAAAGCCAGACCCCTGCAGACTTCACACATTTTATACCATGCCAGCAAGGTCAGGGTTTTAAACCCATTATAGCATCCCACTACTCTCACAACACCACTGTTATATTTTCTAGAAAAAAAGACTGCACTCCTGTGATACTAAAACAGTTTAACCTGAAAGAAAAGCACAACCAAGCATGGCTGACCTTCCATCTCTGTCCCAGTCGTACACCTCAATCTTGATTGTTCTGTGAAAAGAAATGGGGCTGTTATTTGCAATGATGTTGCCTATAATCTTTTAGGTATTGATACTACTATTTATGCAATGTACAATATAGTAAAACAAAATTGTGTTGTGTTGTTTAGAGTTGGAGTTCCATTTGGAATAAAGGGAAAAAAACAGAGCATTTGCTGAATTTGTTGAGAATTTCTTTAGGTTGTAAGGAGAGAGCCCTAGAGCTCACTACCTAGATGTCAACACAAACGCTCTTCAATATGCGTTCTGAGAAATCCACCGCAAACATCTGCATGGGTGCTTAATACAAATTCACTAGGCCTTGGTAGAAACCAAGCCACCCCTGCATTTTATATATATATATATAGTTTTGAGTCCATTGTTCTTATCAGACATTGTTTTTTATCTGGTTCTTTAAATTTTTTTTTTAATTTATAAATTTAGTCGTTGCCAATTGTTTTTATTATTTTCTGACAATTTGGAATGGCCAATTATTATTTGAAGCTCAGCTCACCGCTACCACCCCTGCGCTGACTCGGGAGGGCGAAGACGAACACACGCTGTCCTCCGAAGCATGTGCCGTCAGCCGACCGCTTTTTTTTCACACTGCGGACTCACCATGCAGCCACCCAAGAGCTACAGCGTCGGAGGACAACGCAGCTCTCGGGCAGCTTACAGGCAAGCCCGCAGGTGCCCGGCCAGACTACAGGGGTCGCTGGTGTGCGGTGAGCCGAGGATAACCTGGCCGACCTAACCCTCCCTCCCCCCGGGCGACGCTCGGCCAATTGTCGCCGCCCCTGGGAGCTATATATATATAAATGCCATTTCCAAATTTTTAATTCTGTGAGCCTAATTGAAACAGTGAGGTAGGACTGGCCTTCTGTGTCAATTTTACAAGATAGTCCTTTAGTATGAGCTGAGACAGTCACCCAATTAGTGTAGATAATTAGGAAGGATATAACAGGGAAGTAAAGACCGTTTGGACACAATGTTCTGAAAAAAAATCTTACCCTAAAAATAAAGTGGCATTATTATATTATCCAATGCATAATTACACATTAGACACATATATATTCCTGCCATCTTAAGTGCCAAATTCTTACTCCACTTATTACTTCAGCTGCAAAAAAATGATATCCAAATTCCTCACAATTTATTATAAATGGATTTCACTAACAAATGGACAATTTCTCTGGTGATAAGTAATCATTTACCCTTCAATGCTGCTCAGAAAGTGTGCCTTTTTAATTGTTATCCTATTCATATGGGCTAAGCCCACACTTACAAATCTAATGTAAATGTTTCTGTGCGCGTTACCTTAATAGCATCTTAAAATACAATACAATACAATACATTTAGGTCAGCATTTCCTGATATATTTACAGTATATACTTCATATACTTTTGTCAGGGAAAGAATACAGAATGGGTTTATTACGGTGTTATAACAGTCCATGTTCCCATTAGTGAATTAGGTAATCACAGTCACATTTTAATGATGGCAAATGTTTAATAAAATGTGTTATACTCAACCTATGGACGATTTGTCCAAATAAACAATAGATAGACATTTCTAATTCCACAAGTGAATCTTGTTAAAGTTACTCCAATAATCAGTACTAGAAAGTACTGATTAGAGGAGAAACGTCAAAATGGAGTGAGTTAACCAGTGGTGTACCACAGGGATCAGTATTAGGTCCTCTGCTATTCCTAATCTACATTAATGATTTAAATTCTGGTATAGTAAGCAAACTTGTTAAATTTAGGAGGAGTGGCAAACACTGTTGCACCAGCAAAGGTCATTCAAAATGATCTAGACAGCATTCTGAACAGGGCAGACACATGGCAAATGACATTTAATAGAGAAAAGTGTAAGGTACTGCATGCATTCAATAAAAATGTGCATTATAAATATCATATGGGAGATACTGAAATTTAAGAAGGAATCTATGAAAAAGACCTAGGAGTTTATGTTGACTCAGAAATATCTTCATCTAGACAATGTGTGGAAGCTATAAAAAAGGCCAACAAGATGCTCGGATATACTGTGAAAAGTGTTGAATTTAAATCAAGTGAAGTAATGTTAAAACTTTACAATGCATTAGTAAGATCCACCTAGAATATTGTGTTCAGTCCTGGTCAAAAAGGATATTGCTGCTCTAGAAAGAGCGCAAAGAAGAGCAACCAGAATTATCCCGGGTTTAAAAGGCATGTCGTATGCAGACAGGCTAAAATAATTGAATCTATTCAGTCTTGAACAAAGAAGACTACTGGTCTGGAACCAACTACCCAGTAATGTTGTTGAAGCGGACACACTTGGATCCTCCAAGAAGCTGTTTGATGAGATTCTGGGATCAATAAGCTACTAACAACCAAACGAGCAAGATGGGCCGAATGGCCTCCTCTCGTTTGTAAACTTTCTTATGTTCTTAAAATTGCTTTTTATATACATAGTTTGTGTTACAGTGCTTGTATACAGTCTTTAGCTAATTTTTGTGAAGACAGTCAAAGCTATTTGACATTTTTAGCCATGTTTCAAAACCACAGACAATCTTACTGTACTTACAGTGTATGGCCTTTTCCAACACTGCAAGAGCAGGCTGCTGCACTTTTGGTGGTGAGCATATAATCCAAGGCAGGATATTGAAATAATAAAAACAGCTCAAATGAACCAGGTTCAATATTTTTCCTGTCTACTATATTCATGCGTGAATAAAACACAGTATTTGAGTAATTTCAGTAAGTACCACTCAGATTATTGCAAACATCATAAAAAAGGTAAGAAAACAGTGAAATTTATGCATATATACAGTATGAAAATAGAATTTCAAGCTACTTACTCTTTAAAGGTTAGGTAAAATTTACATTGCAGGCATTCGTTCTACCATGGTAACAGAACACATGAAGCTTGGTAGTGACATCATGCAGAAAACTGACTTACTAGAGCCAAGATCACACTACACTTAACATACCTGTCGAAGTCCCCATTGCAGAGAGCTCGGACTGGGATTCGAAATGCCTGCCATACTGGATTCAGTGTGTTCTTCACTACTTCTGTTTTATGGCAGATGGTAAACCTTAACAGAATAAAAATGTAAATCAGGATGCATGCAACCAAGACATTAAGGTGAAACAGAATAAGTAAGGCTGTATTTTTGTCACGGTTATCTCAGATTTCCATTGCCGTGTAATATGTAGTTCCCTGTGAAATGTCCCATTTCTGAAAGAATAGTGTAAATATACATATTATCACTTACAAATAAAGACGTTTGCCTGATTGAGGCACTGACTGTTACACTGCATTACGAACCTGGCATTCGATTTAGTTTGCTTCTGGTAAATGATTGAACACACTGCATAGAGCTGCATTATTTCTCTAAAATGTTTACAACGAAAAAGACACCAGCGGCATTAAAGATCGGAAATATTGTTGTAAAGATCGCTCTGATGGGTACAAGAAGGGGACATTTCATGTGTCTGTTGCTTTTTTTTAAATTTTAATTCGCTTACATTTTTTGTAATGAATTATTTTGAATGTATATCATTATCTCACTGAAAAAAATAAGAAACAAGAGTATATCACCTGGATGTAATACTGATTTTTACATATTATACTTCATCATAATAAAAGTATTATTTTGCTATTTAGTGTGAAATAATGGCTTGACCCATGTGAGGATACATATTTTATTAAATTATACAATTTAAAAATGGTATGCCCTAGAATGTACTCAATTGAAAGTTCATTGATTTGTTTTCACAAGCACATTTTCCAGTAGAATAATCTACTCCTTGAGTATTTCCTCTTTTACAATTCTCTTTACTAATTCCAATGGCTTATTTAACAAACCATACCAGTTTTAAAATATGTTATTTTAACCCTGGAAATACAAATGGTACCCCCATTTTTCAACCCTATTTGAAATGACTGATGTTGTTCAATTATTTGACCTCTGTTACAAACTTACAATCAATTCAAAATGCTCTTCTTTTGATCTGGTTCAACTGAAATAACTTGCTGCAATACTCTTGACTGGTTTTGCTTTCCCACATTTAAAACCGAGCCAAGCTGCTTACATTTGATCGTTTCCAGATGTAATAATAATGCAATACAGTCACGCCGTACAAATTAAAAGCTTCACTTTAAGAAATCACTAAATTAGGGGGGTGGGTGAGAATTGTTTGCTGGAAAGGATTTTTACTTTTTTTTTTTAGCTCTGTTTTTCAACTCAATTTTAAAATGCCCAATTTAAAATGTCATCTTACCACTGTAAAGCATTTACTGATCTGGAGGAGTGAAGATCAAAGGGTGACCTCGATTCCCACTGTCAAGCTTATCATCTCTTTTCAATTGCCAACCCCAAACAACAGATTTTACCAAGCTACCCTAGAGGCAAGGCTGGAGTATGGGAAGCTTTCACCTGGATTCATTGGAAGCCAGACAAGTAGAGGTAATTGAAGCATGATGAGAGGAACCCCAGCTCCCAGGATAGATTGGCATGACTAGATGATTGCATGACTCACAATGCACTCTACGGAGAGGTGTCTTTACTTTAAAACAAGGAGGAAGGGACAGAACCAAGGTGTCCCTTCTCTTTCACACATAGACACCACCTCTCCTTGAAATGTAGCTACAGTAGGGATTGCTAATTTTTTTAAGAATTTGTTTAATTAAAGCAGAATTTACAAAACAAAGTTTGCCCTCCAGCAAGATGTCAATTTCTATAAACAGGCATAGTTTTAACCGCAAGGTGTGAATTCTGATTAAATAATGACCAGCAGGCAGAGACCTGGAGAAGAGTGATGGGATATTGAGAGAGAGAGAGAGAGAGAGAGAGAGAGAGAGAGAGAGAGAGAGAGAGAGAGAGCTGTGGACAGAATCATCAATATTAAATACATTTTCTCAGAGCAGTAAAATTTAGGTCAACTTATTCAGTGACATGGGGGTGACATCAGAACATATTGCTCTACAAAGAAGTGAATGGCTAGCCCTACCAACCAGCATCCCTCTATATTAGAAAACCCCTCGAGAGTAATGTGATTTCTGTAAGCCGATATGACATGAGGAATTCAATAAAAGGCATTACCCAGGAACAACAGATAGCTACCAGCTCTCATCAATATTTCCAGTAATGAAAAAAAAACATTGCACTTACGTTCCATCTTCATTGCTTCTGTAGAAGACCAAAAAGGGGTCAGATTTCCCGAAGAAGTCCTTCTTATCTAATTTATTGCCGCAAAACTGCAGCATCGTTACCTCCTAAAAGAAAGGAAAGGCAAAAGATCATGCTAATATGAAAATGTGATTCTGTTATGGCAAAAGTAATCTACATTTAACTATAGTAGCTCAACCTGTTTGTATCTGGATTAATAATTACACCTCTAAACTTAATACGTTTGCTTGTTAGAAAATGGCTGAAATAGTTCACTATAGTATTGCCCTTAAACGTGGTTCATTGATTTCCTCACCAATTGAACAGAAAAGTGAGCAGTGGTGCTTGTCCTTGTACTTTCAGCTGTCTCAGATGTGTTAACACAACCTGATAGCAGAGACACTGCTCTCAAATTAATGTCTCCTTAATCCGTGGGTCATGGTACAATGGTCTAGGTCTGTTATAATTCAAGTGTCACTCACAGAATTATAACAGGCTTTTCAAGTTGTTTGTATCATTATGCTTTATATTGTACCTACCTTTTCCACAAATAATACAGATAAGCTTTATCAACCAAGAAGTATTTTTCAGCTATTCAATCTATTCTTACTGAGGTAATTAAAAGGGATATCACCTAAAATAAATGTTAGCTTTTTACAAACTCAAGCAGCAAAAAACTGTCAGAAGTCAATTTTGAGGGCTGCAGGCATATTCCCAGACAGCTGAATTATAAATAGACTTTCACTGTCATTAGTCATCAAAAACATGGGTTTTCAAATTACTAATCATAGTACTTAATAATATACTGGAGCTTCCAATTTTATTCTTCTAAGGTAAATAATGCTACTGTAGATTTGTTAATGCGTTATGTAGTTATTTATGGTTTGGTGCTTCAAGAAAGGTATGTAAATTGAATATTACTTAATGCATTTGATGACTTTGAATTATTAGATGCTGTAGTTTCAACAATTTATAGCCGAGAACAAAAAACAGGCTCTGCGTTTTCAAAGTGCTGGATTGATGCATTTTCCTTAAAAGGCAAGCATTTGTGAAAGTAGGTTTCAATCCCTGGACAATAGAAAATAAAAGTGCTATGTTTGAATTTCTAAAACTAGCTTCCACAAAATTGTGTATGCTTGACAGGGATATTTCAGTGTTTTGATTAGGATACTGCTTATCAACCAAGCCTAACTGTTTAACATGTGCAAGTAAGTGAGTTAGCATACTAGAAGCATGAGCAGTTACAAATATAGTTAAACTTTCATATTTGATTTTGCCTACATTTAAATGTGGTGATATATGATGTCATTTTTATTATATTATTCTGGGTTTTCTTCTACTGCATATTTGTATTGACTGAAGTATTATATTTTTTTCAATAAACAAATAACAACACGCAATTAATAAAACCAACAATGACACAATGAGCAAATATGCACAAAATAAAGGATAACATACATTTGATTGAGTTAGATAATATTAATTGGCCCACTGTGGGTAATGACTTTCTTAAGACATGTTAGTAGCATACATTACTACATCAAAGGCTGTAAATGAAACAAAAAATCAGTTTTTCAAGATTTGTTAAAAAATGTGTCTCACTTCAATGAGAGTGAAATGTAGTGAAGCAGGGGAAATGGGTGGATTTCTTTGAAATGTGCACATCACTTTTTTTCATGATAAAGGCATTTTGATATGATATACGGTCAGGCAGGTCACAAATAACAAGGCTTGTTTTGTGAGGAGATACTGAATGGCATTAAGCTAGTGGTACAATGCAGCACTTCAAATCGAATGCACTCAGGCAGGTAGGGACACAATTTTCTTCTCACTGCACACACCACAATCATATTGGAACTGAAATCATGAGTGAATATTTAAGGAATACATAGACTATCATATTTTTCCTTGATTTTTGTTTTTGTAACATGAAACATATTTGTCCTGTATGCCCAGTTGTTATGCTAATAAAATAATGTATTTTGAAAACACATTGTGCTATAATTACCATCAAAGAATTTGGAAAATGAATTAAAGACATCTCTAAAATTCGAAGGCAGTTTGTCTCACACGCAGCGCTCCAGATAAGCTGTGTATTTAAATTTTATGATGGACTCGGGCTCCACTGACAACCAGTGTCCTTGCATGGTTAAAGATTTTAACAGCGCCAGCACGACCACTTTGCCCAGTCATGAAAATCAGACCCATAGTGTATTGGAGAGTAAATTACTAAATGACCCAAAACCTTATCGGTAAAATCATGCCAATGTGCGCTCTCAAATGTTTATGTTCATAAAATTATTTATTGTCAGTGAGTGGCTTTTATTCTGTGGTTTGGAGGAACACTTGTTATAACAATCTGCAATTGTGTCTGACAGATGTCTGAGGCCAACACACTGTGTTTTTGTGAATAGTTTGTTATAAAAATCTGTCTACAAATAAGAGCAATCCATAAGGTATTAAGAAGTTCTAAGAGTTTTAAGCTTTCATAGAAACAAACATTCAAATAAAACTTTCAAACTCCTAAACATCCATATCAGATAACATAAAAAACGGAATGTACACAGAAGATTTGCTGTCTGTACTGTCTTTCTATTAAAATGAAACCTTTTTTTCACCTTTTCTGTATTCGCAGCGAATAAGGAAATAATGTTTTTTGGAGGGTTATGCTTGGAAGGCAGTGGGCAAAGCCTTTGGTGCTGGTGTCACCTTGTCTTTTTGATGTTGGCATATAAGCTATTGCTGGGAACACTCACACTGGACATGTGTAATATGCAACACTATTTCCCCATTCAGCTCGAATAAGGAATAAGGACATATTTGTTTTTTTATTTCCTTTTTCCCTATTTGGTTTAAATCAGGAACAAGGGAATAGTAGTGTTATTTTATTTTTCCTTACTTAATAGTGTATAAGGAAAAAGGATTGAACCAACTATGGTTGTGCTGCTTCCCTAATGACTGACGTGCTTGCAGCCAGTAAGATGCTTTAACCCTGAAGCGACTGCTGGGGTTTAATTACCTAGGAAGTAAAGCAGCAACAGACTTCCTGGAAAGTAAGGCAAGCAAATTGAGAACTTTCTATAGTGTAGAGCCAAATGTAATGTTTTAAAATGAAAATAAGTATTTACTTTAATGTGTGTTTCTTTAAAAATTGCACATTCCATACCTACAGTAGTGAATGAAACAGCATTAAGGTAAGATGTATATAATTATTGTGTTACCCACAACCACTTTAACACAACAACATATCATGGTGAAGAAAGCAATGCATGTCTGCTTTGGTGCTCCTGCTGACACATATTCCTGTATAACTTACTCTGCAGTTGTTCAGCTCATCTGCTTTTACAATAATTGTTCCACATTTTTTTCCTGGGATTCCCCTGTTAAAAAAAAATAAAGAATTGTATTTATTAACAGAGAAACAAAAAAAACAAACATTTATTTTCCATTTTAAATAAATCAAACAGTATCTATCCCACTGGGACAAACATTGATTTTTCATGTTTTTATATTATTTTGATACTCATCTGAATATTCAATTATTCTTCAATTATAATTATATGAAACAAAATGGTACAAAAGAGCACTGCATTAGAGTAGATACCTGTACATATCAAACCCTGTAGTAAACCCATATGTACCCCTACCAAATTATCTTTACAAAGCAGAGAACTAATCTTCAGTACAGTAGACCGTGTTTAATTTATTTCAGAGATTTGATATAAAAACCTGGTCCCAGCACTATAGGTCATTATTATACATGAACTCTTATTTTGAAGCTTTCATAGTACTAAATACCCATGTGCAGTCAGGCTGGTATTTGGGCTGGTCCTTACTAACCAATAGACTTAATGTAATACTCTCTAATGCTTTGTAAACTCAAGGTTTTGAAGTCTACACAACAGTGGTTCCACAGTTAATCACATTCCACATGGTCACCTGGGTATTGTCAGTATTACAATGTCATATTTGAGTAAGTGACAGTGGTGCTAGGCAAATGTGCTCCATAGCACAATGACAGTGATCAATTGAGACTTCAAATTACAATCAATTTTGAATTCACAAGCAAGTGGTTTCTTCTCCACTGGGAAAATGTTGGGGTGGAATTGGGTAATTAAATCAGAAACATAAATATAATATATGTGTACTGACAAGGCAATCTAAATAAATGCCTCCTCCTTTTATGGTAGACAGAAGATTCTGGGCCAAAATCCAGGGAAATCACAGCAGTAAGTTAATTGTTTCATGCACTAGATACATTTTTGTGCTGATGAAATTTTATTTTTTTCAATGTGGCGATGTGACCTATAACAAACTCAAACACAGGCCGGTGCAAGGCTGTAGATTTTACTTCTACAGTAACTATTATCGTCGACAGTATGTTTAAATGTGTTTGAAGTAGAGTTGGTGTTAAATGTCAATCTCAGAGGTGATAGTAAGAGAAAAAGGTGCAGAACCACAGAGCTAGTGACAACAGGCTGAATTGATTGCGGAAAACAACTTGTCAGGACAAAGACTCCCTAGTAAACATCTCTACACCACCCTTCAATCAGATCAGGAATTCTGCTACTTTTCTTTTCATACGCACGTACAATTGTACTTGCACGTACAAGTGTATTTTGTTTTTGTCATTTTTTTCCCTTGTAGCTGCCTTTTACTGGAGTGTCCAAATTACAGGCGATGCTGTAAAAAACAAACATTCTAACCTCTAATTAGCACTACATTGTTTTGCTTGTAATTTCTAATTTTGAATATGCAGACATTTCAAATACAATGCTACTGATTATAAGTTTCAAAATAACGATCGATGGACGTTTATTACGTAACTTGTTTTATTTATTTAGCAGATGCCTTTATCCAAGGCGACTTACAGAGACTAGGGTGTGTGAACTATGCATCAGCTGCAGAGTCACTTACAATTACGTCTCACCCGAAAGACGGAGCACAAGGAGGTGAAGTGACTTGCTCAGGGTCACACAGTCAGTCAGTGGCTGAGGTGGGATTTGAACCGGGGACCTCCTGGTTACAAGCCCATTTCTTTAACCACTGGACCACACAGCCTCCTGTTGCAATATGACGTTCACATGGCAAAATGGTGAAGTCAGTGGCATGGTTATGGTACTGTAGCAACAACAGATACAAAAAATGAAAGCAATTGTGCTGGAAAGCCACAATCCTACAGGTTTTCTGGGTATCTTTAAACCAACAATGGCTAAAGACCTGAGAAAAAAGTTGTCCAATTAAGAAAATCATTTGTTCAATTAAGTAACTGAGAACTCATGAAAACTAGGAGACCCTGCAGTGCTCCAGGAACAGGGTTGGCCACCCCTAATGTACAGTATGCTTTGTAAATTGACATCAGAATTAAAATGATCAGTATTTAAATCAAATATTGTTGATCAAAATAGAACCAAAAGCATTTAAGCATTTTTATTTCCAGTCAAACCACATGTCTAAAGTGACCAGTCTGAAAAATCTTATGAAGCGGCCATTATAAATAGGGTTGTAATGTATTTGTTGCGGTACTGCACACAACAAAATGGAGGCTCCTGGAGTAACATTTTGATTGTGTTGTTCGTTAAAAATGTGCTTACGAAAATACAGAGCACAGTACTGAATTCCAAAAGGAATGCACCCAGAGAAATAGAAGCAGCCAAATATAGCATAGTCTTGTATAGACAGAGAGACTTTCCAATATAAGTAAATGACACAGATAACAAAAGCTGAAAAGTAAGGACCTGGATCTCCATGACAACCCAAACAGTCATGAACAGTACAGATTTTTTTTTCTGTACAGCTTCAATGGAATAAATATATTAGTTTATAAGGCAGACAATTACCTATGTCTAAAAATTGTATTTCTGAGGCCAAGGACATTTGCATTTTTATAATAATTTATTTTCAGGGATACAAAATCCAATTATTTAAAAGAAGAACAAAATAAATGTGGAAACTAGTTGTTTGTTTGTTTTGTAGAAAAGCCCAGGGGCATAAGGTGAATGCATGGCTGGTAAACGTAAAGTAAAATGTGTATGTCACGTTAACAGTTTCTGATACAGAGTTAAAGTTTAAAATCAATGTCATATTTGGTTACTGCTCAAAGTGAAAGGTACTGGATAATGGAAAATATGATGTCTGTATCTCAAATAATTAAACTCAAGTGAGATGTTGAGGAAGCTACATTCCTTAACAATGAAGAGTAATATTATGCATCTGTTCTTGTCTGTCAACAAGAAGTTATCAAGCTAAAGCATTCCGATCCTGACATAGGATTTCCGTTGAAACATCTAATCAGGCATCACTGATTTGTAATGAGATATTTGAGTACCTCCAGTAATTAAGTCTTTCAAATAAGACTATCACACATAATTAAGGTAGTCTTACTGAAAAAGTCTGTTACCTAGCTAAATAACAATACATTAGTTTGATTCACTGGTACATTTGTCATGTTCATTATTTCTCATTGAGAGAATTTCCATGTGTGTTTTTTTTTAGCTCGAGACATTTGCTCAAGTAAAATATCTTTTGCAAAATGCTTTTTTGGGTTTCCATTCGCTCAGTTTATTTTACTCGAGAAAACCCAGCTTTTCACCCGACATCATGCAAATGAAGGGGAAAGGTTGGGGTAGATATGTCAGTTAGCTGTGTGTAAAGTTCTCGTGCTGTTTTTGCTGAGGGCTCAGATAAATGTTGTTTCCATGTGCACAGAGAACTGGTACACAAGGTAATGTAAGCTGATGTAATAAAGCTGCGATTTCTAAATACCATGTGCATGGTTGTTTAATAATATGTTTTACTGTTCTTGCCCAAATTGTTTTTCAAATTTCATTGGTGGGGTGGCAAGTCCTTAGTAGTGAATACTGCTTCAACTAATTTATCTTATGACTCATGAATTAAAAATTAACTCAGAGGTATAGAATGAAACTGATCAACACAGGTACTGCAGAGCACCATGGCTGAAAACCTAGAGTATTTCAATACTTAGTGTTTCATTGCCTAATTAAACATAATTACATTTTTTATATAACTGATAAAAACAACAGACAATTTTAATGAGGTTTAAATGGTTATGGTAACTACTGTAGTGTAATCTTATCTCCAACCGTAAGACCAACTGTCTTGGAACCCACAGTACCCTATCTCTCTCTTTAGTCATTTTTTTCAGCCCCAAACCTGATTCTCACAAGTAATTCTCCCAAACGTGCACACACATCGCCACTTCATGTGTAAATAGCCCCGCATGGAAACTGGCCCACTGATGATCCCAGTGAATGTTATTCCTGAAATACATTTTCAGTAACTAACCTTTAAGGCAGGGGTGCACAGTGACAGCAATCCTAGTCTATGTATTTATTCCAGTCGCACGCTTACAGTAATTACCTAAATGAACTGATCAACCCACTCTTAGTGAGATAACCATATAATTCCTGATAAATTGACCTATGAATCTTTTTGTGTAATGAAGCTTGAAAACTGGAGTACTGCATCTTGCTTAAGGTAATACTATATTAATAACAACCTTTAACAATAAAGTAATATGAAATACTACCGCATACTATATTTCAGTGTGCATTTGCCATTTTAAGATGGCTACCTCAGAATGCTCACATTCTGTTATGCATGTCTGAAAGGATAGAAATGATTATTCTGTAAGCATAAAATATCAGGTTCCTGGTTAGGCTTTTGCAGAAATGTTAATAAAATATGACATTCCCAGATATGAGTGTGTGGTTCTGCCTATTTGTCACTGTCATTTACAATACATGGAAAATGCTTAAAACACATCGCTAAAATCCAAAGGAAGCCAATGAGCTTATGAGCTGCTAAGTAATGTTCTGTTTATTATGAAACAAGCAGTGGCCGTACAGGGCACTGGCATTATACACCTGTGCGGCTTGGGAACACATTTATTAACACATCTTCTTATTGAATACAGACAAAATCCTACCAAGTAAATGTTATAACATAAATTTAAAGATTTAAATGAAAAATTTAAATCTTTTCATTTTCACAATTAGAACGCATTTTTACTGTTATTATATGTACTGTATATATACCCTGTTCTATGGCAATATTTAATCACACTTTCCAGAGAAGATGTATACAGTATATAGGGGTAGGTGTACTAAGATGGGCCAGTCACAGCGCAAACATACCGCAATTTGCATTTTCGTTACAAAACTTAGCAAAGTATACATTTTGTCATATGTACTAAGAGAAAATATGTTAATGAAAAGAGTAATATACTCATTTAAATATTTGTTGCATCTTCTTAGCGAGATCTCTATTGCGAGAGTCGGGCGACATTATTCAAATAAATAGCGGGAGTTGAGTTGTGGTTTGCTGCAGCAGAGGGTGCCCGAAGGATAACATCTATACATACAAGGGTGCAAGATTCAAAATAGCATTGTTCTTGTTAAATGTAAACATCATCTGTACAATGCATTCTGTTATGTCTTCATTTTACCTATTTTAATATGTTTATATATATATATATATATATACACTGCTGTGCAAAAGTCTTAGACATGTTGCATTTTTCTAGTCTGACGCATTATGAGTAGGGCGTCTGATTTTCGGGTGAAATTGGGTAAAACCCGAAAATCAGACGCCCTAATTATGAGCATCAACAATTTACTCAAAGCCTCCACTAGTGTTTTCTACTATTATAACTATTTTAACATTGAGTGAAATAGCTCGCATCACTTGATTTTCAAGGTGTGGTATCCGAAACATAATCAACAAGTACAGAGAAACATAATCTGTAATTGACAAACCCAGGACTGGAAGACCCAAAAAGCTGTCTAACAAGGATGAGCAATATTTAAAGATAATATCCTTAAGGAATAGAAAGAAGACAAGCGTTGAATTGACAATGGAACTGGCACTGCACTGTAAATGTGTATCATGTTGCCATTTACTTCCCACCTCAGCATAATTATGTGTGCCATTTGAAATGTTGACAGCATCAAAAACATTAACTTCAAGATAAAGCTATAATAACTAACAATGATAAGCCTTTCTTTTTAAAGCCAGCATAACAATTAGCCAAAGGGACGCTGTATAACTTTCTGTCGCTTTGCACTTTCTGTGTTTTCTTCTTTTGTTTTTCTTTTGCAACTAAGAAATGTATCCATTTCAAACACCAAAAACATATTCAACCAGCCACTATTGCTGTTACTAAAATGCAGCCGCAGTAATAAATAAAACAAAAACCGTCAAAGTATACTGTAAGTATTGTGATTACTATTTATGTTTACCAGAGCATTTATACTTCTAAAAAATGCAGAAACCACTGATACGACAAGTTGAAAACAGCAAAGAGTGCTCTCCATAGGCACAATCGCCAGACGCCTGCTTCACCTATATATCAAGAGTGGAAATACACGCAATCAAAATCGCACATGCATACAGGTGGAAAAGGTGGACGTGATATATTCAGTGTGTTTTTTTTTCATCTGCGGTTCACTTTGAGCTGCTAAACAAAGATTATAATTATACACAGCAGTTTAGAGAATGTATAATATTGATAAAAAAAAAATTCAAGATCATTATTTTCTTTTACTGTCATTGTATTTGTGCATTTCTGAGTCGTCTTGCGTACCCCCTATGACCTTTAGAAGTACCCCCAGGGGTAAGCGTACCCCCAGTTGAAAACCCCTGCTGTATTTTGTAATACAATCATCTTCATACACGTTACAGGAAGGGAGATTCAACAAAAAAATACAGCACCCACACTTCCCTATTCTACGGTGGCATTCAACCAAACTTCTTAGATGTATATGTGCTGTGTGTGTGTTAAATTAAAAGCATCTAGAATACAGGCATGTTCTGCTCTTTTGCTAATACAATGGTGTGTTTGGGGAATGATGGAATGTGCTCCTCCACTAGAATAAGTAGGACAGACCAATTTCTGCCAACAGTACTGAACATGCAGTAGTCTTTGGGGTAAGTATCCTGTGGTCCAGCACATACCACCAATGCTGAATTGAATTTTGGACCAGGGACTACCCAAACTCACACTAGCTACTAGATGTAATGGCATGTCTTGAGGCATTGTGTATATCTAGCTAAATCCCAAACTGTTAACTTCTCTGAACTTTGTCTACCCTTTTAAAGCCATGAATAATGCATTGCAACTTTAAAGGTGTCATGTGCCATACTGTACAGTTGAGAGTAAATGAATAGCACATGTGCATTGCTTTTGAGCTTGAAAAGGGAAGAGTTCTACAAGAGAATCAATCATGTGTAATTTTTAAATCCTTGGCAAATATATCATCTGCAAATGACAGCCATGAATCCTTCTTTTCTGATACAGTTTCTGAAAATGATGCAGCATTTAATATTTCTTGAATGACTGCTTTTTTGTTCTATAATTTCACTTTCAACAAATCACATAACCACTTCACCTGTTGACTTGATGATTACTGGTAATGATCCTATTCTCCTTCACTAAGAATTTATTGTAGAATGACAGTTAATGATAGTACCAGCTATTTATAGGTCCCTGTGTCAATTCCCACACTTTATTCAAGCATAATAGAGAAAACACTCTTAACATGTTTAACTGTTTTGCATGTACTGTTGCTTCTTTCAAATCTAAATTGCTCTATTATTTTCAATGGTACCACAATGTGTTGAACACTCTTTTACGACAGTGTTTTAGATGCAACAGGGGAGAGGCTGAAGAATTATGAATTCCGTTTTTTAAAAAAAAGACACTATAGACTACAGTACTGACAGTGCAAGTGGCTGGATCTCCATGGAGTCTGCTGTACTTATATACTGTATGATTTAACACAAAGGGAATAAATAAATGGAATTAGGAATTAGGTCTACAAGCAGTTATTGTCACAATAATCTTCTCTTTCTTAGTATTACTGTAATATAACTGCTATAATGTAATATAACTGCTGTATATGATCAATTTTTAGTTTTGCATTATATAAGCAGAAATACTATCAGGTATTGCTTTATATCTTATGGAATTGTTAATTGTTGGATTAATATTGTATTTGAACATAATTTATCACCCCTATTTGAGGGGTTTCCTGGGAGCTTTGCCTTAATGTTCACTCACACACAAAGCTCCAAGAAAATGCACAATTGTATTGTTCCGATAGCTATTTTTTAATTAATGTAATTATTTTTTATAGTTTATTAATTAATTGTCACAATAGATGTCTCAAAGGCTTGTTTGAAGACCATTAAAACAGAGTCTATGACAAGTTGTTTCTTGCCTCTGTCAAATGATATATATATATATATATAACAAAGTCTAAAGGTTAAAAAAATGAGTAATCCCTTTAGTAATTCTTTTGGGGGTGGGAAGAGAATATCCTACCAGACCCTGTTTCAGGAATGAAATGCATGCTGCTAAATCAGGAGCAGGTAGGTGTGGATACAGTCATCCTTTCAAGTGCATAATGGAACTACCATTCTATTTCAGCAATATTAACATATGAAATATTTTTATATGTTTTGCAATACCTGCATTTTTCAAAGATACTGATACTGCTTTTAGGAACCCTTCCATTTTGAGTGGTTGCTCTTCAAAATCAATGCAACAAATATCCTCCCTTTTATTTCACACCGCACGTTTGCATATTTATCTCTGTACTAAATCTTATTATTTAAAGTGATAAATATTTCTGCTTTTTACTTCAGATTCGCAAATCTTCTATTGCATGTTTTTTGGGGGCTGAATCTATATAACAAGGAACCAGATAAAATAAAATCAGCTATAATCCTCTCCAAACCTTTTGTAGAATGTATGAAAGAAATACATTTAGCAATTGTGGTGTCAAGGGAAAAAAACATTAGCAAACCATGGCGGTGTTTACATGCACAAGTCATGACAGTTTTCCTCACGACGTGTTTGCCATACTTTTCAGGAAATGCGTTGCTATGCAGTTCTGATTTAGGAAAAGAAAATTATCCATACCAATGTAGATTACTCAATTCATAGTCACTTAAGGGAGGGGATATTTAAATGTCCGTGTCTGTTTACTAAGTAGGAAAAGAACGACTCTAAATATCGTGAGGAGAGCTTCATGCGTTGCCATTAAGATAAAAACATTTAACAAGAGAAATTAATTCACGTATTGTCGCGCATATTCTGAATTATGCCGTGCATTAACTACTTGTTTGTCTGGTTACCTTTCCAACACACACACACACACACACACACACACACACACACACACACACACACACACACACACACACACACACACACACACACACACACACAAAATTATTAAAATATAAAATTTATTAAAATATAATTTCTACTAAGTACAAGTTTTGCTACTTAGAATTTATATTCCTGTGTTAAATTTCATTAACACTAGGACCGCCCTTTTACAATACAATGACACATATTTTCAAGATGAAAATGAGTGTCATTGCCGCATATACTGACTCACACATCGGATTCGAAGTTTTGTATCTCCAGTTTTACAATCCCAAGACTGCTAATCTACATAACATCTAAACGGTAAGTACTTGGACTAATTAGCCATATTGTTTTTGTTTTGTTTTTCAACTTTATATTAGTTTTCTAATGTGTTGAGTACATCTGCAGTGTTTTTTTTTCCCCCCCGCTGTGTCATGTCTGTCTGTGTGTGTGTGTGCTTGCTTGCTTGCTGGACAGGGCTAACTTTTATGATTATAGGCAAGAGTAACTACTGTACCAACATCACATTTAAAAAAAAAACGCTTTCTTATAGTTATTTTCACATAAACGTTTTTATTTTAGATTTGTTTTTTCATTTTTTGAACTTGTTTCTCCTCATTAGTAGTTTTAAAAAGGTGTGCGAAAAAGGATGGAGAATATTTATTATTATTATTATTATTATTATTATTATTATTATTATTATTATTATTATTATTATTATTATTATTAATTGGTATTTATTTTAATGTTTTATGTAGGTGTGTGTAAGCCAGGAAATGGATGGAGACAATCAGATCCAGTGTCTGGTTCAGTCACTGAAGAGGAGGAGGGCCCTGACTGAGGATGCCGTTCCCATTTACAAACCGCCTGTACCAACTTCGTCTTCTCACTCTCTCCACGTGCTGGAACTGACGAGCTTTAAAAAGAATTACTGGCTTTGCTACCGTAAACATAGAAAAGAGCAGAAGACCCAGATTGCTTGCATGGCGCCAGAATGCAACATGAAGCCGCTTTGCTTAGTTTAAAATCGGAACTGTTTTCAGATTTGGCACTCCCCTGAAGGTGAAAAAGTGAGGTGAAAACTAAAAAAGTAGGTCTCCATACGAGAACAGGGTGCTTACTGTTCAGTTTCATCATTTTGCATGTTGCCTCATTGTTCTTATTGCATGTTGTCTCACTGTTCATTCACTGTTCTTATAGCATGTTGTCTTGTTTTCTAATTGCATGTTGCCTAACAGTTTACAGTTTTCTTACTGAATTTTTTTTTCTTTTTCATCTTTCTGTAATGACAATTTACTGTAAGTAGTTTACTGATCATTATCTTGTATAAAATGTTAAATTAATTTAAATGTTTTAGCCTGATTTTTATTTATTCTAGTTTTGAAAATAAATAAATACAGCACAATATGGAAGGTTTTTTTTTTGTCTCCCTCCCTCCCTCCCAACTAAAATTCTTAATATCAAAGTTTTATTTGTAATATCCTTTTTTTTTTTCTTCAAAAAAAAACTTTTACTTGTGTGTTTCTTTATTTTTATACTGAAATATAACTGTCTCAAACAGGGCAATAATGTTTCCAATCTCACTTTTTGGCAAGTCTTAGCCCTGGTCTGCCTTTTCGGAGGTTGATTTTTGTAAAATTCTATGCATTGTAAAACCTTAGCTAGCTCTGCAACTGTACAAGACATTTCAATTCTGATTTCAGATTTGAAATCCTTGGAAAAACAAGCGGATACCTGCAGGGCTGGCCTTTGTCTTCCAGAGGCCGGTATCTCGCAGAAATCCCCTCTCGAGTTCCTGTGTGTATATAAAGAGGAAATTGCCTTGGTTTTGGGCTCTGAGGACGCCCACTGAACCTTCAGTTCTCTTGAGTTGTGGGGAACTGCTGCGATGAGATGCGTTTATTTAAAACGCAATGTTTTTGTTTGTTTTGTTTGGCAGCGTATAGATGGGTTTATAGCCCCATCCCTCTAATCTCGTGCAGAATGTGACCATCTCCAAATGGATTCATTAAGTGTTCATTTGGAAATGGTTACGCAGATAAAAACCTGCAGCATTTGCTGATCGGGATGGGTTGCTGAAAGGAGAATGACAGAGAGAGGAGGAGAAAGCGAAAATTAGAAACGAAAACAAAAGTAAAAAGGAGTAAACAAAAAACAAAACTGGAAAAACCATTGTGGTATTTGTTTGGGTAGAGGTAGTTTTTTGTTTAAACCTTTATTTTGCTTGGTGAGTTGTATTAGTTTGAAAGTCCTTTTTGTTTCAATAAATTATTATTATTATTATTTATTTCTTAGCAGACGTCCTTATCCAGGGCGACTTATAGTCGTAAACAAAAACACAGTCTGAGGTGAATGGGGGGTTCTCAAACTGACACCCTCTTTTGAAGATAAAAAAAAGAATAGTCGTGTCACCATTATGACGTAAAAGCGTTTCTTAAATGTGAATATTATTTTGCAAATGACAGGGAGGTGTCAAAATATTGCATGCGTGTTTTACGAGTGTGAAAATTGCTGTCAGATTTCG
This sequence comes from Acipenser oxyrinchus oxyrinchus, assembly GCA_030684275.1. Lineage (NCBI taxonomy): Eukaryota > Metazoa > Chordata > Actinopteri > Acipenseriformes > Acipenseridae > Acipenser > Acipenser oxyrinchus. The sequence continues at coordinate 19,801,116 of CM060256.1, read as the reverse complement.
ATTAGCTGTTCTATTGATTTGTAACCCTGGATCACAACCATTTTTTCAGATTATTTCCCCAGATTACCGGTAAGAATAAATTCCTGTCAAACCAGAGCAATAGTACATATTTTATATTACAATTGTGATTCAATTATAGCTACTGTACTGTACAAATACAGGACTGTGCTTGAGGAGTAAATTATAACAACAAAAACAACATTTCAATTATCAGTTACACAAAATCACTTTACAAATATTTGTTTTGTTCATAATAAATGTGTTCAACCTATACACCTTGATTAATGCACACTAAGAATATGCATAAATTAGAAATCTTCAAAATGAAATGCATAATTAATGAGCAAGTGACTGGATGCTCAAAGCTAATTTAACATGTGCATGCTATTTTCAAAGAAGATGCTCTAGCAAGCTGCTGCCAATATTGCTAATATTATGGTTGCTACTTTTGAGCCTTTCCCAGCAAGTAGTTTTTTACTGCAAGTAAGTGATTTTCCAATGCACCTGCCTGTCTTAATTTTTCACACAGATTCCCTCTATGTTTCTTGCATCCCATAATAATTATTTACCCTTGGTAATGAGTAATATGTTCATATGTAAAGCTTTCCATACTGTTAGTGTAATTCAGTAGTTTTTACTAAATTATGCACCTACAATACAGTCAGTAGCTTGCTGTTTTTAGAACATTCTTTAGAACACTGTCCTAGTCTAGTCTCGAACATCCAGCTCCTGTCATGAAAATGTGATTTGTTTTGGTAAAACATATGTCTAACACAACACTTTCTATCTGATCACAAGAGCATCAAATGTATTTATTTATTTATTTAAAATTTGGAATCGACAATTATTTTTCTTATTTTCTCCCCAATTTGGTAAGGCCAATTATTGTATATTTCAACTCGGCTCACCGCTGCCACCCTGGCGTTGACTCGGGAGGGACAAAGACGGACACGCGTCCTCCAAAACGGTGCTGTCTGCCGTCCGCTTCTTTTAACTCTGCAGGCCCGCCATGCAGTCACCTCAGAGCTGCAGTTGCCCGGCCAGTCTAGAGGGGTCGCTGGTGCGTGGTGAGCCGAGGACACCCGTCGACCTAAGCCCTCTCCCCGGGCAGCGCTCAGCCAATTGTGCACCGCCCCCTGGGAACTCCCATCCACGGTCGGCAGTGGAATAGCCTGGACTCGAAACGGCGACCTCCAGGCTATAGGGTGCATCCTGCACTCCACGAGGAGTGCCTTTACCGATGCCCCACTCGGGAGCCCGTCAAAGTCTGGCATAACTTCAAAGTCTCATAAAGCATAACAAGAAACTAAAAAGTCAATTTGATCAACCTAAACCCTGCCGGGATGAGCCACAGCTGGACATATCATGTGAAACATTATTTATTTAGTCCTTGCAAAACTATACTACTATTTTTTTGAAAGAGAAATCTTTACAGATGTCTGGTGTATAGTATAGGCCTATATGTTTTAAATGCCTATTTCCTTTCCTGAAAACAACATCTCAATAAGGTCTTTCCTGTTAAACATTTTTTATAAATAAATATCTCATTATAAATCTCAACATGTCACACCAGCATTTTACTAAATTTGAACACAAGAGGGTGGCATTGGTTACAGTAGGTTATTCTAAAAGAGATATTAAATCAACCAGCTGTTCTAAGGCTAGCTGTTAGCCTAAAGTTTTGCCTGGTATTTTTAACAGTTTATTGTTTTTTGTGTTAATGCAAGTGACAGACAATTCTCCACGAATGTTCATGGAGTACCTGTTTACTGTCAACGCTTGTTACTTCCGCTCATCCTCACAAGTGTAAATAAACATGGTACTCCAAAAATGTGTGTGGAGTTTTCTTTTTACACCATATACAGTAAATGTATATCATGGGCAATAAGTATTGATAACAACAATACTTGGTATCATTTAAACTAGTTTCACAGTTGGCAGTTGGACCTTGTTGGGTGCTCTGAGGAGGTGATGCAATAGGCTATGTCACCACAGAGAGACCCACGATGAACTCACTTCCCTCAGCTCAGAACGGTCTCTAACACACCACAGTTGAATTGTATGGACCTAAACTAACTGTCTTTCAGCAGTCAGATTAAGTGCCAAAATGTAATATATATATAGTTTCACAAAAAAACCAAAAGCAATCTTTCAACTACTTACACCAAAGGCTTCTCTAGTCGGCTGCCTTGTGATCCAACCACCTCCCCCAGGGCGCAGAACCCTTGGCCCAGGAAATCCTGAAATGGCAGGAAAACAAGTTATCCATATTCCTTTCACTCTGACCCATGGAGACAACATACTGTATGATCATCAAATATTATATTGTAAATTACCTCAAGAAGCCCTATTTATAAATTGACTCGTGGGTCCCTACATTCTCTTAAACCTTTCACATTTATTTTAATATGGTATTGGAAATCAGTCAGATTTAATATATACAAAACATGGCTCTGGTCTTATTATTTCCCATTGATAACATTTAGGTCACCAGATATCATTTACAGTAACTGTGATTACTAATTGATTCTCTAGTACAGCTTTGTTAGTCTTTCCTTATAATTTACTTTTCCACTATATTGAGTGCTTATTAAATTAGTGTTGAACAGGTGAAGGATAATATAATTTGTATTGTCACAGATTAAGAACAGCAGGGACATCTGCAGTGCTGGTTTTCTCAAATTAAACTGCACATGCACCCGCACTGTTTGCTCCACAGCTATTAAACATTGTATTTCGGGCAAACTGTTTCAAACTGTATAACTTGACAGAAACTGATTATTTGACATTGTGTACTACTGACTGATAAATAATGAGGAATGAGGTAGGAACAAACAACACTAATACACATACTGGATCTGGAACTACGGCTCACAGGTGAAAGAAAAATGTAAACACAACAAGCCTTAAATCTAACTTAACAACTGATTTTCCAAATCTGTGATAAATCATCTACCCTGAACCTGCTACTCTTTACCAAAGCCTGTGTTGTATTAAAGTGACAACCCATTTGTGGATAGGCAGGTAAAGACAAAGAATGCATTCAATTGAGCTTGTTTTATTTAAAGAGGGTGGAAAACTAATCAGAGGCACAAAGTGCACTCACAGCTCCCATAGATCATTGGAGTTATTTTTAAAACCTGTGGTCCTGACCACAATCTTTTTTTAATGTCTTTAAGGTGAATTATGGTAAGGATCTGTCCAGTATTTGTGTGTGAGTGACCTATCACATATACCATATGTGGGGGTGTGGGCCTAGTGGCCAGGCTGTGTGTCAGGGAGTACTCCACACAAATATGAAACGAATGCTCTTGTGAGCACTTTTAATAATAAAAAGAAAAGAAAAAGTAAAGTAAAAATGTAAACAAAAGCCTCGCTCCCACACTGGAGTGCTAATATTCAAAAACTGCCTGACTGGCTTCCCGAGCCAGGTGCTTTTATAGTTATTTGCTGATCAATGAAACAATCACTTTGGCCACCTGTCGCCTAACAGGATGCCCATATTTGGGCTTCCGGTCCCCCAGTTTCCTGCAATTTTTTTTTTCTTTTTTTAAGTGCAATTTTTCCACCTTTCCTACAATTCTCTAGTACCTCACAGAAATGTGAGTACACTAGATCATTCTGTTGAACATCCTTATTTAAATACAGTAGGGGCATTTCATTTCTACAGTATACGCTTTCAGATTCAGAAAAGCAGTGTTAATATAAAGATCAGAAGAGGAACCCGCCAAAAAGGATTTCTTAGCTGTTTCTAAGGAAGAATATGTGTAATTCAAATGTTTAAGTTTAAATCATAAAAACCAGCATTTTAACCAAGTCTAAATTAGTAATGTCTAGTATTAGAAACATAATGCATTATGCATAAAAGACATTCATTCATATTTCATAAAAAATATGTAACTCTATTCTACCTCCGACAGTGTGATACAATAGACAAGGATGTCCCGTGACATACATGTCACTCTAATTTATTCTAAAAATCATGTGTGTTGCCACGTGTTTAATTACATTGTTCACTTTAACCAAATTAAACATCTGTTTTCAGAGGTTGCTACTATTTCTGTATAAGAAAGACACAATTACAGGAAATTAGGGGGTAGATGTTTATATTACATCTGAACAGGAAGAAACATTTTTTTTAAGATAATGGTCTGTAATTCCTTGCAAGGAATTGCTCAGAACAATAATTACCTTCTCCTAGCTGTTGTTGCTCCTTTTTGGTTTTTTACAATTCAAATGGTTTAAATCCTTTGAGAAAATTTGCCTTTGCTCTTGTACTGTTTGCTATTGTAAGAGGGTTCGAAAGAAATATAGACCAGGCGGGGGTGAAATGCAAGCAAGCCACCTTACACGAACATGGCAAGTTTATTTTAAACAAAACAAATGGGAGGACCAATGCACAGCTAACTCGTAACAAGACTGAACCTGTCTCCCTCAAACTCCGTTTTTCTCCCCCCACTCACTCTGATGTCACCGGTCAAAGTTCACTTTTCATTCTGCACCGCAGATTCCCCACACTCAAGCAAATACCACTAACAATGTAAATTTAGACTAACCACGTAAATTAGTTTCAGTGGCACTTTCTATTCACATCAAATAAACTGTCTACTAACCAAACTAAATAATGAAAAATAAATCTCACACTATGTTATTCACCTACTGTATATTCTGTTTTCAACAAAACTGCTGATTACAAATTATCAAAATAATGTATTTATTTGCTGTTTGGATTCAATGTGTTTATTCTGTCTGTATTGAATATGTGCTATATACTCTTATAATGTTATATATTCACTTGTGGCTGGGCAGAAGAAAAGCCCTGCACATAATTAGAGGATGCAGGGCAAAGCACGGGTGAATGTATTGAGTAATATACGCTATATGAGATATCACCATGTTAATTTTTAACCAATGAGAATGCAGCATTTGGTTTTGACAGATGCCCTTAGCCAATAAGGATCAACCGGTTGTCTCGCCTCCCAGTTCCTGTCACATGTTTGTAGTCTTTAAGCAATTCTGGAAGTCCCACCTTCCCATCCTGTCACATGTTTGTAGTTTTAATGCAAATATGGAAATCCCACCTCCCATCCTGTCACGTGTATGTAGTTTTTAATGCACTTATGGAAACCGTGTTCCATGATTGTAGTTTATCACATTAAAATGAGGAATTAAACAAAGGTTTTGGGTATTATTTTTAATTTGTGTTATATGTGTTATTTCAGAAAAATAAATGGATCAGTGAAATGGGGAAAAACAAGGGGAATACATGGGCTTTTTAAAAAAAATAAAATATGCTTTTACAAAATAAAATATATATATACACGTGGCCATCTCCGAATTAACAACTAATTAATTAATTCGGAGATGGCCATGTGTATATAAACCTGTATGTTTGTATGTTTGGTGTGGGGTGTTCGAGAGGAAGAAAGTGTGTGAGAGAGAGATGGGAAAAACAAAACAGAAAGTAAAAAGAAAAAGCAATTGCTATGCATGCTGGAAGCACCAGCAAGGTACTTGTTTGTTTGGGTGTCAGGAGATTTTGTGTTCGTGACTTGTTTTTGTTTAAACTTTTATTTTGGCTCTGTGAGCAGTGTTTTTGTTTAAATAGTTTTTTTTATTTTTGTTTTCAATAACAATGGCCAACCAGGGCGCTCTTTCACCCTTAGTACCTGCCTGTGTGTCTCTCGTACCTACATAATTCAATATTTATAGCTATGAAAATATTTTAGCTTTTTCTATACTTGTAGTTATGAATGAATTAGAAGCTTCCTGCAAAACAAGATAAAGCTGCCCCAACACTGCTATTAACAGAAAACAAGAAGCGGTTAGGTTTGATACAAACTGTCATTGTGGCAGGACTGGTTATGAAAAGACATTTCTAGATTTCATAGAGACATTGCTTTTTTACACATACAATGTACTGCTTTAAATACTTTTGCTTCTGAGAAGGATTTTTATCCTCAATCAACTTTGTTCATCAACTGTTTTTATTATTATTATGCTCTAAACTGCATTCCATAGTACCAAGTACAATTTTAATGAAATCTTACCTTCTTTGTAGCAATTTAGCGAATGTAGAGAATGGAATTTTTTTAATACAAATACCATTTTAACTAGGCCCCAGTAGGACATTCCTCCATAATTAAATTGAATCAATATCTGTCCACCAAAGATCAAACTACTATTTTATTTTCTCAACCAGTGACATTTACTTCATGGCATTCATGGCTTGGCATTGCATCTTAAAATGTTATCCTCAAGTCAGAACAATGAACTATAAACAAATTTGAAGGAAATGTATGTTTATAAATATACATGTGTTGCATGTATTTATATTTAATATATTACCTTCCAAGAGTCGAACCATCATCAAAAACAGAGAATGAGTTAGTGTTGCCCAAGACTGTTCAGTAGAATCTATGGCACACTCTTCACGTGAAATGTAATGAAAGATACACAACTCGTAGACATTAAGGGGGGGATTTCCAAAAGTTCGTAAGTGATAACTCCAGTGTTAATGAACAAATCCGTATGTAACATTGATTTTCAAGCAGCCGTTATGCCTATTTCGTTATTAAATAATCATGTTCACGTGATTTCTGAAATTATGTTGATTTACGAAATAATGTTAATATCTTCATGAGCAGAGCTTCTTGGGCCTATTTCTTTTATTTGTGTGGGAATTTAAAAGGAAATCCATGTTGTCATAATTTATCAGGAGTTAATTTGCACTTGGAAAAGGACGTTTTTAATTAAACGAAAAAGTATAAAACTCACCTTGAAACAGTATTTCTGTTCAGTAAGTTCTTTGTTGTTAAAAAAAATAGAATAAACAAACTACAGTATGGGTTTGCTGGGAGTAGCAGCATTTGCAGCAGCAGCAAATGTAATTTTAGAGCTTGTGCGAGCCTGAGATTGACAGACCCTGGCTGAGATGCCGACGATACAGAGAGGGTGTACAGGAGGGATCAGGGTTAATTTCTTCGATTTTCCAGATGACGATCTAAAAACTCAGTTGCGTCTGTATGGGGCATTTTGTCGACCTCTGTCAGACTCTGTGGGAGGACCTTGAATTGCCTACGAAAAGGGGCCGTGCCGTACCAACATTCACTAAACGTTCAGGTGATTTGTGATGCATCCTATAACAACATCTGGAACGTATGTGCAAATTTCCCTGGCTCCTGTTATGACCCTTACATTTCGACACAATCCGCTGTGTTTAATCATTTCAGAAACCCAATACTCTGTAAGACTACCTAGATAATTCAATATTTGTAGTTATGAAAATATTTTAGCTTTTTCTATACTTGTGGTTATGAATGAGATTTTATTTACTAGCCTATATGAGCTCTGGATACGTACATTAATAGCAGCTGACCTATACTGTAGATTTCATTTGAATTATACAAATACAAACCTAAGAGTAAATAATGAAATCTTGGTATAGAAAACGGCATACTATTACAATAAAGCTTCCTTACAGGTGATTGCGGATTTGCAATGTGTCCTTGTTAGGGAGTTCTATCGTAATTTTAATTACGTAATTATCTTGCATTAGGAAATGATTCAGCATAATTAGCCTACGGCAATGCATCATCTTAAATCAATCTGCGGAAGTACCAACTTCCATTTTCATTGTCCTACTTCGCAACAAGAAGAACGTCTTTAACAGAATATCAAAACAAAAACTCAATTGGAGAACAGAGTCAAGACACAATTGGTACAAAATTGGACACAATTCCCTCCAGCCATATGGTATCTACTTAAACAGCCAATCCTGTGTCGGCCATTGCTTCATCAACCCGTCAGTCTCAATTAGACTGAAGGTCAAGAGTATGTTCTTGTACAAACGATCTGCAAACAGTAGGTCTAGCATTTCATGTGATGCTTCTGCTGGTGCATGACCTGTGCTAGAGGCTCAGAACATCAACAAGACACAAATTAAGGTACTGATTTTTTTTTTTTCACCAGCAATAGCCAGAACTACAATTAAATTCAAGTTTTAAAATGTCCTTGGCAGCATTTTGCTCATACTAAATATAGTAGCACAAAAGCTCTTTGTTGTTAGTTGGTGTTAATGGAAATAATTAAAAACTTACGTGTTTTGATAAGTTTGAACTTTTTGAATCAACATCATACCTGTGGGATGAGATAAAAAAAAAAAAAATTGATAAGCATTTTATTCAAAATAGCAGATAATATACAGCTATGGCCAAAAGTTTTGCAACAACAACAATTTTAGGATTGAGACATAATTAATAAAAAACTATTTTGATATATATAGTTTCAATTATGCAATAATTGTGTAATTAGTGTCAAATTAGTGTCAAAATGCTGAATAGCTACAGGCAAATCTTTTGTATATATATATATATATATATATATATATATATATATATATATATATATATATATATATATATATATATATACTTTCACACACACAGTAGATCAGTAATATGCTATACCGGTAATTAATTAATTATTTCCCGGACATAGGGTTTTGCAAAATATATAGGGTTTTGCAAAATATAATGTTTAGACACCAAACAAAGCCTTTACAAAAATCTGCTACAATGTGTGTGGTGTCCCCTCTCTCCTTTTCTTCAGCGTTTTGCATTTAATGGCTGAGTTCATTTGCAGGAATAACTGATGTTAATTCTATTTGACATCTTTCAACATCCATGCCCAGCTCTGCGTGCATTAGGTCAGAGTCATTCTAAATGTATATAGGATTAGCCATATTCCTGTTGGAAGCCTAACTAATGCATTCTGAACAATCAAGATCAGCGAATGTAGATGAACTGATGCCAGTGATCATTGTTTATTTCGGGGATGTAAATTCTTCCAGACTGTGGGGCTACGGCATTATTTAAAACAAAACTGGAAATGATAACCAAACTGTTTCTGATAGTTCTTATTGTTTTTTTCATCTGTAACCATGACAGCACTCGCACGAAGCGTATATGTTTGATAGGCACTATACTGTACATAGAAGTACATATATTCAACATATATGTACAATTCAACATGTAAATACAATTCACCCTTCCTCCCCCCTCCCAACACTTTTGTGATATTTTATTTATAAAAATAATAATAATAAAAAATCTACATTAGGCAAAAAAACAAACAAACAGGAAATATAGAAGTGATCTTTAGGTGCTTAACCCTAGTAATTTTCTAGAACACACATTTTCTGAAACATTAAAATGTACCACCTGACCTAGTCTACTTGTCTGTTCATATTAACATGATGTGCAGACAAGTGAATAAATAAACAGTGTAGATTCAGAAGCCTGCAGCATTGAGTGGGTTAAAAATGACATCTTAGGAACTGCTGTTGAAAGGACACCCAGCCAAGAACAGCCCAAAGCAAATATGCAATGGGCAAGTGAAAAGAGAAATGGCAGCTGTTATCCAATCCTTTTTAGAGGTAAATTGGATTACAGCACCTCTCAATTACAAGCCGTCATCTACTTTAATCTTTTCAGACATACAATAACCCAATTTGTGCCAAAACCATTCAGAACATAGCCGTCAAGCCGCGCATGCCATCACGTTTAAATAACATGATTATGTACTTCACTGTCATAAAAACAACACGCAGCTTTACAACATTTGTGTAGCGAGTGCTTTTCAGTGCTCTCTTATTTGTTTGCGCACACATTCAATGGTAGACACATTTCACAAGCTTCATGTTGGCAGGCTCAGCATGATGTTCTGCTTGCTTAACTGCCTGAGGGTCAAACATTCATTTTAGGCTGGGTTACAGCATTGAAGGTAAAAGAGAAGGAGCTGGTAATAAAACAGCAATACTGTATGTCGGGGGTAATGGCTCAATAACCACACAGTGCTGTCAATTCTGACAGCGATTCATGTAAAGGGCAGCCACATTTGATATTTTACATTAAAAGGGCTCCTTAGAACATTAGCATTCTAATATATAACCTTAAGACATTACCACACTTGTTACACAGCATAATTATATGCATACATTAAACAGATACTTAAAATCATCTGCATTTTCAGATTTTATTTTTCTGTTTTTATATCCATTAGTGATTTGCATAATTCACCATTAACAGGTCATAAATAACGATCTAAGCAGAAATAGAGAATAAAACAAAGGTTCATGTTGTACTAAGCAAAAAATAAATACATAATATCAAATACTAAATGACCGAACACAATATTTCTAATCTGAAGGTTAATTGCATCCCGGCAGGTTAAATTAGGGAACTCTTTTTTATTATTATTACATTCCCATTCCATTACTGTTCAGAATAAACTAGGGTACTGGTTTATATTGGAGAACAAAATCATTCCCTAAGCTGTGCTGCTATACAAGTTTAGTGCTCTGTTTGTATTTCATAAGTCTTTACAGTTTTATTTGCTAGTTCTCCATTTTATTACTTTGAGGTACCAATATTATGATGACACAAGTTGTACAGATTTTTAATTACTTGTATCATTAAATTGCACATGCATGTTTAGTAATTAAATAAATCATATTTATTAAAATGTTCAATTTTGAGCACCACATTGATACAAGAGAATTAATTTTTAATTGTCTTACATTAAGACAATTAAACAACTATTTCCTCTGCCAGAAATTCATAGAACGTTATTTGGAATTATTAAATCAGCATGATAACTATAAGACAAAACTGAATATTTTACAAGGTTCAGTTCCAAAAAAATCCCCCAAAGTATAGAAGGCATGTGTTTGTCATTCCCACCCACCCAGTTTCTAATGAATATTGTAAAACATATTAGAACTTCAGTATTTACTTACAAATCAAACCGGAGGTTCTGCCTCTCTTCAAAGAAATAGTCCAGCATAAATTTCTTTACGAAATCAGGATTCAAAGTGTTGTCAATAGCTTCTGTTCTTCCATACTACAAAACAGATTAAATAAGTATCATACAATTTGAATAATATTAATTTAAAATATATATTAAAAACTGTATGGCTTTACTCAATCTCTTTCCATAGCACATTCCACTCTCAAGTACAGTTAGAGTGAAATGAATGAAGAATTACTGACCTGTCAAAAGGTGAACTAAAACGTTGCGAACATGCCCAATAACTCCAGGTATCTTCTTAAATGTTTGAAATATAAGGCCCTACTGTTAAACGTGTTTATAATACTCTTCAAAACCCATCCTTAGAAACTTTCGTGAATAGGGCTTATACAAACTATACCTGAATATGTTTTGTCACAAGCAACCGCAGTATCCTAGTGGTATTAATTTAAAAGATATGAAAATTACCATGTAGGATATTCCATCTCCAATCAAAAATGATACTAATGTATTTAAACAGATAGATCTAAAAATCACTGAAGATGACATTCAATTAGCAATCCCCCTGATATTCTTACACTGACTTTACCCTTTATTACTGCAGAAAATGTCATGACCCTATCTAACACAAAACCCACGCCCTGTGTATCACAGTGTTTGCTGTGGTTGTGTTCATTTCTATTTTGTAATGGTTGTTTTTTCTGTATTTCCATTCCAAGTGCTATGTTATCGATACAACTTTGTTTCTTTCTTTCTCAGCTTCTTTCTTTCTTTCTTTTTTTCGTATGCATATGGTAGTTTATCATTCTAATCTAGTTAAGTAACTTTCATACTACTTGACATTGTCTTTCTACTGTACACAGCTCAATAATCTCACCCACATTCTCGTTACCAGTAGAATGGAACTATAATTAACAGTAAACAGTGCAGCTGAAAGTAGCAACCTGCAAATGAAGCTAATTTCTCCTGGTTTATACATATAGGCAAAGAAGATATATGCCACATTCGACAAATAGCATCAGGGGAGGATATGTTAACATTTTAACATTTGTAATTTAGAAATCACTGTATTCGACTTCATGAGACACTTGATCAGTTACGCCAGCAAAACACTGGTGAAGGCTTTTACCTATAAGAAAATCCATTTACCATAGAAAAACTTCACATGTAAATTAGGTTCAATGAGTCTGAAAATGCTGACTTTGGGAACTAAACGAAAGAATCAAACGAAATGAGTGTGGTCCAGTGGTTAAAGAAAAGGAGGTCCCCGGTTCAAATCCCATCTCAGCCACTGACTCATTGTGTGACCCTGAGCAAGTCACTTAACTTCCTTGTGCTCCGTCTTTCGGGTGAGACGTAGTTGTAAGTGACTCTGCAGCTGATGCATAGTTCACACACCCTAGTCTCTGTAAGTCGCCTTGGATAAAGGCGTCTGCTAAATAAACAAATAATAATAATAATAATAATAATAATAATAATAATAATAATAATAATAATAATAATAGATATGAAGGAAAACACTATCATGCATAGGGCCCACTGTTTATAGCCTTCCAAAAACTGCTTCAGAAATCTTTCTCGTCTCGTAGGGAGTGTCCGTAGCAATCTTAAGAATATACAGTGTTAGCCAGCTAAAATGTGTTCGGTATTCCTCAAACATTTATAAACACCACTGTATAATTCCCAGATGGGCATGCAGGTCTATAGTATACAGTGTTAGACATAGAATACCACTGGAGAAACTTGAGCCAATTATCAAAAAGGACCAAAAGGACTACTTATCAAGCTGATCTGTTCTAGATGCATTATAGGTAACATAATCACGGCTACACTGATGGACCTCATCCAGTATTTTTTTATTTTTATTTTTAATCAGTCTTATGTCAAGGAAATGTGTTATGCATGCTGGCTTTTTCAAGCATATAACAGTCAATTGCTTTGACTTAATATAATTTTACAGTTTCCAGCTGTAAACTGAAGAGCAACATTCTGTCGAAACTGCTGGCTTTTAACAAATAAATGTCAGAGTTTGAAGTGAAGGAACTTGGCCTCTAGCTTAGCTGAGTTTTTTTTAATGCAAGGATAACACACAAAAAGCTTTATCTTTTAAATAAGCTTTAAAGAAGATTTGAAAAACAAAAGCTTTTTAAAGTGTTCATGAAAAACTACAGTGCAAACAGCAGTACGTATTTCATGTACTATTAACTTGCTATGATATATATTTGTAATGCTCATGATAATCCAACTCTAGTGTTTGGAGGGGGTGTTAATGGTTACACTCTGGTATACCAGCAGAATTTGTTTAACTGCTCTACAGAGATCATAGAGGTGCTTTTAATTTCTCATTTTTAAAAAGTCAACAGAATGCAATGACTGCAATAGAAAATGATATACACACTGATTCTATACAACCATAAGAGTACATTAGTTAAGATGACTGTGATATTTCACACAGTGTCTGTACAAGGTTGCTCTTCTGGCCATAATAAAAACTAGATTTACTGTAACCCGCTCTACATGTCATCTGTACTCACTCTGGAGTTTACTTTGAATTATTACATTAAATAGTGTACAGCCAGTTTCTCCCAGACAGTACAGTTTTTTAATACAAAATATATGATAAGCTAATACATTTAATTAATACTAAAAGCTACCACTTAATTCTGTTACTTATTCAATACAGTATTGTACAGCACTACTTCATCCCAAATCCCAAAACTTCAAAATTATGAAATATATCCCTTTAAAGAATACAATAAAGGTGATAATATTAAAAAAAAACATACTTGATTGCAGCTGATTCTATTGTACTTACTTCTCTCCATTCTTTGTTTCCAACTCCTTGTGTATACAGAACACAAACTGCAAAAATAAAAGAGTACATTAGCATCTTAAGATACTATTAATCAAAGATAGTAAAGTACAGCAGACACAAGTAACATAATTTCTTCACTTCTGTTTGAATATCAATGTAGTATTCTTTTCATCTATATGCAAATAATTTCAATCATACACTGGGCTATTTTTATTTCCTACTGGATCTAATGTACAAAACAATACACTTTCCAGAGGAACAAATTGTGCCACCTGTAATTATGTCAGATTACTGTTTTCCTTATCACTACTCTAAATCACTGATGTGTTCTATATTTTAGTAATCTGAACCCAGCAAAAAAATCATCATTGCAAACGCTTTTTAATGTCTAAATTGATTGCCACTGCTTGTGCTAATTCTGTTATATGGATAATTACAGAGAACTTGAATTCAGCATGCTGTATTTCCCAAACAAAAAGATGTTCCTCTATATTATACATGAATTACACTAGCTGTCACAGAGTGTTATTCTGTGGTCAGATTATTTTTGATGCAAGATATCAGTTTATACAAGAAATAAATATATATTGATTTGTTTTAAAACATTTGCTTTTGCAAACTGGTTTGTTTGACTAGTTTAAGCAAACCATTCTGTAGCTGCATCTACAAAAGGCAGAGGCATTGGCAAAAGTTTAAGGTCATGTTCACATTAGTTCAGTTCAGTTCCTTTGATTTAAAATAAGAAAATTCATATACAGTTAATTTTGTGGGTTCATTTCCATGTTGTTTCAGGACTGAGTTAATTTGTTTTCAGATTGAAATTTGCAAGTGAACTTGTTTAGTTTTTAGTATGATTAGTTAACTGGATGTTTACACTGTGCAATGCATCTTGGGATATTTTTAAGATGGCAGTGATTGGGGGATTATTCTGTTTTTTGTCAGCATGTGTTTTAATTTTTTTAATATGGAAAGTATAGAAGCTGGAGGGAGACAATTCTTTGTGAAGTTTTGCATTTTGGGGTTCTTGTTTCCTTGTTCCTTTCACTGTCCATATTGTTCCCCCTTGACAACTGTATACTTTTGCAGAACACAAGAAAAGCAATGCTACCAACCAACTAAACAAAAACAACTGTGAAACTTCACTTTCTCCTCATCTAGCTACAAAATCCAAGGTTTAGGGTTTGTTTTATGTGTGCAATGGAACTGTTCACATGCTCACATTGAAGTTTAGCAAGTGAACCGAACTCAATTCATTTGCCAAACAAACTGAGACCACCTCTTCAGGTAGACTCAGATTGGTTTGTTTGCTAAGTGAACTTTGTTGTTCACACTACAATCCAAACAAACAGAACCATATTGAGTGCAGCACCAACCCCTCTAACAACTCAGTGTGAATAATGGCTATACTAAAACAGTATATACAGTACTTCTACAGATACACTGCAAAAAAAAAAAAAAGTCTTCTTTATAATGTTTACTATGGAGAAAGAAATAATGCACTACACGTATACAGAGTTCACTTGAGAAGGACCATTGATCTAGCATATGCAAAAAAACTAATCCTGATGACACACTGGTGTACATTGTAGATTTGGCAGCTCCAAACAAGTGCATAACAAGCTACAGAACTAACCTAGTAATTTATCACTTGTTTTAATTGTTTTACACTTGGTGCCTATGCAGCAAGTTATATATATATATATATATATATATATATATATATATATATATATATATATATATACATATAGACTGCAAGCTTTATCAGTGGAGAGGATAGAAGTGCTTTATAGTGACATTGTTACGTACTGAATGGTGGTTTGTCTTCTTGCCTTAAATAAACAGGGGTGCCTCCCAGTACTTTTTTTTTTTTAAATATTTATAGCATGTTAATTCTGTACAATTAAAGTATGACATATTTATTTTAAAATAACATGCTGCATTGGGGTTTGCAAAAATCTTTCAAGGAATAAAGTTTTTGTTTTTAGGAGGTGGCTAATACTTTAATAAAACGAGTGAGTGATCAATAAATATTCAGTTGTAAAATGTGACTCCTTATTTTATGACATTTTCCAGAGTCTGTTAGCTCCAAAGTGCCCCCAGATAACCAATACGTTTTTGATAATAATGATCTTGTTGTGTATCCACTGATTTACTATGATCACTGTTGTAATGAACTTGGAAAAGACCAAGTGAAGAAGCCTTATGGCTCCTCCGACCTAAATGGTAACCAAGTGTGCTGGGCTCCATCTGGTCATAAATATTATGTCTTTCACAGGAAATAAATAAAAACAAAAATAAGGGATTAGAGAGATGCCTGGAATTGTACCAAATCATTTTACCCTTTTACTGTGACGTAAAACTATAATGAATGTTCTTGTGTAATCATTGGGGAGTTTAATATGTTTCTTAAGAGGGTTTTCCTTTTCAGGATTCTTACATTCATAAATAACATTCTGTCTCAGGAGGACACAACCAGTACTCAGGAGGATTTCCCTTCTGATTTTCCTACACAACCAGTCCAGGGTGCTCAGGCATACGCTGCCAAGGATTTGTTCTGTGTTCAGTGATGAGCCAAGCGGTTTCCCTCTAAGAGACTGGGAAACCAGCCAACTCTTGTTTACCACTGGTTCCCTGTAAGCTTCATAGTTCATTGATGATCAAGGGCAAGCATTAGCAAGTACAAGGTTCCTTCATCCACCGTCCCATTCCCTGTACTGTCTTATAACACAAGGGATGCCTGAATTTCAGCATCAAAGAGAACACTCATTTTAACATGTACTGTAAACCGTTCTTGTTTAGTAAAACTTTACAATTTGTCATATACTAGATGTTGACAAAGTTTACAATGTATTGGAAATATTGGGCCCTAGTCACCATATTTTGAAGGAAAGTTATATGTTTAAATATATAACATTATGTAGTAATACATTGTGCTTTGAATACATTTCTAACCCTCTTTAAAGTTGTAAATAGGTTTGTAAACTTGATTTAATAAATCAAAATGGGCTTTAAGAAAACAGTCATTAAAGAACATTAAAGAAAATAATTCCTTAAAACAGTTTTGTGTAGAAGGACCAATAGTATTTCTCTTTAGAGATAATGATATTTTGAACATAAACCTAAACTACTGAATTATTTGCTTATTCTGCAGTGGGAAACATATAATCTTCAATTCATATATGGGTGAACTATAACATTCAGTCTTTTAAAAATTTTAGGAGAATTCCAGCCTGCTATCAGGTTCTGTGTTATATAGAAGCTGCAAATTACACTCGGTTTATACTATTCTATATAGTACACAATGATGTTTTTGATAGCACACTGTAGTATACTATACAAAATACAGTATGCGTGTGTGATGGGGTGCAGCCTATTTTGTGGTGGTTTTGTGTTTTTTGTATTGTTTAGAGTGGAAATGAGTGAGTTTGGGGTGTGGTTCAGTGAGTGAGTTTGTATGAGGAATGTGTGGAATGTGACAGGCTGACCGAGGTAAGGAGACTCAGAGTCAGGATGTGCACGGAAAATAAATGACTTTTAATAAAACAAAAGGCACGATGGCCAACCAAAAAGACAAACAGAAAAACAGGCTATAAACATAAACTATACCAAAAAGAACTTCTCACACACTCACACGCACACGCTCGCGCTCACGCGCGCTCACGCGCGCTCACGCACGCACGCACGCACGCACGCACGCACGCACGCACGCACGCACGCACGCACGTCTTCTCACAAACACTCACCAACTAAACATACCCAACCACTCCCTTTTATACAGGTGCCTGGGCTAATTGGGCAATTCACACCTCATTAGCCCAGGCACATTCCACACATTCCTCAAACAAACTCACTCACTGAACCACACCCCAAACTCACTCATATCCACTCTAAAACAATACAAAAAACACAAAACCACCACAAAATAGGCTGCACCCCATCACAGCGTGATATGCACAAGGTCTGCTTTATATACAGGGTGCATGATATACTGTGGAGATTATGGTATATTGTATTTATTAAAATACAATTTAGCATTTAATAATCACTTATTGTAACTGCGACAAAAGCACATGGCTGACCTGCACCTATGTATTATGCATTTCACACACAAACATGAGCTTATAGTACATCAAAATAAATAAAACTGAAAAACTTACAGAGATTCATGCAAGGCTACTGGAGTGTGAATGAATAGCAAGAGAGAAGACAGAAAAGCAGAATAAAAAGGATGCCTGAAAGAAAAAGGAAAGAAAATAAATAAAATCCAGCAAACGACAAGCATAAGAATTAAGGGGATACCAAAAAAATTAAACACGCCAAAATAAGGCAAAGGGTTAAACAATGAAGGCAAGGATTACAATTTTAAATCGCATGGACATATTAGTCAATCGCCAAGGCAGACACCACTATGCCGCACATTCGGATATGCTGGACCCAATAATAACCACTGAAGTGTGATGCAAGGTCACTGTGAATCGCATGATCCTGAGAGACACACTTATAAAAAATGGTTGTTATACTAACACCAAAAGACAAAATATAAGCAGAAGAACAGAGAGAAGCAGCCTACTAAATTAAGAAGATGATTAAAATAGGGTATATAAAAACTCATACTCTACAGGGTTTAAACTAATTGCCAAGAAATGGTTGGACGAGGACAAAAAGCTTTCAGAAATACAGGTGTGCACTACAATAATTACATTTCTGAATTTTAAGTCTTTAATTGCTTTTTGCACTTGCCATTTTAGAAACTTTCATGCAAATTCTGGCAATGTGGTAAATTGGTGCAAGGCAAAACGCGTTATGATAATTATTTGTAATATTTATCAACTATGTAATTTATGGAGAACACTGATGTGGCCCTTTGCCTTCAAATTCATGTGCAGCAATGTTTGTTTCGAATATTTCAGACAGTTTCTCCGCCGCACTAAAGAAAATAATTATTACTTCATAATAAATCAAAACTCCATTTTGCTGTTTTCATGTTGCACTGTTAAGGTCTTCTATCGTTGATCAACGAATGAGCACTGACACAAAGCGAAATGGGCGGAGATTTGTGACTCATGCCAAAATTAAATCTGATCAGAATGAAAGCTTGGCCAATCAACATGCAGTGATTATACTGACGTTAATGGTGGCCAATAGCAGCTAACAGAAACAGAAGCAGTATGAGGAAACACAATGTAAGCAGCACAAACTGTGTTAATGAAAGCACATTTGAGAAACGTTGCCCTAGTGGACTGTGTGAGTGGATGGAATGCATCCGCGTTGGATGAAAAGCAGATTAAATAAATCCTGGTACAGAGTACCAGTGAGTACCGGCATCATTTTATCTCTGGTACCATAAAGTATTAATGCGGCACCATGATCTATTTTGAGTTAATTGTGTACTAAGTAGGCTACGGTAAAAAAGAAAATGTGCTAAAATCATTTAGCTTCAATTTAAAATTATATTTTATTATTTCAGCATTGTACAGTAAAGTGTACGAGATTAATGTACTGTATACTGTATAGGCCCACTATACAGATTTAGATTTTTTACATAATGTAACGTGAACAGAGAACATAGAAATGTTGTTTATTTCAGCGCAGTGATTTATACACATAAAATAAATTGAGCACTATAAATGTGTGTGTGCGCGTGTGATTTATTTATTTATTTATTTATTTATTTATTTTAAAACCAGACACTCTCTCCAAGGGACTATTATAGTAAATTAATAGCATTCCCTTTAAACCATGTAATTAGGGTTTAGAATGCATGTTTAAATAAATAGTTTAGATGCAGGCATCAACCATGTTTTAAGTGCAAAAGCAAAGGAACAATTTTAGACAGCCATAAAAAAAACTAGGTATAAAAAAAGATATAAAACTAGAAAGAAACTACTCAGAACAATAAATTAACTCTTACATGCAACTGAATTTGCGTTTCAGGCTATTTCTTCCATTACATTTGTCTTTGCCTTCGTACCTTGAAGCTAGGCACCATTGCTATTTGGCATTACATTTGCATTTATGGTATGTTTCAGTTCTTGATGAAATGATTAATCCTAATACAGTGTAAATCAAACCGATTTTTTTTGTTTGAATGCTTCTTACAACTGTCTCTCCCTCTTAGAATTGTACTGAATGTAAAACCTGTTTAATACAAATTATGTATAAGTACCACACATTCCCTGCAATGGCTTTAAATACAACATTTGAGTTTCATGAAAAAGTGGAGTTTTCTTTTTTGAACATACGTCAATGACTTGCAGTTACTTGTGTCTCTAATTTAATATCACAGCCAACTATAAAGAAGGCAAAAAGAAAAGTAAAATACATAATGGGACAATTACTTTGGCTTTTGTTACTGTTGTTCTCACATACATATATTGTGTATTATTGCGAACAGAGAGTTATTTATAGAGAGTTTACCAAAAATAGGTCAATTCAGAAGTAAAAAAAAAAAATAATAATAATACTGTATACAGTAAAAAAAGGGGCTTTCAAAAAAGCATATGTTGAAAAGCAATTGGGGCTGTAAAGAAAGCTCTGAAAGAGTGGTGAGTTATAACAAATAGGACATGAAGTGACTGATGGAGTCACAGATGAGCTGGAGGCAGTACGCTATATTTAACTGAGGACCAAAGTCAAAATTACTGTTTCAGTTGATTTTACAGAGAATGGTGGGTGAGTATGGGAAGGCTGGTCGCTGAAAGCATCACCAACTAAAAACACTCGACTGGGAATAACGCACCACTCCACAGAACAGGCGAGCAGTAAAAATAGAAACCTGCCATCTGCACACCAGAACCTTGGCTGACAAAGAAATTCCAAAAATCATGTCAGTGTAACTCTGTACTTCCATGTGACCACAGGCTGAAAATGTGAGCTCCTTTTACTGTACATTATATTCTTCCAACTTACTGTCAGACATGTTTTATGTAACAAAATATGCTTACACAAACAATGTGGATCAGAAATAGTACTTTCTTTTATATCACTAACAATTTATTTTAATCAATTCATTTGAGTCCTCAACCCCACTATTATAACAAGAGGTGACTTGCACTGACTAGACACTGCTCTCTTAGCAGATGCTGTGCTGTCTGCTTTTTTTTGCATGTTAAAGTAACACAAAACATTTTAGATGTATGCAGGGCTGTACAGAGTTTACAAATGTTAACATATCTGCTTCTAATTTAACATATCATTGACATAATGGTGTGTCGTACTTATTGCCAGTATCTGCCGATGTTCACTTCAGGAATATACTTATAAAAAACCACTTACTTGGATCCGATTTAGAAAATGTGTCTCTGTCCAGAAGATTTCTGTAAAAAAAAAGAGAGATAAATACAATGAAAAAGAAAATGAAGACATTAAAAACTTAAGAGTAGATGTACATTGATTCTTTAATGTAAATACAGCTGCCCATCAGCTCTATATGAATCAGGGTGCGATTTGTCAAATTTCCAGTGTGGGGGATAAAATACATGAACTGCAAAACAAGTAACAGTAGGAAAGCCTCTATTAATACTATTGATAACTAAAACGTAATAACAACGCAAGCTTATAATCAACCAAAAAAATTTTGCATTGCACATAACCTCCTTGATAACTTACTCCTGTAATTTTACCTCAAGAATAACTGAGCATGGAATGTACATATTTTAAACTGCCCAGACTTAACCGGCTCTGTGATATTTTGTGTTCCATTACCAAACAACCGCTGCTACACTTACCCAATATCAACAGAAATAACGGGTAGCTGTGATTCTGAGGCGGCTTCTGATAACGAATTCCTTTGGCTTTGAGAAGATTGTGTAAGGCCTGTGTATTAATTGTTAATACATAAGTGGGTTTATTGGGGGCTACACGGTATGAGGAGGTCTACAGATCAAAAGGGATAGTGCAGCTGTTTAGTGTTCCTGTATCCCCTGCATAAAGGTCATCAATATACAGAAACCCCAACTGCCAAAATGCAAACCTGCATTCATTCAAACCTGTAATTTAAAGGTGTAGGCACACATTTCAAACAGTGTAACCAATACAAATTACTCCTTTTCTGTCCTACTACTATTACTATCGATATCTGGTTGCTTCTTTTCATTTTTCAAAACTTTACTGTTTTTAAAAGATTAAATGCCGGTCTATTTTTTCAGCAGGAATTTCTCGTTTTACAAATAGTATGCATTAGTCCATAATTATCGGTGAAATACTTTTACATTGTTGGTTACCATTTAAATAGATACACAGGGAACTTTTCTTGTTTATAGCCAACAGCTAAAACAAAAGCAAATCCCCAAGAAAGTATGTTGTTATGATTGATAATAACAAGTGTTATCACTGTAAATATTATTATTTTCTATTAATTGTGACAGACACATTGCACTGAGCAAGCATGTAATACTTTCTGTCACCATGATAAATGTTTCCTGCATGTTGCATCACTGCGAAAATCTGAAAAATTAAAACAAGAGCTGAGATATCTGATTATTTGATGGAGTCCTTTCCATGCAATCATCTAAAACCTGAAGTAGATGCTTCATTATTCAATTAGGCACAACAACAATTAAGTGGAGCGTGAAATTAACAAATTAAAATTTAAATTGCACACACTGACTGACTGCTCGTGATAAAAATGCCCTGTTCTTTATCCCTACTGCTGTTCTGTTGTTTCTCTAGTAGCACTCTGTATCAATTTTAGTCTATCCAAAAGGCGTTGATGAGTAACATTAGGGGATTGGGAGCCTCAGTTAGAAGCCTAATGTTCGGTAACTAGAGTTTAACAATGCAGTTTATTTCATTCTCTTCCAGTAGCTGGTGTGATGCTGTCACAAAACAAACTGTCAAGGTAAATTCTGACATCCTGTAAATCAGAATCCACTCACAGTGTCCTAGCAACAGTCTACGGGTTCTACAAAAAGCCAACACAGGAACAGCTTGTGATGTTTTTGTTCGTTTTTTTGTTCGGTTTTTGTAATAGTCTGAAGCCTTTAGATACATTGAACTAATACCAGATATTGGTCTGCAGCTTAATTCTTTGGTTATCCTTGGTATATTGAAGAAAGACTGAACAACTGTGTAGCTCAGAACTGAATCTGTACAGTAAATCAGAGGTGAGTTTTTAACTTAAGTTCACTCTGTATCATTTGGGGGTACACACAGTATTTGGTGAGGTCAGGAACAAACCTTAATGAAAAACTTATGGAACACGGTATCACTGATCAAAGGCAATATCTAATTTAGAAAATACGTGAAATAAGTTCCAAGAAATGCAATCTTCTTGTCTTAATTTAAAATTGGGTACCTGGAGTACACTTTTTAACCCAGTTAAAACCCCAAGTAATCTCTTTGATCTACACAGTACGAACACCCAACCCTAAATATGGTGTGCAACAGCATCTAAAATAAAAAAGCACATAAAAAGCATGACATTTTCTGTCACGTATGCAGTATATATGGGTCATTCAATGGAATTTTTTTTTTTTTTTTTTTTTGCATGTCTCACATTTTGCCATAGAGTGTACTGTACCATTTATACAGAACTAACAGCCTGAGGAGTCTTGTACTTCTAAAAGACGCCCCAGGCTTCTAGTATACAAAACAAATACCATGGAATGACATATACCTTGTATTTTAATGCTACTTGCTTCTCTCTTATCTAATAAACAAACAACCTTCTTGTTAGCTGGATGAGCTGAATTTAAAACCAACCTTTCATAAATCACAAGCTAAACTATGAAGAATGCATCAGCCATGACTAATTTTTGTTTTGTATATAATCTAAATACAGTATAATCCTATTTTTACAAATTGCCCTTTTATTGAAATTTAAGAAGATAAGAACATATTTGGGTATAAGAGATAAGTGTATATCGTTAAAGTGCATACCCCGTCCAAGTGTATTAAATTCCAAAATCCATACCCATTTACTGTACAGCAGTGATACTTTTTATGCAGTTAACTGAGCATGTGCATTGTGAACTGACGTAAATGGGCACAGGCCTGGTGTTAGGAATGTGAACGTTTTCAATACATCCCTGCACTAAAATGGCTACAAAAAAGGAAAGGGCATTTCATTAAGAGACTGTAAAGGACTATGATGTGCTAAAATGAAAACGATAGGTTACGGACGTAACCTGCCACAGGTCAGGTATTCACTGAGCATTTTATATAAAAGCTGCCGATAGGCCCCTCCGAGGAGTGACGTCCTTGGTCCCGCCTCACCAAGGTAAAAAATAGTCACTACATGGAGAACTTGTTCTCTTTTGCATTGAACCCACAAATGCGAGTGATGCAACCTTGCAAGGTTTGGTGGTCTTCTTCTCTTTCAGGGAACCGTAACCTATCGTTCCCTTTCAATTCGAAGACGACCACCAACCAATACTTTTGGGAAAGTATACCAAAGCTGTCGCGAGGGTGATGTGAGCGTGCAACCTCAAGGACCCTTGTGACTAATAAATGCATAGATGGATCTACCACATTAAGTCGGTAGAACCTGGTGAATGTATGCAAAGTAGCCCAGCTAGCCACAGTACAGATATCAGTCAATGAGGAAACTCTAAAGAGGGCCCATGACGTAGTCACTCCTCTGGTAGAGTGCGCGGAAACCCTCCCAGGTGGGGGTGGGCTGGCATTAGTCTATGCAGTCAAAACTGTGTCCACGATCCAGTGGGACAGCCGCTGTTTTGAGAGGGCTTGACCCAGGGTCCTTTCACCATGACAGACGAAGAGATAGTCAGACTGACACAGTGGTCTCATCCTGTCCACATAGCTTCTCAATGCCCGTACTGGGCAGAGGAAATTCAATCTCCGATCCTCCTCCGAAGCAAAAGGAGGGGGATGGAAAGACTCTAGTTCAAGTTGGTTCAAGTGGAAAGCCGAAACCACCTTAGGGAGGAAAGCGGTGTTCATGCGCAACGATACCAAGTTTCCATCATCCCAAATACGCATACAGGCACTGCGCACTGACAGAGCCTGTAGCTCACTAACCCATTTAGCGGTGGTGATGGCTAACAAAAAGGCTGTCTTCATAAAAGGCGGTCTTCATAAAGAGATATTTCAACTCTATGGAATGTATAGGCTGCACACACCGAGTGGGAGGGCAATGGTACAACCAGATGGTGTCAACTCGACAGCGGGTACGGCAGCGCTGGGTCCTGGGGGAGGAAGCGACTCTCTTTCTCTCTCTGTATTGTTTTTTTTTTTTTTTTTTAGCTGCAAAAGCAGAAGAAAAAACACAAACAGCAGATGCTGCAGGTTTGAAAGCAGCCTACAATCGGCAAGCGATGTATGCTATTGAAATAAAGATTTTTTTTGTTTGTTTTCAAAAACGGAGAGCAATTGCACAATGTTTGCTCAGTCTTCAGAAGCCAAATTACTGAATCCAGGAAGTGGCAAGCCGACTACCAGAAAATGTTTGCTGTGGAATTAGCAGAAAAAAGTGAGAGCTCTTTTACAAAGATACAATCACGCAACTGGAGAGATTAGTTATACCTACCTACCTACCTACCTGATGGTGAGAAGCAAAAGAGAACGAGTTCTCCATGTAGTGACTATTTATTACCACGGTGGGTGAGGCGGGACCAAGGATATCACTCCATGGAGGGGCCTATCGGCAGCTTTGATATAAAATGCTCAGCGAATAGCTGACCTGTGGCAGGCATATCCAAAAAGTATTGGTTGGTGGTCGTCTTCGAATTGAAAGGCAACAGCATTTGCTAAAGGTACGTTGATAATGATTTCTGTTCAATTTTCAAGTATGCTATAATGACATGATGTGTGAGGCTCAGTTTTCAGAATAAATATGGTAAATTGCCTGCAATTTACAGCACATACAGAATTTAAGTAACAATTAGTTCCATTTCATTCTTGAAAGTGAATGTACATAACTGTGCAGTGTTTAACATTTACTATGCATTTAAATAAAATGTTATAAATTGATGGTTATGTGTTTTCAAGTAAAATAA
Organism: Acipenser oxyrinchus oxyrinchus; assembly: GCA_030684275.1. Classification (NCBI taxonomy): domain Eukaryota; kingdom Metazoa; phylum Chordata; class Actinopteri; order Acipenseriformes; family Acipenseridae; genus Acipenser; species Acipenser oxyrinchus. Next base: position 19,775,532 of record CM060256.1, on the reverse strand, counting down.
GTAGTTGTTGGCCTGATAAGTGAATCTTCAAAATAACAGCAAATACTTACAGTAAATACTCAATTTCCTGTAAGCGTATAAATATTAGTGAAAAATAGGTTATACACTTAAGCAGGTTACACTATATCCAAAAAAGTGCATCTAATTTAACAGGACAATTTCTTTTAAATGATTAGTGTTTTAGATCTATCACTTAGGCTATTCTATGGCTTTATAACTATGTAAAAAAAGTGTTTCATAACTTTTGTTCTGAACATACTTACAATCCCTCATGACATTGAATAAATGTTCAACACTTAATGTCGATTAATGAATAAATGAACAACACTTACTGTCCATTATTGCATTTTGCTCATGCCATTCAAAATTTTAAGATTTGTGAGGGAGAAGCCATATAAAATAGTAATATAGTGGATTCATGCAGTGTTTTCAGCATACAATATGCAGCAAATGGAACACAGCAGTATACAATGGGGGTTCAGCTGTCACACAATCCAGTGTGACAGTCCCTGCTTCGAGAGGGGCTGTCCTAGGGTCAGACTGGAATGGAATGGAACAGAATGGAAAGACTCCAGTTTCACAGTCTGATTCATGTGGAAGGCTGTGATCACCTTAGGGAGGAAAGCAGGGTTTGTACGTAGTGACACCCTGCTGCCATCGTCCCAAATAAGCATACAGGAGCTGTGCACGGACAGCGCCTGTAGCTCACTGACCCGCTTTGCAGAGTTGATAGCCAAGAGGAAGGCTGTCCTTCTTAGGAGGACGTAACCACCGAGCACCCTTCAAAAAACAGGTCGCTAGTATATGAGTGCCCTGGGCAATGAGTCAATGGCGACATGGCATGCAGATATGGCTGCTAGGTACTCTTTCAACATAGAGGTGGATCGAACCGCCTGCAAAATAGTTGTTATAGGGCAGATAACTGGGGTCATGGCCTCTGGTCATGCACCAATTTTGAAAATATTTCCACTTATAGGCATGCAACGCTCCTGTGGAGGAAGCCCTAGCATTCTTCAGTGTACTGACAACTGCGTCTGAGAGCCCAAAGGCAGACAGACGATCCCGTTCAGGGGCCAGACCGACAGTTGGAGTCTGCCCGGTTCTGGGTGTAAGAGGGTGCCTTGCACCTGACTGAGGAGATCCATGCGCAGCGGGATCTCACAGGGCTTGCCCTGCAGCAGCTGGCAGAGGTTTGAAAACCAGAATCTCCTGGGCCATCTGGGGGCCACCAGGAGAACTGTCGCCTTGTTTCTTCTGACCTTCTCAAAGAAGGCAGGGAGCAGTGGTATCGGCGGGAAAGCGTACAAAAACGCTTTGGGCCACTTGTGGGCTAGGGCGTCGACGCCTAGTGGACCTCCGCAGCTGCGGAGGGAGAACAGGGGCAATGGGTCGTCTCTGCCGTGGCAAAGAGATCGACGGGCTTCCCCGAAGCATTCCCAAATGTGCTGCACCACCTGAGGGTGCAGTCACCATTCTGACACGTGAGGACCATCCCTGGAGAGAAGGTCCGCTGCCCAGTTCACCACTCCCGGGAGATGGACAGCCCTGAGGTATAGTAAGTGCCTCTGTGTCCAGATCAACAGCCGAAAGGCTATGCTGTGTAATCCCCGGGTCTGAAGCCCAGCCTGGTGGTTCACGTACACCACTACTGACATGTTGTCCGTGCAGACAAGGACATGTCTGTTCTGGAGCACAGGAAGGAAATGCTGAAGCGTGAGGTGGACCACTCTCAGCTCCCGAGCATTTATGTGCAGGGATATCCAGCGACCCGACCAGGGTCCGCGGACTCCTTTGCCTGCCCAGACCGCCCCCCAAGTTGGATGCGTCTGTCGTCACCAATTGACAGTTGTGTATCACTCCCATCCCACGCCCGCCAGGTAACATCCAACGTGACCCCCGTGCAGGCAGGGTCAGCTCCGGGGCTGGCATTATTGGCTTAGCTGGGTCCAGAGCAAGGGCTTGAGCCTGCTGCCTGGCCAAGGGCTCCCAACACCGTGTACGGCTCAGCCGTGCTAGCAGGGGACGTTGTGCAGGATGTGCAAGCGTAGAATTTAGCCATGCTTGATGTCTGTATGGCCCCAAGGGCACTGTTTAAACACCAGACGGTGTAGACCTGTGTATTGAAGCACTCAGGGACCAAGGGTGCAGAAGCACCAAAGACACAGAGTGAGGTAGAAGAAACGGGGCACCGAGTGCAGGTGTTATTGACATGCTGGGGCGCTAAGCACTGAGGCATGGAGCATCTAAGCACCGAGGGCACAGAAGCACAGAGAGGCACCTAGCAAGCGAGACAGGCTGTGAGGAAAGGAGCAGAAAGAAGCTAGAGCCACTGATTCCACGAAAGCTGCAAGCCAGCTTTCAGCACGAAAGCAGGGGAACTGCAATCGACTCAGAAAAGCTCTTTCAAAACATGCTTAGTTAGTAACACAGAAGTCGTAGCTTACCGTAGGTGAGAGGCAAAAAGAACATGGCTTCTGTGTGTTGACTGTTTAATCTCTCGGTAGGGGGGTCTGAGGACAACACCCCAGGAAGGGGTCTATTGGCAACTCTGATATAAAGAGCTCAGTGAATACCTACCTAAGGCAGGTGGTTGGTGGTTGGTGGTTGTCTCCGATTTGAAAGGGAACCGGAAATTAATGGTGAAAATTTTACTTTCAGTTAAAAGTTGGGGCGGGGCGATCGTTCAACCGGGGTGTTGACTCGGCAGAATCCGGTATTGTTTAAAAAAGAAAATATCTTGACTGCAGCATATTGCATTTGTAACTAAATGCCTGGTTCAGAGGGTGTTTATCTTCTGAAAAAATACTTTAATACAGTGCTGTAGTTCGCTGGTTTAAACACCTGTCATCAGTTAAGGGTTCCAGATAAGGAGCATAAACGTATGCAATATAATTGATGGTACTGTATAAGCAAGGTTAATTTATTTGCTGCCAGTATACAATACAATTTGTTATTCACAAAGTGTATGGTCCTTCCGCTCTGTTTTTTGGTAGGTTTCAGTTTAGCTAAACAAACTCCCCCTGTATATTTATGTTAATTTTAATTGATATGCATAATTAATATTGCACAAGGGTTGTTTCCCAATTTAAAAACTAAACATATTTTACATACACAAATACACAAATACCAAACTAGAAAAAAAATTCAAGAATACAACACGATATTCTGCTCTGAATACAACTTAACTGTTAGGCTACACATCTTAATTATGCCTAGAACTACTCATTTAAAATCATTGGTGTATATGAGAAAAAAAGGATAAATAATTAAACACATACCCATCCATCATTTCCATAGCATCATGAGTAATACCATGTCAAAGGGAACTTGCCACGCTAAGTTTTAAGCAACTAGTTTCATTACAGTAAATGGGTGCAGTTCACCAAATTGAAAAAAAGATAGTGCCTTTTTGCAAATGCTGTCAAAAAGTGCAGATATGTGTGTGTAGATCAATCTTACATCCATCTATTCAGGTGATACTGTACTGGACCCCATCACCAAAGATGATGATGAAATCGGCATTTCTAAATGTTTTAAGTTCAATATTTGTAATACTCATAAGTATTACATCATATACATATTCTGCATGTAGTACATCTCACCAATATGGAATATCCAATTCTTTTTTCTCCTCACTGCAGCAATTCCCCACACAGCTCAGGAGATCCGAAGATTCAGTGGGTGTCCTCCAATCCCACGACCAAGCCAGCTTCCTCTTTTACACGCGGATGTCAGCGAGCTACCGGCCTCTGGATGTCAAAGGCCAGCCCTGCAGTTGCCTGCTCTGAACTCACTGGGCGCATGGCCAGCAGGGATCACTGTAGCGCGATGAGATGAAGCAGTCCCTGATAGTTTTGTCTCCTAACCCACTGGAGCGCCAGAGCCAATGCAACACTCCCTTTGGAATCCCCAGTGAAGACCGGCGACTTCACACAGCCAGGAAGCGAACCTGCGCTGTATCACTGACCCTGCACACCACGCAGCTGTGCTTTTACCAGGTGAGCCACTCAGGGACCCCCAAAATAGTATTTTATATACAAGTACTGTACACTGATGAGTTATAAGTAGGGGTCTACCTAATTCGCGATTCCACGAAAATCGGGAAATTGAAGGATCACCACTAATTTCACCTGTTTTAGGGACCAATGCATACCGGACCAGTATGGAGAGAAAAAAAGAAATCTCATTTAAATGAACTACTGCACACCGATGCAAACTGTGTATCTTCATTCTGTGGATAGGCTTTTTTTAATTCCTTTGCACTTAGGCAAATAAAATAAAAATAAACTCCTTAGACAAATAACATTTAAACAAAATACTCCAAAGCAGTTAACTTTCTTGTTTACTGTTCACATGACAATTATGTTTTAATCAGCCTATCAGTGCGTCTGTACTGGCTTTCTGTGAAACTGTACAGTAGGAGGTGGGACAGAGTCAGTGTTGCATTGTTATTTTGATTTAGGTTGCTAAAATCTAGTTTTCAGCATTGGAGGTAAAATACCAAAAATGGACGACAAAGCAAAAAAAGTATATTTCGGCTGAGGATCGTGTCAAGACTTCCCAAAGGAACTTTATATGCAGGTGGAGGTAAATTGTTTTGCGCATCTTGCAATGACTTTGGAGAAAATATGATTGATCAATAATTAGCTTCAGAATCACATAGGCTACTAGAGTGGCTGCTAAACAGAGTAGAACAAACAACAGCTTTCGGAAAACAAGCTTGAAAGTCAGCGCAGACAAAAAGTATTCCTGTCGGTTGTATCCCAGTTAAATCAGTACTACAGGTACGATCTCACACAGCCACCTCGCTTCAGACAACCCACTGCTTACTTTTTAAACGCAGTTAGAATTTTAGACCCGAATAGCACATTTTCTTTCTTTTGACTCGGTTCTAATAAAATGAATTCCTGGATGGGACAAACAACAAGACAATGAACATGCTGCATATATGGCCTTTATTAAAGAATGCCAGATGCCCTTGGGTAACCGAGTCTTGGGACTGTTTCTAACTTTCTACATCTGTATAACTTGGCAAAGCTTTGCCTTACACTTCCAATCAATTCAATGGATGCAGAACGTGCAGTCTCAGTGTATGGGAAAGTCCACACTAGACAGAGAATGTTGGCAGCAACTGCTGGGGGATGTTGCATGCTTTCTTTTAACAAATGAAAGCACCCCATTTTAGTAAGGAAGCAAGTAACACTATTTTAGGCTTTTATAGTGCTCTGAAATATTATCTACTTAGGTTTATTTAATGTTCTGAAATATTATCTACTTAGGTTTATTTAATGTTTAAACAGGTCCGCGAAATGTCCATGAAATCCTAATTTTATTCCATAACCTACCAGAGAAAAATATGTAAATTCTCCACGATTTAAGTGGACCCCTAGTTATGAGAAGTCGCTAATGTGGATATCACAATAAATGTGTGCGGTTGTTTCATTTTTCTCAGGAAATCTACAGTGTTATACCATACTTATACAATGTGTTTCATCAGTTACAGGGCACATTACATGCCTAGAATAAAAAACAAGAAAGCGATCTGACTGCAGGTTGCTTTCCTTTCCAATCTATAGTAAAATGTTTGGCAAAGGTTGGTCAGACAGCAATAGAGCGAGTGAAACAATCCATAACTGGTCAGCTGTACCTAGTTTTGTAAATGTTTAACTGTAGAAATAAAGTGCTACTTGCATCCTTAACAGTTAGATGATGATTGAACAAAAAAAAAAAAAATCTTAGGGCTATCTTTCTCTACCAATACTTTTTTTTGGGGGGGGGGGGAGCAACACACAGTATGCTTGGCTTGGTGACAGATCAAACTAGAATACTGAGAAATTAGAAGCATACTAAAAAAGTACTTGCCGTTTTAAAATAGGCTCTTCATTCGAACTGTTGAAAACATTTTCTGAAATTAAACAATGAAACCCTGTCTGTTTATTTTTGTATGGTACTACAACAATGTATTGTGATACAAATAGAACACTGCTATTACTGATAATATACAAACAAGGAAAGAAGAAGGTAAAGCTATAATTTAGACAGACATTTTGTTTAATGCCTTTATCAGTGTTATATACAGCACAAGTTCTTATAGTTACTGTATAAACAGAGTAACCCTCCATACTGTGTTATTGGTTGTCTATACAGGTGGTCATACACAGTGTTTTAAAAAGATTACAGAGAGCCTTGTAATCTTATTAAAACATTATAGCAGAAGGCCACATCACAGAAGGTTAAATATGAAAGTAATTAAATAAAATATATAGTGTCAAATACTACCCAGGCATAAAAGCATCCAAAAATAGGATACAGTCATGTCTATTGCAGGGATTTTAGACTGTAATTTCAGCATAGCTCATCTCGTGGAGCTATAAATGATTACTCATGGCACTCTGAGGGACCAAAATACATTGCAGAACACTTCAAAAGAGAAAGGATCTGGAACAGATTCCTCACATCAAATTGAAATTTAGCAGTGACTGGAGCAGAAGGGCTTTTCACAGCTTCCTTAGTTGAGCACAGCCTGCCCCTTGTAGTGTCGGATAATGAAGGGTCTGCCTGTGAAGCAATGTTCCCAGATTCAGAACTTTTCATACTTTAGTGACTGTCTAGCACCATACATGACAACAAACTCTGTGCAAATCATTACAACTGAACCGTTTAAACAACTAAAGGCTGCTACACACCAGACGTGATGCGATTTTTCAACAGACGACAACATACTTTTGCATCTACATGACCAAACACACCAGATGCGACACAGATGGGATGCGACAGATTTGAAAACTGCCAGATCTACTAAACGCTATAAAAAATTGCTTTTGACAAAACTATGATCAAGACTGGTACATATTTGACAACATGATGTGGAAATTATAAGTGTCTTCTCTGATTGTATTTCAACATACAGTAATCCATTGTGTATCTGACTGCGGTGGGACCAGAGTAAGGGCGGATATGTAAAAAGGCGGATGAATGAATCCTGTTTTAAATACCATCATACACAGCTGTAACAATTACTATATTCACACAAATAATGTTTTGAGATTCAGCTTTTATTAAGGAGCTCCCTAAAAATCCCTTGTTTAGAAAGATACAGGGTATTAATGTTTGTGACAGCGTAGCCGTCTGCCATGTGGGTGAGCGCATTCGCTGCTGAGTGACAGGCAGGAGATCGAGACGGAGGTTGAAGATGATCCTCCTCTCAGGATTTATTTACATATCAACACAATGAACAGCTCCCGTGACACTACCAGCAATGGTTGCGCACGGAGCACATACAACACAGTGTACGAAAACTACAATCTCTGAACTAATCTTCTCTGCTCAATAATAAACTAAAACTGCTGAAGAGCTTGATCATGGTGGATAAACAGTTAGGGCGGATATGTGACTGGCAGATACACAACAGATTACTGCATATGGCAATAAACCATACATACCATGCTTATTCAGTTCCTTCAAAATGGATTCCCATATATTATCCTTCATCTCTGTATCTTTATAATTGCGATGATCTTTGTCATAAGCTCTGGGTATTTTTTAACGGCAAATATTATTTCTTCCTCCATCATTAGATACTGTGTGAAAGATACTTATGAAAAGTGTAGGTTCTATTCATTTTGTCGCATCACTGCACATATTCGCTTGACTGTTGTGTAGCGGCCTTGACAGTTGTGACTAGTATGCAAACAAAAACATATCTTACCTGCTGCTAACAAAGCACCACTCTTGAATGTTTCTTTGACAGCTAGCTGAATTTCTACCAAGTTTTAGAATGTTTTGTGTCAATTTACTCAACTTAATACTGTACTGTAACGTCATTGGTGGTACCAGATTGGACGTATAGCAGAACACTATATAGATACCTTACAGCTGGCTTGATTATTATACTAATTAAAAGAATGAAAAAAAAACACCTGAAACAAATGACACCCGGCCGAAAACAAAAATAAAATCAGAAATGCAGATTTTCTTGCTCAATATTCTGTACAAGACATTTTAGGAGACAAGCTAAAACAGGTAAGATAAAGAAGAATTAAATAAGCTCCACTACCTAATGGAGGCAAATTTACATTACATCACCACTCTGTTTTTAATTTAATTTGTTATAAAAGCTAAAAGGATTGAGAAGCAGAACCATTTATCAGTACCTTAAAAAAAAAAAAGTTTCCCAGCTGTAAGCAAATGGCTAGCCTATATTCATAGCATGCAGAAATGCATAATTCACTACAGTGTATTTCTGGCAATTTTCTAAAAGCACACAAGCTCTCTTAAAAAAATAATATTAATATACTCTTAGGAGTGCTGGAGGTTTGCCATATGGAGAGCTTACAGCCTGCAGAATTCAAACAGCCCCCAGGCAGGTTGTCTAAATGTAACAAGGTCAGTAAATGAACTGCTTCTTCATACATAAGGAAATGCTCTGATATGCAGAATAGCGGTAAGCTGATAACACTGGAGAACATGACAAGGTAGATGTCACATCCTAAGGGGATGTATGTTGGAGCATCTAAGATGTCCTCTCCTTTTGGTTGTGCAGCATTTGTCTTGATTCATTCTGATTTAAATACTGTGCTGTGTATTCTTTACTTATGTGATATCTAATGAAACCCCCTTTTCATAAATGTAGTCTCCAATAAGTTAAAGGAGTAACACATCATTTTCCATTTACAGTATAATAATTTAACAAATCAATCAATCAATCAATCAATCAATCAATCTTTATTTTATATAGCACCTTTCATAGTGGACCACCATCACAAAGTGCTTTACAAGACTCAGTTACAAGAAAATCCATAATACTTTAAATATGGAAAAAATAGCAAATCCTGCATATGTTATCATTACCTGGATTAAGCACAAGAACAAAGTGGTACAATAAAACAGCTATAGTTCAGAAACAGCAGCCATTACCAAGTGCATACACTGTCAGAAGCTGTCTTTTCAAGCTGTCTTCATCTTCATCTAAGGCCGTAAGATTCAGATGTTGCTGATCAAATGGTCAAAGCTGAATTCCTCAAAGCAAATTAATTTCAATTATCCAGGTCTTTGAAAGTTACACTTATGTGACAGTAGTACTACAGATTTCCAGAATGTTTGGAATTATCACCTCAATCTCGCAATCTACATGTGTACCTATATGGGCCAGGTCAGCTGTCTGGTATTTCTAAATCTCTCATAATACTTTGTTATACTTCAAGGAGTAATAACCAAGGCAACCGATGAAAATAGCTGATACTTCCAGATACCTGTGTTGTTGGCATGAATGCAGGTAGATCATTGGAGTGAGTTTAAACTACAGGACTGGAAGTAATTACAGTAAGTACTCTACCAGGAATCAGCAGCATATCTGAAATATCTTTATATCCCAAATTAAAATATAAAACAACAAGCAAAAAAAAAATACATCTGTAACACATGAAAAAGGGGGACAGGTGATAATGCTGTTACTTCAAGTAGGAGGAAAGAAAATGTGTAAACCTTGGTAGTTTTGCACCCAAGGCTTGTGACTAACACCTGGGGCACAACCGGCTGCTCTGGCATGCGTTCCTATCTGAGCCTCTGAACATGCCACATGGCCAAGTCTAACTGGCAACCAATAAATCAATTAGGACCGGGCCACATTCTGCACATGGGGTTTGCTGGAATGGAATTTAAACCTATCCCTGCCGATCTTAAATACAAATAGACACACTTCATTTCCAAAGAAAACACACAAACACGCATACGACATATACACAATTAAATGTGCAGGGCCTCTGCCCTATCACACTTGGTTATTATCACTCCTTTAAATGAACACTGAAATGTAATTAGAAGGCAGGCACATACAATTGTACTACAGTATATGAGGGTAGGGATGCAACTTTAAAGGAACCCTGGTTGATTTTATGAACACACTGAAAATTCAGTAGATTTTTTTAAACCTATATCCTGATGCGGTTGAAACTACACCACAACACAAGACACTGCACACATTCTCCTAGCGTACACATTGCAGGTCTGCAGTGAATGTTTTTTCTTTCTGTTTTTCTCCTCAGCAGCCAGCAGCCAGACACAATTGAGATCTCGTAAGGTACGATCCTGCTATGGCTTTTCCTTGTACTGTGACCTCATTAACGTTTCCTCTGTGGCTACACCATCTCACTGAACTAGATTTCTAGCCTCAGAGAGCAGAACCGGAGTATATCGGCTAACAATAAATGGACACAATCCATCCTTATGGTGACAGAAGAAGTAAAACCAATACGTTAATTAATTAAGTGGGCAAAAAAAACACATACACACAAACAATTATGTGTGCTATATATATATATATATATATATATATATATATAGATTATATGAAAATGTTAATTCTCAATTTATATTTAATTTCAATTTCAAACAGACATACTAAAATGTAGTTAGGGTTACAATAAATGATACATTGCATTACTGCAGATTTGAGTTTAACGCTGGTTTGCTTTATCATTTGAATTTGAGCATTATAATAAAAGATCTAGATTAAATAACAGCAAAACCTACAGCAAACATGATAGAACAGTGAAAAGTTCACATCTGTTGACACTGTGGATTGGGGTTTTTAGTTTGCTTTGTGTTTTGTGTGTGATGGTTGCTTTGAATATTTTTAAATGATGCACAAGCTTTGGAGAGGCCTCAGTCAGGCATTCCTGTATGTGGCTGGAATTCCCCATCATTGCAGGGATTTCCCTCACCCTTTATAACTCTGTGGTAATTCCAAACTTGTCAAGTGGAGTTATTGACAAACATGACAGTAAACTACTGAATCTGAAGCTAATTAAAAGATTTTTGAAATTGTCATATGCGTCTAACTTCCCCCCTTTATAAAACTAGATTGACTTTAAAGAGGACACGTAATATAAAAAGGTCTGTTTTTGGTATCCAATATGAGCCAAGTATCACTGCAGCATGGAAATACATTATTCTGCAATATTTTGTCAAACAACAAGAAATGGAAATAATTTACAAAGCTTTAATATACTACAGTGAAACTGCCATGTTGCAAAGGCAAATTGAAATGGCTTGGGGAACTTAAGCATTACTAAAGTGAGCTTGTAATTAAACATTTAGCTCCCTACTGGAGTGTAGCAAAAGAAAATTAAATATAAAATTGACTGTCCATCAGAGACTGGGAGTACATGGCTGCATGCACAATGACGTGTTTATAGTGCCTTTCATAAGAAACCATTTACAAGTGCTTTACCATATATAAGGGAGTTATACTGTAGCTCAACTTTCATTTGCTGTGTTGTTCTTACATGTGCAACCTTAAAGCAGTGGTTCTCAACTCTGGCCCTCGAGATCCAATCCAGTTCAAGTTTTTTACTCCAAGCAGGTTCTAATGTAGTTAATTGAAGCTGCTAAGAGGCAATTAACTAATTTAGGACCTGGTTGGAATAAAGACCAAGGCTGGAATAGATCTTGAGGGCCAGAGTTTTCTTTGAGCTGTTCCTCGTTGGTCAGTTCCCTAAACACCAATCCTGTTTTTTTTTCACATCGCTTCAGTGGCGCTTCAGTGTTGTCCATCGCATCGCAGGCACTGTGAACGGCTTGTATCAAAAATACACTTTTAATTTTTTTTTTGTCGTGGTACGGTGTGTCGTACGACACCATTCACATCCAGTGTGTAGAGGCCTTAAAGTTAAAATTGTAATTTGAATTACTTTATTTTTACCCTTAGGGGAGGTCATAAAATACATATGTTTTTAATTGTTAATACCATTTCAAAAGACATCATGAAGGTACACAATTATTTAGCTATGATTTTAAAAATTGAGAATTAAATCAAACTGTCTAAAAACTGACTTTACATACACTGCAGTGGATTTACCTTGGGAAAATATATACTCAGAAATATACTGAAGAGGTCACTATCAGGTGTTCATCTATACATTGGACAGGGGTTAAAACGTAATTGTATATTATAGTTATAGATAAACTAATTTACAACTACAGAGCAGCAGCTTTTTGAAACATTTGACTCAGCTGGCATAACAAAGTTTATGCAATACCAGCTACAGGTGGTTTAAATTTGCATACAAAATCGATTTGCTGTAAGTATCCAGTTTTCATTCAGCATTAACATTCAGCTTAACTGCGGTACAAAACATGACACAAGGGAAAAGGTTACAGGTGAGTCACTGTAGATTTGCATCTGGTCATGGATTAAGGAGAATTCACAGGGTTTGTACACATTCTATTTATTTCACTGTACTGTAAGCTAGTACTGTTCCACCATTTGCCACTTCGTCTTCATGTGCAGTATTCTTTGTGTGTTCAGAAATCACATTTATCCTCCTTGCAAGAACACTGAACTAGCAAAATGGGGGCACTCAGAGTTAGTCATTTGTTGCTGTTGATAGCACTCCCCTGTATATATAGTCAGTTCTTAGAATGGACATCAGGTGAATTATTAAGATTGTGACATACAGTACTGGAGCATTATTAGTATTAGTATCAGTCCTAATAAGTGTCCAGAACTTTCCTTGTTTTCTACAGAACTGACTCAGTGTTCTTTGATATGTTCCTGATAGCGCTTAATGTAATATTGTTGTTTTTCTTCTTTTAGTGTCACCATCGTTACTTTCCTTTGCCTTAATTTTGAAAGAACCAATGAGAAAAGGACATAATATTGAAATTCATAGGCAGCCCCAAACTTTTGCACACCACTGTATGTCGTTCACCTCTGTGCCACCACAAAAGCTCACAAACACATGCTGTTCACCTCAGCATTAGCCTTGTAAACATTTTTATATAATATATGCGTCTGAAAACTGCTGTAAGCATTCAATTAGGCATGGTTTCTAATTAAACAATTTAAACTAAAGCAGTAGCTTAACAAGCCTTGTAACTTTTACAATACTTAATAAAAGGAATTAGCAGCACAGCAAACATGGCAATTAAACCATCAACTGAGCACCTAATTAGGCCTTTCCAGGCTTAATCAATATGATATTTTGGAAAATGGAAGTATTAAGAACAACAATTTTCAATTTACTTCCACAGTGTATGGAGGGCACTTTGAAGGGGTGTCAAGCAGTTTACTTTTATTTTTTTACATTACTGGGTGATCATACAATTAGAAATACTTTTCAGGGTTAATGGTTATACTTTATTGCAGGGATAATGGCAGTACTCATTTTTTATGAAGTATTTAATGATTGTGAGGACTTGTAATTATTATTGTAGCACTACCACTTCCAAATAGTTTTACTAAAGATCCTAGATGCACAGGATGCCATTATTTTTTTTGTAAAAATATAACAAGTGTGTATATTTCAAACAGCAGGCCTTGCTCACAGAATATTCCTCCACTTTTCAGTTTGAATGGCACAGGAGTGCACTGTTGTAGACTGACCAAATAGATCTGGGCAAGGTGTTGCATCTCTTCCACATTCTAGGAAGACATTGTATCATTATATGTCAGGGAGGCTTGCGATACTGTAATAGATCAGTAAAATAAACGATTCAACCGTTCAAAACAAAAATTGTTCGCATGATATCTGGCTATAACTAACTATATCATAAACTATATTAAAAAATGTATAGTTGGATCAGCTATGTGTTGCCCATAGTGTATAAAGCTAACAGAATAGTCTTTTTTTTTTAAATAAAAAAAAGTATCACGTTTTTTAAGGCTGCATGTCAGACTTCAGTGCAGTGTGGGCGTTTCACAGTTAAAGTGTTTCCAGTAAATTACAGCACTTGGCAGGAAATGCATTGACAATAGTCCAAGTCATTTCTAACTTACACAGTGACTACTGTGAGTGAGAGTCATGGGACTTGGCATTTTTTTTGTACAGAACACATAAAAAAAGAACACACAAAGTTAAGATTTACAAACCGTATCGGTTCTTCCTTTTGCTAATTTCCTGTTGAGATCAGACTGTTACCACCACCATGCTGAAAAGTACATTCATTAAGAACAAATACAAACAGTGGTGGTCATTACTGATATGATATGTCACAGCAACAGAGCCACATGTCAATTATCAAGCAGAAAGGCTCGCTACAGAATATATTGGGGGAAAAAAGCAATGCCACAATAGCATGTACAAATCTTCACTGTATAATGAACCTTCACAAATTTACTGTTTTCAATATTTCAAGATGTTGTAGACAGACAGCAAAATAAAGACTGAGTACTGTACAATAGTTTGTTCTGCAATATACTGTACGAAACTACAGTGTTTTTGGATGGTACTTTTTTCAGTATTTTCTCAGATACAGTGCAAATACTGCAATATGTAAGACCCAGGAAAGTTAATAAAACACTACCTCAGGAACCACCCGCCAGTATTGAGTGATTTGACCATGGCACTTCTATCAGCAGTGTGAATTTCTACAAGTTTAAGCACATTTATCCTGCTAAGTATGTTTATTAGCATTCCAGATTATGTCAAACTGGCTGTTAAAACAAGAACTGTGCCCATTAGCTAAGTTCATTTTAGCATGGACATTTCCATTTGGATGGCTGCAATGCTGTTAGATGTGTCTCATTAGAAAAGATAATAAACCATGAATCATTTGCATGTTAAGAATGGCAAGGAATAAAAGGGGGGTTTGGAAGTAATTAACTGTTTTAGACAACTAGTCAGAAGCCTTCACAATCAATCAGACTGTGCCGGGGCAATATGCCAAAAGGGGAAGAGGGGACTAATCACAAAGGCTAAAAAACTTACATAACTTGAAATGCAGGTTTGAACCTGCATAACTCAGAAGGAAAAAAAAGGGCTTCACCATTGCGTAAATGTTCATATAAACCAAAATAATTCTGCCAGCGACATTTTTATGAAATAAAACAAAATATGGATCAATCAGTCATCAACACATCCTGAATTGTTTTGTTTTTTATGCAACAAGTAATCTGTCCTTTCTTTACCACTACAGAGTTCCAATTGTTCATCTGCAATGCTGTATAAAACATTTGTTTTTCTACCTAAACACACATCATGGCCTACAAATATTCATTGTTTACAAGCATTTACTTTACAAAATAGAAACAAATAAGCAAAGATATTTAAGTTTGCTGATAGGTGGTACTTTGCTCCCATCAAATGTGTGTTTACACCTGACTAGTTGATGTGTCTGCAAATAGGCAGGACTCCTCCACATTGAATGTAGTCTTAATAAACACTTTAAAATAATGTGTGGCAATGACATGTGGCAATTACTGCAGCAGTTGTACCAGCCTTTTGTTATTGGACATGTTTCAAGAACTCTACTAAAAGGCTATGATCTCATCTGGCATTCTTTTCTAGCCACTCTCCAGCGACATAACAAAAAGGGCATGTCACTGATGTGCAGCGCAGCATGGCAATGGTTGAGATTCCATATGAATACAGCAGTGTGGAGTAGTGGTTAGGGCTCTGGACTTGACCGGAGGGTCGTGGGTTCAATCCCAGGTGGGGGACATTGCTGCTGTACCCTTGAGCAAAGTACTTTACCTAGATTGCTCCAGTAAAAACCCAACTGTATAAATGGGTAATTGTATGTAAAAATAATGTGATATCTTGTAACAATTGTAAGTCGCCCTGGATAAGGGCGTCTGCTAATAAATAATAATAATCATAATAATAATAATAATAATAATAATAATAATATTAATGAATACATTGTGTTACAATGAGGATAACAATACAAAATACTGAATGAATGAGCACTCCCTACTGACACTTATTTCCCAAGTATGAAAAAATACCACAATATTGTGCTACTTACAGTATTTGAACACGTCTCGAATGGGTATATCCAATAAAGAAGAACTATAGAAAACGTATATAAAGATGCGTTTCTCAAAAGCCACCTTCAGGTGGTGCCCTCTAAAGGAGCTCCTTGATAAATGGGTGAAAGGTCTGGGGGTCAACAGTATATTGACACGTAGGTGATAGTAAGAAATTAATTGTCGTATTTTATTGTTCCATTTGGTTTTACATGTAGTAGGGGTGGTTCATACTTATGAACAACTACTTGGAAAATGAAAGTCCTCTATCTATCCGTGCTTAATGTATGGTAAATGTGTACCTATTGTAGAAAACAATGCAATAGTGATCTTGAAAATATAGAAGGTTGAGGCCTTGAAAACATGAGATCTCTAGGCATTTCTAAGCTACAACAAGCTTGCAGATAGTATTGAACCTTCTGCTTCTAGTATTTGCATGCCTCTTTAACTCACTGAGTCATGCACAGTTGTGGGAAGCAGGTATTGTAAACAAGCTGGACTATCAACAAAACGTCTTTTTGATAAAGTGGAGTGCATAGAAAAATACTATGAATGTATAGTAAACAGACGCTAAGGAACTCTACTATGCCACACTATGACATTTGGCACTAACTGTAGCTTTCCACTATCTCCATCACACAAGAATTTCGCCTAATCCAACTAGCAGCAGTTTGGCTTTGGAGGAAAAAATGCAGTTATAAGGATGGCACGCTTTTACAATTATATTTCATCATGCATCACACTGGCTTACAGTAACATAACAACTGCATTCCCAGCTATATATATATATATATATATATATATATATATATATATATATATATATATATATATATATATATACAGTACTGTGCAAAAGTTTTAGGCAGGTGTGAAAAATGCTGTAAAGTAAGAATGCTTTCAAAATAGACATGTTAATAGATTATATTTATCAATTAACTAAATGCAAAGTGAGTGAACAGAAGAAAAATCTAAATCAAATCCATATTTGGTGTGACCACCCTTTGCCTTCAAAAACAGCATCAAGCATCAATTCTTCTAGGTACACTTGCACACAGTTTTTGAAGGAACTTGGCAGGTAGGTTGGCCCAAACATCTTGGAGAACTAACCACAGTTCTTCTGTGGATTTAGGCAGCCTCAGTTGCTTCTCTCTCTTCATGTAATCCCAGACAGACTCGATGATGTTGAGATCAGGGCTCTGTGGGGCCATACCATCACTTCCAGGACTCCTTGTTCTTCTTTACGCTGAAGATAGTTCTTAATGACTTTCGCTGTATGTTTGGGGTCGTTGTCATGCTGCAGAATAAATTTGGGGCCAATCAGATGCCTCCCTGATGGTATTGCATGATGGATAAGTGTCTGCCTGTACTTCTCAGCATTGAGGAGACCATTAATTCTGACCAAATCCCCAGCTCCATTTGCAGAAATGCAGCCCCAAACTTGCAAGCAACCTCCACCATGCTTCACTGTTGCCTGCAGACACTCATTCGTACGCTCTCCAGCCCTTCGCGAACAAACTGCCTTCTGCTACAGTCAAATATTTCAAATTTTGACTCATCAGTCCAGAGCACCTGCTGCCATTTTTCTACACCCCAGTTCCTGTGTTTTGCGTGCATAGTTGAGTTGCTTGGCCTTGTTTCCACGTCGGAGGTATGGCTTTTGGTCGCAAGTCTTCCATGAAGGCCACTTCTGACCAGACTTCTCCGGACAGTAGATGGGTGTACCAGGGTCCCTCTGTTTTCTGCAAGTTCTGAGCTGATGGCACTGCTGGACATCTTCCGATTGCGAAGGGAAGTAAGCATGATGTGTCTTTCATCTGCTGCAGTAAGTTTCCTTGGCCGACCACCGCGTCTCACGGTCCTCAACGTTGCCCGTTTCTTTGTGCTTCTTCAAAAGAGCTTGGACAGCACATCTGGAAACCCCTGTCTGCCTTGAAATTTCTGCCTGGGAGAGACCTTGCTGATGCAGTATAACTACCTTGTGTCTTGTTGCTGTGCTCAAGTCTTGCCATGGTGTATGACTTTTGACAGTAAACTGTCTTCAGCAACCTCACCTTGTTAGCTGAGTTTGGCTGTTCCTCACCCAGTTTTATTCCTCCTACACAGCTGTTTCTGTTTCAGTTAATGATTGTGTTTCAACCTACATATTGAATTGATGATCATTAGCACCTGTTTGGTATAATTGTTTAATCATACACCTGACTATATGCCTACAAAATCCCTGACTTTGTGCAAGTGTACCTAGAAGAATTGATGCTGTTTTGAAGGCAAAAGGGTGGTCACACCAAATATAGATTTGATTTTGATTTTTCTTCTGTTCACTCACTTTGCATTTAGTTAATTAATAAATATAATCTATTAACATGTCTATTTTTGAAAGCATTCTTACTTTACAGCATTTTTTCACACCTGCCTAAAACTTTTGCACAGTACTGTATATATATATATATATATATATATATATATATATATATATATATATATATATATATATATATATATATATATATATAAATAAAGGTTTTAGAAAGGTGAAGTCCATAATTTGTATACTGTGAGAGTTAAATTAGATTTCAATGGGACATCAGAAGGATGTTAACCAAATTTTAATTGTAATACAATCTATTGCAAGCTGAAGCAACAACAACAACAACAACAAAAAATCTACGATATGCTTTCAACAATTTCTAGCCATCCAATGGCATCGATTAATTTACACAAGTAGATGATGGGAGAAACCTAGAAAGCTACCAACAAAACAGCCTCTGTCATCAACACAGAACAGAAATAGGAGAATAGCTTAGATGACTCAGTTCTCATGTACTCATATTCTGACTCACAAAAAGAAACCCTCAAATCCTACTGCCCAGCTGGAACTCTGCTGTCATTAAGAATACTACTGTAGCGTGGGGTTTCAAAAAAAGCCATAAACCTCAACACTTAAACACTTAAAAAGGGACTGTACAATTAATCTGACGTAATTTCCCAGATATGTTGCTTTACAATCTAAACAAAGAATGGTTACTCTGCCTCTACAGAATACTAGTAACTAGACATTTTAATGTGACTGTCAAGAGGGCAAAGTAATAAAGATGAATAGTAACTTTAATGATTTAGATTACTAACATTATAAAGAAATGAGCTACCCCATTACTCCTTCTTGAGAGCAAATACATAATGATTGGCTCACCATGCGATTGGCCAGTGCCTGACGCAATGAAGCAACATCTTCAGTAGGGAAGATTCTGGCTGGCTGCTAGGTGATGTTTTGCTAGCCTTTGAAAGCATTTCCAGTTTTAATGAAGCCTTGCCATGCAGACTAATGTGCAATTACAAGATTTTACAGTACAGAATGCTCACTATAGTAAATGTTAAACTTTACCTTATTTTGCTTCTGGCGGTTTTGTATGCTCTTGAAAAGGAACAATAAAAGTCAAGAGCAAACAAAACCTGTTGAATATTTTAAATCCCATCCTGCAAAAGCAAAACATTTTCTATTTCGCAGAATATTGTCTGCATTATTTATGAAGGTGATGTTTCTAAAGCACATCAGCATGGGCCCAAGTCTATGTTTTGTTTGTTTTTTTGTTATGAAAAAATAGGGGCTGCAAAGCATGATAGGCAAGTAAAGTTGTTGAGATTTTGGTCACTTTTAACTGGTTTCCTTTTCTGGGCAAAGTATCAGTCTAAGATAGCAATAACAAGATGGGCATGATGGAAAAGGATTATCTCTGAAATATTACAAGAAAGCCTTCAGCAACAATTACTAACATTTAATTAGACTGCAACTTTTCAGACAATAATAAAGGGTCTTCAACAGCTCCAAGATATCCACAAAGTCAAGCAAAATGTTCAATAGCCGGCCAGGGATTCCCAGAACCACAGTGCAGAGTGAGACAGGGGCTGCTCACAGCCGTCCATGACTTCCCAAAATTATGAATATGGATCTAAAGGTTCTCATTTGATGGCTTTCAATGAATTTCAAGAACAGTCATTCAGGGTATGTGATCATTGCTTACAATAGTACAGTAAACAGAACCCTCGGTTATTTTCAGTCAGCCCTGAATTCCAATTTTCAAGTGATCACATTCGCCTCATCAGGATAACACTTACCTTGAATGAGTCGAGTACTGATTTTGGTAGGTAAAGTAGAAAGTGCACAGAGACACTTCATCTGTGTAAATTAGTGTGTGTAAGGCTTACATTGTGTGAGTCTGTGAGTGCATACGCCATCAAATCATTGTGATCCCTGTGCTTGTCTGTATGGATATTATTGATCAAAAATACTAAACGTTATTTCAGACTAGTAACAGAGTGGATTTTACAAATAAAAGTTTTACTGAAACCTGCTCGAATTATTCACTTTATAGGAAATATTTTCTTAGAAAACAGGTCCACTCTCAGTAGAGTATTGGTGCTGCAACAATAGCTTTCCAGTATATGTATGTATAATGAGGAAGCTCGCCATGGCACAGTGTGTTGCCTTATATTGCAAAAGTCTGTAGTGGTGTGTAATGAAAAAACCAAAACGCTAACTCTGGAATCCTGTTTTGATATTGATCAGTGGCTGGCTGGCTTTCCAAAAGCAGTATAACAAGTTCAAGAATTCATTAAATCAATACAGGATCCCTGTGCTTTGTGAATTCCTGACATAGAGGTAAAATAGAGCATTTTCTGTAAACCAGATTATTACACAGTCATGTTTTAGTTTCTGAGGTGTGGGTATTGGGGTGATGCAGTGCCATCCTTTCCAGCCTTCAGTCTAACACTGCAGCACAGTACACATCTGTCTGGTATGTTTCACAATCAACGGACTCCCCTAAATGACAGAGCACTTAAAGAATGTTAGACTACCCGTGGCTCACCTCCCATACACCTTTTCAACTCACATAATTAAACAGACAAATAAAGGCAGGAGCTTTATTTTCCAATCACATAAACTTACAGTGACTTCCTGTTCTGAAGATCAAATTAGCTAAACCAGAAGACCATACATTCAAAAGAATACCTTATCAGAGTTTGAGAAAATAATTATATATATTTTTTAATTAATTGTTTAAAGGACATTATTTCCTGAATTACACAATGATTAGTGAAGCACACATTTCATAACAGTTGCTTAATGTACAGTACTTTTTAATCTTCAACCAGTCCATAGCCAGACCATATAAACCAGGCTTTGTAAAATGTATGTTTGGGGTAAAAATTATATATAAATAATGTTACTAATGTTTTTATACCACAAACAAGTCAAATCATTTCAAGTTCTGTGTAGTATTTGTGAATCTAGCCAGCCAGTGAATATTATCTCCTGACGCACATGTCAAGCTGTCCTGAAACAGGACTTGGGGTAGCCCTTTGTTGTTATGCAACCTAGAAACAGCTGTTATTTCTAAAGGAGAAGCCTCTGTTAGTAGCTGCCAGTTCTGTTGACGGAGAATGGGTTAAATTAAAACAATATATGATTCATCCCTGACCTTCATTTTGTGTGTTTGGACCTTACTGTCAGAATGTATAAAAAGCTAGATTTAAAAAACTGTAACATGTTTGAATAAATTAGCATTCATATATGATGTATCTTTGTCAGCCCCACCACAAAAACAAAGTAAAGAATTGAAACATATCTGACTAGTAGCCTAATAAGCAACAGGTTCTAAAATAATGTATCCATTTTATTTCAGTAGAAAAAAAAATATATATAAATATGAAAAACTTGTAAGTGAATAAGTCTATAATTATACATTTTAAGTTTTGCATATGTTTCATTTTATTGTTTAAGTACATAAGTTAATATGTTTCTTATGACGAAAAATGTATTATTATTATTATTATTATTATTATTATTATTATTATTATTATTATTAGCGTATTTAAAAACAAAAAGTTTAAGTACAACTATATTATAAACAAACAATGGCACCTGTAAAATCTGTTCACAGGATTCATAGTAATACAGTAATATATTTACCAAGGAAAGTGTGGAGGATTTTATCCAATTCTTCTTAAGAAGTCTATTAAAAAAATGATCCAGTAACATATTTGTTAACTGATCTATTTTGGGTTCCAAGGTTTGAAAACAACAATGCTGTGTTCCATGGACAGTAAAGTATAATAATAATAATAATAATAATAATAATAATAATAATAATAATAATAATAATAATGAGTGAGTTGTTTTACTATACAGCACTACAATTCTTAACACGCACATAGTTTTATTCAGTTAAACCATTAAACAGCAAGAACTTAACTGTAGTCAGTGACCTCTTAAGGCAGATGCCCAGAGCCCCCCATCTGAAAAGGGGGACCCAGCAGTGATGTGTAAATCGATTATTTCAAAGGCAATGCCTTTTCTCTAAAGCATTATGTAGTCAATTTATGAGTACAATAAATAAAGAGACGATCTCGAAGAAAACAGATTTACTCATCTTCAGTATTTACCAGGGTTGGTTACTAAGCACACACGAAGCTCGTCTACTTCATCGTTTACTTCAGCCCCCCCTTTAAGGCACTTGACTAAAGTTCAAAAATACATAAGACCGTATTTTTCAAAAGTTTTAGAATTTCACTTAAAATAAGGTCCTGGGGTGATGGTGTAGACGGGGGTGCTAAGGGCGTTGCCCCTTTATTTCGAACAAACATCTCACGAAGTAAAAGTGTGCACAATAACGCAACTAACCATTATGTGCTATTCAAGCGTCTTTCACCCCGCTGCGCACATGTTTCTTTTGTCAAAGTGAGGAGCATGGACCCCCAAATTTTAAGGGTGTGTTGGAGAGGTGCATGCGCCCACCTGCCCCGCCCACTGGCTCCGGTGCCTCTGCCACGGACTTCATGTGATGAAAAAAACATGTCTTAACACATCCAGTACTGTGCGGACTCCAAACTGTCTCGGAAGGTAAGTCGGAATACGACAAAAATAAAACTAGGTTTTTCTTAAGACAACAATTACTATTGTCCTACTGTAATACGGTCGGGGCGCCCAGGGGTCTCCGAAGTCTGACGGCTCTGTCCTATTCAAGATAGTCTTCCAAGACAGCATACATAGCTACATTCCAAAGGTGGTGAAAAATCTTGACGCAGAACCTTTTTTCAAAATGTAAACAAACGCTGTTTTCAGACTACAGTTTACAAACACTGGAGTGTTTAAAAAAAACATTAACATGTTTTAATAAAGTTAGAACCCCCAAAAACAACTACCAATTCTAACTTGAAACTAGGACACTTGTTTAAGAGTTGGAGTACTTAAGACCTTTGCTAGAACGGAAATGCAGCACATGCTCACTCTCCGTAAGAATGCCAACAGCAGCACCAGTGCACATTAAATTAGGTTAATTTTAGCGATCCCCTTACCTGCAGGACACTGTGAGCTCAACTTTAGTGGCCGGGATACTGGCATGGAGAGGGTCGAATTCTCCTGTGGACGCCATGTTCATGAAGCCGTTGTCCATCTTAAGTGTTTATCCAGTCGCTAAAACTGCAAGATCCCGTAAAGTATACAGTACTATAGTATGTGAGAAAGAAGACCAGCGTCAAGGCAGCAGAGAGCAGCTGGGTGATGTCACTTCATAACAAACACAACGTCACCAATGCCTCCTAGCAGCATTAGCTGCGAGAATACTGTAATGGAACAGAAGGGGGTGGGGGCATCGAAATAAATTCATTGGAGATTTCAGAAGAGTGGAAAGTCAACGGAGAAGATTGGTAGGGTGGATTAACCATGTGCGTGCCGGATACTATTTATACCTCTGCATCTACACATAGACTTGTCATGTAAATTAATTGCATAGTCGTAGAATGTATATAACTACTTTTATTAGCCCTTACCTACTGTACATCAGGCAAAATACTGGCACATTTTACATAGCACTTTGACCACAATGAAAAACAGAATTATTATTATTATTATTATTATTATTATTATTATTATTATTATTATTATTTGTTTATTTAGCAGACGCCTTTATCCAAGGCGACTTACAGAGACTAGGGTGTGTGAACTATGCATCAACTGCAGAGTCACTTACAACTACGTCTCACCCGAAAGACGGAGCACAAGGAGGTTAAGGGACTTGAAATAATAATAATAATAATAATAATAATAATAATAATAATAATAATAATAATAATAATAATAATAATAATAATAATAGTTCAATCATTATTAATTATAAGGATAATTTACAAACATAAATGCCAAAAGTAATATCATATAGTATAATCGACTAGATAACTTTTTTTCAGTTACTGGAATGTAAAAAGCTTATTAAATCCAACTTATATTATTCGAATTTACTACTGAAAATGCAGATCTACAGTAATCATAGTGGACACCAAAATTATCTCACACGTGTCAAATACGACTTCATAATAAACCTTAAAATATGCTAAAGGCCAAAATGTCCAGATGTTCAGTATTTCTATTTCTGTACGGCTCCTGTATATTCCAGTTTCTTGATGTAAAAGGAATTCAGCGGGTTTACAGAAAGAAAAGCAAATGCAGTGGTGAGTCATGTGAGCATGATTCAAATCCTGTACCCCCAAAGTTGCTGATCAAATCCCACTCACTCGCCTCAAGTTGCCGATCTTGGCGGAGAGCGCATAGGGAGTGCTGCATTGGCCTTTACGCTCCCCGAGGTCAGGGAGGCTGTAGTTAGTTTGCTTCATTGCGCTTCATTGAGTGTATATATACAGTGCGTGCAAGTGGTCAAATGACTGCTGAATAAAAGAATAAAAATAAATGTTTACTTTTAAATGTGTGTTTTTCATTCCAAATCTGTAACTAACAGTTTATACAGTAGCTCACTGAGGACATGGCAAATGGAAGTCAAGCTTAAAAGATCATTTCTAGATATTAATATTTCAGTATTGTGATCTTGACATAACCATTTGCCATGTCCTCATGAGCCACCGTAGGAGGGAACACAACCGTGTTTGTAACTGCAGGAAAATATCAGATGATTCCACTGTTTTATACAGATAAAACTGTGTCAAATAGCATGTTCTGTTGTTAAATGGTTTTGTTTGCTATCATGTTACATAATGCGCATTTGCCTTGTAATATGTGCATGTAGTACACTTTTATAGCACCAGGATTATATGAAAATGGTCATTCAGTCACAGAATTGGCTCTCTGACCCTTTGATTTTGACCAAGGGAGCATGATAATCTTCCATTCTATTGACAATAAGGAGTTAAACCTGTTTCATGTTTCCATAGTTGCTGTTGCTGTGTATATTTGACAAGATTTTGTTTTCAGTTCAGTGACTACCCTATACATTCCATCTTGTGAACAGACAAACTCTTTTGGATTTTTCTATCATAACAATATTTAAACAACAGATAGGTTATACAATTACAGTGTTACAGTATGTCAAATATGAAGAAAACTGTTTTTGAGTAAATTCTTTATTTATTTATCTATTTACATAGCATACCTAGCTTTTCATATTCATACTTTATACTTGAACTTTAATATATTACCAACCCGTATTGCATGTGTTTGTTTATATCATAACACTATCTTTAAAGAAGAGGAAGATGAATGTAAAGTTTAATGTAGTACACATTAGCTATATTGCATGTTGTATTTTACCCAGAAAGCAGGGATTATCTAGTTCCACAAAAAAAAAAAAAATTAAAAAAAATCATAAACAAGTTTGGGCTCATGAATCAAACAGAACATTACAATATGGCCCTTGGTAAAAAAAAAAAAAATCAAGTTTGACAACCCTGAAATAAATAATATGATTTGAGGAGTAGACAAAGGAATATGAGGGGATAAAGCAAAAACAAGGGAATCCCAGAACATAATTGTAACTGGGTCACAGTTGTGGTTCTGTTACTATGTAACATGAAAAGAAAGATGTATCACATCGTAAATACTGATATGCAGGAGATATGCCGTACAACAGGTAGGACAAGTCATATTTGTCATGCAGTGTTTTATCTTCTATATTCCTGCCATTGACTGAATACGTTTTATACTGACTTCATTCTAGCTTTCAGACAATTCCTTTTATGTTTTCTTCATCTGCTAAGAATTACAAACAAAATGTCTCTGCTAATGCAAACAAGTAAGATTGTATTGATTTTAATTTGTTCGTTACGAGACACAGCTGTTTTTGCAGTGGTCAGTCAAACTGTTTAGCAGCATTGCGGCTTCTTTTTTCATCTCCATTGCTTTAATGAAATAAAATAGTTGGCAAGCCCTCAACAGACTTTTCCAGAGCGTTTTAAATTTGAGTGTTTTAATGTTGCATTTGCTTCCATTTGTGCTGAGGCCCCATGCCAGAGCAGCATTTGATATTAAAATCCGTAATTCATTTCAGATGGAATGAAAAAAAATATACCACGGGCACTGAATAATTAACATCAATAATTAATCACAGTTTCAGAATTTTTTTGTTACATTTTTGCCAAATCGATTACAGTACATGATAGCTCAATCCCGTATCTAACCAATGCATACTTTGTTTAGTGTAAAAAAACAAAAATCCCACACAAAATCATTTTAACTTCCTATTTTTTAAACCTACTAATTAGATAATAAATTCTACTTCCATCACATAGAACACCTACTGTTTCAACAATTTCTGGTATGACCTGTGAATATTCCAAAAAAATAAAAGCCTCCGTGGGTAGTCTTCTGAGTTTCATATTGCAATATTTGACTGTGATGTGTTCTAAGGTGGTTTTCTCCTCCAAAAAAAAGAAAAAGCATGTCCATAAGATAAATATTCCCCACCACTGCTGTGAAATCAAAATTAGAGCTTTAGTATGATGAAAATGAACAGGTAAAAATGTAAGTGTCACAGTAACTGCCAAAGAATATCCTTATTAAGTTTCATCACAATTGAATACATGGTTCCGTGGATATAGTGTATGTAAAAATCAAACAGATGCTTTCTAATATCCTCAAATCCCCAGAGCCAATAGCTTGTTCTAAAATGAAAGTGTATATTCCTGTCACTGGATATATGCAAAAAAACCACTAACCAATGTTTTACTGTGTTAATAACTTGCATTGTTATAATTTGTTGGCATGTAGTCAGTGGTATAATGTAATGTTAGGACTGAAGTCATTGTATTTTGTATCTTGCTCTTAATTTTACTGGAATTCTTGATATTTATTTTATTTTGTATAGAACTGTAAGTAAGTCACCCTGGGTAAGGGCATCTGCTAAGAAATAAATAAATACTAACATATAAAACACTGATGTCAATGCAGAGAGAAAATGTTTATGCAAGTACTCTGAAACTGTTGGTCACAATCTAGACTCAAAATCTCGTGCTGTTTGGCACAATTGGTAGTTTGAGCTTGAGACAGGGTCAGAACTGAATGACAGGGGGTGAGGTAAGGCCAGAGATGCCCTCACAGAACTATGAAAGCTTGCATGGTCCCTGCTGGCTCCACAGTGCCATTCTCCCTAATCTCTCACAAGCAGCCCATTCACAAATGATGTGAGCTTCAACTTGCAAGAGAGTTATAGCTATTGCATTTATCTACATCTAATAAATGCTGTAACTGCATTGTGAAATGAGATGTTTTGCCTCATATAGTAGTCGGCAAATTAATAAATTAACATGTTAAGAATTTAATGTAAGATGCTTAAAGTTGGTAAATTGAGTTTAATCCCTCATATTAAACAGTGACACCCACAAAGATTACTCTTGAGTGGTAGATAAGTGAGGTTGCATGAAACACTATCCATGATATATTTTTTGAATAATCTGTAATGGGATATACTATATATGTATAATGGGCATTTTATTTGAAACAGAAACACAAACAAGTATCAGTAAAAGTCTCAATAGATATAAGGAAAACACTGTTCCTGGTTAGTCGGATGCTTGCAAGCTACATTCTTCCATAGTTTAGACTTCTGTGAGCTCTGCATTGTTTGCTTACCAGTTTGTAAGATAATTTTAGCTGCAGGATTTCTGGCCTTTCTACCATAGTGTCATCCTTCCAGACACACATATGCCCATGAATTTTGAACTTTAAATTTTGATGTAGATTTGGTAAATGGGGCATATTGGATTAAACTGTATACTCTTGCACTAAATTCATTATTTTAAGGTCTCTAATAATAATGGTCAATATGTACTGTATTTACTTTATTTAAAAAATATCAGAACCTGCAGTGGTACCTAATTGTTTCCTCTTGCAGGGATGCTGAAAATGGTAATTGGCATTGGTCTCTAACTTGCTTTTCGTTGCAGGTTTCATATAATTTGCCAATTACATTGTAGCTACATAAAATGTATTTATAAGGTACAATTTCTATTCAAGGTTTATTTCTGAGGAGGACTAGAATTTGTCTTGGACTTAATTGCCAGGTTGTAACCTTTCCCCGCACCCTAGGTTCTATCTTTCAAATAAAGTGAGAACATGCAGGGAGAGCTGTCAATCAAAGTCACAGTGCCTGGTTAGAAATATAGATACAGTATGCAGTCTGACAGCAACACCAGGGGATCTCCCCATGGGGAGAAACTCCACTGCACAGCAGGAAGCCCTTTAGAGCTGTGTAATCAAGAATCAGTTACTGAATCAAGAGTCAATACTGCCCTAACAAGTTAGTAAAATATAGACTAGGTTTACAAACTTTTTCTTTGTACTATTTAATGAATGGAAATAACTTGCAGTTGTAATGATCTCTCTCCCACTAGGAGTTTAAAGATTCTATGGTCTCTATCTGAAACTATGAACTATGCTATAGGGCAGCAGTATGGAGTAGTGGTTAGGGCTCTGGCCTCCTGACCAGAGGGTCATGGGTTCGATCCCAGGTGGGTTACACTGCTACTGTACTCTTGCATAAAAATAATGTGATATCTTGTAACAATTGTAAGTTGTCCTGGATAAGGGTGTCTGCTAAGAAATAAATAATAATAATAACTATAATTGAGATATATGACATGTCCACCTAAGGTTATCCAAACAAAAATCCATTTATTGTATGAACACAGGACATTGACCTAAAGTGACGATTGTCATTAGAGCTTGTTGTGAAGACATTATTTAGAAACATCAAGTGTCCTTTTTGTTGCATTGCAGCCTGACATTGCTGTTGTTTTCACCTACTGTACAGTATAAAGAAACATAGACAGCCCTGTTTGATTTTAACCTTGTTGCATTAAAGGCTACACACAGCTTACTTTTGCCTTTTATTCTTTGGAATTCCCTGCCGCATTTTGTTTCACTGGTAAAATGCTGCCTAGAGGCATTTCTTAATTAGTTTCCTTGTTGCTTTCAGTTTTATCTACAGTATGGGAGGTTTTAAAGATCTGAAACTGTTTTGTGTTGATGGGAAGGCTTAAGCAGTGGCGGGTTTAAATGCTGCCATCCTTTGACTCTATTCAGTTCAAAACAGACATCAGCAAGACAATAAAAAAACGCAGTGGAATGATGTCAGTGGGTTTATTATGTGTAGGGTGGTGGTAAAAAAAACTTTTAGGCTGTTTAAAGTAAAGGAAACAAAAGTACTGGGAATTAGATTTCCCCAAACCACTTACAGATTGGCACCTACAGAATTCTGAAGTGTGCTGTCAGTGCCAAAGCTCTGTCTGATGTTAAGAGCACTCCATTCACAGCTTTTCAGCTCTGAGGCCCTGCAGTGAAAATAACATCAACTATGAAGCAATCCATTTTAAGATATGTAGAATCCTAAGAGAAACATATTGACTACACTCTTGACTTTATCAAGATCATAATGAAAACTTCTAACCGAAACGTTAGACAAAGGTCTTGACCAGAAGGATTTATCAAAGTTCTAATGAATTTTGTTAGTTTCCTGTAGTATTTCTACTATCTTACAATCGAGTGTTTTATATATAAAATCATTGAATTATACTATATAAGTACAGACAATAGGAGTATGATTCCCATTTAAGGGAAAGAGTTTTCATTTTCATAGTTTCAGTTTTCTCTCTACATGTACAGCTGGCTTTTCGAATTACATTGTAATGAAAATAATACATATTTTAGTGAAGGTTCTAATGCAGTAGAAAGAAAAACATTTGAACATTTGAAATAACAATTCTGCCCCCACATATACAAAGAAACAGATCCTTTTATAGTACAGCGATCACACTGACAAGACATATCTCAATCCACCATCAAAGAGCTCCACATGCAATGTGCTTTTTACAGAGCACCGCCTAATAGCTGAATATTGCCACAGTGCTATGATTTGCAGTGAGTCTGAGCTAACTGGTATTTGCTTGTATACTAGAAGTATTACTGTTTAACTGTTAATCTGACATTACCAAAAAATACACCACACTCATTACAATATGAACCTTCCGTGCATTTAAAATATATAACACACAATATTGTACTGTTACAGTGAATATAAGAGATAGTTTGCTGGTGGCACACACATTTCCCATTATTATGGGGCACAACAGCATTGCACACAACATGACAAGGTTGCCAGGGCCCAGGAAGCTGTTAGGATTAGGTGTTTGTAAAATCAAAGTTAAGATAATCAAGGTTTTACTGTATTTTATTGAAAGGAAATATGGATGTTTCCTATGCCTATTAAAGATACTAAAGGCCAACTTGCTAATTATTTGGAATGTTACAAATGGCACAACACTGCCATCTGGTGGCATTAATAAGAATGTATACCATTTGAACACACTAAGGATTTGGTACTAAAACAGAGACACAAGCCATTTTAGTTGTTTTCCATTAAATTGTTCAGGGTATCTAACATGCACTTTATGTTAGCTGTATAAAAAGCTTAAACACTAATACACTTGCAATTTTCATGTATCCATTCTGAAAGAAACCTATAAAAAAAAACACTTGTGCAAGCCTATCAGCAGTATTATAACACAAGTGGTTTTACACACAGTAAATATAACCAAATTCTTTGTTACTCTAATATAAACACTTTTAGTTTGTTATCATTTTTCATTGAGCTAATATTGGATTTAACAAATAACTATATTTCCCTGTTGCCCCAGATTCTAATTCAATACTAACATTTTCAGTATACAACATATAGTTATATATAACTATTTTTTGGAAGGCCTTGCTATAATCATTTTTATTCCCAAGCATTAAAAGTTTTTCATAGTTTTTTTTTTTTTGCATTATAAAAATCACTGAATCTTACCTAATACCGTGTCTTCTATGGTCTATGGTCATGACTCTACGTTGTCTTTTGAGGCCAACTTTAGAAATGTCTGTAGAGTATCTTTTTTTCATCTACGAAATATCACTCGGCTTAGATCATCTTTGTCAATGTTTAAAGCAACAAACTCAGTGCACACGATAACCATACACTCGGTGTGCACGGTACTTGGGACACTCGGCGCACACGGTGTTCGCTGCACTAAGCGTCAGAGTGCACAGTGCTCAATACACGGTGCCCGGTGCTCTTGGTGCACGGTCATAGCTGTTGCACACGGTACTTAGTACCCCGGTGCACGCGGTGCCCTCGGAGCTTCAGTACCTTGGTGCACCCGGTGCTTAAGCGTGCCTTGCGCTTTGGAAGATTTGCCCCAGGAGGATGATCACAATCTATGTGCGCGGTGCCTGGGTGTCCAGCACGCCACTTGGGCCCTCGGGACGAGACCTTTTGTGACATCTGCACAGGTTTTCAGCCCTGGGTGCTTCGCAATAGGTTGGCTAGGGTCACAGGGACGGACGGTCCGTGTTCTGTGGCCAAACCGTCAGCGGCCCTTGGGGTCCCAGTCCCCCAGTCCCCCAGCTCCTCCAATTGTCCCAGAGCCCCTTGCAGGATATCCCCTGCGTGCAGGCTCGGGTGTCGACTCCTCATAGCCACTCCCCATCTCCACAAGCGAGACGGGTTAAGCACTCAAAGCAGGCGAGGGACATAATGGACCTCAAGGCACAGATGGCCCAGGTCCTAGAGCTCCACCGTGGCCCCCCCCGGTACCAGCCCCTGTCTTCCTCAGGGGAGTTCAGGGTGAGCGTAAAACACCATCACTGATGGCAAAGGAGGACGCTATATCCATAGTGGCCTCCTGGGGTGAGGGCTCCTTACCTACTGAGATGGAGGAAGGAGGGGAGCCTAATTCCAAGGTTGCCTTGGAAGCTAGTGTGCCCCCACTTTCAAGCTCCATGTTGGCATTGATGGGATGGGCTGCAACCTTTTTGCAGGTCCCCTGGATGACAGCGGCTGAGCCACTCCAGTCCATGATCCAGGCGCAAGCTGTAGCTCCCCGCCCACAGCCTTTCCCAGCTTTCCCGGACATTATGGAGGAGGTGCGCTCCTCTTGGGATCATCGGGCCTCGGCACCAAACATGCTGAAGCAAGCCTCACAGGCGCGGATAAGCTGGGCCTGGCAGGGTTTCCCCCAGTGGATTCCACCATTGCGGCCTTGGTTAAGGCTCCACTGGTTGGGGGTTTACCCAAGGACCCTTTGTGCCAGAACCTGCAGTGCAGGGTTACAGAGACACACCTCAATGGGGCTTATGCAGCGGAGGTGCAGGTGACCCGCCCGGCAAGCACAGCGGGTATATTGACGACTTACATGGATGGCATACTAAGGGAATCCCTAGGGCATACTTTTGGGCCGGTGGTGGAGGAGATCCTACAGGACGCCCACCGGGAATGCGAGGCGTCTCGGCAAGAGGCCGCACTACTCCCTCCCCATGTTCCAGCGTGGGGCAGGTCGAGCCGATGGCGATGCCTACAGGCCACAGCGGCAGTGGGCAATAAGGTTCTCCCGCAAGGGAGAGGGAACACAGGACATAGTGCGCCCACACAACAGCATTCTAGGAGGCAGTTCCAGGGCTGTTGCCCTAGGCAGCCGCCTCAGAGTGCTCCGCCCCAATCTCAGCAGCTCCAGCAAGGGCCGTGAAGACTTGTGGCCTGAGACACATCCATTTTCCGCACAACAGCTGCAATACTGGCGCGCTTGCACCTCGGACATCTGGTTGCTCGCTACTGTGCGCAACGGTTACGCACTGCAGTTCCGTTTGTGGCCTCCTCCCTTTCGAGGGGTCACGAATACATCCGTGACAGACCCTCTTCAGGTGTCAGTACTCCAGAAGGAAGTGGCTGCCTTGCTGTGCAAGCGAGCCATTCATCTCCTACAAAGAGGGGTTCTACTCGAGGTACTTTCTGGTACCCAAGAAGGACGGCATGCATACTTTCATGTTTCCATTTGTCCTGAGCACAGGAAGTTTTCTAAGTGCATGGATGCTATCCTGGACCCCTTGCAGTTACAGGGGATCAGAGTATTGAACTGCCTCGACGACTGGTTAATTTGTTCTCAGTCGCGAGAGGGAGCTGTGGCCCACATGGCAATTGTGACAGAGCATCTGGCGAGGCTGGGCCTCACCATCACCATCAACGATGCAAAGAGTCGGCTTACACCGGTGCAGTGCACAACGTATTTGGGGCTCTGGCTGGACTCCAGTACAATGCGCGCATACTTGTCGGATGACAGAGTAGCAGCTATTCAAGGCTGCCTCTCCCTGTTTCGACAGGGATCGAAAGTTACCTTGGCTGCAGCTGTATCAGCCATCGAGCTGGGCTTACTCTGCATGCACCTGCTCCAAGCATGGCTCAATGCGTTTCATTTACATCCGAAGCGTGACAGACACCGTCAGCTGACAGTGTCTTACTCGTGTTCGGCAGCCCTGTGCTGGTGGAGGACGACCTCACACCTGCGCGAAGGTGTGCGGATGGGAGTAATGTTGAACCATCAAGTGGTGACGACTGACACCTCCAACTTGGGTTGGGGGGCAGTCTGGGAAGGCAGAGGAGTCTGCGGTACCTGGTCGGGCCATTGGACATCCCTGCACATAAACATGCTGGAGTTGCAGGCTGTTTTACCTGCCCTCCAGCACCTCCTCCCGGTGCTGCAATAGTGGTGCTGCAATAGTGGTGTATGTCAACCACCAGGATGGCCTCCGGTCCCCAGGGTTGCATCGCATTGCCTTCCGGCTTTTGATGTGGGCTCAAAGGAATCTGCTGTCCTTATAGGCGACGCATCTTCCTGGAGTGGTAAACTGGGCAGCGGACCTCCTTTCCAGGGAGGGTCAGAGTGGCGGCTCTACCCTCAGGTAGTGGAGCACATTTGGGAATGATTCGGGAAGGTCTTCGAATTGAAAGGGAACGTTAGGTTACTTGCCGTAACCCTGGTTCCATGAAAGACGACCACCAACCAGCGAGGTCACATTGGTCGCCCTCACGGGTTCGATGCAAAAAGAGAATGTGGCTTCCGTGGGCTGACTATCATTTAACCTCCTTGTGCTCCGTCTTTCGGATGAGACGTAATTGTAAGTGACTCTGCAGCTGATGCATAGTTCACACACCCTAGTCTCTGTAAGTCGCCTTGGATCAAGGCGTCTGCTAAATAAACAAATAATAAGTAATGTTTTGGTGGTCGTCTTCTCTTTCAGGGAACCAAGGTTACGGTAAGTAACCTAACGTTTTGCTGAACATAGCAAGACATTATTATCTTCAATATTATAAAGAAAATCTAAATAAAAAATACCAACCCATTTATGTTAAGGGTCAGTTTTCCAGTTGATTTATCATACCTGTTTTAACTGTAAATAATAATTTATGTTGTGTTACACCAATGAATACACTTTGTATTTATGATCCAATATTCCAGTTGTGAAAACCAACCTTCTTACCAACAGAATTTAGTATGGTGTCAATGCAAACTGTAAATAAGACCCTATTTGATTTATGGCAAATGAGAAGTATTTAAATGGAAACACATCAATGCTTGAATTAAGATTTCTTCTGGAACGCAACACTTATGCTGATCAAGGACATTTGGTAGGATGTTTGGAATTATTTTAGCCAATTCCGTTTTTATGTATGTATGACTGACTCGCCCTATAATGTAACCTCCTCTAATAGACTAACCTTAATATACTGCATGTAGTCAGAAAATAATTTCAGACAGTTAAAAAAAACCAAAAAAACATTTTATCTCATAGCTATTCTCAAAATGTATGTTATCATTACAGAGCGTGTCACTTCTCTTTGATTCCAATAAGAAACACAGAAACTTTAGGCTTTAACAGATAACATTTATTTCACACTGAATCTGGCAAAACAAAACGTTGCTTTTTTTTTTTCCCCTGGCGCTGAAATCTAGGGAAAAAAAAAAAGAAAAAAAAACAAACATTCTCATTACATAAAGCTTTTCAACGTGGTAAAATCAAAACCAAAACTGGATAAACTTGAGCAGCTGGATATTACCCTCCCAAGGTCATTATCTACAGTCTGCAGCATGTCAACATTCACACAGGCACAGTGTGATGTTTCTTCTCTTTACACTAAAATCTATATACAGCTCATACCTATTCTAGGTAAAGTTCTTGTCCAGTTTGTAAAATGTTGCAAAATAACAGGTCAGATGCATTCAGGATAGTTTTAAAATCAGCTCAGACAAAACTAAAACAAAAAGTTAAAATAATGTTGACAAACACAAAAGTGACATTCAGACAGGGGTTGTTATGAAGAAACAGTACATTTGTAAGACAATAAAACACATAAGCAAAACAGCTGCTAGAGTTGTATGACATGAAACTCCAGTGGATCGAGTACTGGAATGTAACGGATCAGTAGCCTGCCGAGGACTAAAACAGTTTTACACACTTTGGTCACCCATCATTTTCAAACACAAAAGCACATCTTACAGATTTCAGAGCTCTATGTTTATTTGCTGAGAAATAGCCACTATAAGGATATTTCACATGACATTAAGCTGTTCCCAGTAATACATTTGAATATAACCTCTTTTTAGCCAGACTTTTGAAAACCAACAGGCAAAACCAATGTTTAGATCATGGATTCCCAAAGGTCTGCTTTCACTGCACATGTTAGAGTATTATTGATTACTGTAAATGCTGCAAAAGCTACTACTACTTATAGTGGTCTGCTGTAGTTACAACCATTTAGTCTGCACACAGAAACTAGTGTCGGGAAGCTGGAGGAAGAAACTAGAGGTTTTTTTAATTGAATATAGATTCCTTGAAGTACAGCACTGAAGAACAGTAACACTTATTCAGTAAGCAGATGGGTTTCAGTTGTCTTCATTCCAGTTATCACAGATTCCTCACTGTCTCACAGCAAAGTGCATAGAGTGCAGCATGCCTTTCACAGTATCTTCAGGAGGTCTTCCTCTTTCCAGTTTAGTTGCTGCCGACTTCATCGGTTGCATCTGTAGCATCAGAAGCCTGTCCATCGAGACTGCCTCGGGCTCGCCATATTTTCACTGTATGATCACTGCAAAACATTAACAGGATTGATTTTAAAATGCTATTGTTAACTTATAAGGCTCTAAATCAGGGGTCTCCAACCCTGGTCCTGGAGAGCCCCTATCCAGCAGGTTTTATGGTGTCTTTACATCATCAGTGGCTAAAGATCTGGAACACCTGTTAATCTTGACTAATTAAGCCAATAATTGGTTCAGTTATATTTAGTTTTGTTGTTTTTAGTGTTATTGTTCTATTGTGTTATTATCATTATTATTATTATTATTATTATTATTATTATTATTATTATTATTATTATTAGGGCATTCAAACTCATTATCAGGAATAAGCCATTTACCATCTTAAATTAAATCCTTGTACAAATAGGTTCATGAAGAAACTGCTGCTAGATTTTCATTGTTATCTGCTATTATTTTTTATTGGTTATGGTACTAAACACCAGAACATAAATGTGCCATGTGCATTTTGAAGAATCTTTTTTTTTCTTTTTTTTCTGTTGCCGTTTCATCCACTCAACGATATTTAAGACACTCAAATGTGTGTCTTTTATTAAAATAAGTAGTGGCATCACTACCCATAATTAATCTCTATTAAGTTACTGACAAATACTCACTCTGATGCTGTAAATATGTTGCTGGAGTTGGTGGAGATAGCATTTATAGGACTATCGTGCCCCTTCATTTCCCCCAGTGGTGAAAATGTGTCTACATGCCACAGCTTGAGGACACCTCCTCTACAGCCACT
The DNA here is from genome assembly GCA_030684275.1 of Acipenser oxyrinchus oxyrinchus. Taxonomy (NCBI): domain Eukaryota; kingdom Metazoa; phylum Chordata; class Actinopteri; order Acipenseriformes; family Acipenseridae; genus Acipenser; species Acipenser oxyrinchus. Next base: position 19,738,816 of record CM060256.1, on the reverse strand, counting down.
TAGAAGAGCAGGGCAGCCAGGCACAACCCCCAAAGCACAGACCCAGTCTCTGTGGGCATTTGGAACTTGCTGGAAAAAGAAATACTAGTTAAGAACAGACTCTAATAAATGTATTTATTATTATTTTTGTAGTAGGTATTTTTTTTTTTTAATGGGAAAAGGGTAAAGTCAACGTGAATTGATTAACCATTTCCACAGTTTTTCCTATGTTTTCCAGTGTTTATTGGCTATCCACTGATTTAACTGTATCTGGGGTGTTTTATCAGGTTTTATCGGTTAAAACCAATAATCAGAAGCCCTAAATATAAAATACAAACACGGCGTACAAAATCCACTCTATAATCCTGTTACTGAAGCCACACCACTGAAATTCTGACTTCAATTGAACAACGCATAAATGCGTGGAGGAGACTGAGGTTTTTAAAGAATTAAGCCAATAAGTGTTATTAAAAGTATGCCGCAACTGTAAACCACGAGGCTCAAATCTAATTATTACAGTTACAGTATACTTTTAGATCAAGATGTATTTTAAGGTAGTATTGCCATGTTTCCATTAAAGAAACATATGCCTACACTCATCACCAAAGTCATTGTATTTATCTTGCTCTTAATTGTATTATTACTTGTACTGTGATTCTTGAAATGTATTTTTGTTTATGACTGTAAGTCGCCCTGGATAAGGGCGTCTGCTAAGAAATAAATAATAATAATTTATCAACATGCGAAAAACCTAGCATTTAACACTTCAAGAAGTTCTTCATTACAGCCCTCTAACCTGGAGGAGATCTTTGCGAGAAAGGTCCCATTTCTTAATGCCATTGTCTCTGGATCCACTGAAGAGGCTGTCTCCCTGAATCACCAGAGACTCAATACCATCGTAATGTGGGGGCTCAAAGTTGTGTGTGGGGCTGACTGTCCCCAGAGCCCCTTCTGTTACATCAAACATCTGGAACAGAGAATACAGTTTTGTTATTATTATCCTTTCCTGAATCCTGTTCCCTTCAGAAGTCAGCAGTTTGTGTATAAAGACTGAAAGGAGCTGTTCAAAACACTTATGAAATGTGAGACAAGAAGCTGTTTACTGTCTACTTACTGTAACATGTATTATGTTGACTTGACTACAGCTTGTAGCTTGTACTGCTCCCAGGACATACATGAAAACAAAATTGTAAGCAATCTATTGCTGATAAAAAATAAAATAAATAAATAAAAGTATATATATATATATATATATATATATATATATATATATATATATAAAATACATGGATGAAGGCTATATTTGCATCCTGAGCCATTCTCAAAAAAGTGATAATGCCACAGTAATGACGTCAAAAAGTGATAATTCCTTTAGAGGAAAATATACTTGAACTTTGACCCATTCAACTCCTAGACCATCACTTTCAATTCAAACACAAAATCTCTCGTTTACAATCACTCGACAACACCCACAGTACAGAAATCTTAATTAATGATCAACAAAATGAGAATACGAGAAAAATGAGAAAAAAAGACATAAAGCTGGTATATTCGTATCTCGGGGAAACGGATAACAACATAGAACGTCTGTACAGCACTGAAACACTATGTTTAAAAAAAACGAACTGTACTGTGTACTGCTGAACCTCGTCTTCTTTAATATTAGCATCACAAGGGTAGCCATGTATTATAAAAAATAATAGATGGGCCTCTAGTATATTTTTTATATATATATATATATATATATATATATATATATATATATATATATATATATATATATATATTGATCTACGATTCAAATTGGATATCCTAGTTCCACAGTGACCCAAGTTTAAAAAAGTGTTAATTTACAAATTACACGTTTTGTGCTTCCTCATAACCATTTGATACAAACAGTCTTGCCTGTATGAATCGATTTACTCACATTACACTTATAGTTTGAAGAGGTCTGCGCAATTCTTAGCTATGTAATTGATTTCCAGTGTTGTTCTTCCCATACCTTTATGTAATGATCTTTTGACCCAGTAATGATTAAATCCTGTCCATTCCCGGTCTGGTCAACAGTAAGACACATGACAGGTCCAATATGACCAGTCAGTTTGCCTGTAGACAGAAACCTAAGGAACAAGGAAAACAAGGAAAAGGGACTCGGATCAGATCTTCAGTATGTACTTGTCCTTTAAAGTAGTTATGGAGGACAATTGAGTAATTTGCTCATTGTGTATCCTAGTTTCCATAAAGACTGAGGGGTGTAATACTTTGACACGTGGAATTAATCTATACCAATGACTTCACTTAATTTCAAGGTAGCAATTCTGGTACCTGTGCTGATGGCTTCAACTGACCCACTAATTGTAACAGTATTACAAAAGCATTAACAATTTAGTTGCAGGGAGGCGCTGTTAAATTATTGTTCCTTATAGTTTACCTTTAAAACCATTTTATTAATTTTTAAATTCCACTTTCTCAAAACAATTCCCTCGATCTTTAAAGACTTACAGTTTGTTTAATTTACTTTGCATTTCTGTTTTTTGTCGCCTCACCTCTTGAGATCCCACATTCTCACTGCATTTCCTGCGGAGGCATATAGGAAAGTGCCAGTTGGGTTCAGTGCAATTTGATTGATCTGGTTTTCTCCAGCAGGAATTGTAACAGTCCTGTGAGTGCTGGCCGCACAGGCATCTCCGGGTGTCACCTGGCCTGAAGAACTAGAGGAACATGCAGATTATAACCAGTTTTAAGAAGCCAACCCAGGATCAAATCCCCTGGTGAGCTCTTTACTCCCCAATATGTGCTCTCTTAAAGGCCTATCTACCATTTTATATTGGAGGAAATCAGTTGCATGTTTCAGTACTGTATTTCAATTAGACGTTTAGTAAAATCAGACAATTCAAAGCTGATACTTACGTTAGAGTCCGTATACATTTAGCAGAGTCTCTTATATCCCACACCTTAATATAAGATGTGGAGACTGTGAAGACCAGGCTGGAGCAGTATTTCACAGATACCACATTGTTAGGGTGGCCTCCAAGAGACATTATTTCTTGTCCAGTCACCAAATTCCAAACTTTACAAGTGCGATCTGGAGAGAAAGAAACATGAACAATAAGGATAACACACGCACATCAAACAATATCAATGATATCATTGTTCTAGTAGTTTCTGTCAATCTAAATGGATCAAAATGTCTACTTCACTAATTATTTCATCAAGTTTTTAGCTTTTTATCCTTTTATTACAAAACCCAGTTTATTACAGGGTGTTGTTCCAATTATAATAACAGAGGTATAATCATCTTTAATTGTGTGTAAGAGCATCCTGGGAGCACCTATGAGACCCCTTGATGCGTACGCTGGTCAACCTGGTTCGAGGGATGAACCAGTTGCATGGCCACCGCATTCATGCCACTTGTAAATTCACTGAGATCCTTCTGCTTTCCTAAGATTGTTGCTGAATAGTTGCTCACAGCTCTCACACAGCTTATACATAGAAGGTATACTGGATCACATGAACACATACTTCTGCATACATTGCTGTGACGGAGTACAAAACCAGTGCCGAATGTGGTCGAGGGATAAACTAGGTAATTAATAGCCAGTGAATCCCTCGGCCACAACATAAAAACAAGCATCTTTGGCTGAATGGGGAGTCGGAACGGGAGTCGTGAGTAGGAGAGAAATAGAAAGAGAAGAACAATTGCTACGTGTGCTGGTTTTACACCGGCAAGATACTTGTTTGTTCCATGTCTGTTTTGTTTGACAACAAAACGTTTTTTGAAGTTGAATAACCTGCTTCAAAATATTCCCCCATATGTTAGCACTTCTCACCTTTAGATCCAGTAAAAAGCAGATCATCTGTTGAATCTACACAGAGAACAGCTTTAGTGTGTCCTTCAGCTACGTGGATACATTGCAGAGGGGTACTCCTGATTTTTGAAGCAGGGAATGGATTGATTACACCCCTAATGATAAAACAAGATCAGACACATTACATAATATGCAGGAATCATTGAAACATCTAAATTCCAACACTGGAACTCACTTAAGCTCTTTTAAACTGCATCTGCACGCTGAGTGCAGGTGTCACTAAAATCTCTGGATGCATCTAGAAATACCCATGTACAGTACATTACAGCCCACTAGCCACATGCAGCAAATCATTCTCACACACTGGGAAAGATAAAGGTACAAACACACAAACAGCAAGGAATGACCAGAAAAGAAAAGAAAGTACCTGTGTACCTCCGACAGAGAGGAATCATTTTCAAACCTACAATAAAATAGTAGTGCGATTGAAAGGGGAAAAGGCAGAGCCCAAACAAACAAACTGACGTAATGTGCCATGTATAATTTAACAAATCATGATGAAAGCAAAATATTAAGATGTCTGTTTAAAAATAAAACATTGAATAATACAAAAAGATTGGTTTGTTTTGCTGGTTGAACGGCGCTATTCAAAAATGAGGTCACTAATTTCATACTTAACGCTACAGATAATAGGCACACATTAGGGTCTCAGATGTGGAGTATTTAATGACTTTTTCAAACTAGCTCGGTATGTTAACTGCAAGCATTAAGAGACATGGCACTTTTTTGGGAGTTTAATTAAGAGGCTTGAAACCTAAATGATAGAGAAAAAAAGACAAGTAAATGAGAGGAATGAAATCGACAAAAAACAAGGATTAACCAAAAGCAAACAACATTTTATCTTTACATGCTGTATACAGGAGGCATTCATCATAAAACATTAGCAATCTAGAAAATGCAAAGAAAATATTCGCCAATAGTTTATGAATATGACCTTGTATATGTAAGGCACCGACAGGTTAAAATGGCTTTCAATGCCTATAAAACGCGATTTTTTGATGTTTTTTTTCTCTTGAATACAGAAAATAGTCAGGAGTGGTTCTTGTTGGTTTTTACTCATTGTATATACTACAAGGCTATTGGTATAACTGGAATAAGAAGGGGGTAAAAAAGATTTAGATTTATAGCATAATAAGAGAACACATTATACAAGCAAGATAAAAATGAAACGGACTGTTTGATAAGTGTTATCACCTAATATATTTTATAACTAAATGTTGAAGTTACTGTTTAAATATTAATAATATTCTCTTACTTATTCTGTTGAGTTGCTGACTTCCTCTGAGAAACAGTAAGGCGACTAAAAACATTCTTTTCATTACGCGGTCGGCTTGGAGGAGAGGAAGGGGGTGACAAACTGGCTTCTGAAGTTCCTGAATCAGAGCTACAACATAATATTTGAACTTTTTGGATTTTCAGAGCAACAAGTTACGCATTGTCTCCACATACTGTAGGCTCCCTTTCATAAAGTAACAACAGTGTATACTTGCATAGGAACAAAGACTTCCCACTTGTTGCTTCTGAAGTATCAACTGGATTCATAGGTAGTAAAGGTAGGTAAATCTGTAGGATACATAGCTGGTGACTCAAAGGGCACAAGCTCTCCAGATTACACTTCATTGTATTATGTATATTTTAAATCACTGATAACCATGATACTCACTTAATTTGCTTTTAACTGAAGACAAAACAGAAACAAATCTACTACAGACAATTTTGATTTGAAAATGTGAAATAATACATTGTTTTACCTAATTACTGAGGATATAGTAGCAAAACCTTTTTTAATGATTCCGTTATGAGTAAGTAAGGGGTTAGTTTGCCAAGGTTAGTTGCAGAATTTTTGGATTGGGTGGTGACAGTGTCTGTGATGCTCATGAAATGTGGTGGATGCCCAGCATAAGAAGTTCTCTCTCTAGGCCCATAAAAATCACTACCATGTCTTTTTCACACTGCCTTCAAATTTGTGGTGGGTTTACACTGTAACAAAGCTGAAACTACCAACTTTTCCCCATTGTATCCTCAGCCGGATTCAAACCAATGCCTCTGGAAACTATTTCAATTTTTGTTTTATAAAAGATCAATTTTATGATGGATTTTTTTTTTTTTTTGTATTTACATTTGCATCAGGTGAACAGGGGCTTGCAAGTAAAAACAAAAATCAAACATGACTAAAATAAGCAGTAAAATCAGACAATGAATGCACTTTCAAATGGTTTGTATTCTTTTTTTGCTTTTCAATTGACACATGCTATGCTCTTGAAGCAGTCTATGTAGAATATCTACAGTTTAAGTTTCTAATTGAATGTGGTACATTCATTTTATGATTTAACATTTGGGGAGTCAAATTCATGCAAAATGCTTTTGTTTCCATTAGTTGCCACATGCTTTTTCCCAAACTACAGGTAATTTATGGAAAAGACTAAACTTGCTATTAGTACACACAACCTGGTTAGTCACTAGTCTGCTCAAGTATACTTCTTACAGTTTAGTTTCCTTGCTCTTGGTTTTGTCCACTGCTAATTGCCCCTTGTCATAGATCTTTCTTCTGGTCAAAGGTGATGGCTCAGGGGCTCTCTTCTCTGTCGTCAAAGACTGTCTGGAACTAATGCAATATTTCATTAAAAAAGCAATTTTATTGTGCAAAGTAAATAACAACTTCAAAATCATCAAATAACAATTTGCAGAACGTTTGTGTCCCTGTCACATGTTTGAAATGTAAATAGAGTTGAGTGTTCAAAGGCAGAAACTGGAGCATAGTCAATTTTCTTGTAGCTTGTTAGGGTGGCCCAGCAGATAATGTATTAAATGTTAAGTTGAATACTTGTTTTCTGTGTGAAAAAGGACCGGTAACAAATGGAGTACAGTCACCATCAGATTTAGTAGGCTATATAGCTGAGCTGCTCTACTTAAAACAACCAAGCTTTCATTTGTGAGGAGAAGCTGATTGGCTCCTGTATCTTTAGTCTTCTACAGCAGAGGGTAGAGAGAGTTCAGTGGAAAGCCGAGCGACCCTGAATCTCCAATGTTACTCACACGTTGCTAAGAATTAGAGTGTATCAGGTTGTCAAGACAACTGAAAGTATAGCTTAGTTAGATGTTCCTGCTGCAGGCACCCCACAAGGTGGATAACCATATTTCACTTGTGAAAGGCAGCCATTTGTTTTGTTAGGTGTTTGAAAGTGTTTATTTTGTGTTTTTGACAAACTTCTGTTCTGTAACTGAATAAACCTGAGCGCCTTTTCACAGAAAAACTTTCAAAGCAGATCAGCAGACATGCATGTTTAAGAAATATAGTTACCTGTTATTACTTTGTCCCAAATCATAATGACTGATCTTCACCAGGCTTGCATTTTCTTGATAGTCCAGTAACATTTAAAACTTTTAAATATTTTGTTTTTAACCAACACCATCATTTTTTTTAAGCAAGCAGCAACTGTGCCAATTTACTGAGCAATATTAAAGCACTTAAGTGGGTAATATTCAGTGTTCGTCACTAAGCCTAGTATCTTGTTTCAAAGTAATAAAACTACCACCAGAAGTTCATGCAATAAGCTCATGGAGCCAGGCAAGAGTTAATGCAGTACCAGAACCAGGAAGGAATCATTAGCTCATTTTATTTATTTATTTTAAAATTTACTGTCCATTTGTAAGAAACCATATTCAATAATACAGTGTGCCCGCTTTAAAAAGCAGGCCATAATACCACAAACCAGTTACAATGCAACATGGTCATGGCTCCCTTTTGCCCCACAATGCCACTCTCAATATAAGGCAGCACACAAATAGCCTGGTCTCATAACTATGGCTATGACAATAAACTAATTATGTCTTTAATTGTGGAAAAAAATATAACCCACCAAAATGTGTTTTGAATCTGTTTTTTAAATGTTAAATCTCCTACAGGTTAAGATATAGCATGCAATAATGTCTAAAGAAAATTTAATATTTAGGGATGCTAAATGCAAATAAGCAAACTTTTTTCAGTAGCATATACTAACTTTTTTTTTTTTAAATTAAATTAAACATAAAACTAGAAATCTGAAATAATTTGCAACATCATGTTAAGTTTTGTATAATGCAAGGAAAATATTGGTATCTTTCCAATAATAGGCCAAAGTAAAAAATATTTAATGTCATATTGATTTTATAATTTAAGATATCCAGATGGTTTTTTTTATTATTATTATTGTATTGAAGCAAGACTGTTTTACTTGAACACAGAGAATTAAATCTGCAAGAAAGCTGCAACATGCAAAAAGCAGAGGTAGTTAGTACAGTGTAGCCAAACTTACATGCTGCCCAGCTTAGAAGGCAAGCCAGATGGTGTAGGCATGAGCTCTTTTTCCCTAGCAGATGCACCAATATTCTCAGTGTCCCTCCCTGTCTCTTGCCCTTCTGCTACAGGCATTAGAGGTACAGAGAAGTCCCCTGCAGAAGTATCAGAAGGTGGTTCGCTACTGTCGGCATAGAGCAACTCCATTTGTGTAGTTGTCCTTCTTCGCGCCTGCAATACAATTTAATAGGAAAGTGTATTTTTACATCAACATTGGATATGGTGGTTGTACAAACCAACATTTATACACTGTACTGTTCATATAGAAATCTTTATAAACAAGCATGTTCATGACATACAACCCTTGCCACGGCCTTCAAAATGAGTGCTGAAGTATCAGAATCACCATGATTTACATCCACTGTATGCACAACAAGTGTGACAAAAACACTCCCATAATCCCCCAGATTCTGATAAACTTAATAACTTGAGCTAAAGAATGTCCCTAGTAGGTTCCAGTACAACTGGATAAGCACTCTTCTAGCAAAAAACCACTATGCAGATGAGGATAATAACTTAAATATCACAGAATACATCGATACAAACCCCTGAGACAGTTCACGTAAGTAACATTAAACTTGTGGACACAAGGAAAAATAAGAAACTGTAGAGGTGGTATTTGTGGTATTTGTATAACATATTCAAATGTCAAATCATTTTCAGTAATTTTGCAAGCTATATTTTACCAGTAGGCAACCGCTGTTCAAATTGTGTAATTTATAGTGCACAACCATATTTATTTATTTATTTTATTTGTTATGTATTTTTAATTTTTTAAAATCTGGACAAATAGATTTCACAAGTTGCATACCTTATTTCTTGGTCTGGATTCCCCACAGAGCTTCATGAGGTCAGATGTTAATGAACTAAAATAAAAAGAACAATTTGGAAAAACACTACAGTTACCTTAATGCTACGAAAAGTATAATACATACATCCCCAATACTTACATACATGTCAAAATGTAAGTGTGACATACAGTACACACAGACAGGCCTATAAACACGCCCCCCTCCATATATCTCCAGATTGTGACACTACCAATAACCTTTGTTAAAGAATCAACCTAAGTTTCAACTCAGAAAGTGGTTTACTAGTTATATATTAAACTCTACACTGTGACGTGCTTACATACAGACAGACACATCCAATATATCTTGCCTTCAGAAATAAACATACCTAGTGGGGAAGGCGGGGCGACGACAATAAGTGAAGCATTCAAAATATTCTAGGGATCTAGGATTTAACAAATAAAAAGCCTATTTATTTGTTTTGGAACAAAATCATTTGGCCAGCTTTCCATGTCAAGTAAACACATTTTTTGTGCACGATATTGTGGGACTCTGCATTATGGAAAGAACTTTTTAGTACTTATTTTTTATTAAAGAATTAAAAACGTTACCTTCCATCTGGAGCAGGGCTGTGGGCTGATTCATCACTGCTGCTTTCATCTCCATTTTCTGGTCAATTGTAAAAAATACAATTTACAATTTACAGTTACTAGTATGTAATCTTTTAAAAAATAACTGTTTACTGTATCATAATATATAACTTAAAATTGAACCTACAACACCCTCATTTTTGTAGCAGAATTGAGATCCAAAACATGTACTGAACTTAATTTACATAAAACAGAGCCTTCCTGATACTTTTGTTCCAGGTTGAACCTGACCTGATACTTATTTTAGCTAATACTATTGTAGTAGAAACGTGCCACAGGCATTGTATTTCCCTGCATTGAGAACAATCCTTAGCAATCAGAATTATTCATCATAATAGCTGAAAATAAGCTGACATTTTTTAATGCAAAGAAAAGTACCATTGAAGCGCAATCTCATAACACTTTACATAAAGCAAAACAGCAAAAAGGGGATAAAATCTTTGAATTCAAAAGAATAAATTGAGTTATAAATTCTGAACTAGTGAAAGTGCATTGGGAATTCTTAAATGCATAGGGTTTAAAACATTAGTATGATGTATTTGGAATGTGAACATGAGGAGGCTATCTCTTTAGACAAGCAAACGCATTCCATTTGCACTGCAAACTGGGTATTGCTGATGACTGTTAACATGTACAACTAAAAATGGCTCAAGTACAGAGCGAGACCTTAAAATGGAAAGTGGGTGGCAAGTTGTCAATGGTAAGCTTTGCAACATAACATTACATGCTCATTTTCATGTTATGGAGTTTGGTTAGTTTGGGAGCCCATGCTTTTATGCATTACAGGAGAGGCTTGTTTTTATACTTACCCACTGGTATGCTACCTAGCTCTGTGTGAATTCAAGCAACAGGGAAACAAAAAGCAACACACCAATCAAATCACATCCACTAAGAAAAAACAAAACAAAACAACTAAGGCGACAAGTACCTTGAACCATAATAGGAATAGATGCTGCAGTAAGTGAATCAACTCTTCAGCTCAAATGTTCAGTAACATGTGGATCAAATATAATTATTGTCAGAATGCTAGGAAAAAAACACCTGAAATAAGGTGACAAATGACCTCTTCATCATTAAATCTGTTTACAACTGATTAAATCAAACAGCACTTAGGCTTGAGCAAAGATTCTTCTTACAAAAACATTGCCCTTATGTTAAAGCTACTGCATATTCTGAAGGGGACTTTATCTATTTTTGCGGCTGAAAGTGGATGTCTGTCTGTCCTTCATTAGGAAGTAACTGTGATACATTCCTCTTTAAATTTGATTTGTACACCATTCAGTGCTATACTTAAATACGGACTAAATATGTTTGTCAGTATATTCATATATTGTTATCTACCTTGACCTAATAGTTTTGCATTGCATAGGAAATGCAATTGTGTATCTTGTGAAGTACATCAATTTGCAAACATAAGCATGAATTAACAGACAATTTCAGAAGAATTAATAAAACATTAATAGATTGGTCTTGGTTTAAGATAAAGGGTACAACATGTTATAATTGACCAAAAAGTCCAGATTTACAGCATTTTTGTTTGACACAAATACAGCATCTATTCAAAAGATTGCACCGAGCAAAGCAATCATTGCACTAGTGAAACATGCAATGAAACGACGTGCATTTCCCAAAAGATTTCACACTGCGGAAAACTACCTTGCAATGCGTTACCCAGCAAAGCATCCAGTTCAGGGTTAAATTCTGCCTTCTCCTTCAGCATGTGAAACAGGAGCTGGTTCTGAGTAGCACTGTTTATCTCGGTTTGCTTTAGTCGGCCTTCCATAACCTTAATCTGAGATTCCTTCTGGGCTGCTTGAAGACCCTGTGAGGTAGGGTGAATAAAAAGTATGGTGAAGATTATTTCAGCCAGCATTTACAAAGGATGTGATTTCAATTTTCCTATGCTACTTTTCTGAAAAAGATTAGAGATCATACTAAGGGGTAGATGTACTAAGATAGGCCAGTCGCAGCGCAAACATACTGCAATTTGCATTTTCGTTGCAAAGTATACATTTTCTTATATGTACTAAGAGAAAATATGTTAATGAAAAGAGGCACAATATACTAATTTAAATATTTGTCTTCTTAGCGAGCTCTCTAGCATTGCGAGAGTCGTGCGACATTGTTCAAATAAATAGCAGGAGTTGAGTTGTGGTTGGCTCAGAATGAGTTGGAGGGATTAGCGGAACATGTGTGCAGTCTATTGCTCCCAACACGCTGGGAAAACCAGAAATGTCATAGAAATTTGTTTTCAAGACTTGGAAATACATCCTGACTTTAGTGAAAATTAGGTACTTGGGTGTTCATCTCAAAAATACATTGAACACAACTGGCAACACACGAGAAAAAGCAGACTGGGAAATGCCACCAACAATTGCGACTGTTTTAAACATGCTTTCAAACGTTCTTAACAAATTGATGCAATTGTAAGTGTAGCAATTATTGGCAGCTTTAGTACATCACATTATAATATTTGAGAACCCTCATTTGCACTCTCTCTGCCCCCTTTTTGCAAATGTATGCAGGAACGCCCATAATTACATATTCATCTAAGGTTAAACCACAAAGAAAAACTGCCGCAAAGCATTCCCTAAAAAGTCGCTAACAGCATTGCACATGTTTAGTACATTTCACCCTAGACTTGACTCGTTTGCAACTGGTTTGCGACTATTGCGACAGGCGCAACACTTTAGTACATCTGCCCCTAAGTGTTGTGGGATTAATACAGAAGCGTTTTCTTACAGGGTTGATTTTTTATCCTCCGTATTAACATCACTTAATACAAGTGTAGGGCAGCCACTATTTAGATCATTAAAACTGACCCCACTTTCATCTAATTTTATAAATACGTTTCTTTGTAGTAGATCATACCGCCAACACCTGTTTTAAATAAAATGCTGTTACAAGATTTGCAGTATACTGAAATTCCTAAAAAAAAATTAAAAAAAAACTTTAACAGTGTTGTACTGCATTATAAAAATAATGATACCTTGTTAATAGCCATTGAAAGGAAGTGATCAAGGAGATAGCGTGCCTCTGTCAAAGTGCAGGAACTGATCACTGCTGTAACATCAACCGTGTCTCCTTCTTCCTGCAAAAAAAAAACAAAACAAACAAACAAACAAAAAGCATTAGCTACCTTGTAATTCCAGACACACACACAAAAAGCACAGTCAAATAAAGGGAAATTTCCATTGTGGAAAAACAATATTAGTTGCATGTAAAATACATATATAGAGAGTACATGCATACAATATTAAAATGAAATCCCACTTAATAACTTCTGTAACCCAAATGCTTCTTCACTGCAGGGTGCTTTGAGGGTTATTCAGAGAAGTCAAACCAGACAGCTGTTAGCAAACATTCTTCAAGGTCATTTTCGTTCTGACCCAGCTCAGCAATTCATAGCCAGGTTGTGAGAAGGTGAGTAAACTGGACTGAGATTCCCTGATTCCCTGATGCAACTTAGAGACATGTTACGGGAATGAAATTACCACAGCTCTCTCTGCTGGTACTGTAACTGTAACTAACTCAAATGATAAAGTGGTTCATAACCCTGGTATGACATGCAGATTTACTGGGGATAGTCAGTATTGTCCAAGCATAGTAATATTTTACAGAAACAATTAAATGAAACTTTGACGAAAGACATTGCCAATGAAACACTTGTTCAATTTCTTTGTAGTAGATTCAGTATTTAAAATTATGGATCAAGTAGTGATTTATTTATGTATTTATTTTAATTACAAAACACATGCACACTCCTGGGTTTTATAATCAGTGTTCAGGTATGGTTAACTTACCTTTGCCTCCTCCATCTGCATTATGTTGGCTTGGCAGTCTGAAATGCTGTCATTGATGTAATCTATATTTGCAGTCAGTGATTCCATCTCTTCGTTTAGAGAGAGTACTGCTCTATCTGCATCAACACCCTCCGTGGTAATCTTATCTCTCTTCTTTGAAATCTTTTCCCTTCTTTTGGTTAGCTCTTCACGTTTCTGGGAGGCAAATTCAAAACACAAAATAGCATTATTTTTGTATTTAAATATATACAAAATGTAATAAATGCTGTATAATCATTTTAAAAAAAATTGTAAAACAGCAGTTACATTGAACAAGCAACATTCTGCCTAGATATGGTTACATACATACATGCTGAAAACAGTTTCTATAATGATTTATTTTTTCTTGCAATATCCAGACTGCCTATTTTCTTAGCGTAGGTAGCTTCAAATGTTTTTACCTTTTTATGATGTTTGCAATAATTTTGAGTGGCTCTTGAGTGGCAATTATTCAAATTATAGATAGATAGATAGCTAGAGAGATAAGTAGCTATAAAGTCTATGTTAAAGTGTTTTCACCTTCAGGAGCAACTCTTCAGTTCTAGTTCCAGCCATAGACATATGTATCATTGGCTAGAGCAGCGTCTGTATAACAGTCTGCTCCATGGTTGGGAATTAAATGTGATATCTGCATTCTGATTATCTGTACAAATCCATTTTTACAAACACCCACTGGTTCCAATTATTTTTGATAACAGAGGCATTACTGTAGACGGGTTTGATTTTGTGGTATTCATACCGTTAAGAGGCGGTTCATGTCTGCTTCCATGTTAGCAATAGTCATTCTCTGCATGATGATATCTGTCATCCTGCGCTCCAGAGACTGCCATTTCATCCTTGCTGCCTTTGATGAGTAAACGCTTACAAATTTCCTTTGATACATCTTCCTGCAATTCAGAAAGACTCAGTTTAGCCCGTCTCCTGTTTTTTGTGTTTTAAGGTAGGCAACCATTACATTTTCAGCCTAGAAATCAACTGTCAGTTGATCATTTCAACTACTATATTCTTCTCAGGGCATTTTTTTAGGAGGAAAAACAGCTTTTACAATCCATATGACAGTGCCCAACAAAACGTATTAACTGTACTGTCTAAAAGATTTAAAGACTATTGAGCATTCATAGGGTCATGATGCAGGCCAGTAATTTAAACCTGAATCCCTCTGGACATCAGACATCCACTGGGCATCACCAAACCAATCTAACATGTCACTCCAGCTCCTTAGATCGTTGACAAGTCTGTCTCAGTTTAAACGTTATTTAGACTATCTCATCACAAATGCCTTGCCTGGTGCCATTAGATGGCGCTGTCAGCCCTGAAGCTTGCATCCTGCCTGCAGGAACCCGCATTGTGTTTGAAGCAGGATCCTGAACAGGCTCAGGCAGACTCAGTTTCCGATTCACTTTTCCAGACACGGGTCTCGCTTGTCGGCGTAGGGCCGTCACCTTTGAAAATTAATGCAAATTGGATTTTAAACATCTTCATATGCCTGCTATGTAAACCCTATTGCGTTTAGCAAAAAAAAAAAAAAAATATTCTGGATTTCCTCACCTCTTCTGTTTTCCTGCGGAGAATTAACTCTTGTTGACGCTTCTGTGCCTCCAGAAGCCGCAGCTGATGCTGTAAAAAAAAGTTTTTTGTGCACAGTTAAATCATTACCTCTAATCAACTAAAATGGATGGATGGGGGAGGGGCTGTGAAGGGCCATGTCTTTTTTTGTCTTGTCTGGTCTTATTCACTACTATGTTAGATGTACTTGTTCTGTCACAGGATGTTCTACAGATTCTGCAGTGAATGGAAGGCTGTTGATTGTATAAGCCCTCACAGGATAGCCATTCTAAAAATGTTCTATGAGTATTTACTGTTTTCTACCTCAAAGTAAAACTATTTATGGCAATCTTTTGAGCCCTGGTATACAGAATCATAGTAGATGTATAACCAAATAAACAAATAAACCAAATAAAGTTCCATTATTACTTCTTGCTTTCGCTGATCCTTCTTCAGTGTGGCTATCTCTCGATTTCTTCTTGATTCTACCACCCTGTTTTTTTCTTGCTCTTCTCGCATTTGTTTCATTAGACGGACCTTAAAAAAATAAAATTAAAAAAAGAATTCCATTAAACTAATACGGTCTTGTTAATACTTCTGCAGGTATCGCCATCATCTAAACAAAGTTAATTCTGTAAAGCAAGGTGTATTTGTAAAGCAAGGTGTTTATACCTTTGTTTTCTTCATTTCTGACACATCCTGTTGCAGCTTCTTTAGATGCTTCTCATACTGAGATTGATTCTTCAATAGCCGGGCATGTTCCTTCTGGGCCGAATGCAGCTTTTGCATTTCTTTGTTCATACTACTCAGTTTCTTCTCATATTCAACCTTGATTTTGTTTGCTTTTTCTTCAGAATATGTCTCCATTGAACCTGCAGAACAGTTTGATGAACCTTTTTCTATAAACTATGTATTACTTAGATGCCAATAGATATATATTCTGTACAAATAATATTAAGTCTGAAAATAACAGCCATATCTCATACATTTTAAGATACTGTAGTCCTTTGAATTGAAGACGCACTTTTTAAACCAATTTTTTCTTCTCAAAAATGGCCTGCGTCTTAAATTCGAATATAGTGATGCGCGGATTAAAAATCGCCAACAAAAGATGTCACTGTCAAGAGTACACAAACAGGAACGTGACTGACTGCCTGAAAAAAGATGGACAAAAATGTTTCTGCCTGATCTCCAATCATCCATAACATACAGGCAGCCATTTTCAAAGAAACAGGAGTCATTGTCTGGGAGATGTCAAGTAATAAAAGAGGACTCGTTGTTATTACAGGCATGTTAAATATACCAATATACAATATGCTTTACCAATATGCCTTTGACGGGTTTGTTGCATTTCATGGTAAAAAGCCATTCCTTTGTATAAATGGCTCTTATATGTGCAATTGAGGTTGTATTTTTGTAAATGCATCTTTATTTGATGGTTTTATTTTTTCCTCAAATTGAGGGTGAGAAATTTGGGCTGCCTTAAATTCAAAGGAATACGGCACATACACTGTATTGCATCATTCATAATGTTACAGATTAACGTACCCATATTCTGCAGAACACGATCCCTCTCTAGTTGGGTGTCCAGGATTTTGCTCTGAAGCATCATTAGTTTCTGTTCATACTGCTGTTTTAGGGTATGAAGCCGTCGTTGGCTGTTTTCCAGTTCATCAATTAGCTTCTGCTTAATAGCAATCTCACATGTGATATTTGCCAAATCTGCCTGAAAGTTGGCTGTTGAAAGAGTTATAACTTCATATACACAGTTTCAACAGCATAATCACTGTAATAGTATAGTATTTAATCAATAATGACATACATATTTTACATGCCATGGATAGTGAAAGCCCACCACACGGACTCGTAGCTAATGAAGTGTTTAAGATACATCAACACATTTTCATTACTATACAACATCATAGTATGTTGCAATGCCATTTGTATTTAAATCAATACTCATATGCATAAATTAATAAACATTAAAGCAATCAATCAATCTTTGTTTTATATAGCGCCTTTCATAGTTCACCACCACCACAAAGCACTTTACAAGATGCAGTAACAACAAGAAAATCCATAATAATTTAAATACGAAAGTGCACTGGGGGTTGTGGGGGTAATTCAACTTTCTTAGCACACTATAAAAGCTTGTTTGTTTATTTTGTGTATTGCAGAACCTTAAATATTTGATACCTATTTTAAACTCATTGAATATAGTTGTAAGCTGTGAACATCCTGGTGCAGTATAATGCACAGTGTGTGGTGGTATTTATAGTGTACATACTAAAGTAAAGCAAATACCTTTCTCATCCAGTTCAGAGTCGGAGTCGTCTGAACTTTCTTCCGCATCCATGTCGTCATCTTCCTCATCATCCTCTTCCTCTTCATGGTCACTGGCTTCTTGTCCTTCCTGGATACATGACAATTACATATGCAGATGTAGGCTTGACTTGTGCATGAGAACTTGCATACTTCGTGATTCAAGAGATAGTCATGCTCAGGTTTGAGACCTCCCTGCAACTGGCCCTTTTTTAGTACCCTGACAGAATACGTAACAAAGCAATACATGTTGTTATTTAAAAACAAAGGGGCATTTCCAGATTTTCTGTTTTGTTTTCTTGATAATAGAGGTTTCACTGGGTACTAGCTAGTCTGGTTTATGAAAACCGAGCCATTATTTGGCAATATCAACCCCTTATGAAGGACCTTTAATAATGAAACCTACCATTTCTACTTCTTCCGATGCTTCCTTTTCACCCCTTTTGTCTTGCTCATTGTCAGGACACTCCTCTTTAATAACACTGAAAAATAAACACGCTAATTCAGCTACCATATAAACGGTTACAAATAGATGATTCTCTACAGTTTACAAACGATTCAAAAAGGGCTTGAAAATAAGATGCAGTACTATCACTTACTATCTATTATGTTGTTTGTTTGTTTAAACAGTATGGCCTTAAAAGATTAACACTGTAAACCACACTTATCACTTACAGACATTTTGCAATCCCTTTACATTAAATACATAACCTTATGTTGCAGATAGACCTTTATGCTTGCTTTATCATTAAACAATGGTGATTTACTATGAAAGGATTTCAAATCTTCAAAATACATACAGTAATAAAAGTAAAATACATTAAATCTGAATATATACAGTAAGTCTCTTTGGTCTGAGGCAAATAATTACAAAAACCACAAACAAAATCAAAATATAGAATTTGAGATGAATTTAGGTCTAAGAAAAAGTGTTAGTACAGTAGATGATTGTGGTTGCTGTGTAAGTGCATGATTAGTTTATAGTTTAATGCAAGTGATACAACTAAAGGCTACTACTACATTTAAAGCAATGCAGGGGTAGCTACCAAGTCACATTTTTAAAACCCACTTACATAAAAAATGTACTGTACACTGCATTTCACATACATATTTAGCAGAGGTAAACATGATGTGTGCTAATATAATGCACAAAATATTAAAAAGATGATACCTGTAACATACAAAGCAGTCTGGAATGGTTTTACAAAGGAAGGTATTATTGAAATTGGAATATGTTAAAGGAAAGGAATTTCAATGTTATTAGATTATTACAGTCTTTTGTAAATTTGAAATCACTGACTGGTCAGTGTTTTGGGGAAGAAAGAAATGTTACTCATGTAAACCACTTTTAACATGGCTAATTTGTACAGGAAATACAACTAAGTAACAAATACAGTGCTACCCCGTTATAATGCGGTTGTCGGGGTCCATAATTAAGAGACTGTGTTATTTGTGTTTGGCCTTATAACGAATATTGGTATTTTTGATCGAAATGATTTACAATGCCCACATGCCAAATTAATATTGTAGCGTACGGGGGGAAAATGAAGGAGACACACACAATTTACAGGTACTTGAATCCACGGTTTATTGGGACGATTATTCCTGGCCATTAGCCTGGGCCACACCAAAAACAACAGTCTTGCACTCTCATAGGTGCACATTCACACAGCATCTTGTCTCTCTATTGTGCAGCGATTTTTTTTTCTAGAGCAGCCCTCTTTGAAGTCAATCTTATCAAGAAAACATCTTAGTTTTTCTTAGTCTTTTAGTCATCAACAATGTAGATTCTGCAACATTTATATGTTTTGAAGATGCTGCTTGAGTTTCACCTTTTCTTACACTGTCCACCGCATCGAGTTTCATTTTAACAGAAAGATTTTCGTTTTTTTGCTGTCTGCCATGCTTCATACTGTATATCTGGAACGTTCACCAAATTGCATTGTGGGGGAAATGGATTCCACACTATAACAGGTCTCGTTATAACGCGGGGTAGTACTGTATACATTCTGAAGAGCTGGCGTCATAGAATTGATGCTAATCTAACTAGAATTCAGCGTTTATAGACAATAAGACGCAGGTGAATGGAGGAAGATTAAGGTATCAAGCATATGATTTCCATCCCTAAATTAAGAGTGATTATGCTTAACTTAATCTACTGGTACATCCCCTTTTCCAGACCAGATCAGTAGCAATATACTTTACATTTATTGCCAATATAATGGATATTGTTTTACACCAGATCAATTTTCAAATCCTCTGACTTTGTGTGAATAGATCTATATCATTTGGTTAAGTTCTTTTTATCCGTTTGTACTATGAAAGTGTTTTTTTAAATTAATAATAATAATAATAATAATAATAATAATAATAATAATAATAATATAAGAAAGTTGCTAGTGGGATTTCCTCCATGTGTGGCAACTACCTGTTGAAATTAAACCTGCATTAGAAAAGCTGGAAGAGATTTATCCAACCTTTCTTCTTCTTCTTCTTGTCTGCTTTCCTCAAGCTGCTGAAGCCTTCAATGTGAGAGCAGTGCAGTAAAGGAAGACATTCAGGGCAAAACCCAGAGAGCACACAAAGCAACAAGAATGTAGAAAACAACACATCAGCGTTGGGACTTAGTAACAACGACTCTGCCATGCTAAACTGCTTGAAGGTTTATGAACCGACATTATCATTTCACTACTTATTAATAGCAAAAACACAACAAATAGATAAATGACATTTCCTCAGGCCTGTAACAACATCCAACAGTAACAATAGTTTGGAAATGGTGGCCTTTACATTGTCTATCCATGAATTATACAGTAAGCTTGGCTAAAGCGTGCTTCTGTTTTAAGAAGACTAAGGCTATGTTCACATTACATATCTGATCTCGAGAACCACACTAAAATACGTTATAATTACGGCTTCTGTTTTTCAGTTTTTATTAATTTCATTTTTTGCTTATTTTCAGCTATTTTCTAGTTTGTTAATCTTTTTTTTCAGGGCTTTCACTTTTTATTTACTGTATGAAATTACTGTTTTCGGTTACTTTCCAAAATTCTTGATTTTTTTTTTTCTGTCACAATATGTATTAACTCAACAGTATTTGCACACTTCCTGTACCTTCTTTCTTTTGCTGTCTTCCACAACGAAATCCTTAAGGTCACAGGCATATTCTTCTGTAGTTTCTGTGTGTTTAGACATTTTTTACATTTCTCATCAATTTGCAATTCTGTTTTAGGTTCCACAAGTGTGTAAATACTCCCTATGTAACTATAATAGCTTTAAATCTCGCGAGAAAGAACAATCCTCCACTCTAGTAATTGTAATATTGTTTTAAACCTTGCACACGTGTCACAATCCTCCAATAGAAATGTAGGAATTTGCTGTCACTCAGTAGTTAGGGTGGGTTTAAAGTATTCAGAAATGTCAGGAAGGAGGGACTGCCATTGTTTTTTTTTTTGTAGGTTACTGTAGTTTATTTATTTTTCTCACAGGGAAAGGGTCAAATCAATGAATCGAGTAACCATTTCCAGTGTTTTTCCGGTGTTTATTGGATATGCACCGGAACAGAAAAGCCAGAGCACTTGTAATGTTTTTTTGTTTGTTTTTAAATCTTTCTTCCTGCAGTGATTTAGAGGACAGATCTCAAACCCCAGAGCACTAGAGTGGACATTTTGAAAAGAGCTTTGAAACAGACTTTAAAGTTGTAATCGTAAAAAGTTGTCATGATGTTATCAATGAAAAGAAATGACAGGTAAGTTATTTAAACAGGTGTAGCAACATGTGGGGATGTGTAACGCTATAGTTTTCGGAACCCCACTACTTAATGCGTACAAAAACGATTCAAATAGTTTGGTTAATGTTCCTAGCTGCACAATGGACAGTGGGACTTTATACGATGGCATCCTACCATGCACTGTATTTTATGTTTACAACCCCGCAAATATGGAGCTGTGACGGAAATATAATGAGTTCTG